>CM064515.1:8699302-9406802 GCA_032716605.1 Paralithodes platypus | reverse complement strand
GTTGTGGAGAACTTGCCTGTTGGGGGCGTCGACCTCCTTCTCGGCAACGACTTTGCGGTGCCTACTTCTGAGGTTTCACCCTTAGTCGTTGCCGAGAAGCTGGCCGACGTGAGTAGGGAGGAACAGGAGTGGGTAGAGAAGTGTCAAGTACAACCTATGGCGTGCGTTGTTACTGGACCTCTTGCATCCAAAGTGTCACAGCCTATTCCTCATCATCATCATCATCATCTCCGACGCCTTGCTTCCCCCTGGGAAACCCCCACTAGAGGATGGCCATGACAGAAACGTCTCCAAGCTACTTTGTCAAGACATGCCTCCCTTGCCCGTGCCACAATGCCCCTTCCACTACATGGAAGTTTTTCTTCAATATATTTTTCCACTTTCTTTTCCCATACCATAGGTGGTCTTCCACTACTAGCGGTTCCACTCACCTGACTCCCATATATCTTTCTTGGCATTCTATCTTCATCCATTCTCTGAACATGACCATACCACCTCAAAGTACTTCTCTTTATCCACTCAACCACACCACAATCAATGCCCAAAGCTTGCTCTTCCATTCCAAAGGACTCGTACACTTTTCTATTACTTGGCCCATCTAGCCTATTCATGCCAGATGCCATTCTGAAAAAGCTCATCTCCACAGCTCTCAGTTTGAAGAGGTCCTCGTCACTTGCCGTCCATGTCTCGCTTCCATACGAGAGTGTTGGGAGCAGCACACTCTTTCTCAGTGACTTTTTGACTTCCTGGCTAATCATTCTTCCTTTGAGAATACTATCAAGTTCTCCCTTGCATTTTTCTCTCTTTTATCTCACTCTCCATTTTACCATATTTGCATAGTACAGCTCCCAAATACTTGAAACTTTCAACCTCTTCTAGTACTTCATTTTTCAATTTTATTTTACAACTTTTCTTGTGTTCTTTCTTGATTCTATATTTGTCCTTAAAATCTATGGTTTCATGCATTCTTCTCTCAAACACCATTACCTTACATTTCCCTACATTGACCTTTAACTTTCTCTTTTCACATACCCTGTCAAAGTCAGTGACCACTCTCTGAAGTTCTTCAGCATTTTCCGCCAACAGGACTGCATCGTCCGCATATAGGCATGTTAAAATCTTCCATGTTCTTCCCTCTGATTCCAGTCTAGCTCCCACACCCATTGATACAGCCCTACATTCCCTAATCACTCCATCCATGTATATATTGAACAACCAAGCTGACATGACACATCCCTGTCTTACACCTACATTGACCTCAAAACTTTCACTTAACTTATCCCCTACCTTCACATTTGCCATTGCATTCCTATAAAAAGATTTTACTGCCATTAGCAACTTTCCTCCCACACCATATACTGTTAACACATCCCACAGGCCCTTCCAGTCTACTTTGTCGTAGGCTTTTTCCAAATCCATGAATGCTTCATAGAGTTTTCTGTTTTTGGCCAGATACTTCTCTACCAACAATCGCATTGAGGCTATCTGGTCAACGCAGCCCCTGCCCTTTCTGAAACCTCCCTGTTCCTCGCCTATTTTGTCACCGTTATCTTCTGTAGCCTCTGTGTTACAACTCTTGCGTGTACCTTTCCAGGTATGCTAAGCAAGCTAATTCCCCTATAATTCTTACACTCTTCTTTACTACCCTTCCCTTTGTACAAGGGTACTATCACTGCTTTCCTCCAGTCCTCTGGTACACTTTCCTTTTCCCATGCTAATTTACATAACCTATGCATTATGTCAACAGCTTCTTCTCCTCCATATCTCAGCATTTCACCTGGGATGTTATCTACTCCAGCAGCTTTACCCATTTTAAGTCTATTGATTGCTTCTTTTACTTCTTCTCTGTTTATCTGGCTTTCAACTACCCTGTTTATTCTACCTCTCTCCATTCCTATGGATGAGATCTTTGCCTTCCCCCTACTCTTTACAGCTAAGCTACTAAAATGATATTTCCATATTTTCACCACACCATCACCCTCTACCACTTCCCCATTCATGTCCCTCATCCTACCACCTGAGACACTCTCGGTCTTCTTCCCTCTGGCTTCTTTCACAGCTCTGTAGTATGCTTTCCTGTCATTCAGAAACTGTTCACTAATCTTTCTCCCATATGCCTCATCTGTCTTCCTTTTAGTGTCTTGTATCGCCCTCTTCACTCTTTGTTTCAAATTGTTATATTCTTCTTTCCTCGCATCTCTAGTTTCTCTAGGTATATTCTTTTGCAGCATACTCTTTCTGAACTCTTTCTTTTTTTCACTATTTCTTCTATCTCTTTGCTAAACCATGCGTTACCTTTCTTCTTCCACATTTTAAAGGTTTTCTTCCCACATATTTTCTCAGCTGCTTTAATCATGGAGTCTCTTGTACCTTTCCATACTTCGTCTACAGTATTTCCCAGATCTATCATAACATCCATGTCCTTTATAGTCTCTTTCAGGATGTCCTTGTATTTTGTTGCATTACATTCTTCATTTAATTTTCTCACATTTATTCTCTCTACTGTCAGTTTTCTCTCTTTCCTCTCATATTTCCACTCTTTCCTTATCCTCACTTTTGTCAGCACTGTATAGTGGTCTGATCCCGTCAGCATACCTCTTACAGCTTTTGAATCTAAAATTCTTCCTTTTAGTCCGGAGTCCGTCATGGCGTAGTCAATTAGAGATTTCTGTTCCTGCTCACCTTCACCTCTGTGCCATGTATATCTATGAATGTGACGATGTTCAAAAAATGTGTTAGCCAGAAACATCTCTCTCTCCGCACATACTTCTAAAAGGAAGTCACCATTCATATTCCTACCCTCCACACCCCATTTACCCACTATACCTTCTATCTCCTCGTTTCCAACTCTACCATTCATGTCGCCTACTAATATTACTTGAGTACACTCTTGCCTTTCTCTTATACATTTATTGACTTTATTCCAAAATTTTCTATTTTCTTCCGCACCTTTCCCAGTTTCTTGGTTGACTGGTGCATAGACACACATAAAAGTATACCTATCTATCCCGATCTTGCACTCACACCATACAATTCTTGAGTCCACACATCCATAGTTTTTCACACACTTCCTCAACCTTTCTGAAAAAATTACTGCTACCCCTTCCTTTTTCTTACGTTTATATCCTGCATCCAATCCAGACCAGACAACCCATCCTTCCCCAACCCACAAATCATGCTCACTCTCACCATCCCACACTCCAGAACCCACCAGGTGCGTCTCATCTACCCCACACACATCCACACATCCATCTTTAAGCTCTCGCATCAGACACTCTCTCTTGCTAAAATCATTTATGCCATTGGCATTGAAGGCACAGACACGGAGCACGCTTTCCTTCACCCGAACGACGTTTCCACCATTTTTCTGCTTTGTTCCTCCACCCCCGAGGGGGTCCTGGCCGGCAGCATACTGAGCACAGTTATTTCCTAGGAGGACTTGGGGCCTGGACTGGTGCCTCCAAACAGGGCGCCGGATTGTCAAAAGTATACTAAATAAAAATAAAAAACTGATACCACATCAGCAAAAAAACATACAACACAGTAAAAATGAAAACACAAGTTTAAGAAGATAGGGAGAACAAAAATATACAGGGGACAACAGAAATATAGTTACAAGGGGGATAATTTTTTATAGTGGAAATTAAAAGAGGATTTAAAATTAAAAACAAAGTGTGCTGCTGAAGAAAATAGCACACCCGCCCTCCCCTTTAGTTCCACCGTCAAGTAAAAATTAAAATGTTAGAAATTTAAAAGGGAGGATTAAAATAAGGATGGTGTAATAACGATGCTACCTCGAGAAGGCGGGGTAGGACTTACTTACCGTAACTAGTCACGGTAAGCTACAGAGGTGCGTTTTAGCAAGACTAACCAATACCGTACTTATATGCAGATGACAGGACCTCTAAACCTCATTGGTTACGATACTGCCACTGCCTATTCCTCAGTCTTCTGATGAGCGGAGGAACGGTTGGAAGAAGACGGCTGATGTTGGTAAAAGTTTGGAGAGTTTAGTACCAGCAGCTCTTCTTGGCAACTCCGTATTGGCACCATTGATGGAGTCTGGAGAAGCACCAGGACCTGTCACAGCTAGTGAGGAGGTAGGGCAGGAAGAGACTCCGAGGCAGCAACGTTACACACAGAGAGAAAAAAGGATTGCTCAGTTTGATATTGGGGGAGGACTTGGGTTGCTTCGGAAGCATTTAGACAGGTTGGTTCCCTCAGATATTTGTAAACTGCAGTTGAAGGATCCGGAAGTTCAGAAGTGTGGTAATGGTGCTGTCGAGATCAAACACGAGGACGGGGAAACATGTCATGTGAACCTGTTGGAGGAGTTTGTGAGGCAACCACCTGAGCAGCCTACTGTCCCTGCGTTGGTCTGCAGCGGCCAAGGTGGAGAAGGAGAGGGGGGCAGTAGGGCACAGGTGGAGGAGAGTAGGGATTATCATGTCTCGGCGGAGCAGTGGGCGGGGGACACGAGTCTGGTGGCTGTGCAAGTGCTAGAGCACCTGCCTGAGCAGCAGTGTGCAGCGGAACAGAATTGGGGCCAAAACTGATCCCTGGGGAACACCAGCATTTATTGAGTGAAATTGAGAATAAAGGCCATCTACCATTACGTGTTGACGAAGGGTCTGAGGGATAAGGAATGTCGTGAGTGGTCGTTGCCTGTAACTTTGCAACCTGTGTTAAGTCGCAAGATCAGTGTGTGTGCATTATCCCTGACAGACACCTATCCATTGCCCAAGGGTCTGAGGGATAAGGAATGTTGTGAGTGGTCGTTGCCTGTAACTTTGCAACCTGTGTTAAGTGGCAAGATCAGTGAGTGTGTTGATTGCGAGAGTGTGTGTGCATTATCCCTGACAGACGCCTATACCTTATCGAGAGTTGACGACACCATAGACCGCCTCGGGGCTGCATCACCTATCACGAAGGTAGAACTAGTGAAAGGTTATTGGCAGGCCCCGTTGCCGGAAAGAGCGAAGAGAAATGCCAGTCTTGTGTTGAACTGGGCAGTTTATCAGTGTCAGGTGTTGTTGTGCTGCCGGAACACAAGTTGGATGTGTGGCATGCTAAGGGCACTGATAATGTTTTGGCTGATTCAGTCAGTGTGTGTTGAGAGTGGAGTAAAAACTAGGCTTGCCCCTGTAATTGCAGCCACCAAAAACATATTAAAAATGAAAAAATCACATAAAAACTCTTTCTTTTGATAGTTAATTGTAAGTTGCCAATATTATAGCTAAAGTCCTAAGTTGAACCCGTCTTTCACTTAGGAGGCTGGGCTCTGTGAAGCTCGCTCAGGGAGCATAGTAGGCTAAATTATACTATTATGTTTGGGAGGGGTTATAAGATTTTCTTTATGTTGATATGTTGTTTTATGTAAGACTTGAGCTTTGAATTTCATTTCTGGTGGAGTGGCTATGTGTGACGGGCTTGTCGGCATTCTGCCTTGTCAGATATCGTGCTCGCCTAATGTTGAGCATCCTATATCTTGGGCGGGGTGTGACGCCTGCCAGCGTTGACAGAATCACCTCCCGATAGCCACTAGCGCTCGCCAGGGCAGTGAAATGGGCTACAGTCTGTCTACAGTCTTGTACTTTCTTTCTTGTGAGTCGTCATGTCACAGGCAGTATAGAAGTGGTCTTTATTTTCGCCTGTGACAGTGCATTGTGTTTTACATCATGAGTTGAACATAGGATGCATTGTGGAGGGAGAGAGAGCGAGACGAGGGCGGGGTGGTGGTGTGTGCGTGCCTATGTGTGTTGCCTCTCCCTAGCTCGGAGGAGCTTCCCGCTCGCGCGCTTTTCCCACGCCCTTGATTGGCTGGTGGTTCCTGGCACCTTCTGCAGGCCTGCTGCCTGGTGACGTAGCAGCCTGTGATTGGCTGACCACCATGCCTTTGTGTGTGATCCTGGAGGGGTCCCGAGGACGCTACCTTCCTCAGAGCTTGCTAGACCAGCATAACCTTCACATCTCCCTTGCCACCTGTCTCCCGACTTCTACCTATAGAACACTTTCTCTCTCTCTCAACTTCTTAACTCTCATTCTTCCAATCTATTTAATATCATAACTCCCCTTTGGTTTTGCACGATTTCATATATCGGCCATCGTATTATATGCTGAAGCACTCAGATATTATATGTTTAGTTAGGCATTTTGGAGGGGTTACCATTTTGTCTGTAGAGGTTCGACACACTCACGGTGTCTCCCTCCCTTTTTTCGTGCTGGTCTGCTGGGCTATTTAATGCTAGACTGGGGTGAGGCCATTGTTGTTGTGATTTCCGATGTGTACTAGGGTTTGTTGACCCTGTACAATCGCAACGGAGACGTGGGAAGCCTAGGTTGTCTTTTTGACTGTGTACCTTGTGAGTTTACCACTGTGTTGCGAGTGAGGGCTTTTGGCTCTGCCACCCAACACTGTGCTAACTCGTTTGCTTTGAGTGTATGAGGGTCGCTAGGAGAGAACCAGATACTAGCGATCTGGATCTCTCAAGAGAGCACCCCGTCAACTAACGTAATTTGGCCGCACAGTCTAAGGACCTCGCTAGGCTACGAGCCGCTTGCTCAGCCATTGTTTCCTAGCCTACTACATCCCAGCTAGACTTTATTCACCTATTAGACACCCGATTAATATTATAAACTCTTTATGTTATGTATGCATTATTATTCACGGCATTTGTTAGTCTAGGTTGTTGTTGAGTTACAAAACCCTAGTAGACTGTTTCGTTGATGAGGAAGTACTTCTTTTGCTGTTGGAGTTCCTACTATTGCGTAGTTATTATTATTCCCGTGCCAGTTAACACTATATGTCCTTACAATTGTCATATCCTGTTCCTGCTTTATACTACAGTTCAAAATCCGATACGATCATCTTACCCCAGCATCAGACTTTCTTCAGAAAATTCCTGCTCGGTGCTTTGGGACTTTCGTTCACTTTCTTTAGTATAGGAGTGACAGTTCATTATTGTTTAGAGTAACTTTAAATATACCTTCTTCTAGTTTGCATTAAATCATTGCAGTGATTTAATTAAGATCTCTATCTTTTCCTTGTATACCATATTAACGTAATTGTATGTTGTTGTGATCAGGCTGTATCAGAGATCATCAGCCTGTAGTAGTAGTGCACTTATACTGAGTTATAGGATACCCCATTATCGCAGATTTAACTCTGGAGGGTATAGGTGTTTTTGTGTGCCGGCATTATAAGTTCAGGGTTTGGATCTAGTGTTACCGTTGTGGCTGTGTGCCTTTCTAGTCCAATGATTAAGAGCCCTTGTTTTATACGAGCCCCGGTCGTAACACTGCTAGTAACAACAAGATTCAGGGTATGGGCAAAACAAGGAATGTGCCGCCACCCTACAATGGTAGCCGCTCTAGTCATATTGGAAGCATTGTCAGTAACCAACATCCTAACCTTATTCACAATTGACCACTCTTCAGCAACACGGTTAAATTATGTTGCAATATTCTCACCAGTGTGGGCTGTTGTTAGTTGAACTGTCTCCAACACAAGTGATTTTAGAACCCAATCAGAGGTAATAAAATGTGCTGTAATGCACATAAATCCTTGTGTTTGTCGTGAACTCCATATGTCAGTAGTTAAAGCAATATCATTAGTGTCTTCAAGCATTTTTTTCACTTTTGACTTTTCAGCATTGTATGCATCTGGTAACATATTTCTCATGATATTCCTTCTACTCGGCAATTCATACGCAGGATCGAGTCCATTCACTAAATTACGGAATCCTAAGTCCTCAACAACTGATGCTGGCTGTAAATCAGTTGCTATCATTTTCATCACCAATCCATCCAATTCCTTGCTCTTTTTTGACCCAGCAGCATATTTCCCTTTTCTAGGGAATAATGTATCAATGCTGCATTGCTTCTGAGTGGTCTCTTTTGATGCCTGAGGGAGTAGTGAAAGTTTTTGCTGCTTAGCACCCTCATATGTCCCAGCATGTTTAGAACTCAAATGTTTAAACAAATTTGATGTGTTCTGCGAATGTTGGTACACTGCACCACAAATTAAGCACTTTGCTTTCCCTGGTCTATCCTTTATATTTTCAAAATGTTCCCATATTACACTAGTATGAGGACGCTTTTTATCCATGGCATCCATTGTTCTGGCATCCATTGTTCTGCCAGTCAGTCAGCCTGGAAATATGAGAAGGCAAAATAATAGATATATAGGCCCTACTACTAATATTACGCAAAATAAGATATCTAGCCTATCTCAGTTAATCAATAAGCCTATTGTATGTGTATGTGTATGTATATATATATATATATATATATATATATATATATATATATATATATATATACAGTACAAAATAATAAAACTGCAACTGTATTCACAATCAACGTAGACTACAAATCAATTTGAATTTGTCAAGGGGTATAAAGCTTAGGAGCAGTAGGTTAATATCCTCAATGCATTATACTATATTACTATAAGAAACGAAAGAGATATTGCGCATAGTAATGGCTTACCAATATGTAAAATATTTTTGTAGGCCTACTCAATACTCATGATTCAACAGCACTCTTCTATGACGATAGTACTCACTACTCAGTCAACTGACACTGAATCTGATGCGAGCAACGGTCGGCTGCCCTGCTCAGTCTCAGGGTTGCCACTTGCCTACAAATTGTACATGGCCCTTCACTGCTGACGAAAATCCATATATTGTCTATTAAGAATAACTTGAAATGTTTTCTTGAGTAATCACTTAATGGATTCGATTACTCAAAAAATAAAAGATTACAATATTTTTTTGACAAGTAATCGAAGTAATCGATTACTAGTAGTCGATTACGCCCACCACTAATAGCGACATTCCAGCTACAGCTCTCGTAGCGACCACTGTACTGTCCCGTCTGTTACGACCGGGGCTCGTATAAAACAAGGGCTCTTAACCCTTGTCTAGCGGAGTGTTTTGGGCTATTTTGGGCATATTGAGGCCCTCCTGAATGATCAATCAAGTATCTGCATGAAAAGAAATGTATTCAGCAAAAAAATAGGCGCTAAAAGCTTCAAAATGAGATCAGAACGAGCTACGTAGCACTCGTGGTTCTCATGCAGTGGTACCACCAACATGGGAGTTTAGCGTATAGCGGTATATTTTTCCCAGCTATGCTCACTACTGGCTACACTGTTGGCCTCTCGAGAACACAGGGAGCGTGAGTCAGTGGGTGGCGGTAAGCCCTGGGTGTCGGACGTGTGGCCTGCTGCGCTCCCGGCCATTTGTACTCGATTTTAACCCTTTAAAAGCCTTAATAATGCTCCTAACTTGCTGCAAATTGGTGCACGACTTAAGTAGAGCGCCGCTCTTTAAGGGTTAATCATTGGACTAGGAAAGCACACAGCCACATCGGTAACACTAGATCCAACCCTCGAACTTATAATGCCGGCGCACAAAAAACACCTATACCCTCCAGAGTTGAATCTGCGATAACGGGGTATCCTATAACTCGGTATAAATGCACTACTACTACAGGCTGATGATCTCTGATACAGCCTGATCACAACAACATATACAATTACGTGATGTACACAAGGAAAAGATAGAGATCTTAATTAAATCACTGCAATGATTTAATGCAAACAAGAAGAAGGTATAATTAAAGTTACTCTAAACAATAATAACTGTCACTCCTATATTAAAGAAAGTGAACGAAAGTCCTAAAGCATCGAGCAGGAATCTTCTGAAGAAAGTCTGATGCTGCTTAAGATGATCGAATCGGATTTTGAACTGTTGTATAAAGCAGGAACAAGATATGGCAAATGTATGGACATACAGGGTTAACTGGCACGGGAATAATAACAACGGTGCAATAGTATAATCTCCAACAACAAAAGAAGTACTTCCTCAGGCAACGCAAAAGCCTACTCGGGTTGTGCAACTCAACAACAACCAAGGCTTGCAATCAACGTGAATAAAAATGGTGCATACATAACATAAAGATTTTATAATCTTAATCGGGTGTCTGCTAGGCGAATAAAGTCTAGCTGGGATGTAGTAGGCTAGGAAACAATAGCTGAGCAAGCGGCTCGTAGCCTAGCGAGGTCCTTAAGACTGTGCGGCCAAATTACGTTAATTGACGGGGTGCTCTCTTGAGAGATCCAGATCGCTAGTATCTGGTTCTCTCCTGGCGACCCTCTCAAAGTCAAGGCAAACGAGTTAGCACAGTGTTGGGTGGCAGAGGCAAAAGCCCTCACTCGCAACACAGTGCTAAACTCACAAGGTACACAGTCAGAAAGACCACCTAGGCTTCCCACGTCTCCGTTGCGATTGTACAGGTTCACCAAAACCTAGTACACATCGGAAATCACAACAACAATGGCCTCACCCCAGTCTAGCATTAAATAGCCCAGCAGACCACCAAGAAGAAGGGAGGGAGACACCGTGAGTGTGTCGAACCTCTACAGACAAAATGGTAACCCCTCCAAAATGCCTAACTAAACATATAATATCTGAGAGCTTCAGCATATAATACGATGGCCGATATATGAAATCGTGCAGAACCAAAGGGGAGTTATGATATTAAATAGATTGAAAGAATGAGAGGTAAGAAGTTGAGAGAGAGAGAAAGTGCTCTATTGGTAGAAGTCAGAGACAGGTGGCAAGGGATATGTTAAGGTTATGCTGGTCAAGCTAGCTCTGAGGAAGGTAGCTCCACAGGAACCTCAGGATCTCACAAAGGCATGGTGGTCAGCCAATCACAGGCCGCTACGTCACCAGGCAGCAGGGCTGCAGAAGGCGCCAGGAACCACCAGCCAATCAAGAGGTGTGGGAAGGCACGCGCGCGAGCCCCCTAGCGAGGGAGGCAAGCCATGTATACGCACGCACACACTACCACCCCACTGCCTACTGTACTTACTCACTCACACTCTCTAGCTGTATCATTCAGTCTTATACATTAAACTTATAACTAATGATATAAAATATAATCCCTTGTCACAGGTGAAAACAAAGACCACTTCTATACTGCCTGTGACATGACGATTCACAAGAAAGAAAGTACAACATTGTAGATAGACTGTAGCCAAATGCATTGCCCTGGCGAGTGTTAGCGAGTGGCCAAGCGAGCGGCTGAGCCCACGTGGCGTTCTGCCAAGCTGCAGCCGTCACACACCCCCCAAGATATTAGACGCTCAACCATGAGCTCCATATCTGACAAGCAGAACGCCGATAAGACTCGCCACTCCTAATCACTTCGCAACAAAGAAGACAAAGCTCAGTTCTCATCAACAACAAAAATTACAACCCCTCCCAACACAAAAGCTTAATTAATTCATACTGCTATGCTCCTAGAGCGAGCTACTACTAGCCCACCCTTCTGAGAGAAGCACAGGTTCGACTCAGAACTTTAGCTATAACATACTTTTTAAAAATGTAACTATTAAAGAAAGAGTTTTTTATAGAATTTTCATTTTTAATATGTTTTTGGCGGCTGCACTTACAGGGGCAAGCCTATTTTACTCCACTCTCAACACACACTGACTGAACGGCGAGGGTTCTCCTGCAAACAAACCCTCCCGTGACAAACAATCAGCCAAAACATTATCAGTGCCCTTAGCATGCCACACATCCAACTTGTGTCCCGGCAGCACAACAACATCTGACACTGATAAACTGCCCAGTTCATCACAAGACTGGCACTTCTCTTCGCTCTTTCCGGCAACGGGACCTGCCAAAAACCTTTCACTAGTTCTACCTTCGTGATGGGCGATGCAGCCCCGATGCGGTCTATGGTGTCATCAACTCTCGATAAGGTATAGGCGTCTGTCAGCGATTATGAACACACACTCTCGCAATCAACACACTCACTGATCTTGCCACTTAACACAGGTTGCAAAGTTACAGGCAACGACCACTCACGACATTCCTTTTCCCTCAGACCCTTCGTCAACACGTAATCCAGCTCTGCTTGCACCACAGGCTGTGGAGCAGGATTTATACGGTACAATGATCTCATATCTACCACTCATAATCCAATACATTCCTACGCAGATGACTCAACACTCCACAGTTCCTTCACATTTACCAATTCTTTCACCCAACCCGATCTTATAAATTCAAAAATAAACACTGCAATTTCTCTGAACCAGGACCTTTCTAGAATTAATGGATGGGGACAAAAGAATCTAGTTTCCTTTAATGCACAGAAAACCAAGTACATTCAATTTTCTAACCGACAGAATCTCACTGACTCCCATATAATTTTTAATGATGTAAATATTCCCACTTCCCCTAGTATTGACATTCTCGGTGTAACATTAACTACTAACTTGAGCTGGACACATTATGTTAGAAGCATTGCTAAGAATGCCTCTAAAAAACTGGAACTCCTGTACAGAGTTCGAGAATTCTTCACTGACGAGCAGTTGGCCGTGATATATAAAAGTCATGTGGTTCTCAGATGGATTACTTTTCACCTCTGTTGGGTGGAAGTGGAGTGGTTGCATTGAGGCAGTTGGACAAAATTCAAATAAAGCTATTAGATTAATCAATAACCCTGCAATCACACAGGACCTTCCTACATTATCCATACGAAGAAAACATTGCATCCCTTGCATTATTCTACAGATATTTTCACAGCAATTGTTCCGAGGAACTTGCTTCAATTGTGCCGCCTCTCCACATCTTTCCCCGTAGAACTAGGGCAGCTGAGAGCGCCCATGAATTTACACTTTCTCCTCCACAATGCAGAACTTCTGCTTATCAGAATTCATTTATCCCCAGAGCTACTACTCTTTGGAATTCACTTCCCTCGAATTGCTTTCCACAAACTTACAATCTACAAATGTTTAAATCCAGTTGTTACAAACATTTTATGAATGGAGGATGCCTTTAGGCACATGGACCTTTTTGTTTTATCTGTGTTTTTCCTTCCTCCGTTCATTGTCTCTTAAAAAAAAAAAAAAAAAAAAAAAAAATCCAGCTCTGCTTGCACCACAGGCTGTCGAGCAGGATTTTTACGGCAGGGAATTAAACTGAGCCTTGCACTGTCTCCAGCCTCCATGTCGGATTCTACCCCGTACAAACATGCGGATGCACTGCCACAGCCTAGTAAACAACTTATCTCGCAGAACAACATGCCTAGTGCCCTCCCACAACCCAGCCGAGACCGCAGCTTCTAACCTGTAGTCTCCCTCCTTCTCCACCTTCGTCCCTAGAACAGCCAGGTCATGAGAGTGACAATCAGTACCACCTGTGCAGTCACTCCACCTGTGCAGTCACTCATTATTGCTAAGGCTTCCTCGCCGATACCGTACATGCGCACCCCCGCATTCCTTACGACTACATCTGCCTGCGCGGCATCACCGCTTTTAGCGACATGGCCAGATACAGTCGGTCTATGGTAGGGCTGTTGCATTCGACTAGAGCAGCATTGGGAGGCTATGCGACGACCGGGCACTTCTATGCCACAGCCAACCTCACCAATCTGCTCAAAGTCCTCCTTTTGACCACCACCCTTGGCAGCCATGGGTCGACCTTGACCTGACAACCATGTCCAAGCCTCGTCGCCTACCTTGAACCACCGAAACAACGAGGCTAATGGTCTCCCAACATTCACGTGACCTGCCCGCGGAACATCTTGCACCACCTGAGTTGTGAGGGCTAGGGGCCCGGCACGACCAGTGGGGTATGAACCGAGCTGGTGCTGGAGCGCTGCATACTACTGCTCAGGCAGGTGCTCTAGCGCTTCCACAGCCACCAGACTCGTGTCCCCTGCCCACTGCTCCGCCGAGACATGACAATCCCTACTCTCCTCCACCTGTGCCCTACTGCCCCCCTCTCCTTCTCCACCTTGGCCGCTGCAGACCGACGCAGGGACAGTAGGCTGCTCAGGTGGTTGCCTCACAAACTCCTCCAACAGGTTCACATGACATGTTTCCCCGTCCTCGTGTTTGATAGCCCCGTTCCCACAACTCTCCTCC
Source organism: Paralithodes platypus (assembly GCA_032716605.1). Taxonomy (NCBI): domain Eukaryota; kingdom Metazoa; phylum Arthropoda; class Malacostraca; order Decapoda; family Lithodidae; genus Paralithodes; species Paralithodes platypus. The sequence goes on along the minus strand of CM064515.1, from coordinate 9,392,857 downwards.
AACTGGGAACTAATAAGTCGCGGAGTGCCATCACGCCCAACCATGTCACTAGGGGAGACAGGTTCTGGGCCCACTCCGGAGCTCACCTCTGGGTCAAGTACTAAGCCGCTAAGGAGAGCCGTTGGAGCAAAACTCACAAAACTCCCAGCTTCAGCTTGCTCCTTCCGACCGTTCCTCCGCTGGTCTAGAGACTGTGGAATAGGTTGTGACACTTTGGATGCAAGAGATCCAGTAACAACGCACGCCATAGGTTCTACTGGACACTTCTCTACACACTCCTGTTCCTCCCTACTCACGTCGACCGGCTTCTCGGCAACGACTAAGGGTGAAACCTCAGAAGTAGGCACCGCAAAGTCGTTGCCGAGAAGGAGGTCGACACCCCCAACAGGCAAGTTCTCCACAATACCCACATCCAACTCTCGTGTCACACCATGTACCTCCAGTTCCATCCTGACCAACAGGTATGACTTGACAGCATTGATACCCTGCATCACAACCACCCGTGCCGCATTTATTGGTCTACCAGTAAAGTTCTTCAACAAAGTCTGAGAGGCACCCGTGTCTCGCAACAGCTCAACTCCATGGTTCTTACCAGCCCACTTCACGCAGCCATGCCCTCGATGGTCGCAAAAGACATCGCGGACAGGGTTCGAGCCTTCCGGATTCTTCTCCACTGGCTGTGTCCCAGCCTCTGACGTTATACCCCGGGCAAACTCAGGCGACTTCGGGGACACCCCAATGTTGCGAGCCAAAGACACAACTGCATTAGGTAGCTTGCTTGGACAGGCTCTTGCAAAATGCCCCTTCTCATGACAATGAAAACACTCTAAATCCCCCTTGGGCTTCCCTTGAGGTGGGGAAGGGCCCTGACCCTTCTTAAACGGGACGGTTTTAGGTTTATGGTCAGACTTAGTATCGTTGCTCTTGTTGTAATGGTTATATGGTGTATCACTGACTCGGGGGGGGGAGTGTTGCGCCCCTTGTTACCTGCATCGTTCCGTTGTGCAGACCCGCACCCACGAATCAGTGACATCCGAAGGTCAGCCATCTCAGCTGCCTCCTGTAGAGTTTTCGGGTTCTTTTCTTTAAGATTCAACGTCAGATCGCTGCCCGTACACTTACAAAATTGTTCTAGAAGCATCAGCTGTTTCAACTTCTCAAACGTCGATGCCTTCTCAGAACGCAGCCAGTTTCTAAATGCATCGGACAGATCCCGGGCATGCTCAAGAAAGGTGCACTCACGACCCTTCGTTACACCCCGGAACTTCAATCTGTACGTCTCTGGTTGTAACTCATATGCCCGCAGGATAGCCTCCTTCAATACCTCGTAATCGATGCACGACTCCAAGGGCAACGCATCATATGCCTTGAGTCCTTTGCCAACCAACCTACAGGAAACAAGGGCTGCCCACTTAACCTCGGGCCATTGGTGCTCCCGGCACTTCTTCTCAAAACGCATACAAAATTCGGTGACACCCGACTCATCAAATACAGGGACCAACTTGAGCAGGTGCGATAAAGACTGATCAAGACCTCGATTCCCAGAACCGAGACGCTGCCCTGTCGACTCTACCCTAGACTTCTCAAGATCTTTGTCTGCACAGTACGTGGCCTTTCTCTCCTCAGACTGAATACTGGACATCTCAATCTCAGATTCATGCCCTCCTTGCTCAAGCTCATATCTGGCCCTTCGCTCCTCAGCCTGAATCTTAGCCCAGAATTTATTTTATATTTATTTGTTAATATTTTTTTTTTTTTATGCATTAGCTACTGAATGGAGTTTGTGAGAAATTACCTTAGTAGGCTCAAACGATTATGTAATAGCTACACTCAAATGAGTTATGTTTATTATTTATCATTAAATTTATTGAAGGGATAATACAGGATTATTATAGTATTAGTATTATATCAAAGGATTAATAAAATAATAATTTAAAGGATTATTTTCATTGGTGTATTTCTTTAAATACATGAGTAATGACAGTATTTATGTTTGAACTCAATACAAAACTAATCTCATTATAGGGTTTTATTAGTATCCCTCTTTTATATTCCATCAACCTACTCCCTCCAAAAGTATTGCTCACTATTGATATATATATATATATATATATATATATATATGGTCAATCAATCAATCACAGCCAATAAATGAGGTATGCTCATCGTGAAGTGAATTTCAGGGTTGGTTTAGTACCTTGTAATAATCTTGATGGTTAAAACAATAACAGAAGGAAGGGAAAATGGGAAAATCCAAAGTAATCGGTCAAGTAATTGATTACTTTCGCAAAAGTAATCAGTAATCGTGATTACCTAAAATGGGTGTATTCGCCCACCACTAGTCGCTATCGTGGCCGAGGGAGTCCAGCCAGGGGCCCGCGTGGGAACGCGCCGGTAGACTACATAATTATATCAGACGCTTGTGCTCTCATTAACAAAATAAAAGTAATCAAATAAATATACGACATCATTGTGCAAACTTATGATAACTAAAACAATCCCACAAGGGCTAAACAAAAGAGGTAATTACACTCGAGGCAACAAAGGCAATATGTTGCCGGCAATGGTGCGATCGTGACGTCACCATCTCGACACGAGGCCCCATGAGGGAGAAAGAAAGAAAGAAAAGAACAGAAGGCAGGCCTCCCCAAACTAGGCTACGTGCTAATTCACACGAAACACTTCCAACTGAACTAGCTGCTTCAGTTGGAAGTGACACCCTCACACCCAGGGGGAGTCTGTTGGTGCATCTTGAAACAACAGATTGTCTATACTTCAATAACACTACAAGACATACACAACTAGTTTTTTTCTAGTATTTTTCTATTTTTTCTATTTTTGTAATTAAAACATTTCTTCTAAACAGAAACACAGCAACTCCTACTTTACGACCCTACGCTGGGCTACACACGGCAACGAACCATCACCAGACATAAACATGTTATGTACTCCAATTTATCCAACTACTGTTCCTTGAATTACTTATGTACAAGGGTACATAAATATATTATTATCTCATTCTAATAACCTTAATATAACAACTCATATTATTAAACATTGTATTTTCTTGTATCAAATACATCTCATGTAGACAGATGGGCGCCTGGTATATGCAAGTGTCCCAAAAGATCATGAGATTAGCATATGTCAAAACTGTTGTCATCAGACTTTGGTCGCCCCACATCACGTGTTAGGGCGCCTGTATTATTGCATGGATACCGTGTGATAGTACAGTGGAAAGTTTATCCAGGGCAGGTCACATTATTGAGACCACACCCAAGTACGTCATCTTGGACAGGTACCAGGATTGGTTGAGATGTACACGTAGAATGCTAATGAGTGGTTTTACGTCATACAGAGGGCGTAACCCGAGATGATATAGACAGAATCTACAGAGCTGGAGGGGGGAAAAAAGACGTAACCCCTCAGTGTGTACAACTCGGGGTTAGAGGTCAGCTGTGTGGTGAAAACAAACTTTCCATACTTGTATTAATATTACTTAAATACTTATACATTCAATATATCAGTGTACTTCTGAATAAGTCTTACGATATCATTTATTAAACTATTGAATTATTCTCAAGTTTCAGTTACCTGATTCTAAGTATTACATTGAGTTATTTGATTATTCCTAGTATATCTATTGGGTGGTGGCAGTATCCAAAGGGAGTCTAGAGAGAACTAGCACCCCTAATTCACTCCCATTAATTGGTGTTCAGTGGTGGACCTTTTTACAACAGAGGCTACATTCACGTATCGATTAATTGACCGCTAAAGCTACTAAAAGTATTTAATTCAAGTCACTGGAAGCCTGTCAAATAATTAAATTCACATACGGCTGGCTATAGGAGCTTGCAACTCTGACAACTGGCAACTCTACCTCCCTACCACCGACATCTCACTCAAGTTCGGAGCCGGTCACAATTCGTCATAATATTATACCAGCGGAATCCGGGGAATCCTCAACTTTGTCTGAAGGAGGGAGTCTTCATGAAAATGGTACCTACGTGTGGAGAGATTGGTCGTACCTTGGAGGATCAAGTTTGAGTGGCAGTGGTTTGAGGACGAGATCTTGACGGCGCCGGGAGAGAAGGCAGCTCAGCACGACGACGCCCTAATTCACAACATCACCCCCGCCGATAACACAAACAAATTTAACAAAGTCAGACAGTTGCATTTTGACTTTGTTTGAGTGAGGACCTACATAGCTGTTTGGCGTGACATTGAAGAGGTAATGTGTTACTGGAGGCCTTAAGTGATTTTTTCTATCCAAAAGTATACCAATCTTATTTCAATATACAGTATATATATACTGTATATATTATTCAATTGTGTAATTAATTATTTTTTGTCACTGTCTTTTAATTAATTATTTGTGCAAAATAGGGTGTATTTAGATTCAGGAATTGTTGAGCGGTGTTTTACAGGAGTTATTTACCATTTATATGGGAGGATTTTATATATTATAAAGTTGAAAATTCCACATGTCATTAAAACGTCTGTTTAAGAAAAGTCCTATGGTTCCGGCTGTCTCAGTTGATCCCAAATTATCTGATATTACAGAGGATAGCGATTTTTTGGACGATTATTGGAGTGGTTTTGAAAATCATTATTCAGAGATTGAATCTTAAGCAAATCCGGCTTCTCCGAGACTTCCACCTTTGTACCAAAATGTTAATCAGAGTGTGTTGAGTAGCGGCGTTTATCGTGATACAACTACTTCCTACATCACCCCACTGCCTAATATAGTAATTCCCACACCTCCCGAAGATAACGTTATTATGTCGGGAAACGAACCCCAGGCTTTTCACTTAAACGTTACCCATGGTCAGGCCGTCAAAGTTTTCACTGGTTTGGTAGAACACAGAAATATCTTTTCAGTCTTAGATGATGTCGAAACGGAGATCGCGGCAAAAGGTATTACACAGGAGAAAGACAAAATTTAAATTTTTCGCTCGAAAATTGACAAGGGTAATACTCCAGCTGGATACCTTTTGGCATGAGATGACCTCATTATGCTAAGACTTACAATGAGTTCAGAGTAGAATTCCTAGAGAAGTTTGGGTCTTCAGCAAAGGGGGAATTTGCGAAATTCCATGATTTCGCCGATCAGCTATTGAAGCAAAAGAAAAATCAGTCAGTGGATATATTATTGGCGCAGTGTTCACAATTCGCGAATTGTATGTCGCATGATCTAGTTCGTCACACCTGGTTTGAGGACAGTAAGATAACAATAGGACAGCTGAGCAGGTGACTGGGGTATGCTATGTTGGTTAGTGCCTTACCAGACACCGTGAAACCGATCGCACGACGAATCGAGTTCCCCCCCCAATATGTCTCTCAATAAATTCTAAAAGGAACTACGGAAGTCTTGTGATACTAGCGGTATTACAACTGAACAAATTCAGGTTTCGTGTGCGGCCGTTAGGAATCCCTTACCTATATCCCCAGCTCAACCTGGGCCTAAACAGATCAACCTAATAGAAATTCCCAACCACATAGAAATCCCCAGCAGTTCTCCTCTAACAGTTCTCCTCCCAAAATCAATAAAACCGCACATGTAGGTCAGAATAGACAGAGTTATAGTTCTCAGACATGGAATTATCAGGCCCACGGGCTTGGACCGCAGGGTCATGGCGCAGGTAGCCAGAATGCGCACAGACCCGCTATCATGGCTGGCGGCGCAAATGGCCAACACAGGGATGTTATGTGTTTTTACTGTGGTGTACGGGGTCACATTGTTCCTTGTTGTAACATCAAGGCCAAAGAGCTATATGAATATACGGCAGGTAAGTTATGGATATTCGTGGTTAAGATGATTTAGTGGACTGTATCTGAATACCATACAATAAATTATATCACCTGAATACTGGTTGTAGTGCTGTAGGACCTAGTTGTCTTGTTGAGCCATGGCGATGTTAAAAGATGGGGTGTGGGACACGGGAGTGTTAGTTAATAGTATAGAGTTAATGCATGAAGAAGGGGGCCACTATATTTGATGATTGATGGGAATGATGATTAATGAACTATGGATTAGTATGGATAGATGGAGAATTGATGAGCTAATTACTATCACTAATGGGGCGAAAGGTGAGGTGAAACACGAGAGTGTAGGCAGTCTGTCTAGTTGCTGTGGGATCTAGGTAGAGAGTGCGGGACCCTCACAATATTCGCGGGAGGTCCGCCGATATCACGCATGCACGAATAGGTAGGTATATATTTTCCCTCCCAATTATAATTACCTAAGATCATAGGAATGATAGATTACCCAATATAATTATTGATCCCACAAACTTAATACTAAAGACTTAATGTAATACTTAAAGTAAGACTGTCCATATCAGAGTTTGGACATATTCCCGCCACCAGGTTTATACAATACAGTATTTACAAAAGCCCGGAGGCTATTTTATCCCGCCATGATTGGGAGGATGCTTGAGCCGCCTGTCGACTAGGACGTCCACTGGGTACGTCGACCGGTTGATCGGTCGAGATAGCCACTGTGGGAATGTCTCCAGGCGTCTCCGAGGAGTCCTCTTTGCACTCAATGTCCCCCTCAAGAGGGTACAGACGGACAGTCGGCCGCGTAATTGTTCCTGTCTTCGTCCGGACTCTAGCCACTCGGACTTCTCCGTCTCGACCGCGTAATAACTCGACAATACAGCCTAACTTCCAGAAAGCGCGTGGACCCTCGTCATGGATGGTGACGACATCACAGATATCTGGCCACCGACCATTTATTGGTCTCAGCTTACACTTATGTGCCTCTCTGAGGGTCACCAGATACTCGTTAGACCAGCGTCGCCAGATATCTTTCGACAGTTTGAGCATATATTGATATCTGGCTGAAATGACATCTTTATTTATGTAGTCTGGATCTTCTAACTCATCCTTCACTTCATTATCATCAGGAAGATCCCACAACCGATGACCCCGCACCAACACAGAGGGTGTTCTAGGTCGCCGGAAGTATAATACAAGGGACGATCATTGATAGTGGCCTCAATTTCCAACAGTAGAGTAGTCAATTCCTCCAAGGAAATTAAGGCACGTCCCAACACCTTCTTCAACCCCGCCTTGACAATGCCGATGGCCCTTTCCCATATAGCGCCGAACCACGGCGCCCTAGCCGGGATAAACCGCCACTCACATTGAACACTGCCAAGGTGGGACTGAACTTTAGGGTGATTACAAATGTCCGACAAGTACCTAGAGGCCCCAACAAAAGTGCTGGCATTGTCACTTAAAATGATCCGGGGAAATCCCTGTTGACTACAGAACATCCTGAATGCGTGGAGGAAACTGTCACAAGTGAGGTTGGTGACTATTTCGATGTGAATCGCTCTGGTGACCGCGCAAGTAAATAAAAGCATGTAAGCCTTTATGGTCGCCGAGTCCTTGATCGGGATTACTCCTCTATAGTCCACCCCAGTGATCTTATACGGGTCTCCAGGGGTGGTTCGCAGGGCTGGTAAAGGTGGCAGTCCTGCATAGTCGTAGGGCTTACCTTTTACCCGACGACATTTCAGACATTTACCCAGTCCACTTTTCACCACCTGCCTAAGTTTAGGTACCCACCATTTTTAACGAACATAGGTAACTACATGACCAACCCCGTAATGGCAACAGAGCCGATGGCACCGATCAATTATCAGGTGGGTCAAGGGATGTTTGGAGGGCAGAAGTTTAGGATACTTGCATGATTCTGAGATAGCCGCTAACCTCAATCTGCCTCCACAGTGAATTATACCTCCCTTCAGGTGTAGTCCTAACTGGTTGATTAAGTTATTTCTGGACTGTTTACCCTTCCCCATTATTTCAAGTTCCTGCGAATAGGTCTCTTTTTGGCATAATTTGAGTAAAACATTATCTGCAGCTCTAATTTCTTGTACGTTGAGATGAGCACTACCTGTGGGGGGCAGGCTATGTCTTTTGGCCTTCAAATTATTTACGAAACGTATCACCCACGCTGTGACACGCTGCAATCTTTCATAGCTGCTATATTTGTGCCAGTCCCATAACTGTGTGTCATCTGGGGGCACCGTGCCTACAATTTGGGTCATGATACCAGCGGGCTACTGTTGGAGATCTATATTTTCTGGCCATCCATCGGGTTTCGGGAGCCAAGTAGGCCCATTCCACCACAACGCAGAAGAACTCAAACATTTAGCAGACACGCCTCGAGATACCATATCACTTGGGTTCTCTTTAGTCGACACATACCGGAAATAAGCAGTCGGAACTAGGGCATGTATCTCGTCGATGCGGTTAGTGACATACACTGGCGGGTTTCTTGTGACTGTGAATCCAGTGTAGCGTAATTTGACTGTCACTCCACACATAGGTTTCAGAGATATGAATTTTATCTTTATAGGCATTCTCAACGAAGTTAATCATTCTGGCGGCTAGCAGAACTGCAGTCAATTCCAATTTAGGGATGGAAAGGGACTTGATGGGGGCCACCTTAGCTTTTGCCATGACCAAGTGGCTACCCTCTGGACTGACTAGATATATAGCAGTCCCGTAAGCGACACTGCTTGCGTCAGCAAATGCATGCAGGGAAACAGTCTTTCTGAAACAGATCCTCCTAGAGAACCATGTCATCCACTATCCCCCGCCATTCCGCTTGCAGGTCCACAGAGAGATCATCGTCCCAACCCAATTTCAGTCTCCACAATTGTTGGAGAAAGATTCGAGACCTTATTGATACTGGCAACACAACACCGAAAGGATCAAAGAGTTGGGCAGCAAATCTTAAACACTCACACTTTATAACCTGTTCAAAAGGAGCCTACTGAACTCCAAAGGAAAGAGAATCAGAGTCAGTTTTCCACACCAGGCCAAGTACTCTCACCAAATCCTGTTTTTCCGCAGCAACACCATCCCTCTGTAGCACCTTTCTCAAGACGGGACTATTTGTGGCCCATTGGCGCAGGAATAAATGGGCCATTACTTCACGAGCTATATCGTAAGCATGGGCGAGGGAACTTTCATTATCCCCCGTACCTTGGAGGTTATCGATATATAGCCCGGCCTTAATTTCCTGTACCAACTCCGGGTCTGCATCAACAAGAGAAAGCTGCTTAAGGATGGTAGCGTTAAGGAGAAATTGAGAACAGGTAGCACCGAAAAGGACAACCCTGAACCGAGAACAGATTAGAGGAGAATCTAATTGTAGGGGTATCTTTCGGCCACATAAATCTAGTGTAATCCCTGTCATCTTCATGAAGTTTCAACATCAAGAAAGCCTTCTCGATGTCACTGACCCACGCATACTGATGCAGACGGAATCGTAACATAACTAGAGCAAGGTCCGGTACTAAAGAGGGTCCCGTATGTAGACAGTCGTTTAGACTAGGTTTGTGTTTGACGACTTTGGCGGATCAGTCAAACACAATACGTACCGGTGTAGTCTTGCTCTGTTTTACGACCCCGTGATGCGCCAGATAATGACATGAGACAGAGTCATCGAAAGGAACCTCCTCGATGAAACCCCGCGACAGTTGATCAGAAATTACCTGTGAATATTGGTCACAAAACTTAGGCTCAGCTATAAATTTCTTTTGTAGACCTCGTAATCTCCCAACAGTCAAACCTTTATTGGTGGGCAACTGTTTTTTTAATTCAGTCCAGGGCAGACGTACCTGATATTGTTGACTCTCAGGCTCGTTGGTGACTGTCTCCTCATAACTGATCAAACCTTGCCATTCGGCTTGCGAATGTTCTTTGGGTGATATGCCAATGTGGTCTAAATCCCACAAAGCATTCAGTTGTTCTTTACACGGGAACTGTCCTGTAGACATATATTGGTCCACTGGAGTTACTGCCACTTTTACAATTGTTACAACCTCAGTATTGGAGCTGGACGTGGATGCTGCATAGGAACCACTCAGTTCATATCCGAATTTGGTTGGAAGTAAAACCAAATTACCTACCCGTTTATAACCAGGTCGCACTATGTTGTAGTAATAGTCGGCACCAATTAGTACCTCCAGCTGTGCTGTCTCTATGATGCATGAATCGGCCAATTTAATGCCATGGTGCTTTAAACTAGTCATTTCAGCATTAAGACTAGACTCACCTTTATGTTCGGGAAGTTCCTTGACCACAATTGCTTCGAGACGATGGAACCTACCCCGATGTAAATATTTCAGTGCTACAATAGTATACTCACAAGGGGTTTGAGTTCCGGTGAAACCATGAAGCCGTAATTCTTCCGTCCCCACGGTTTCGTATGAAAGGGACGGTAGTACGGATTTCTTCACGAAGGTCCTCTGTGAGCATTGGTCTAGTAGCGATCTGATTTTTATACTTTTCCTGTGTCTACCCTTTACAGGCAGCTGAACTGTGGGTAGGATCACAGTTTGCTTATTCATACTTACGGACATTGTTGTTGAGGTTGTAGTTGTTGAATAGTAGTACCCCCACTTGCCGGTCTTGCCTCTCTCTGTTTTGGGCACAGGGAGTGAAAGTGCTTACCCTGGCAATACCTACAATTTTTGATGTTAGGGTTAGTGCACCCATTACTACCATGATCACTGGAGAGACATCCCGCACAGAGTCGTAGTTGCCGAGCTCTTTTGATTTTGAGCGGTCCCGTTTTATGCTTAACCCGGGAACTGCCGGGAGACTCTTAAGAGTTCCCCCGGCGGACTGCGGGGAGAGTCTTAAGAGTCAGAGAAAAAAAAATCAACTTTTGACATCGATTTTTTTTTTTTTTTGGCCCCTGGGCCATGCAAAATCTCAGTCCTCTACCTCCCCTCCTTCCCCACTTTCCTCCTCTCCTTCAGTTATCACCTATTTTCCCTGTTATTCCCTTATTCTGAGGTATATTTTCGTGCTAACATTAGAAATCCGGTTACAGGGTGTGGTCATCACTGATAGCAAGCGAATGCAAGAGAGAGAGAGAGAGTATCGATCGACTGTGTCTCAGTGGCCTTGGGGGAAATTGGCGGGAAAGCAGCTTGCCTCACCCATACATTATACAACTCGCGGGCTATATCTCCGATTTTGACCATCCAAACGCTGTTTTCACTCGTTTTATTGTTGTTTCAAGTTAATACCTTTATAATCCACCCATAATAGGCGCATATGGATAAGTATTAATGCTATTAATGGTACAATGAATATTTTAGTGACGGAAACACCTCAAATACGTCAGCACAGGGGGACGTTTCCAATTACCCCCATGCGCACTTGTTAGGTTAAAGCATTTATACCAGGGAAGGTTATTCCCACCGCACAGTTTACATGGGAACCGGCTACTACCACTCTGTGTTGAGAATGCAGCCGTAGCCACTGGTGTATACTTTCCTGGGGAGTCCTGACCAACCATGTTATACAATTCAGCCTGAATACACTGTGTGAAAGTCTTGTAATCTAGGATTTGCTCACCCATCTCCCTCCTAATGGTCTCCTTAACTGGTGAAGGCAATTTATTCAGCAATGTAACCACACAGAACTCTTCCAGACTCACCTGTTGACTAGTCATAGATCTCATCGCACTCTCCATGTTGGCGTAGAAAGCCTTTAGTCCTACGGCCTGACATTTAGGGGCGACAAGGTTATGGAAATGCATGATATGTGCCGCTTTTACCCTGTCGTGATGCCCAAAGGTTTCTTGAAGCAAGTCTAAGGCAGGGGCGTAACTAGCACCCTCACCCGTGAAGCCTTCCATTAATTTATAGGCATCCCCCTTTAACTGACCCTTTAAGTATGTTAGTTTTTGAATGGCACTTATGTCAATCCTTTCATGCACCACACATCTGAACATGTCCCAAAACCCAGTCCATAATGTGGGGTCGCCAGCGAAGGGGGGTAGGATCAGGTGCGGCAATTTAATTCCCGATCCTTTCTTGTTGTCGGATCGAGTTTGCCCTTCTGTTTTACCCAATTTCTCCTTTAACACCTTAAGAGAAGGTGCATAGGCGGTACATAATATGTAGCCACCAGCGGGGTGTTTTTACCCAAAATAGGGCTGTTTACGTGATCATTTTCATGCCTAAATAAGACCCAGAGCGTAAAACAAGTATCTATTCCTGAAAGGGCATAAACAGAGCTTTCCAATGACACCATAACGATCCTTTTATGATGGTTAGTTTTCTTGCAACAACCGCGCAACGCGAGTGCAAAAAGCATGTAATTCGGCACTTTCCCCATACAATTCCGTATGTAGCGAGTGAGAGAGGGAGGGAGGAGGTGGGATTCGTGTCAGTAGGTTCGCCGCGGTGGTCTGGAGCAGTCATACGCTCGCTAATCTCCTGCCACCACTTGTCTCTCTCTCTCAGCAACATTACATGCTGAAATTGCCACACGACCTATGTCGAGCGCCGCCAGATAGTCCAGATTTATTATACTCGACTTAAGTTGCGCGCCGCTAGTTATGGGTTAAACTGACGATTATCCCATAGATCTCAAATAAGTAGATGGTATCCACTTGATTATCCTTAAAATATTCAGCGTCTGAGGTATATAGCGGCAACAAGACCTCTTGATTGGCCTCAAACTTGGTCACTTGGGTCTGCACGCTATGCAATTTTGCCTCGACTTCTACCCGAGTTGCGGTTTCCAAGAACTCATCTAAATTTTCTGTCAGGACAGTCAATGAACCTTTAAGACCTGCCCTACGGCGTTTGCCTTGGGCTAGAGCGTCCATATTGTCACTTTTAGTCTAAAACAAATGGAAATTGCAAATCCTAGATTTTTACGACAGTTTACTCGAAACAGGAAAATCTTCCGCCGATCTAACTCGGGTCCAAACGCGAGCGACTAATAACAGATAATCAAAGAGAGAGAACAAACGCGAGTAACATCAAATGCGAAAGGGGAAACAAATTGCAATAATTTTCATGCCGATCAAACACGGGTCCTGAAACTAAACTCGAGCAACGGTAAGAAAAAAAAACAAAAAAACAAAGGATATATTAACAAGACATGGTAATAAATAGCCGATCAAACTCAGGTTCGGACCTAACACTAAACGCGAGCGACGGGATAAATGGCAAACTATCAGAACATGGGTGGCATTAGTACTGTAGAATTAAATGTACACGCCTGCCGAGTGCCGAAATCATTAAAAGATAAAACCCAAAATACAACCCTTCAAAATTTAGAATTTAGATGCCGCAATGTAAATTGAAAAGTTAGGCTATCACAGAAATTCTGAAAAAGGGTTAAATTAGATGCATCAAGATTTACTAATAATTTAGAAAAGCCAATAGATATCTTTAAATTTAGATTTAGTTAGGTTTAATCCGAAAGAACAAGACTTATTGAACTTTAAATTTAGTCAATCAGAAAAAATTTAATGTTAGGGGTTAGTTAAATTTAGTGCATATTCCATTCCACAAATGTTCAGTCAAGCAGAGCCTCAGCGTCCGCACCAAAGAACACCCGAGCCGACTCCACGATATCGCGGAACAACCGATCAGAGGCGGGCGGTGCGAGATGGATTCTGTCCCACCCAAAATCAGCCGCTGCGGTATTCATGGGCATGTATCAGCTCCGGGTCCATGGCAGGTTGCGCTTAAGCCACTGATTGATGGAGTTTCAGATACGGTTAAACTCGGCGGGTTCGACTCCTCGTGGATTCTGGTGCTTCTCTATGCCGATTATGTAACAGTGACCTCCTGTGTGACTCTATATCTCTGTCCAACTCCTGGATTTGATTGGCCAGTTCTTTAGGGGTAACGCCTGACCTAATATCGTTACCACCTATTGCCAGGTATGATAAGTCAGGACCCCAGCCAACCAAATGGTCCCACGCTTCAGTGCTATGCAAGGTACTTATTTTAGCCCATGGGGCGGCAAGAGTTTTGATTGTGTAGTGGGGGTGGTAGATAGGCTTATCTATGTATAATTCGCGCACATATGAATGGCCTATTATGGCCACCTTTTTGATGAGGGCCAGGGTAAATAGCCCTCTCTGGCTCAAAACCTTCCCCTACACCACCTCCTGCTGCTCCGTGCTTAAAAAAAGCTTGCGCCATGTTGGCAAACTGGGAAAACCCTCGCGGCCAAAAAACGAGCAAAAAATCGCGGGAGAGTAGACGCCATCAAACGCACCGGCAAGTAAACAATTGGGGCCCGGCTGACGAACACACTAGGACGGACGAAGGACCATATGTTATATGGATATTCGTGGTTAAGATGATTTAGTGGACTGTATCTGAATACCATACAATAAATTATATCACCTGAATACTGGTGCTAGTGCTGTAGGACCTAGTTGTCTTGTTGAGCCATGGCGATGTTAAAAGATGGTGTGTGGGACACGGGAGTGTTAGTTAATAGTATAGAGTTAATGCATACGAAGGGGGCCACTATATTTGTTGATTGATGGGAATGATGATTAATTACCTATGGATTAGTATGGATAGATGGAGAATTGATGAGCTAAGTACTATGACTAATGGGGCGAAAGGTGAGGTGAAACACGAGAGTGTAGGCAGTCGGTCTGGTTGCTGTGGGAGCTAGGTAGAGTGTGGGACCCTCACAATATTTGGGGAGGTCCGCCGATATCACGCATGCGCGAATAGGTAGGTATATTTTTTCCCCAATCCCAATTATAATTTCCTAAGTTCATAGGAATGATAGATTACCCAATATCCAATACAGAACATAAATATTAACCTCTTAATTATTCTATATAATTATTGATCCCACAAACTTAATACTAAAGACTTAATGTAATACTTAAAGTAAGACTGTCCATATCAGAGTTTGGACATAAGCAACCTTTCTGTCGTAGAGGCAAGAGTAATGAACATCGGACTGGAACTAGCCCGGAAGTGAAGGTCGATACGGACAATTGGAGAGCGAGTCACCCTAGGTCGGGGGAAGCTTACGATCGCTCCCAAGCAAATCTAACGTAAAACATCAATGTACACAAACTCTGGCATTTCCTACGTTAATGATATGTGCCCTTATGAATTCACCTGACTCGTTAATTTTGAAGTCATGTGTAAATAATGCATACATAAGTGTTTTAATAGATACGGGTTCTCCTGTGAACCTCATGTCTAGCTCTGTATTTAACAAATTGAATCATGATGATTTGTTTAAACTTGAATTCCCGGATGTTAATCTTCAGAGGGTTTCAGGAGATAATATTTCAATATTGGGGGTTACATACTTTCTAATGGCATTGCATGAGTACTAGGATATAATGACGGAGAAAGTGTACATTATTCAGGGTTTAAACATCTCGTCGGACCTTCTGTTGGGTTTTAAAACAATGAGGGAACGTAAATTTATTTTAAGTCTAGAGATGAATGGTGTATCTATTGATGGTACTTTCATTGAGGCATCATCTAGCTTCACAGAAAGTTTACAATTTGTATCAAGGGTGGTACGTAAGGGCGTTGTGGAGAGCGGTAAAACCTTCCAGGCGAAACGTCATACATCTGGTAAGAATATCGGAGGCGGTCGATGCCGGCCCGACCACACAACCACCTCCGCTATTCCTGCCACCGATATTAAATTGCACGATTATTTAGAACAATCTATGGGGGATTCTGATATACTCATTCACTGTAATACTATCATTGAACCGCATTTTGCGACGGTTATTAACGTTTATGCGAACAATCTTATGAGTACAATCAATTCTATTGTTTTATTACCCGATTCCTCAGCGATCAAGGGTATTAAGTTTGCTCAGGCGCTGCATGAGGTGGATGACACCAATGTTTTTCAAACTCTCATTTTAAATGCCACAAATGGCTTAATGAAATTATATGCGGATACAAAGTTATGTAATGCTTCCTGTGTACCTTGTAAATTTGAAGAAATTAATAGTTTTTCGCTACCTCGGATTTTCGCATTTTTTTCAAATTTTAAACTGCTAACACTTTTTAATTGTTGGTCCAATTTTAATAAATAGGATATCGTTGGAAAGAGGAGAAAAACTGCAATATCAATTTGTGACAAATTTTTGACACACCCTATAGTTTTTCCACTAATATTTTTTTTGTTTTTAAGTTTTGAAACGTTGCAAGCCTCCTGTCAAAAAGAATATTGGTGTATCAAACATCGGTCACAAATTTATATTGCATTTGTTCTCCTCTGTCCTATTATATCTTACTTATTAACATTGGACCAAAAATAAAAACAGTTTTAGGGAAAAATGTTCCAGTAACTATAGTTTTGAGAACAAGTTGAAAAACTTAATTTGTCCATTACCCAACGATTCCTCTCTCAAATGACGATTTATTGCAACTGTTTGCTCTTGATTGATTTGATACATGCTCTGGCACTAATATCCAGTTAAATTTACTAAATCTCGGGATTTGGACATAATCATAGTAGATCGGACTTCAGTGACACAATAAACTACTGCACCATACGCCTTAGATGAGGCATCACAAAATATGTGCAATTGAGCACACTCATTATCAGAGGTAGGATCACATCTAGGAAACTTGACTGAGGATACCTTCTCATAATCCACCTGCAATTTGTTGCACTCTTCTGTATACTTTTCAGGTAATGGAGTATCCCAACTCAGTGCTTCTCTCCAGGCCTCCTGAACTAAAATCTTCCCTTTAATTGATATGGGACTCAATATGCCCAATGAAGTGAAAAATATGCCACATGGACCCCCTAAAAAAGGTATTTTATTCAGTTAGGCCATTTTCGATTACTCTAGGTTGTGTTAGGGTTGGTTGGGATGGGTTAGATCTGTTTAGTGTTGAAAATTGAATATGTTTGTGCATGTATTGGCATCTGGATGATGATGATGGCTTGGATGATGATGATGGCTTGGATGATGATGATGGTTTAGATGATGAGGTCCAAGGACTCACCCTCACTCTCCCAGGTTCATTTGAGGTGCCAGATACCTCTGTTGGCTCTGATGTGTCTATATTTGTGCATAATAACGCAATTGTATTGGGTACTATCGTTCATACCACATAATATACGTCGTAAGGGGGGGGGGGGGGACCCTGTATTTAGGGTATTTTTTCTTTTACAAGTCTAAAACTTTGCCACATCACTCCTACAGTGTTCCCATCCCTGCTGCAATACAAACTTTGCCACATCACTCCTACAGTGTTCCCATCCCTGCTGCAATACAAACTTTGCCACATCACTCCTACAGTGTTCCCATCACTGCTGCAATACAAACTTTGCCACATCACTCCTACAGTGTTCCCATCCCTGCTGCAATACAAACTTTGCCACATCACTCCTACAGTGTTCCCATCACTGCTGCAATACAAACTTTGCCACATCACTCCTACAGTGTTCCCATCCCTGCTGCAATACAAACTTTGCCACATCACTCCTACAGTGTTCCATCACTGCTGCAATACAAACTTTGCCACATCACTCCTACAGTGTTCCCATCCCTGCTGCAATACAAACTTTGCCACATCACTCCTACAGTGTTCCCATCACTGCTGCAATACAAACTTTGCCACATCACTCCTACAGTGTTCCCATCACTGCTGCAATAAAAATATAAATTTCAGATTTTCCAATCCACATCAGTTTGGGCGATGGCGGACGCTCCCCATAATTGTAATATTTCTTACATCCCCGTTTAACTCTCAATTATTCTAAGCCTTATATTGAAGAGTTAGTGATTCATTCTATATTGAAGAATTAGTGATTCATTCTATTTGCTCTCATAATTTATAATCAGCTCTATATAACTAATACTGTATTTATAATCAGCTCTATATAACTAATACTGTATTTATAATCAGCTCTATATAACTAATACTGTATTTATAATCAGCTCTATATAACTAATACTGTATTTATAATCAGCTCTATATAACTAATACTGTATTTATAATCAGCTCTATATACTAATACTGTATTATAATCAGCTCTATATAACTAATACTGTATTTATAATCAGCTATATACTAATACTGTATTATAATCAGCTCTATTAACTAATACTGTATTTATAATCAGCTCTATATAACTAATACTGTATTATAATCAGCTCTATATAATACTGTATTTATAATCAGCTCTATATAACTAATACTGTATTATAATCAGCTATATAACTAATACTGTATTTATAATCAGCTCTATAAACTAATACTGGATTTATAATCAGCTCTATATAACTAATACTGTATTTATAATCAGCTCTATATAACTAATACTGTATTTATAATCAGCTCTATATAACTAATACTGTATTTATAATCAGCTCTACTGTATTTATAATCAGCTCTATATAACTAATACTGTATTTATAATCAGCTCTATATAACTAATACTGTATTTATAATCAGCTCTATATAACTAATACTGTATTTATAATCAGCTCTATATAACTAATACTGTATTTATAATCAGGACTATATAACTAATACTGTATTTATAATCAGCTCTATATAACTAATACTGTATTTATAATCAGCTCTATATAACTAATACTGTATTTATAATCAGCTCTATATAACTAATACTGTATTTATAATCAGCTCTATATAACTAATACTGTATTTATAATCAGCTCTATATAACTAATACTGTATTTATAATCAGCTCTATATAACTAATACTGTATTTATAATCAGCTCTATATAACTAATACTGTATTTATAATCAGCTCTATATAACTAATACTGTATTTTCTAACTCTGTCAGTCACGTTATACGACTTACACTATTTTATCCATCAGTTTCGGGAATTTATATTTACCTAACTGTGTTTATAGCCCTATTCAGCTAATTTTAATTCACTATGTGTTCTGTGAGTTTATTATATTAATTATTCATTCCGCCCTTATTTTGGCAAGTCTTAATTTACGTTACAGTTCCGGGAACTATCCATTCCTTATTACTGTATTAATAGCCCTATTTGTCTAACTGTACTTCACTGCGCGTTCTGTGAGTTAATTTGATTTATTATCCATTTCACCCTTATTTTGGTGATCCTTATTTTACGTTACAGTTCCGGGAGCTATCAATTACTCATTACTGTATAGGCAACCTCCTTTGGCTAATTATATTTTCACTACACGTTGTGAAATTTAAGTTCCTCGATTCCTGTGTTATTTCAATCATGTGTCTCGACCAAGAATTATTTTATAATAGTCTTATTAGAACCTTCTTTGTTTTTCCAACTTGATACTTTGATTTAAATTAATGTTTACTATCCTTAGAATTAGCGTTAACTTTACGCGCTGCCATCTTAGACTTAGTTTTGCATACTTAAAATATTTATTTAACTAACACCGCAGTAGACGTGACCTATACTTGCGGGCGCGGTACCATGATGCGACTACCTGGAGCGCGTTCAGTCTACCCCAACACGCAAACAGGATAGCTCTATAGAACGTGATCACCTCTGATTCGACAAATCACGTTTGTGATTGTTTGCAATCAGACAACAATGACGCTAACACTCCGTGGAGGTGACTAGCAAAGCTATCATAACAGTAGGCCCAAATCTCACCTCGACATTTTATTATCATAATTAAGCTTAAT
Organism: Paralithodes platypus; assembly: GCA_032716605.1. Classification (NCBI taxonomy): domain Eukaryota; kingdom Metazoa; phylum Arthropoda; class Malacostraca; order Decapoda; family Lithodidae; genus Paralithodes; species Paralithodes platypus. The sequence goes on along the minus strand of CM064515.1, from coordinate 9,373,396 downwards.
CAGCCTCCCTCCAAGTTATTGATGTGTCGTAATCTCAATTATAAGGTGGCACACCTATAAAAATCTTAGTTATCATGTCAATTTTGCTTTATATAACATAAAACAAGCAACTTGGAGCGCAACTCTCACAGATACTTTCTCTCGACTTCAGTGCGGCAAGCATAGTGTAGTCGGTAATGACTTCGCTTTTAAATCCGTAAGCCTACTGGCAAGGGTTCGAGGCTCGATGAGTTTATGTATTTTTTTGCGGTTTTTATTTAATGTGTATCGTTATATATTGGTAATGTTACTATGCCAATGGTATAGTTTAACGGGTTATAACTTGTTGTACAGGTTTTTGAGCGTTTGTCTTTTTTTTTTATTTATTTTATTTTTTTTCCATGTGATTGAGGGAGGCAAAAGGCATAACTGCCTATAGCGAGTGCCTCCCCCATAGTTGAAAGAGTGACAGGGCCAAAATCAAAGGACGTTCGAGCCAAAATGCCTGGACACACGGAGTTTGAAGCAATTTAAGTTATAGGAAGAGGGAAAGACTGATTCTGGGAGAGAGTTCCAGAGCTCAGCTGTTGAGTAGAAGAAAGTTTGAGAGTAACGTTTCACTCATGGGTTGGAGAGTTGCACAGAGTAGGGATGGGATTGAGTTGCAAGACGGGTACCACGTGCCCTACGTAAAGGAGGTGGTATGCACTGGGATAGCTCTGAGGAACACTGATTATTATAGTAGCGATAGAATAGCGAGAGATATGCAACATTGCGGCGGATAGAGAGAGATTGCAGAGAGTTGGTGAGTGGAGGGGAGTTAATGATACGAAAGGCCTTCCTTTCAATTTTGTCTAGGAGAGCGGTGTGAGAGGAACCTCCCCACACATGTGAACAATACTCAATACAAGGGCGCACTATGCCCCTGTACAGAGCAAGAAGCTGTGCAGGGGAAAAGAACCCCCTAAGGTGGTTGAGCACACCCAGCTTCTGGGAGGCTGCCTTAGCAAGACTGGTAATATGGTCCTTCCAAATGAGAGCAGAAGAAAAAGAGACACCAAGAATATTGAGAGAAGATGAAGGGTTGATTTTTGTATTGTTGAAGAATAAGGGATAGTCCGCTGGGAGATCCTGACGGGTAGATAGATGGAGAAATTGGGTTTTGGAAGCATTAAAGTTAACAAGGTTTTCTCTGCCCCAATTGGAAATAGTATTTAGATCAGAATTTAAGAGTACTATGGCTTCATTACGTTTGTCGTTGAGGGATTGCTGGCTGGGGCGTTCTGAAAAACTAATGGAGTAGTGCAAGGTTGAGTCGTCTGCGTATGAATGGATAGGAATTAAGGTACAGTTAAGGAGATCATTAATAAAAATTAGAAAGAGAATAGGAGATAGGACAGAGCCCTGAGGAACACCGGAGTTTATAGGGTGAGGAAGTGAACAACGGCCGTCCACAACCACGGCTATGGAACGGCCGGAAAGGAAATTGGAGACAAAGGCACATATGGAGGGATAGAAACCGAAGGAGGGTAGTTTAGAAATTAAAGATTTATGCCAGACTCTATCGAAGGCTTTCGATATGTCTAGTGCAATAGAAAAAGTCTCACCGAAGTCCCGAAAGGAGGATGACCAAGAGTTAGTAAGATATGAAAGAAGATCACCAGTAGAGCGACCCTTAAGGAAGCCATACTGGCGATCTGAGAGCATATTATGAGAAGAGAAATGCTTAAGAAATTTGGAAGCAAGAATAGTTTCAAAAACTTTAGAAAGACAAGAGATGAGAGCAATTGGACGATAGTTGGAGGGTTGAGAGCGGTCACCCTTCTTTGGGACAGGTTGAATGTGAGCAAACTTCCAGCATGAAGGGAAGACGTTAGAGGATAGACAGAGACGAAAGAGTTTGCCTAGGCAAATTATTGATTGATTATTATGTTTTTTATACGGTTTGTATTTAATTTTTATCGTTATATATTGGTAGGCCTAATGTTACTATGCCAATTATATATGTTTACGGGTTATAACTTGCTGTACAGGTTTTTAGCGTTTATCTATATTATTGATTGATTAGCCTACTATATTAACATTTCTTAAAAACAAATTATGAGGCCTAATTACATCGAAGAATGTTAGGACAGTTAAGCTATATCTAGTACGGTAGCCTATCCATGCTATAGTTCAAATTTCAAATAAATCTAATGTAAAACATAATAGTATTAACCCGTGGAGCCCCGGCTAGTTTAGTAATGTTTGTTCACCAGAACCCGGCCGGTTTTCAAAAAATGGTTTTATTCCAGAAACAATAGCGAATGAGTTAGGAATGATGGAAAAACTACGAAAAACCGCTCAAAAAGCTTACAAAATGGTCCTACAGAGCCCCCGAAAACTTATTTTACAAGAGTAAAAAATTGAAGGCAATTAACCCAAAAAAACAGGTTATTGCGCGCTCACGCGCACGCACGTGGACTTTGAGAGTTTTCAACCATCGGCACGGTTGCGTGGGATACGTACACAGTTCCCATACAAATCTGAGCCCTCTTGAGTGGCTACACCTGAGGTTACGGTCGGCGCAATTAGGGTGACGCGTCAGGCGCGTCTCTGGGGCTGTGCGTTACATACATCGCCGACGCGTCAGATGCGTCGCTGGGGCTGTACGGGTTAAACCTTCCATTAATATAGGCGTACACATAGCCTATATACACAGATCGTCAGGAAAAGAAAATCTGCCTACACATACATCGCCAGGAAGAGATAATAACTTTAATTCAGCCTCCACATACATCGCCAGGGAAAGAACAATATATATATATATATATAACCTATTTAATTCAGCCTATTCATGCATCGCCAGGAAAAGAAAATATTCCTGTATATTCTCCAATAAAATATCGGAGCAATTGTTTGAACACTACAAAGGGAATAAAGAGCTACTTTTTCCAGTTAACGACCGTAATAACTTTGTCAACATTTCCTAATATGATTATAAGATATAATAGCCTGATGGTAGCCTACCGTCTGTCTTGAGCTTGAACAAGGATCCTGACTGTAGCCGACAGTGTGACTAAATAGCCAATAGCCTATAGTGATGCATATTAATGATTAAAATGTATTGATTGAAGTACATGTATTGATTGAAGTAAAGTAAAGCAATGATTTATTTAAAAAATGCGTAAATATATACTGTGCCAATCGAAATGATTTTAACGTTGCACGCCTAGAAAGCATTTCCTTTAATGTTTTGGAACTAAATGATATCCCTGATATGGCACCTTTGCAAGATGTGGACCCAGATACTAATGTTTTGAACAATACTAAATGGACAAATCTGAGAAGTATTTATTATTTTGAGAATACATTCAACGATAAACTTAAAGGAATTTGGCGATAAAGAGTCATTCTCATTGTTTCATCTTAATGTACGTAGCATTCCAAAATAAATCCAAAATGTAAGTACTTTTCTATGTAATCTAGAGATTAACTTTAGTATTATTGGAATTACAGAAACTTGGTTGAATGCAAGTAATATTGGATTATATAACTTTTTTTTTTTTTCTATATTCCAACTTACTTCCTCTCGGGCATAGGCTGAGAGCCTTAACATTCACCGCTTTACAATGAACAGTGAAGCCCGTGAGGTCTTGTTCCAGTCTAGGGAGTGAGACATGTGAAGCACGTAGAGTACAACGAGCACCTGCCATCTTGCCTTCACATGAGGCACGGTGCTCACTCATGGCCTGAAACGACCCCATCTCTGAAGCCATCTCGTTCCCGTGCTTCACTGTCTCACCCCCTACACTCGGACTCTCACACTTACACACACACAACGCCACCTGTTGAGAAGATAACTCACCAGGCATTGCACCCCTATAGCATATTTTGAATATGGGAATATTCATACAGTGCTATTTAATCAGGGAACAATGAGGGTATTTTATTGACGTTTCGGTGGGCTTGTGGTAATGCACTTGCAGGGGTATACACAGGAAGAGAGCTATAGACAGGATAAAAGGGCTGGAGGTATATCATTATACATTAAGGACAACATAGATTACATAACAAGGCATGATAATAATATGTTAAATAATCTACAGCATGGAAACAAATATGTATACCTAATGGGAGACTACAATTTGAATGTATTGAATTCTAAACAACACAAGCAAATCTCAGAATTCATTGAGACCTTGTTTTCGTATTCATATATGCCATTAACCCGGGAACTGCTGGGAGACTCTTAAGAGATCCCCCGGCGGACTGTGGGAAGACTCTTAAGAGTAAATAAGAGGCTGGGAAAAAAAATCCATTTAAAACACCCCCAATTTTTTTTTTTTTTTTTTTTTTTTTTTGCCCCTGGGCCATGCCAAATATCACTCCTCCACCTCCCCTCCTTCCCCACTTTCCTCCCCTCCTTCAGTTATCACCTATTTTCCCTGTTATTCCCTTATTCTGTGGTTTATTTTCGTGCTAACATTAGCGAGTTGGTAGCAGGGCGTTGTCATCACTGTTACCAAGCGTGGGAAAGAGCGAGAGAGAGACTATTGCGTAACAGTGTCTCTCCAGACAAGGGGAGGGGAGGAGGGGAGGGAGGTTGCCTCAGCCATACATCATGTAACTCCCGGCCTGTATCGCCGATTTTGACCACCCAAACACTGTTTCCACTTGTTTTATTGTTGTAACAGGTTAATACCTTTATAATCAACCTATAATAGGCGCATATGGATAAGTATTAATGCTATTTATAGTAAAATAACGATGTTAGTGATGGGAACAGCTCAAATACGTGCGCACAGGAGTGTGGTGTCTCATACCCCCCATGCGCACGTCTTAGGTTAATTAATAAACCTACACGTGTAACTCCAACTTCAGCAACACTCATTGATAATATTGTTTGTAATAATGTCGAAGGTACACATTTATTTAGTGGTGTATGCTGTACAGATATCTCTGACCACTTCCCGATTTTTAGTATAAGCAGTGAGATAACTGTTCAGAAAAACAAATACTTTTATAGACGAAATCATAATCAAAATTGTATAAATAAATTTCAGGATAGGCTTAATTCTATTAATTGGAATGAAATTAAGAGCAGTAATGATTGTCTAAATTTCATGGAAAATACCTTCAGTATTATGATGAGTGTTTTCCCTTAGAAAGAATAGTAATTAAATATAATAACAGGAAACCCTGGCTGACTGATGGGATAAAGAAATCTATAAAAGTAAAGAATACACTTTATATATTATCTTTGAAAAGTCCAACCTGTGACGTCTACCAGCGTTGGCAGAATCGCCTCTCGTTAGCCACTAGCGCTCGCCAGGGCAGTGAAATGGGCTACAGTTATCAGAGAATGTTGTTCATTCTTTCATAGAGTTTGTGTTGTTACAGACAGATCACTGGTGGTCTTTATTTTCGTCTGTGACAACGGGCTGCGTCTTTTTGCGAGAGCAGCATTGTGTTGGCTGAGGGCTTTGGCCTGTTCCAGTTCCCCACTTTGCTGCCTCTTTGCTTGTCTTTTGAGGGTCGCCAGGATAGAACCAGATACTTGTGATCTGGATCTATCAAGAGAGCACCCCAGTCAATTAACGTAACTTAAAGGAAGCAGTCTTAAGGACATCGCTAGGCTACGAGCCTGTCTTGCTCAACCCCAGTTCCTTACCTAGAGTATCCCAGCTAGACATTATTAATTGAGTATACACTTGCTAGTATTAAATATAAGCTCTTTGATATGTACGCATTATTATTCACAGCATTTATTAGTCTAGGTTGTTGCTGAGCCGCACAACCATAGCAGCCTGTTTCGTTGATGAGGAAGTACTTCTTTTAGTGTCGAGCATTACTACCGTTGCGCATTTATAGTATTCTCATGTCAATTAACATTATATGTCCTATCTTTTAGTGTATTCAGTCTACACATGTGGTGTCCTGCCTCCTGCCTTTATATAATTTAAAATATGAGCATCTTATGAGCATCAGACTTTCTTCAGAAGTTTCCAGGTCTATGCTGTAGGACTATACTTCACTTTCTTTCAGATAGGAGTAAAGAGTTTATTGTTGTTTAGAGTAACTGTATTGAAGCATCTTTTTATTGTATTAAATCTTGCAGTGATTTAATTGATCTTTCCATAGCTTCCCTTTTATGCATTTTAACATAACTTGCATCTTGTTTGTTATCAGGCTATACCAGTGTGGGTTAGCCTGAAGTAGAGTACATTTATGCCCAGTTAAGGATACCCCATTATCGCAGATTAACTCTGGAGGGTATAGGTGTTTTTGTTCGCTGGCATATAAGTTCGTGGGTTTGAATCTATGCGTACCGTTGTTGCATAGTGCCCTATTACTAGTCCAATCATTAAGTGCCCTTGTTTTATTCGTAGCCCCGGTCGTAACAAACCTTAAACAATAAACACAAATATACTTCTTATAAGAGAGTTCTTCAAAATGTTATTCGTAAGGCCGAAAGAAGCCATTATAATGACCTACTTCTAAAGAATAAGGGCAACATAAAAACATTTTTGGAATTGATTAGAGAGATTGTTATTAAGAGTGCATCAAAACTGCCACAAAGCAGAAAGTTTCTTGTCAATGGTAAAATCTAGACAGATAAACAGATCATAGCTAACAGCTTAAATTACTTTTTTGTAAATATTGGAAACAAGATAAGGGAATCTATACCAATTTGTGATAAAACCTACTCTGACTTCATGCCTGCAGCGAATCACAGTACAATGTTTTTGGTTCCTACTACATGTTCTGAGTTTTAAACCATTATTATGAAACTAAAACTAAAAAGTCCTGAGTGGGATGGAATAACTGCATGTATTTTAAAACAAACCTGCTCGAGTTTTAGAGATGTACTGACTCATATAATTAATTTATCCTTTGTACAAGGCATTTTCCCTCAGGAAATGAAAACCGCTAAAGTAATTATCGACCTGTGTCAATTTTACCAATGTTTTCCAAGATATTTGAAAGATTAATGTATAAAAGGCTTGTATGATTCATCAGCAATCATAACATTTGATATAAGTACCAGTTCGGATTTCGGGAGGGACATGGCACAGATCTTGCATTAATTACATTACAGTGTAGTTGATAAAATATCCAGGGAGGTTGATACGGGAAATAATGTATTAGGAGTATTTTTGGATTTTACCAAAGCGTTTGATACTGTCGACCACCAGATATTATTGAGGAAATTAGACGTTTATGGGGTCAGAGGTGTTGCTCACAGCTGGATAAAAAAGTATTTAAGTGCTAGAAAACAATATGTATGCTTTAATGAATCCGAATCTAACTTGTGTACAGGGACCTGTGGAGTACCACTGGGATCAATTCTAGGGACATTGTTATATCTCCTATATGTAAATGACATAGTAAATATTTCATCTGTTTTACCAATATTATTTGCTGACGACACACATGTATTTCTTGCAGGTAAACACATAGAAGATTTGATAGGTCAAATGAATCAAGAATTGAACAAACTTATTGAATGGGTAAATGTTAATAAACTTGCCATAAATATTTCTAAAACCAATTATATGATCTTTGGCAATAAGATTAATAAGAATAAGAATTTAAACTTGCATATTAACAATGTACATTTGAAGAAAGTTGATAACACAACATTTCTGGGAGTCATAATCGATTCCAAACTGTCTTGGAAAGAACATATTACACATGTAAGGAATAAGATCTCGAAGGGAACAGGAATATTATGCAAAGCTAGAAAAATACTTAATAGGTCAACACTCATAACACTGTATAATAGTGTTGTATATCCTTACATTACATATGGTGTGGAGGTGTGGGGAGCTGCTAGTCAATGTACTAAATAGATCAACACTCATAACACTGTATAATAGTGTTGTATATCCTTACATTACATATGGTGTGGAGGTGTAAGGAGCTGCTAGTCAATGTACTAAATAGATCAACACTCATAACACTGTATAATAGTGTTGTATATCCTTACATTACATATGGTGTGGAGGTGTGGGGAGCTGCTAGTCAATGTACTAAATAGATCAACACTCATAACACTGTATAATAGTGTTGTATATCCTTACATTACATATGGTGTGGAGGTGTAAGGAGCTGCTAGTCAATGTACTAAATAGATCAACACTCATAACACTGTATAATAGTGTTGTATATCCTTACATTACATATGGTGTGGAGGTGTGGGGAGCTGCTAGTCAATGTACTAAATAGATCAACACTCATAACACTGTATAATAGTGTTGTATATCCTTACATTACATATGGTGTGGAGGTGTAAGGAGCTGCTAGTCAATGTACTAAATAGATCAACACTCATAACACTGTATAATAGTGTTGTATATCCTTACATTACATATGGTGTGGAGGTGTGGGGAGCTGCTAGTCAATGTACTAAATAGATCAACACTCATAACACTGTATAATAGTGTTGTATATCCTTACATTACATATGGTGTGGACGTGTGAGGAGCTGCTAGTCAATGTACTAAATAGATCAACACTCAAAACACTGTATAATAGTGTTGTATATCCTTACATTACATATGGTGTGGAGGTGTGGGGAGCTGCTAGTCAATGTACTAAATAGATCAACACTCATAACACTGTATAATAGTGTTGTATATCCTTACATTACATATGGTGTGGAGGTGTGAGGAGCTGCTAGTCAATGTACTAAATAGATCAACACTCATAACACTGTATAATATTGTTGTATATCCTTACATTACATATGGTGTGGAGGTGTGAGGAGCTGCTAGTCAATGTACTAAATAGATCAACACTCATAACACTGTATAATAGTGTTGTATATCCTTACATTACATATGGTGTGGAGGTGTGAGGAGCTGCTAGTCAATGTACTAAATAGATCAACACTCATAACACTGTATAATAGTGTTGTATATCCTTACATTACATATGGTGTGGACGTGTGAGGAGCTGCTAGTCAATGTACTAAATAGATCAACACTCAAAACACTGTATAATAGTGTTGTATATCCTTACATTACATATGGTGTGGAGGTGTGGGGAGCTGCTAGTCAATGTACTAAATAGATCAACACTCATAACACTGTATAATAGTGTTGTATATCCTTACATTACATATGGTGTGGACGTGTGAGGAGCTGCTAGTCAATGTACTAAATAGATCAACACTCAAAACACTGTATAATAGTGTTGTATATCCTTACATTACATATGGTGTGGAGGTGTGGGGAGCTGCTAGTCAATGTACTAAATAGATCAACACTCATAACACTGTATAATAGTGTTATAATTGGCTTTATAGACAGGTCATTTGAGCATAAATCCAAAGAAGTTATCCTAACCCTTTACAATTCCTTAGTCCGCCCTCTTCTGGAATACTGCGTTCAATCCTGGTGCCCTTATTACCAAAAAGATATAAACAAGCTAGAACGAGTTCAACGTAGAGTTACCAAAATGATACCTAGCCTAAAGAACAAACCATACGAAGAGTGTCTTAGAGAATTAAATCTATTTCCTTTAACCCAGCGCAGATTAAGAGGTTACTTAATTCAAGTGTTCAAAATCATCAAAGGCATCGACAGTATGAACTGTAGTAAGTACTTCATTATCGACCAATCTAATTACATACGGGGAAACGGTTGCAAAATTATTGGTAAATCTTTTAACTCGCACGAATCTAAGAATTTCTTCTTCAATCGAGTTGTCAACTTGTGGAATGGGCTTCCCCGAGACGTTATAGACTGCAGCACCATTGATTCATTTAAACTCCGCCTAGACAAATATCTCGCATCAAACCCGCGACTGACTGCGTTTGTAAATGAATAACTTTATTTTATCCCCCCCTCAGTTACTAACCCATCTGTCCCCTACTAACTTCCTAATCCTGCCACGGACATTAGTTCCAGGGCAGTAGTTCCCTTTCCAATGTTCCCTTACCCACTCTAAACCACTGTTTGGACACTTGATCCTCAGTGTTTTGGAGGACAAGCAGCCTAGAAGGGTCACTAGTCTGTTGTTGCTTGATTTCCTTTGTACTCCTTTGTACTACTTCATTCTGCCACGAACTCTGTATTTATGAGGATCTAAATCTGAGCTAGATAAAAAAAAAGTTTAAAGTAACAAGATTGAATGCAATAATATTTGGTGAAATCATATATTAACAAATGCAATATTTTTACTGTTATTCAACAAAATCAACTTAATCAAGTATAATTCCATTTGTTTTCTCTCCCTCTCTCTCTCTCTCTCTCTCTTGGCTACCTATCTGAATTGGCTTGGTTCTCCACTTCTACCAACCTATTTTTGTTGTCGAGCTTTATGATCATTATGTTAATGATTTCCAAGTTAGTTCATATGTACTATAAGCTCTTAATGTATAGTGACAGTTTGTCAGAAACAATTGCACTATTCCTAGAGCTGAAAACTTAAGATCATACATTTTACCCAGATATATGGTGGTATGCCTGAACAGAGTGAGCTGTGCATTTTACCCGTCTAGGAAGGTAAGGTCTTCCTAAAGAATCATGGTAATCTCTACTTAGTGTCAGAGAGCAATTGAAGCTTAAATATTTTCTAATTAGGGAAAAGGGGAGTTGGGGAAAGCATAGTGTAGCAGGACACATAGGAATATCGACTGTATATATTACCATCCTAGAGAGGAATAGAGTATGAAGCATAGAACAAGAATACCTAGAGGGGCGTCTGGGAAAATCAGCCGTGTTAATAGTAGTTGGCCATTATTTACAGATTTGGCTGGAACCCTGCACTAGATGGCGGTAGCGCATAGCTCCTCCCTATCACGGGAAAATGCTTCTGTCCGAATCTGTCGTCTGTTTATTCACAGTTCCTTTCCCTTGGCTGCAATGGTGTACACGTGTCTCGTGTAGAGTCTGTAGAAACACATGTAGCTTGTTTGCTATCACCATATCAGCCATGGTCATTATGGATACAATGATTTAAGAGTAGGCTACACTGATATGCAAAAGCACTCCAAAGTATTGCCTACACCGAAATGTGAACAATACTCCATTAAACCCTTATGTACCGTCAACGTATGTTATATTTTATTCTAGCAATATGTAGACGATTTTATACAGCTTAGAAAGGATCTGTGGTAGTTAATAAAAGGGCTGATTGAGATAGTTCGAAGCCTTATAATTGCTAAAGATCCTTCCTAAAGTGAATACAATCGATTAGTAGGAGCCAGAATAAAATCAAAAGACGTCGTCGGTATATAGAAAGGGATAATTACGTAGCTTACCAAGCTGAACCAAGCCTCCGTGATGATGTAAGGAGGCTGTGGTTGACCTTGAGAATAAGGATATGGTTTGCAATGGATCATGAAGGCTGTTGATGATTATTTGATATTGGCTGTACATTTATTAACAATAAATGTATATGAATAACAATAATTACAATTGAAGAAAAGTATTTACATTGTAATATAAGTTACTAACTTGGAAGTACACACAGTCACACTCAAACTTTAGTCAAACATAAATAATAGGCCTATACAGTATATATATATATATATATATATATATATATATATATATATATATATATATTCTGACATACGGAGCCCTGTATGTTAATTTAAGAGTTAGAATTAGAGTTGAAGGAGTTTCAAACTACCCAAACGGCGAAGCAGACTAGCGAGCGAACTAGCGAGTGGGAAACCAGCTCGCCCGCATACCAGCAAACAAGCCTTCACACCTGCGTGCGTCATAGGGGACCCTGCAAACTACTTCGATGACCCGACGCTATGACGTATGTTCGACGCCAGGAGCTGTGATTAGACCAGGCACCTGCTATGCAACTCGAGGAGCTATGATAGGAGCGCGCACCATCACTCGCCTCCTGATTCGTTCCTACACCATCATTGTTTAGTATATAAGACCCGAGTAGTGGGCATTCAAATCAGTCTCATTTGGAGTTGGGGAAGATGAACTTGCAGCTGGAGGAAGACTGGGTGAAGTATTATAATGGGATTGTGACTGTCAGTCAGATTATATATGTGTGTGTTAAGTGTGTTCCGTGTAAACACTTACGTTATGTTGGTTAGTGAGATATGTGATTGGGACGTTAACGATATTATTGTGTACTTAACTATTTTATTGGGAATTAACGTTAACGCTACTAATATGTGCTTAACTATTTGATTGCGAATTAACGTTAACGCTACTATTATGTACTTAACTATTTGATTGGGAATTAACGTTAACACTATTATTATGTACTTAACTATTTTAGTTGACTAACTTGTGGACTAAAGCAACTCTTTAAGTAATTGGGTTATGATGAAAGTAATACTATTGTTTTAGATTAATACTTACGAGTTCTTTCATTTTCTTTGAATTAAGCTTACATTGCTTAACGGTGCTTAGTACGGTGATGCTATTGTCTCGTATTAGTAATATCGCCTTAGACTAACATGGCTGTGTTAATATTACTTCTAGCGATTTCCTAAGCTGAAGAAAATTCTTTTAGCTTCAAAATATTATTTTGCTTTTCATATTATTTGAGTGAGACCTGAATCGAATCTATGAAGCGATCCTGTAACTTAATTTACTCATAATCAAACCTCAATGTTACGTGGTTAAGAAATACATTTAACTAATTATTAAATATATATCTAACTTTTTATGTGACTTTGATGTTAAAGCTGATGATAATAATAATATAATACTGTTAACGTAAGACAAGAACCAAGAATAATTACATTAAATATAAATAAAAGGACATATAAGAAAACTATCTATTCATTTCAAAAAGGGTAAGAGACAGATATATTCTTACTTTAATATTTATCTTTCAAGACTTTTTATAGAATTAATAGTCCTTCTTTAGATATAACTTCTTCGGTTCATAACCATAGCCTACTAAGCTTTGGTTAAATAATAATTCTTTATAAATACTACATTACTTAATACTTAATTAGTTTCAGTATTTTTCATAATTAAAAGAGTATCAGTCCATTAGGGGAGGTGTGGTGGAGTGGTCATGCCACTGGATTGGTAATCCAATGGACCCGGGTTCAAATCCCGATATGTCAATGGGAAGATATTATTGGGATTGAATTTGTGCTGTACCTAGTATCAGTGCATTACCACAAAGCCCACCGAAATGCCAAAAAAAATACCCTCATTGTTCCCTGATTAAATAACACTGTATGAATATTCCCATATTCAAAATATGTTACAGGGGGACAATGCCTAGTGAGTTCACTGCTCAATAGGTGGCGTTCTGAGAGTGAGGGTCTGAGTCTGGAGGATGAGACGGTGAAGCACTTGAGCGAAGCAACCGGCCGCTTCAGAGATGGAGCTGCTTCGAGCCATGATGGATGCTTCACATGTCTCACTCCCCAGGCTGGAACAAGACCTCACGGGCTTCACCGTGTTGAGCGGTGGAATGTACAGGCTCTCAGCCTATGCCCGAGAGGGAGTAGTTGGAATATAGAAAAAAAAAATAAAAAAATAAAATAAAGGATACCAAGTCCTAAGATCCAAAAGGAAAGGAAGCAACAACAGGAAATAATTTTAGATTTTACTTTTGTTTTGCCTTCAGCTGACTGATACCTTAATATATATCTCTGTGCTATCTAGATTCATCAAGTTAACCACTTGAGGATCAAGATACGTAACAATATATATATATATATATATATATATATATATATATATATATATATATATATTGTTACGCTGGCCAGCTTGCCAGAATGTACTCGTACTCGCTAGCGCTCTCCAGGGCAGTGAAATGGGCTATAATAATCGTAGAACGATGTTCTTTCTTTCTTAGTGTTCATGTTGTCACAGACAAATCAGTGTTTGCCTTTATTCTTGTCTGTGACACTTGGAAGTATTTTATATCATTGATAGAGTTATAAGATATGTAGTGTGTTAGTTGCAAGGAGAGAGAGAGAGGGTAGAGCGAGGTGGTAGTGTGTGTGTGTGTATGTACGTGTGCATTCCTAGCTCGGTGAGCCTCCCGCTCGTGATTGAACGACGGGCCTAGCGTGGTCCGCCACGTCAGCTTGTCATGTGACGTAGTGGCCTGTGGTTGGTGGCCGCTATCCTAGCCCGGTGGTGGGGGGCTCCTTCCTTCTTCCTCTCCTTAGAGCATGGTATGGTGCGTTTGGTCCTAGACGTCCCTTGCATTCTGTCCCCAATCTAACCCTCTTTACTGCTGTTCCTCTCTCTGCACTCCTTCTTTCCAATACTTCTTATCTTTATTCAATTATCCATCCCTTCTGGTTCTCGAATACGACTTCCATAGTCGGCCAGTCGTATTACCAGCGCCTGTTCTCCCATATATGTTTTGCACTAGCTTTAGGGATTATTAGAGTCATAGTCCCATGGATTCATATTATTGGGTGCTTCTAATTATTTGGTTGTTCTTTATTACTATTTAATGCTAGACAGTGGAAGGTATCTTTGGTCGTTGTCTGAGTTATGTATATGGCAAGTCAGAGCCTGTACGACTTCGATGGAGCTAGGTAGCCTGTAGTACACCCTTGTGCATATTTTCCTTTGCGAGCTTAGCAGTATACAAGCGAAGGGCTTTTGCCTACTCTTGCTTGTATGCTTGCTACCTCATTTTGTTGACCTTTGAGGAGCGCCAGGGTAAGACCAGATACTTGAGATCTGGACTTACCAAGAGAGCCTCCTAGTCACTTAATGTAATTTAAGGGAAATCTGTTCAGGGGAGACAGTAGGCTACGAGCATGCTTGAGCTCTGCCTAGGCTCCCTGTACCTTTTATGCCGCTGCTAGACTTTATTAGTAAGAAAGACAGCATTGTGTTTATTAACTTTAACTGCGTATGCTTTAGCAATTATTCACGTATTGTTTTTAGCTTAGGTTGATGCATAGTGCACAACCCAGTTTGGCTGTTACTTTGGCTAAGGAAGTACTGTTTTGGGGTTACTGTTATTAGTGCTGTCACAGAATTGTTGCACCTCCTTGTTTTATATATATGTATCCTACTTGTTGGTGTATTTAAGATACACACATTGGTGTCCTGCCCCTGCATTATTTCTGTTCTATACTCGACGAGCATCTTAGAGCATCAGACGTTTTCAGAAGATTCCATATCTGTTTGCTGTAGGACCAGACTTCCAGTGTTTTCATAGAGCATTGAAGAGTTTAGTGTTGAGTTCAGACTCACACTAAAGTTAACGTAAGCATATAATCCTTTATTAAATCTTGTCATAGTTTATTTAAGCATTGTTATTACTTGAGAGCATTTTATTAACGTAAGTACTCCTGTTGTGAGTAGGCTTTGCCGTCACCGGAAAGCCTTTGTAGAAGTACACTTAACCCAGTTAATTGATACCCCGTTATCCAGTAGATTAACTCTGGAGGGTGTAAGTGTTTTGTTCACCGGCTTAATAGTTCGATGGTTTGGAATTAGCGTACCGTTGTTGCAGATATAGCCTATCTTCTAGTCCAATATTAAGTGCCCTTGTTTATTTCGTTGTGCCGGTCGTAACAATATACAATAAATATATATATATAGAGAGAGAGAGAGAGAGAAAGAAAAGTAGTGTACATATAATAAAACAAACACACAAAATGAGGGTGCATCCGTAGATTCAATCACGTTGAGTAGTTCTGGAACCCTGCAATAGATGGCGCTGAAAAAAATTGTCGAAAAAGGGTAACTGGCAACGTTTAGAGGCACCCTATTATTAATAGAATGCATAGGAAGACCCCTCTCTCCTATACACACTCTCTAGTATGAAGTTAAAGAACGGTTGCCAGTTGTTCTAAATGTCATCAATAATGCTTGACCACTAAAGTTGCTTCAATGCAGTGAATATCAGTAATTGTTTTATCTATTGATACTCAACCATTATCAACATGCCTCGTTTGGGTCAGTAAGCCTAGTGCAGATTTCCGTGTCCAGTTATACAACTTAAGAGTAATGTACATCCTGCGAAAATAAGAAACATACTGTGGTTGCAGTCAACCACAAAAGGTCCATATGGCTGTTCGAACTTCTGTTTCATTTGAGCAGAGTGTGTTCGTTTGTGCGTTCCCAAGTTTACCCGTCGTTCGGAAAGACCTTTGCTAATTGTATTATTAGCATCGAGGGTGGCTTACTTTTAGGGATTGAGACTGTACATGCATTTTATTTTCGTTGCATTTGTTATTCAATCCAGTACCATATAGTGATAATAAATGTGAGGTGTAGACATTTAATGATGCTTTAAAAGGCTCTTCATACAACAACACTACCTTGGTACAACACAAGCTAAATGGGGCCAACCACGTCCAGCATAATACATCAACAGCGACGGCGAAAATTGTGTGTTTGCACAAGTCGGCACCATTTTGATTCAATTCAAGTTATTGAGTATAAAGGTGATGGGGAAACATTTTCGGCTTATGCCCCACTTGTGTGTTCTTATGACAAGAACTGGGTTAATGTTACAGGCGCAATAAACTAGCGTGAATCTTAAGACCTTCACCTCATGCATTGCTGTATGTTGTAGTACCTGTTCGCCCCAATCTTACCATAACATTGAAAAAGTATCAATATTGTTTAAGTTCCTAAATTATTTTTGATCATATATCAAAGTTATGGAAATAGTAAGCATTGCAAATAATGTACAGCATTTCCGAGGTCATGAAGCAAAAAACACTGTATTAATATGTACTGTGTTTCATATTAATGTGCTTATATTTTACAGCAATATAGTGTTCATGTCCGTGATATGCCAGTATTAATTTATCCCAAGTTATGGGAATAACGGAAACGGACTGCAGCACATAAAATATACCCACATTTGGTAAACAAGACTACATAATCCTTGTACATAATACTTCTATATATACTAAAGTAAGTTTGTAACAATTTATGTTGTTAATTAAGAAAACCTGGTCTTAATCAAATACAGAAACATAGTTTCATGATTTATACTTATAGTGTCAAAATATCAGTAGCTAAGGTATTTATTTTACCCTCAACTGAAAACACAGCCACTACAGTACTATCCCCCCCCTCTCTCTATATATCTCTCTCTATATATATATCTCTCCCTCTCTCTCTCTCTCTCTCTCTCTCTCTCTCTCTCTCTCTCTCTCTCTCTCTTTATTATCTGTCCCCTTCTTCCTTGGCTGTATTAGGTGATTCCTTTACCCTCTCAAAGTTTTGTGTTACCCATCACCTTCGTCTGCCTTGCTCTTCATTGTAATTATTAGTATTAGTATTATCATTATTATAATTATTATTAGTAATTAGCAGTAGTAGTAGTAGTAGTAGTGGTAGCAGCCGCAGTAGTAATATTAGCAGTAGTATTATTGTTGTTTCTATATTTCCAGTTACACACCTTTATCATTATTTACCAATTGTATATTTTTGCAACGCATACAATTATGTTGATTATTAACGACTATAAAAATGTTTGTTTCAGCACTATTAATATTAAACAACAGTATAATTTAATAGTGGCCCCTCCATCATTGACGATATTGCCTATTAGTATAATAGTCTCCATTCAACATCCCGCGACAGCATTTTGAATCTACCGCGCGGAAGGATCGTGGAGTACTCTTCATAAGTGCATGCTTAATTCACTTATGGGATCGTCATTATGATTGGGTACCCTACAGAAAAAACTCTTGTAAAACATAAAAAATAAAAATTAACTTAATATGTTATCATATGACTTTCCATATGTGGATTTCTTGTGTTTTGCTTCCCCGACTCCAGGCCCTCTAGCGGCCATCTTCGTCCTTCCTCCTTCCGCGGCCATACAAGCCAGAGGGGTGCCGCTGTGGCTCCCGCTTCATTCGTCGTTCCAGTGCTCTTTTCTTGTGAGTCCTTACTCATTTGTATACACCTGCATTGTAGTGAACAGAGTTTAGATTAGCTAGCAACGGGTGCCCCATTGGTATGTCCGCAGGAAGTGTGTAAATTAGGGTACTATTGTAACAGGCGCCTACATATCCCAGGATCTTCGCGCCACGTGTGTTACTATTATTGTTGTGTTTGCGCCTTTAGCTTTTGATATCATAGCTAGGAGGCTACCATTCTACACGATTATGATTCAGGCCGTCAATATGAGGCAGTTGCATATATTATTTATAATATTTAGCAGATGCTCTAGTCTACAGGGTGACTGCACGTGGTGCTACACCTTCTAGAGTTCGTATTTGCTTGTGGGCCCCTATCGTGGGCCTCCCCTCGTCTGGTTGCGGTTGCTGGGGCGTCGTCTACCCTGATCTCTCGTCGTACCTCGTGGCCAGCCTGGTTAAGGGTGTCGAGAACAGAGTTAAGGCCGCGTCGTACAGAGGCCGAACGTACTAGGACAAAGTCCCGAATAGGAAAATACTTAAAGCGCTAGAAGAAAAGAAAAACGTTGATGTCATTTACACCGATTTTGCTAAGGCATTTGATAAATGTGACCATGGTATAATAGCCCACAAACTGAAAGCAAAAGGTATAACTGGGAAAATCGGACGGTGGATATACAATTTCCTCGTAAACCGAAAACAATCAGTAGCAGTAAACCAAGTCACATCTGAGCCTTCGGATGTCAAAAGCTCAGTGCCCCAAGGAACAGTGCTAGCGCCCCTTCTGTTCCTCATACTAATTTGCGACATAGATACCAACACCAGACACAGTACGGTGTCGTCTTTTGCTGATGATACAAAATTAAGCAAGATAGTAAACACACAAGAAGACACGGGCCGACTGCAGGAAGACATGAATGTAGTGTTCTAGTGGACCAGGGAAAACAACATGCAATTCAATGCGGAAAAATTCCAATTAATACGGTACGGAGATAATAATGGTGTTAAAGAAATTACAAATTACTTAACAGAATCTAACCACATAATAGAACGGAAAGACAGTGTGAAAGACCTTGGGGTATTAATGTCTGAAAATATGGGTTTCAAAGTACATAACCAGGTCAAAGTGGCGGCTGCGAAACGTCTAACGGGTTGGATTCTGCGTACTTTTAAAACATGCGGTGAAGTACCTATGATAACGCTCTTCAAATCTCTAGTGCTACCGCGGCTTGAATACTGTAGCATACTGTAGCGTATTAACATCCCCATACAAAGCAGGTGAAATAAATGACGCAGAGAGTGTACAAAGAAATTTCACTTCGCATATAAGTTCGATAAAACATCTACACTATTGGGAGCGTTTAAGAGCACTGAATCTGTACTCACTGGAACGTAGAAGAGAACGTTACCTAATAATATACACGTGGAAAATCGCAGAGGGTTTAGTACCAAACCTACATACTCCGATAGTCATGAAATTCAGTGATAGGAGAGGCTGGGAATGCGAAATCCCCCGGATGAATAACAGGGGTGCTATGGGCTCTCTGCGAGAGGGCTGGTTATCACACAGAGGCCCACCTCTCTTCAACAAACTGCCACGGCGAGTAAGAGACATGAGGGACATCTCGTTAGACAACTTCAAGAGAGCCCTAGATGTCGAACTGCAAAAAGTGCCAGACGAGCCCATCCTCGCAAGGGAGCGAGCGAGCTGTCGCTTCAAACAGTCTACTGCACCAAATCACCACCCATAACGAGGGGCGTCGCGCTCCTTGGTGCCGCTAGAAGAGCGGCGAACACATCTAAAGGTATCTAAAGGTAAGGTAAGGATGACTTGCACATTTTTACCGAATACAGCCGAGACTCTCCCGAAATTTGAAGATTACGAACATGGCCTGAACGAGTTCAGAATAATATCCGATAGTCAAGAACGACCTACGACAAAATCTCGAACAACTACCGAACATGAATCGAACTTACACTCGTTATGCAAAGAATGATTTTCGACCATACCCGAATCATCAGACACAGATCCGAATGACATTGGAATGCTTTAGGATAATTAACGGAACTTAACCGATGAGATGTCGACAAACAACCGATAGAGAAGAACATTATGAGAACAACATCAGACTGTTTTACGACTGTAGCACCTCTGTCCCCAGTCAGTCGATGCCCCTCCCCCCAACCAGCACCGCCTTTGTTCATGTACTTCCTCACTCCATCCTTCCACCTCTCATTCGTTTTCAAATACACCTAGACAAAATGTAGGCTATAATAACAAAGTATTGTAATCGAGTTTACTGTATTATAATGTACCACCTAACGTAAGACTAACTTATCCTAACCTAATCTCAATAAAAGCAACTAATGAAGGCCAGAATAACGATATACCCATAAATAATCGTAGTGTTCGAACCCAGAGGCAGAACAGAGGTACGGTACCGGTATCTATAACATGCTCGCTTTTTCTGGACCCCCTTCTCCCACATGTTTAGCATATTCGTTTTGAGGTTAAAGACGTTCGTTCCGTTAGTTTGGCTAATTTGAGACCTTTCGCCTCATTCTGTTATCAATATTAGCCTATAAGACCTTTCGTGCCTTTTAGGTGTCGATTTTTTCCTGGCGAGCAATAGCGAACCTCTAATTTTAGAAGAGGCCCACATGTTTAGCATATTCGTTTTGAGGTTTAAGACGTTCGTTCCGTTAGTTTGGCTATTTTGATACCTTTCGCCTCATTCTGTTATCAATATTAGCCTATAAGACCTTTCGTGCCTTTTAGGTGTCGATTTTTTCCTGGCGAGCAATAGCGAACCTCTAATTTTAGAAGAGGCCCACATGTTTAGCATATTCGTTTTGAGGTTTAAGACGTTCGTTCCGTTAGTTTGGCTATTTTGAGACCTTTCGCCTCATTCTGTTATCAATATTAGCCTATAAGACCTTTCGTGCCTTTTAGGTGTCGATTTTTTCCTGGCGAGCAATAGCGAACCTCTAATTTTAGAAGGAGGCTATTCTACTTGTTCGAAATCAATTCGGATTTAATTCCTAATTAAACAAGATACATCGAGCAGACATCCTACATTATTCGTATATTTGTCTGAATTTGATCGTAACTTGTTCTGAAAATTCGTAACTCGTGCGGGTTTTATTCTGGAATACGAGGGAATCTTCATAATTTTATCGAATTTTTGTCGGGAATTGTTCGGGATTTGTTCGGGTAAATCCTAACAAATTCGGCAATTGAAAAAAGTACCGAACAAGTCCCGAAACAGAAGACCGAACTACGAATTAATCAGAACAACTTCCGAACGAGTTACGAATAATTCCCGACCAACATCCGACCATTTTGTAACGGTTTTTTTACCCGAATCTTCGTAGAAATTTAGTGTAGCCACTAAATTTTTCCCGACTCTCTCCGGAATGTCGGCAACATACATGAACAACATCAGACCAACATCAGACCAACCCACGAATAGTACGGAATGAACGTATGCCGAATTATGCAGAATATACCCGACCCGCCTGAAATTTGATTTTTTTTTGCAAGTCATCCTATTCGGGACTTTGTCCTAGTACGTTCGGCCTCTGTATGACGCGGCCTTAAGTCGACATGAATGAATCTTCTAGTGAATAAAGAATGTAAATAAAGGCTAGAATAAGATATATACCCACTAACGAATAAGGAATTAAGTGAGAACACTGATAATGATACAGAAGATAAGGATCCGAGAATCTCATTATCATAATCAGCCAATGTATACCATAGCTAGAACGTACAGTACCTGTGTATATCTGTGAGTAATCATTGATCAGCTCTTGTTTACATAATGAATTTATGATTTATAGTTTATATTAGAAGTTAATATAGTATCGATAGATTAAGTGAAGGACTAATAACTCAGTTTTAAAGTGTAATTCAGGTATATACTGTGGAAGTAGATCAAGTAGCACTATATGTTAAATAAACACTACCATGTTAGTAAACGCTGGAAATATATCCAAGATTACAAGTCCTAAGAGATTACTTCCGAGTTCAGAGTTTAATTACATAAGAGTTATATATATAATTTAAACACGTGAGTGTAAACGTGGAAGCTATTCACACGTGAGTGTGGACGTGGACACATTCACTTGAGCCCTATATAAGCTCAAGATTAAAACTCAAACAGTTAGTACCAGTACCAGCCAGCAGCCGTGCAAGAACACCACAGCCTAACTAAACAAGGCTCCCCAGCCATACACAGCTTCATCATGGACTCCAAAAGAGAGAGTTCCAGAAAGACACTTTTAATCCTATTGAGTACCAATTAAATATAATATAGGATGAGAAAAGCTTTGGTTGGAACTTATAGGAAACAACGGTGTTATTAGTTATCATACAAGCTACATTAAATATAACCAAGAATTTTTATATCATTCAATACGTGTTATAACAATCCAAATTGTCTTAGTAAATTATTCAGTCATTTACAACTCTGTGAAACTCTGTGAAACTATTATCTGAAGTGTAATAATATTTAAACTATAAACTGTATAAAAAAAAGTGCAAATAAACAAAATTCATAACTTTTGTTTTATAACCGAAATATATTCTTATAAATATATACCGATACTCCAACTATAGTAAAACTATCATAATTCTTATATATCAATAAATATAGCAATTATAACGAGAGCTAGAGTAAACAAAGAGACTTAAAGATACATAGATATGAGTATCTATTTACATCGTGTGGAGTATGGTTATCAGCCTATAACTATAACATAGTAAGAGATCCTTCATAATCACAGGAGCATAAAAAAAATGTATTCAGGGTATAGAGGTAAGACCCACCAGAAGCCAAATCAGGGGCAGACATCAGCCAAAACTAGCCAGCCATCTGATACCAACCCACCTCCCCCTCCAAAAAACTAGCCACCCAAAATCTGTCTCCCAGTGCCGTGCTTAGGCATGCCGGATTCGAGAGTTGCTTTGCCGAACAGACCCAGTCTGCTGACTGGGTCGTTCCAGTCATTCCGCTCGGCCTGGCCCAAGAAAACTTGGGCCAGGAAAGTAGTGAGCAAAGGAATCACCTAGCGGTGGCTCCGGTGACCTCGACTGCGTCAGGCACTAGAATGCAACAATATCCAATAGTACTTAAGAATTGCTCCTTGGTGCTCGCTCCTGTATTGGCAAACATTTTCCGTCTGTGTACTCATACCTCATGCTTCCCAGTATCCTGGAAAGAAGCAAACATCCATCCAGTTCCTAAAAAAGGTGCTTCTTCAGATCCATCAAACTACAGACCAATAGCTATAACTTCCACTCTTGGTAAAGTCTTTGAAATTATATTAAATAATCACATAATTAAGCATCTTGAGAATAATAAATTAATCAGTGATAGGCAATATGGTTTTAGTCGATCAACTGCAGACATTCTTTGCCTTCTTACGCATCAAATCAACCAAGCTACAGACCAACATGGTGAAACACATACAATAGCACTGGATATATCAAAGGCATTTGATAGAGTCTGGCATCAATCCTTATTGTCGAAGATGTCACACTACGGCCTAGCATCATTAGTTCCACTAATTTCTTCTTATCTTCATAACAGAAAAATATGTGTAATTGTAGATGGCCTTTATTCTCAATTTCACTCAATAAATGCTGGTGTTCCCCAGGGATCAGTTTTGGCCCCAACTCTGTTCCTCATTCATATCAATGATCTTATATCTACCACTCATAATCCAATACATTCCTACGCAGATGACTCAACACTCCACAATTCTTTCACCCAACCCGATCTTACAAATTCAAAAATAAAAACTGCAATTTCTCTGAACCAGGACCTTTCTAGAATTAATGAATGGGGACAAAAGAATCTAGTTTCCTTTAAAGCACAGAAAACCAAGTACATTAAATTTTCTAACTGACAGAATCTCACTGACTCCCATATATTTGTTAATGATGTAAATATTCCCACTTCCCCTAGTATTGACATTCTCGGTGTAACATTAACTACTAACCTGAGCTGGACACAATTTGTTAGAATCATTGCTAAGAATCCCTCTAAAAAACTGGGACTCCTGTATAAAGTTCGAGAATTCTTCACTGACGAGCAGTTGGTCGTAATATATAAAAGTCATGTGCGTTCTCAGATGGAATACTGTTCACCTCTGTGGAGTGGAAGTGGAGTGGTTGCATTGAGACAGTTGGACAAAATTCAAAATAAAGCTATTAGATTAATCAATAACCCTGCAATCACACAGGACCTTCCTACATTATCCATACGAAGAAACGTTGCATCCCTTGCATTATTCTACAGATATTTTCACAGCAATTGTTCCGAGGAACTTGCTTCAATTGTGCCGCCTCTCCACATCTTTCCCCGTAGAACTAGGGCAGCTGAGAGCGCCCATGAATTTACACTTTCTCCTCCACAATGCAGAACTTCTGCTTATCAAAATTAATTTATCCCCAGAACTACTACTCTTTGGAATTCACTTCCCTCGAGTTGCTTTCCACAAACTTACAATCTACAACAGTTTAAATCCGGTTGTTACAAACATGTTATGAATGGAGGATGCCTTTAGGCACATGGACCTTTTTTGTTTTATCTATGTTTTTCCTTCCTCCATTCATTGTCTCTTAGAAAAAAGAAAAAAAAATAATGTGTCACATTTTTCACAGATCGACCGTGGTGATTGTCACCTAAACATCTACAAAACAAAACAAAAACAGGAGGTGGAGGCCCTGGTCCAAGAAATGATCTCCAAGGGAGTTATTGTACTGGTCAAACCAACTTGCCTAGTATTCACCTCCAGACTTTTCTTAGTGCCAAAAAGGGACAGTGTGCTAATGCGACCAGTATTAGATCTCTCGCATCTGAATTTTTTTATCGAGAATTCACCCTTCAGGTTGCTTACAGTCAATCATATCAGGCTCACTCTTATGCCGCAAGGTTGGATGTGCTCAGAAGACCTCAAAGACGCCTACCGGCATGCCCCTATAAACAAAAGGTTCCAGAAATTCCGAGGTAAGAAGTGAGAGAGAGAGAAAGTGCTCTATAGGTAGATGTCGGGGACAGGTGGTAAGGGAGTTGTGAAGGGTATGCTGGTCAGGCAAGCTCTGAGGAAGGCAGCGTCCTTATCATGATCACACAAAGGCATGGTGGTCAGCCAATCACAGGCTGCTACGTCACCAGGCAGCAGGCCTGCAGAAGGTGCCAGGAACCATTCAAAATCGAGAGAAAAGACCACGCGGGCGAGCAACTCCTCCGGGAGGGAGGAGGGAGGAGGAAAAGCAACACTCACCTCCCCCACCCTGCTCGCTCGCTCTCTCTCCTTCACTACAATGCATCCCATGTTATACTCATGATATAAAATATAATGCATTGTCACAGGCGAAAATAAAGATCACTTCTGTACTGCCTGTGACATGATGATTCACAAGAAAGAAAGTACAACATTGTAGATAGACTGTAGCCCATTTCACTTCCCTGGCGAGCGCTAGTGGCTACCGGGAGGCGATTCTGCCAACGCTGGCAGGCGTCACACCCCGCCCAAGATATAAGACGCTCAACATTAGGTGAGCACGATATCTGACAAGGCAGAATGCCGACAAGACCCGTAACACATAGCCACTCCACCAGAAATGAAATTCAAAGCTCAAGTCTTACATAAAGCAACATATCAACATAGAGAAAATCTTATAACCCCTCCCAACACAATAGCTTAATTCATACTGCTATGCTCCTAGAGCGAGCTTCTACTAGCCCAGCCTTCTGAGAGAAGCACAGGTTCGACTGAGAACTTTAGCTATAACATACTTAAACAAAATTAACTATTAAAGAAAGAGTTTTTTATAGAATTTTCACTTTTAATATGTTTTTGGCGGCTGCACTTACAGGGGCAAGCCTAGTTTTTACTCCACTCTCAACACACACTGACTGAACGGCGAAGGTTCTCCTGCAACCAAACCCTCCCGTGACAAACAATCAGCCAAAACATTATCAGTGCCCTTAGCATGCCACACATCCACCTTGTGTCCCGGCAGCACAACAACACCTGACACTGATAAACTGCCTAGTTCATCACAAGACTGGCACTTCTCTTCGCTCTTTCCGGCAACGGGGCATGCCAATAACCTTTCACTAGTTCTACCTTCGTGATAGGCGATGCAGCCCCGAGGCGGTCTAGGGTGTCGTCAACTCTCGATAAGGTATAGGCATCTGTCAGGGATAATGCACACACACTCTCGCAATCAACACACTCACTGATCTTGCCACTTAACACAGGTTGCAAAGTTACAGGCAACGACCACTCACAACATTCCTTATCCCTCAGACCCTTGGGCAATGGATAGGTGTCTGTCAGGGATAATGCACACACACTGATCTTGCCACTTAACACAGGTTGCAAAGTTACAGGCAACGACCACTCACGACATTCCTTATCCCTCAGACCCATCGTCAACACGTAATCCAGCTCTGCTTGCACCAGAGGCTGTCGAGCAGGATTTATACGGTAGGGAATTAAACTGAGCCTTGCACTATCTCCAGCCTGCATGACGGATTCTACCCCGTACATCAGGCCTGGAGAAGCAACAAACATGCGGATGCACTGCCACAGCCTAGTAAACAACTTATCTCGCAGAACAACAATCCTAGTGCCCTCCCACAACCCAGCCGAGACTGCAGCTTCTAACCTGTAGTCTCCCTCCTTCTCCACCTTCGTCCCTAGAACAGCCAGGTCATAAGAGGGACAATCAGTACCACCTGTGCAGTCACTCCCATAGTTCATTATTGCTAAGGCTTCCCCGCCGATACCGTACATGCGCACCCCCGCATTCCTTACGACTACATCTGCCTGCGCAGCATCACTGCTTTTAGCGACATGGCCAGATACAGTCGGTCTATGGTTGGGCTGTTGCAATCGACTAGAGCAGCATTGGGAGGCTATGCGACGACCGGGCACTTCTATGCCACAGCCAACCTCACCAATCTGCTCAAAGTCCTCCGTTTGACCATCACCCTTGGCAGCCATGGGTCGACCTTGACCTGACAACCATGTCCAAGCCTCGTCGCCCACCTTGAACCACCGAAACAACGAGGCTAACGGTCTCCCAACATTCACGTGACCTGCCCGCGGAACATCTTGCACCGTCTGAGTTGTGAGGCTCGGGGACTCGGCACGACCAGTGGGGTATGAACCGAGCTGGTGCTGGAGCGCTGCACACTGCTGCTCAGGCAGGTGCTCTAGCGCTTCCACAGCCACCAGACTCGTGTCCCCCGCCCACTGCTCCGCCGAGACATGACAATCCCTACTCTCCTCCACCTGTGCCCTACTGCCCCCCTCTCCTTCTCCACCTTGGCCGCTGCAGACCAACGCAGGGACAGTAGGCTGCTCAGGTGGTTGCCTCACAAACTCCTCCAACAGGTTCACATGACATGTTTCCCCGTCCTCGTGTTTGATCTCGACAGCACCATTACCACACTTCTGAACTTCCGGATCCTCCAACTGCAGTTTACAAATATCTGAGGGAACCAACCTGTCTAACTGCTTGCGAAGCAACCCAAGTCCTCCCCCAATATCAAACTGAGCAACCCTTTTTTCTCTCCGTGTGTAATGTTGCTGCCTCGGAGTCTCTTCCTGCCCTACCTCCTCACTAGCTGTGAGGGTCCTGGGGCCTCTCGAGACTCCAACAATGGTGCCAATACTGAGTCGCCAAGAAGCGCTGCTGGTACTAAACTCTCCAAACTTTTACCAACATTAGCCATCTTCTTTCGACCGTTCCTCCATTGATTAGAAGACTGAGGAATAGGCTGTGACACTTTGGATGCGAGAGGTCCAGTAACAACGCACGCCATAGGTTGTACTTGACGCTTCTCTACCCACTCCTGTTCCTCCCTACTCACGTCGCCCGGCTTCTCGGCAACGACTAAGGGTGAAACCTCATAAGTAGGCACCGCGAAGTCGTTGCCAAGAAGGAGGTCGACGCCCCCAACAGGCAAGTTCTCCACTATTACCACATCCAACTCTCGTGTCACACCATCCACCTCTAGTTCCATCCGGACCAACGGGTATGACCTGCTAGCATTGATACCTTGCACCACAACCACCCGTGCCGCGTTTATTGGTCTACCAGTAAAGTTCTTCAACAAAGTCTGAGAGGCACCCGTATCTCGCAACAGCTCAACTCCATGCTTCTTACCAGACCACTTCACGCAGCCATGCCCTCGATGGTCACAAAAGACATCGCGGACAGGGTTCGAGCCTTCCGGATTCTTCTCCACTGGCTGTGTCCCAGCCTCTGATGTTATACCCTGGGCAAACTCAGACGACTTCGGGGACACCCCAATGTTGCGAGCCAAAGACACAACTGCATTAGGTGGCTTGCTTGGACAGGCTCTTGCAAAATGCCCCTTCTCATAACAATGAAAACACTCTAACTCCCCCTTGGGCTTCCCTTGAGGTGGGGAAGGGCCCTGACCCTTCTTAAACGGGACGGTATTAGGTTTATGGTCAGACTTAGTATCGTTGCTCTTGTTGTAATGGTTATATGGTGTATCACTGACTCGGGGGGGTGGAGTGTTGCGCCCCTTGTTACCTGCATCGTTCCGTTGTGCAGACCCGCACCCACGAATCAGTGACATCCGAAGGTCAGCCATCTCAGCTGCCTCCTGAAGAGTTTTCTGGGTGTTTTCTTCAAGATTCAACGTCAGATCGCTGCCCGTACACTTAAAAAATTGTTCTAGAAGCATCAGCTGTTTCAACTCCTCAAACGTCGATGCCTTCTCAGAACGCAGCCAGTTTCTAAATGCATCGGACAGATCCCGGGCATGCTCAAGAAAGGTGCACTTACGACCTTTCGTTACACCCCGTCTCTGGTTGTAACTCATTTGCCCGCTGGACAGACTCCTTCAATACCTCATAATCGATGCACGACTCCAAGAGCAACGCATCATATGCCTTGAGTCCTTTGCCAACCAATCTAGAGGAAACAAGGGCTGCCCACTTAACCTCGGGCCATTGGTGCTCCCGGCACTTCTTCTCGAAACGCATCAAAAATTCAGTGACACCCGACTCATCAAATACAGGGACCAACTTGAGCAGGTGCGATAACGACTGATCAAGACCTCGATTCCCAGAACCTAGACGCTGCCCTGTCGACTCCACCCTAGACTTCTCAAGATCTATGTCTGCACAGTACTTCGTAGCCTCAATACTGAGCTCAGCCTCTCTCTGCTTAAGCTCAGCCTCATGCCTTCGTTGATCAAGCTCTCTCTGCTTAAGCTCACTCTCATATCTGGCCCTTCTCTCCTCAGCCTGAATCTTAGCCATCTCAAACTCCCGCTGCTGCTGCTCAGATTCCCGCTTCTGCTGCAGCTGCATCTTAGCCATCTCAAGCTGGAAGAGCATATCTGCAGTTAAACCTTGAGGAGGAGGTGATGCAACAATTGGAGACTCACCCAAGTGCAAACCACGCTGCCAGTGACTATCGGCCTGCGGGTTCGTATCCGGCTCCGGAGCCCGAGGGGGCGTCATGGTAGGAGTCAAGTGGAATGGGGGCTGGGCCGAAGGTGCCCCAGCTCCCGCTCCACCCGAAGCCCCACGCATCCCACCAAGCACACAGGCCACCAGGTCACTTCTCGACATGCTGCTAATGCCCACATGCCCCATGACCGTGGCCAAACACTGGAGACCATACCGATCAATCCCCAACACCCGGTCAGCAGTAATAGGTATCTCCAGAAACTTCCTTGCATCCTCCTCACTAGCTATAACTCTAATGTCATCTAACAAAGCCCGCTGCTGCACCTCAGTTTCTGTTTCCCGTACTGTGTCCTCACTGTACACTGATCCGTCGTCCGACATAGTGTCCACCGAAAATTCTCAACGTTTATAAAAAAAAAAAAGTACCTAAACTATTATGCAGCACTATTCACTCAAAAATACAAGATGCTCGAAGACTCTTAAGTGTTATACTACTTGCCAACAAAAATCCACGTGTCCACTATATTCCTTTAAACAAAAACAAATGACCACAACACTCCTGCAATATTTCTCTAAGTACACAAAATCCTAAGCAAGGTCGCCATTTGTTACGACTGGGACGCGCATAAAACAAGGGCTCTTAATCATTGGACTAGAAAGGCACACAGCCACAACGGTAACACTAGATCCAACCCTCGAACTTATAATGCCGGCGCACAAAAACACCTATACCCTCCAGAGTTAAATCTGCGATAACGGGGTATCCTATAACTCGGTATAAATGCACTACTACTACAGGCTGATGATCTCTGATACAGCCTGATCACAACAACATACAATTAAGTTAATGATGTATACAAGGAAAAGGATAGAGAGCTTAATTAAATCACCGGAATGATTTAAGGCAAACAAGAAGAAGGTATAATTAAAGTTACTCTAAACAATAATAACTGTCACTCCTATATTAAAGAAATTGAACGAAAGTCCTAAAGCATCGAGCAGGAATCTTCTGAAGAACGTCTGATGCTGCTTAAGATGATCGAATCGGATTTTGAACTGTTGTATAAAGCAGGAACAAGATATGGCAAATGTATGGACATACAGGGTTAACTGGCACAGGAATAATAATAACGGTGCAATAGTATAATCTCCAACAACAAAAGAAGTACTTCCTCAGGCAACGCAAAAGCCTGCTCAGGTTGTGCAACTCAACAACAACCAAGGCTTGCTATCAGCGAGAATAAAAATGGTGCATACATAACATATGAGCTTATGATCCTAATCGGGTGTCTGCTAGGCTAATAAAGTCTAGCTGGGATGTCGTAGGTTAGGAAACAATGGCTGAGCAAGCGGCTCGTAACCTAGCGAGGTCCTTAAGACTGTGCGGCCAAATTACGTTAAATGACGGGGTGCTCTCTTGAGAGATCCAGATCGCTAGTATCTGTTTCTCTCCTGGCGACCCTCTCAAAGTCAAAGCAAAACGAGTTAGCACAGTGTTGGGTGGCAGAGGCAAAAGCCCTCACTCGCACCACAGTGCTAAACTCACAAGGTACACAGTCAGAAAGACCACCTAGGCTTCCCACGTCTCCATTGCGATTGTACAGGTTCAACAAAACCTGTTACACATCGGAAATCACAACACAAGTAGCCTTACCCCAGTCTATCATTAAATAGCCCAGCAGACAGCCAAGGAATAGGTAGGGAGACACCGTGAGTGTGTCGAACCTCTACAGACAAAATAGTAACCCCTCCAAAATGCCTAACTAAACATACAATATCTGAGAGCTTCAGCATATAATACGATGGCCGATATATGAAATCGTGCAGAACCAAAGGGGAGTTATGATATTAAATAGAGAGGAAGAATGAGAGGTAAGAAGTGAGAGAGAGAGAAAGTGCTCTATAGGTAGAAGTCGGGGACAGGTGGTAAGGGAGGTGTGAAGGGTATGCTGGTCAGGCAAGCTCTGAGGAAGGCAGCATCCTTCTCAGGATCACACAAAGGCATGGTGGTCAGCCAATCACAGGCCGCTACGTCACCAGGCAGCAGGCCTGCAGAAGGCGCCAGGAACCACCAGCCAATCAAAACCGAGAGAAAAGACCACGCGGGCGAGCAACTCCTCCGGGAGGGAGGAGGGAGGAGGAAAAGCAACACTCACCTCCCCCACCCTGCTCGCTCGCTTTCTCTCCTTCACTACAATGCATCCCATGTTCTACTCATGATATAAAATATAATGCATTGTCACAGGCAAAAATAAAGACCACTTCTGTACTGCCTGTGACATGACGATTCACAAGAAAGAAAGTACAACATTGTAGATAGACTGTAGCCCATTTCACTGCCCTGGCGAGCGCTATTGGCTACCGGGAGGCGATTCTGCCAACGCTGGCAGGCGTCACAACAGTTATGGGACTGGCACAAATATAGCAGCTATGAAAGATTGCAGCGTGTCACAGCATGGGTGATACATTTCGTAAATAATTTGAAGGCAAAAAGAAATAGCGTGCCCCCCACAGGTAGTGCTCATCTCAACGTACATGAAATTAAAGCTGCAGATAATGTTCTACTCAAATTATGCCAAAAAGAGACCTATTCTCAGGAACTTGAAATAATGGTGAAGGGTAAACAGTCCAGAAATAACTTAATCAACCAGTTAGGACTACCTGAAGGGAGGTATAATTCATTGTGGTTGCAGATTGAGGTTAGCGGCTATCTCAGAATCATGCAAGTATCCTAAACTTCTGCCCTGTAAACATCCCTTGACCCACCTGATAATTGATCGGTGCCATCGGCTCTGTTGCCATTACGGGGTCGGTCACGTGGTTACCTACGTTAGTAAAAATTGGTGGGTGCCTAAACTCAGGCAGGTGGTGAAAACCGTACTGGGTAAATGTCTGAAATGTCGTCGGGTAAAAGGTAAGCCCTACGACTATGCAGGACTGCCACCTTTACCAGCCCTGCGAACCACCCCTGGAGACCCGTATAAGGTCACTGGGGTGGATTATAGCGGAGCAATCCCGATCAAGGACTCGCCGACCATAAAGGCTTACATGCTTTTATTTACTTGCGCAGTCACCAGAGCGATTCACATCGAAATAGTCACCAACCAACCTCACTTGTGACAGTTTCCTCCACGCATTCAGGAGGTTCTGTAGTCGACAGGGATTTCCCCGGATCATTTTAAGTGACAATGCCAGCACTTTTGTTGGGGCCTCTGGGTACTTATCAGACATTTGTAATCACCCTAAAGTTCAGTCCCACCTTGGCAGAGTTCAATGTGAGTGGCAGTTTATCCCGGCTAGAGCGCCGTGGTTCGGCGCTATATGGGAAAGGGCCATCGGCATTGTCAAGGCGGGGTTGAAGAAGGTGTTGGGACGTGCCTTAATTTCCTTGGAGGAATTAACTACTCTACTGTTGGAAATTGAGGCCACTATCAATGATCGTCCCTTATATTATGCTTCCGGCGACCTAGGGGATCTTACCCCAATAACACCCTCTGTGTTGGTGCGGGGTCATCGGTTGTGGGATCTTCCTGATGATAATGAAGTTGAGGATGGGTTGGAAGATCCAGACTACATAAATAAAGATGTCATTTCAGCCAGATATCAATATATTCGCAAACTGTTGAAAGATATCTGGCGACGCTGGTCTAACGAGTATCTGGTGACCCTCAGAGAGGCACATAAGTGTAAGCTGAGACCAATAACTGGTCGGTGGCCAGGTATCGGTGATGTCGTCATCATCCATGATGAGGGTCCACGCGTTTTTTGGAAGTTGGGCCGTATTGTCGAGTTATTTCCCGGTCGAGACGGAAAAGTCCGAGTGGCTAAAGTCCGGACGAAGACGGGAACATATACGCGGCCGACTGTCCGTCTGTACCCTCTTGAGGGGGACATTGAGTGCAAAGAGGACTCCTCGGAGACGCCTGGAGACATTCCCACAGTGGCTACCTCGACCGATCAACCGGTCGACATACCCAGTGGACGTCCTAGTCGACAGGCGGCTCAAGCCTCCTCCCAATCATGGCGGAATAAAATAGCCTCCGGGCTTTTGTAGATACTGTATTATATAAACCTGGTGGCGGGAATGTGTTCAAATTCTGATATGGACAGTCTTACTTTAAGTATTACATTAAGTTTCTAGTATTAAGTTTGTGGGATCAATAATTATATAGACAATATGTTCTATATTGGATATTGGGTAATTTATAATTCCTATGAACTTAGGTAATTATAATTGGGAGGGAAAATAAATCCCTACCTATTTGCGCATGCATGATAGCGGCGCACCTCCCGTGAAATGTGAGGGCCCCGCGCTCACTCTCTCCCTAGCCGCCACAACTACCAGACCGTCTGCCTACGCTCTCGTGTTTTCACCTCACCTTTTGCCCCATTGGTGATAGTACTTAGCTCATCAATTCTCCATCTATCCATACTAATCCATAGATCATTAATAATTATTCCCATCAAGCATTAAGCATAGTGGCCCCCTTCTTTATTCATCAACTCTATCCTATTAGCTAACACTCCTGTTTCCCACACGCCATCTTGTAACAACGCCATGACTCAACAGGTCAACTAGGCCCTACAGCACTAGTTCCAGTATTCAGGTGATATAAACTATTGTATGGTATTTTTATACAGTCCACTATATAATCTTAACTACGAAAATCCATAGTACATATATTAGCCGAGCACGGCCGAGGATCCATGAGGAAACTAGGAATATGCTTATCTCTCTCGCTCTCTCTCTATTCACAATACACCTTACTTCACTGGTGTATGATAGACTTTACTTTATTGCACTCTAGTACTTTATCATATATTGCGTGAGACAACATACACTTAGGTTCAACTATTTATCTCAGGTTATCACTGGCATCATAATTATAATAATGGAAAAGATAATACACTAAATCACACTGGTATATAATTAACACAGAGTCCTAGGAGTGACTCTACTTTTCCTAAGTATTTCACTTTGGTCACACTGGTGTAAAATAAACAGAGTCCAGTGAGTGACTCTATTTTCATAAGTGTTTCACCTTGGCGCACTGGTGTATGAGTGAAATGTATTTTCAGTAACACTCCTAATCTAACACTTGAAGATTGGAGTGATGAGCACAGTCTGGGTAGAGAGGAAAGTATGAAGTCTGGTCGTCTAGTTTTCCGTCGAGCCGCTTAGGTGGTCCTGCCGTGTGGATGGGGTAGTTTGGGATACAGATGGATTAGTTGGTTTTGGATCTTAACCTCTGAAGTGCGCATGGGGGTAATTAGACACCTCTCCCTGTGCGCATGTATTTGAGGTGTTTCCGTCACTAAAATATTCATTGTACCATTAATAGCATTAATACTTATCCATATGCGCCTATTAGGGGTTGATTATAAAGGTATTAACCTGAAACAACAATAAAACAAGTGAAAACAGCGTTTGAATGGTCAAAATCGGAGATATAGCCCGCGAGTTGTATAATGTATGGGTGAGGCAAGCTGCTTTCCCGCCAATTTCCCCCAAGGCCACTGAGACACAGTCGATCGATACTCTCTCTCTCTCTCTTGCATTCGCTTGCTATCAGTGATGACCACACCCTGCAACCGGATTTCTAATGTTAGCACAAAAATATACCTCATAATAAGGGAATAACAGGGAAAATAGGTGATAACTGAAGGAGAGGAGGAAAGTGGGGAAGGAGGGGAGGTAGAGGACTGAGATTTGGCATGGCCCAGGGGCCAAACAAATATAAAAAAAATAAAAAAAATATATATATATTTTTTTTTTCGATGTCAAAGGTTGATTTTTTTTTTCTCTGACTCTTAAGAGTCTCCCCGCAGTCCGCCGGGGGAACTCTTAAGAGTCTCCCCGCAGTTCCCGGGTTAAATGATGGCTCCTTGATGTTCTGACATAGGGCACTTTCATCAGCCTCACGCGAGCGTGAGATATGACATGTCCTGGGGCTACTATTGCTCGTCTATACTGATCGTTATACTAATCGATGATGAAGTTCCGTTTTGGTACTCTTGATTTGGGGTCTTTAATACAGCGACTCTAGTGTCATGACACAGTGACAAAGTATCGAGCTAATGCGAGGAGATAATGAGATCATGAACTAACTGATTTCACTCGATCTGCCACTGAACTTTATAAGAGGTTCAATGAACTCAGGTTCAGTGTTTAGACCTTTTTACTGTAAGTGTCCTTGACCATGGCGTCGGACAAATACAATATGGACTTCTATTTGTAGAGCGCCGTTATTTACACGGTGTCTCACAAAGCCCAAACTATTAGAATGACCTTTACCATGGCAAGTATCTTTCTATATTTTTAGAGTGCGGTTTTGGCAAAAAAAGTAAGGTGGGGACATGTCCTTGCAATATGCTTCTAATACCAAAGGTGCAGCCTATTAGGGAATTATTAAACACTATACCATGGCATGTGATAATATTAGTTCCTCAATAAGTAAAACAACTCCTCAGACCTCGAAAGATATTCACCATGGCTTCAATTCTTTCCTTGAATGGGAGGGTAATTTTAGGACTCGATTGTTAACATGTTAGTTAAATCAAGCCCTAGAATTGCTTACTTTGTCATGGTTTTTGTTGGGGTAGTGACGACTTTGGCTGAGATGTCCCAGGTCAAGGGTGCAGAGGTCAGAGTCATAAGTACAGGGGGGTATTCTGAGGGGTATAGGTAGGGCCCCTAGAAGTTTGCGGGCAGGTGAGTAGGCCTCTGCGTGGAAGAACGGCGCAACTGCTCCTTGGTGGTGTACCTGTGTTGGTCCTTGTGCCTCTGGCTGTACACTATTTTCTTCTTATTCTTCTTGTTGCTATTGTTAGGGACTGGAATGATCTTACCTGGCGTGCTGGGTATAACAGGATTTATAGTGGCAATCCTCGCGTCTTGTCTGGTATGGTGTAGTGGTGTACAGGTAGACTCTGGGCGGCCATGTGTTGGTGGTTTTGCCGTGGTGGTGATGTGTTTCCGTGGTTGAGGTGAGTTTTCTTTCTCCGTGTTGGTCTTAGGCGCCTTGGTTTTGTTGTCGCTTTTTCTGTGGTGCAGTTGTTGAGTGCAGATCTTCTTTGTTTTTTTGTTCTACTGCTCTTGGTATCTCCTTCCTTCGTCTTGGTTGGTTTTGGTTTAGTTTCTCCTTCATTGAATTTACTTCGCTTTCCTTGGTGAGTGTGCCTTCTTGTCTCGGTTATTTTAGTCTATCCTCCTTCTGGTTCTTTTCTTTTTCCTTGTTGAACGGGTATGGTGGTTATTCTTATTTAGGGTATTTTAGTTATTATTAGTAAAAACGAATTTGAAATTGACATACGGGTAGCAGTTGCGAAGAGATTTGTGGAGTGATTTCCTAACTTCATAGCTTACTGGTCCTAAATATGGAAGTTTGAAATATCTAGTGTCCTTTTCTAGATAGATATTTTAAACTTCCATATTTAGTTTTTAACTGGGGTGGGTGGATTGAGCTTAGAGTCAAGAAAATGGTTCAGATATTTGTTGAAAATATGGGAGGGGTATTTATTATTAGTAAAGAAGTTAAGAAGGAAACCAGGTTTCAGAGTGCACCGAAAGCAAAGATGCTCTGTGAAGAAAGGTCATGATACTGTTTGGCATATATTTAACCCATTGAGCACCAGCTGATTTATAATAAATGTACAACGTGGAACCAGCAGGTTGTAATTTTTTGTTCTCCTGAAAACACATGGGATGCGTTAGTAATGAAGGAAAAACCACAACAAACTGCTCACCTAGGTCATTTAGGGGTCCTGCGGGGCAGCGGAATGTCGCAATTAACATGGGGAAATGGGTAGGCAAAATACTGGAAAATCACTCCAATGCGCGCTCGCACGCACGCGGCTGGATTTGGAAGGTTTCCAACCATCGGTATTGTTGCGTGGGATACTAAAGCAGTTCCCATACAAATCTTAACCCTCTAGGTGCCATAGGAGAAGAGTAATTAATGCGAACCTTACCATTGCATCACTGGGGTCCAGCGTTACATACATAGGAGACACATAACGTGCGTCGCTGGTAGGTAAGTGGCTAGAAGATATGGAACATAAGATTTTTGTACCTTGACCGGTAAATATGAGCTTACGATAAACACTAGTTGGAAGATATTTAGGATGTATAAGAATTTATCTTTTATGTATGTATATACTCAGGCACATACCCCATAGCTTAAGGGTGTCCAACTCGAGACAGAGCTCGAACAGAAGTAACATTTAAAGCCCCTATTCTTAGGGTCCGGGACCACGAACGGGTTTCCTCGCCCGTTAAATGTGTTTCAAGGGGAGGAGGATTCCTATCCACAGGCCCCAATCCCCTTTCAACCATCTTTTACGCCTTGTTGGAAAATACGGTGCTGGCAAATTATTTTCCCTCCACCACAGGAAGTTATAATTATGCACCATATAGTGGCAGGTGCTGGGGTTGCCGCATCCCTACGCCATTTGAAATATAGAAATGTAGAAAGATAATCTTACTTTCATTTATCTAAGTTTATTCATAAATTTCCATTCTACCTCTTGGTGTATGATGCATATAGGAGGAATCATTAATATGTGTGTAAAATAACAAATAATTATGTTCCCTCCACCAACCGACTTTACTCCTAAACTCAATTAATGAAATCAACAAATGCATGTGACAGGCCAGGGATTCGAATCTAGGATGCTCACACCGAAATTCAGTGCATTTATCCAAAGAACAATGTCTGCAACCTCCGAAGAGTTTGGCTGCATACCTTGACATTATAGCCTACTATATCCTCATAGAAAACAAGTGCTACTTGCCTCCTCAAGCGCCAGTTTTCCAGTATAAGGCCATCTTAGCGATATCAGGATACACACCGATGGATAATATGGCATGTGAGAATAATATAATGATTTATCCCCTTCTGCTCGTATTTTTCATAATTTATTTGGGACAGGTATATACCAGGTATGAATGTAAAGTTCATTTCATGTTATAGGCCATGACTCATATTGTTTTGTAAACACAACACTTTTTTTAAAATAACAGATTATTTCATTGAGTTATGGCGATTGTGATATATGTACAAGGAAGTGAGACACATTCTGATGACAGACTTGGTGAGTGGCCCCAAGTGGACAAGAACAATTTTGTTCAATATTCCGAAGGCTGTGAGGCGGTGAATGAATGAATGAAGACTTGTAAGGGTGAAATCGACCCTATCTTTTCATCATAACTTGTTAGAAGTCTGTCTCGGCTACAGAAGTATTGAATGGAAATAGTTGGAAATGCCTGCCTGTGTAAATCTCCACAAGGAAAAGGTTAAATAAATTAGCCAGGTTCATCTGCCATTCACCATAATAGCCACTTGTAACCAAAACTATATTTATAACAACAATTTTGCAATTCATCCATACTTGAACATTCTGGGAGTTTTCATATACAGTATGTACATCGAAAATTATGTTCAATTTATATATTTTAATGTATTTTATGTCTTACCAAATTCGTTTTTATTGATTTTCCATTATTCCTTATTTGTAGAAAATCATAGCTTTGATAATTAATTTCATACAAACACACACAAGCACTACTTTCTCTCTATTCCTCTCTCTCTCTCACACACACACAAACATACAGTAATTCGCTTTGCCACTAACTTCCACTGAATATATAATGCAAAGTTTACTTAGTTTTAACATACTATGACCGACATTTCAGAAGCGTAGCTGAATGAGTTTTAACTGTCTCACTTAAAATGTATTTTCTGCTTTCCAGTACGATTTTTCCTTTCAAAATAGGAGTTTTGTGTTTTATATTATTAACACTGTCCAAATAAACGCTATAATTTAATTTAAATAAACCCTTTAAGTATAGCAACACGTATTCTTAAATAGTGTATGGAGTATAAGTAGACAATTTTATTAAGTAGAGACTATTAGTATTCTGACTCCAACAAATTTAAATTTCACCATAATCTAAAATTCTTAGATAGGCCTATCTACAATTCTTAGATAGATACAAGAAGGAAAACCGTGATGTTACTGAAAAAGTATTAAATATGCGTAGCCGTAGACGTATGAAATTGTATGAAACTGCGACCGGATATTATGCTCTATCAGATTTAGCCCCTTGATGATTAAGTCACGTGTTAACAGTTTATTCTGGCTATCATTAGATGGTCTTATTCAGTTTAGGAAGGAATCGTTGGAACCAGAGGGATTATTGGGATAGCTTTAACCCCTTTGACTACTGGAAGGTCTTCCAAAACTGACTAAAATCGCCTAATAATTGCCAAAATAAACTGTGAAAATGCGCCATAATTCTCAAGGGTTTAATATAATATGTTATGTTTATTCACCATTCAGTACAAACACCAACACTCTGGAGAACATTACATTTTACTAAGCAAATTAACAGCTATACACTTATTTGGTTACGTTTCAATTGAATATTCAAGGTCACTTCGAAATGAATTGGTCTTAATTCGGCCGTTTTAGCTTCCCGGCATGCTATTTATACATCACTATCCCTATGATAAAGCTGAGCATATATGAAAACCAAGGTGAGTATGACTATAATTATCGCTATAGCCTAAAACAAGCGACAGGAATCCACGTCTGTTGGTAAAAGTGGAAGTCAGTGGAAGCAGAAGCTTGCTCATGATTGTCTATCTTGTCAGTACCTTAAGATGGGCTAAACAAAAGGTCAATAACCCAAGCCTCAGACCCCTTACTTAAAATTGGTCCCAAAATAGCCCATACAATAAGGAAGGATAATAGGGATAAAAGGAAAATATAAAATATTTAAAGTAAAAATCTCCTATTGGCACCATATCGCACCACACCCCTAGTTCCTACTAGTACCGAACTAATCATTCAAATACCTGGCTAGATACAAATATAATAGACCAACTTCCCAGCCCTCCCGACGAAATTTTTGGCCCACATAAAACCCATCATAAAGCCTAAAAGATAAACTTGTAAACAGCTGTATGTTAAAATATTTATACCAATAAAATTGCCTCCCTCCAACCAATCCCATATTTGACTTTGGCGACCCGACACTACACAACGCGCCCTACCTCAGTCAGCTCCCCCAGGTCCCCTACACAGTACCATGCGTCACACTACTCCCCATTCCCCACCTCGATATATAAATCAGTAAAGAAAAAAGATAATCAGTAAACGAAAAAAGAGAAAATAAGGAAAGTAAACTAAACTACGATCAAAGATGGATACCAATACAAGTCATTTACTAAATGCAAGCTAATGCTCAAGGACCAAGCTGCCAAATGTGAAGAATGTAAATTGCTATTTCATCAGCAATGCATAGGTAAGCACAACAAAGGACAAAAATTACTTACATGTGTAAATTGCTTCAATGAATTATATTAACTTAAACTAAACAAAAATGCTACAAGAAGAATATACTGATGTAATGGAGAACATTGGCCAACAAGTTCAAATGACCTTACTAAATGAAAATATTTCACCCCATTCTGACACCAAAGCACAGTCCCCAACAAATTTAACATCATGCTCACAATTCATAGACAATCTTAGTTACTGGCTGTCACACTACAGTGATACATTTTCACCTGTGTGCGCTCACTCCCTCACTCTCAAATACCCGTAACTCTCACCTTCCTACACCCCCAAGTAAGTCTCAGCTTCCTACACCCCCAAGTAACTCTCAGCCTCACACACCCCCACGTGACTCTCTGCCTCAATTGCCCCCATAATGCCCTTCAGAATCAACCACACCCCCACAAGTTACCTCCCAGCCACCTCCACCCTCTCGCTGCCCAACTGAGACCCTTCTGTCACCCGAAACCACCGCCCAGGCAGAAGGACTTTATTTTGTACCCAACTCCCACGAGCAACAACAACATGAGAGGAATGAAGGGGATAGCCCTCAACACCAAAAGCAACTGCCATCTACCACAACCACGGCAGTACAGGGTGCTCCAACCACAACCAATCAAGAGACAGGTATTGCCTCTTGGGAAGTATCTGGACTGGTCCCAACACACTCAGGCACACAAGGATCAGATACACCTGTATGCAGATATCACTTGAAAAGAATGTGCCACTTTGGACCAAAAGGTGAACTTAATGGATTAAAATGCAGATTTAAGCACCCCAAAATTTGCAACATTATGATCAGAGATGGCAACTGTAGATTTGGTGAACACTGCAAATCCTACCACCCACCCCTCTGCCAGTCATCACATGAGAGTAAGACATGCTATGATATCAAATGCTCAGATTTCCATATTAGGGGAACTTGGAGGATAGCCAAGAAACAACTCAAATAATAACTAAAACTTTCCAGAGTTGCGATGACGATACAGAGGAAGAAGATACTATGGGAAAAGGTAGAACAAGGTGAACAAAGTGCGAACATTGGAAGAACAAATAGCCCAGCTAGAGTACCTCCTGTCCTCCCGAGCGTGCCACAAGGATATACGAGGGACACCAAATTCCTTCCGAAGACTACTAGGTACGTACACATAGTAGAATAAATAGCCCCGCCCCCGTCTTGTTTGCAAACATCCAAGGTATAAAAAATAGAACCACAAACAAAGTCGGTACCATTTATTAGGGACCAGCTAGAAGAAGGAAACGCTATATTTGCGGCTCTCACAGTAACTCGCATTAAAGATCAGGCTGATATTGAAGTATGGATTCCTGGTTATCACCTACATATGACGGACAGAACGCATAGAACGTGTGGCCTTG
This sequence comes from Paralithodes platypus, assembly GCA_032716605.1. Lineage (NCBI taxonomy): Eukaryota > Metazoa > Arthropoda > Malacostraca > Decapoda > Lithodidae > Paralithodes > Paralithodes platypus. Next base: position 9,331,434 of record CM064515.1, on the reverse strand, counting down.
TATATTCATGTATCTCTGACATGTACTGAATTTCTAAATAACAGTAATGAAGTAAAGGAAATACTTGGGAGTTAAAATAAATTTCCTAAATTTAGCAGTTATTGTCACATACAGACCTCCTGACTCATCCTTAGAAGAATTCAAAATCCAGCTCAACATGATCAAATCAGAAGTGGAAGCCCTGCGAAACCCGACACCAAATATTATGTGGTTAGGAGATTTTAAGCTTCCACACATCAAGTGGAGGCAACTAAAGGACCAAGTAGTGTCAAATAACTCCAGAGAAGCAAATGCGAGAACACTATTTAAACTTTGCGACTATTTTAGTCTTGCCCAGCATATTGCCGAACCCACACGTGAAAACAACATTTTAGACCTTGTCTTCACTAATGATGACTCTCAAATACACAGTGTTAACATATCGGACACAATATACTCAGACCATTCATTATTATTTTTTTTGTAAAAGACCTCCGTCTACGTATTGTGAAAAACCTGTTATCCTCCGGCAAATTGTGGGGTTGAGTGAGTGAAGGGGGGGACAGTGAATGAAGGAGGATAAATGTTTTTCATAATACGTGTTGCTAGCCCCAAACGCGCGAGCAACTGTGGCTTTCAACCATCCGACACATCCCCTTTTATTTATGTGCATCACACATGTTAAATACAAATAAAGTTTATGTTTTGTTTTACCCTACTGTGGAAAGACTACGGATACACCACTCCTGCCCGGGCCTCACACAGTGGCATGACCCAGTCCAGTCGAACTGAGCTTATGACGCTGGTGGCATTGCCCCGGAGGATAGCCATCCCATTAATTGAGATCAAAACAACCCTAGCAAGTGTACAAAATACCTCAGAATCTAGACCAAAAACTGGCCCATTCAGTAAATTTAACTTCAATAGCAAAAATAGAAGGTGGGAAGAGGCAAATCAAGAAATGGAGGAAATAGACTGGGAAGAGTTAATGAACAACCGGACATCATCAAACTGTCTAGTCCTATTAACAGAAACCATGACCCAAATCTGTAGCCACCACATACCAGAAAGACAAACAAGACGAAGAAGCAAACTAGAACAGGAAAGAAGGAAGCTGTACAGAAGAAGAAAATTACTAACACAAAGACGCACACAGCAAAATGTACAGGAAAGACAAAAGGTAAAAATAGATAGAGACATTGTGGAAATTGAACAACGACTAAGAATCTCATATGAACTACAACAAATAGAAGAGGAGAGCAAAGCTATTGCAAGCATAAAGGAAAACTCCAAGTACTTCTTTTCATACGCTAAACATAAGACTAAAACCATATCAAACATCGGCCCACTAAGTAAAGATGATGGGTTATTCACAGGAAACATAAAGGAAATTACGTCTGCAATATGAAACAGCCTTCAGTAAGCCTGACGAAACCAAAGCCATCAGAGACTCAAATTATTTTTTCATGAATAATCCCACCACGGAAACCCCCCAGATTCTGGATATTAATTTCGGGCCAAAAGACATAGCAGAAGCCATCACCAACATGCCATCCCACTCGGCACCAGGCCCGACTCTTAGAGTTCGATCCTAATAAAGACATTCAAGGAAACCCTTTCAAAACCCCTGGCTATAATGTGGAGGAGTCTAGATACTGGAGAAATACCGGATATTTTGAAAAATGCAATAATTGCCCCTTTGCATAAAGGAGGGAGTAAAGCACTACCAAAAAACTATCGCCCGGTAGCTCTGACTTCCCACATCATTAACATTTTCGAGCGAGTCCTGTGAGGCAAAATCTAAACATTTATGGAAGAAAATGAACTACACAACACTGGTCAACATGAATTCAGAGCAGGAAGATCATGTCTCTCACAACTGTTGGAACATTACGGGCAGAATTCTTAAATACCTAAAAGAAAAGAAAAACGTGGATGTCATTTACACCGATTTTGCTAAAGCATTTGATAAATGTGATCATGGTATTATCACACACAAACCTAAAGCAAAAGGGATAACAGGTAAAATCGGAAGGTGGATACACAACTTCCTAGTGAACCGAAAACAATCAGTAGCAGTAAATCAAGTAACATCCGAGCTTTCAGATGTCAAAAGCTCAGTTCCCCAAGGAACAGTACTAGCGTCCCTTCTTTTCCTCATTCTAATAAGTGACATAGATGCCAACACAAGACACCGTACAGTATCCTCCTTTGCTAATGACACGAAACTGAGTATGATAGTATAAACACAGGAAGACACGGGCCAGCTGCAGGAGGACCTAAATAAGGTGTTCCAGTGGACCAGGGAAAATAACATGCAGTTTAATGAAGAAAAGTTCCAATTAATACAATACGGAAATGATAACCTCATTAAAGAGAACACAAATTACATAACATAATCCAACCATATAATAGAACATAAAGACAATGTGAAAGACCTGGGGGTGATAATGTCTGAAAATATGGGATTCAAAGAACTTAACTAGGTCAAACTTGCAGCTGCGAAACCGTACATTTAAAACTCGGGAATAATTGCCTATGATAACGCTCTCCAAAACCCTGGTGCTACCGCGGCTAGAATACTGTAACGTTTTAAAGGCAGTTGAAAGTGTACAAAGGAACTACACCTCACAAATGTCATATAAACTCGGTAAAACAGTTACACTATTGGGAGCGTTTAAAATCACTAAAGCTGTATTCTTTGGAGCGTAGAAGGCAACGTTACTCAATAATACAGTATATGCGTGGAAAATCGCAGAAGTTCAGTGATAGGTGAGGCTGGGAATGAGATATCCCCAAGATGAAAAATCGAGGTGCTATAGGCTCTCTGCGAGAGGGCTGGTTATCACATAGAGGCCCACATCTCTTCAACAAACTCCCGCGGCGAGTAAGAGTCATGAGGGGCATCTCGTTAGACAGCTTCAAGAGAGCCCTTGATGTTGAACTACAAAAAGTGCCAGATGAGCCCATCTTCGCAGGGGAGTGCTCCGCTCCTTCGTACAGTCTGCTGCACCAATTTTCAAACAACCACTAAGAGCGGTGCGCTCCTCGGTGGCACTAGCAGTGGCGAACTCAACATAGGTAGACATAGGTAGGTAGGTACCCTGATAATATATGATTTTAATGATTACTTAATAAATTACAGGGCTATCCGAATCTAAAGAGCTATGAAATATCACATGAAACACAATAATAACGTATATATCATAAAGTAAACACAATCAATATGACAAAGACAAGAAGTAAGCGAGAGTGTAGATTGACCAACTCGGGCCAACAGGTCTTAGCCAATCACAGACCGTGTTATACGTATTACACATTTAAAATAGGCAGTGACGGGTTTTCTTCCCTTGCTTGTGTTTACTGTATTATATGTACGATTGTATTTGTCCCATGTGGTATTTTATAGCTCTTATGGTTCGGATAAATTATCACCTATCACATTATCATTATAAATATTAAAAGCATATGTAGTTTAATATATATATATATATATATATATATATATATATATATATATATATATACTGTATATATATATATATATATATATATATATATATATATATATTATGTAATGAATGTATTTCCGAGACATGGCCTCCTCCCCGCTAAACACTATACCATATTATATTATGTAATGAATGTATTTCTACGACATGGCCTCCTCCCCGCTAAACACTATACCATATACTGCATATGTAGGCTACTCAATTATTTAAAGAGTATTATTTAACATGTCACATTAACTGTAACCTATAATGCATAAATACATAATTTGATCAAGTTTACAAAGCATACAGAATACATAATTTGTAATATTGCAGGACAAATTAGGCTAACCATTGCAGTAAAATAGCTACTACTCATATTTAACTATAACACAGCTTTACTGTTGCAAATTATAATTGTATGTTGATTATAATAACCGATATATGATATAATGTAATCACTTGAGATAATATTCTTCTCATTCTTGCCCAAAGGTATTGTAATTGTAGAAACATGGAGTAGTGCATACGTACTGTAGCCTATATTTCTTGATTAATCTGTTTTCTCTCACCCCAATTTATTGAATATTATACTGTAATTAAATATATATTTAAGGATTGAGCTTGATTATATTATATTAATGCTTGTACATCATATATCGAACTCCTAACCTTCGAATCTATCACCCGCCGTGTAGCCTACTGATGGTGTTACGCGTTTATCTTCTTCATGATATTCGCGCAAGTCGTGGCCTTCAGATTGTGTTGTCTATTTTCACTGTATTTTCGGATAACGTGATTATAATGGCGTTATTATGGTATAACCTCCACTTTTTATTTGCGATTTCGAAGCATTACTAATATATAGGGAATCTATTTAGACCGAAATAAGTGTAAATAAAGCCGAGAAGCGATCATAGCCTATGTCTGTAGATGACAATGATCGTGCATGGAGCCTATGTGATAACAAGACAACGATTACATGCCCAAGATCGATGGATGAAGGTTGAAGTCTCTCATTATATGGTTTATTTCTTAGAGAAGTGATCAATTTAGTTGCTTTACAATGTCCTTTATGAGGTAGGGAGACCAGAACTGCACAGCATATTCTAGATGTCGTCTCACTATACTTTTATATAATGGCATAACTATGTCTCTGGAGTGATAATCAAATATTCTTTTGATGAAGCCTAATGTTCTGTTTGCTTTGTTAGCTTCTGCCGTGCATTGGTTTGAAGATTTTAGGTTTCCGTATATAAGCACTCCTAGGTCTTTTACCTGTGTTACGCTATAACTTTCTCCCTGTTCATGTAATATTCATATTTATTGTTTTTAGAGCCTATTTCAAATATCTGGTATTTGTTTACATTATAGAGCATTTACCAATTCTCCGGCCATTCTCTGATTGTATTTAGATCTGTTTGTAGATTGATTCTATCGCTTTCCGAAATTATTGCATTTTTTATCTTGGTGTCATCCGCGAATTCATAAACTATATTATTGATACCATTGTCAATGTCATTGATGTATATTATGAACAAAATCTGTCCCAACACTGAGCCGTGAGAGACTCATTAGTCACTGGAGTCCATAAATTAGAATTTGTGCTGTACCTAGTGTCAGTGCATTACCACAAAGCTCACCGAAACGCCAAAGCAAATACCCTCATTGTTCCCTGATTAAATAGCAGTTAATGAATATTCCCATATTCAAAATATGCTACAGTGGGACAATGCCTAGTGAGTTAACTGCTCAATAGGTGGCGTTCTGAGAGTGAGGGTCCGAGTCGAGGAGATGAGACTGTGAAGCATAGAGGCGAAGCAGCCTCAGAAGTGAGACTGCATCGAGCCAGAGTGGGCAACCAAGAGCTGTGCGTCTGCGATGGCAGGTTGGCGAGGGCTGGTTGTAGCTCGTGCTTCACTTGTCTCACTTCGTAGGCTGGAACAAGACCTCACAGGCTTCACCGTGTTGAGCGGTGTATGTGCAGACTCTCAGCCTATGCCCGAGAGGGAGTAGTTGGAATATAGAAGAAAAAAAAATATGATTCGACACCATTAATAACTACTCTTTGCTTTCTTTCATATAGCCAGTTTTAACCCACTGAGCTAGTTTAAAATAAATGTATCACCAGGGACCGGCTGTTTTGAAAACCAAAACATTTCCAGAAACAATAGCGAATGGGTTAGGAATGAAGGAAAAACCACAAAAAAAAAACTATCAAAAAGCTCAAAAAATAGTCCTACGGAGCCCCCGAAAGTCGATTTTACAAGAGTAAAAAATTGAAGGCAAATACACCCAAAATACCAGTTTTTGCACGCTCACGCGCACACGTTTTTCTTTGAGAGTGTTCAACCATTGTCAAGGTTGCGTGGGATACTTACACAGTTCCCATACAAATCTGAGCCCTCTAGGTGCCATAGGACCGGAGTAACTGGGACCGGACCGGCCAGGACACATGGTTTGCGTCGCTGGGGTTTAGCGTTACATCCATTGTGGACGCAAACGCTGCGTCGCTGGGGCTCAGTGGGTTAATCCATTCGTAGGTTTTGCCCTGTATTCCTAAGCCCTGGACATTTTGTAGCAATTTTAAATGAGAGAGAGAGAGAAATGAACTAGTCAGACAATCAGAATAACCCCAGAAGCCTGAAAAGTGAGAAAGTAAAATATATTTACGACTGGCAGTGAACCCTGGGAGACAGCAAAACTAATAATCTTTCTCTCATCCGTCTTGCCTCACGCTCTCCTGATTCAATTTTACTATCTCGCTCCATTCTCTCTCTCACACTCGCACACATACACGACAGGTTCACGGCCTCTACCTCGATATTTACGGTAATTGATATTATAGAACAAATCATACTACGCTGCTTCCCCACTCACACCTTCATACAACATAGAAACACCTAATCTTGCAATATCTTAATCCTTCCAACACATACACCTAATTCATAATTTAGTCTCAGAAAATATATAAGACTAATAAGTAAACGGCTATTTCCTTATTTAATACATACTTGACCCTTTTCCATGTATCCAGGCTAATATTTAGACAATTGTAAGCTCCTTAGAATTGCAGCAGCCAGGACACACTATATTATATAATTATAATTATATCCTTATTTAGCCTAATTATATGTGTAAGTCTAGGGAGATTACACACACTATTCTGGGACCAGGATATACTGTAATAAGTTTGGGGCTGCAGGTTGAGAATACTAATTTTGTTTAAGCTTATGGTAACACACTTCGCACGACCCCAGAACTGACCTTTCTTCACGGAGAAAGGAAGGATAGTATCATGAGATGGTGACCTCACTATACTCATTATCACCACCTCACCCTAAAGACGGCTCGCGTGGAGAGACCAGTTAGATGAGCACAGTCATCAAGGGAGGACACACAACTTACTCTCTCAGGAAAGGGGTGACTTATATCATCACTTTATGCTCTTTATTTCGGAATAGGTAAGTGTATATACAAAAAACTTGTTAATAGTGTTACCATAATTTTCAGGTTCCAGTCAAGTAAGTAATTGTATTGTACTACAGAGACAAACATAAGGTAATTAGAAAGGTAACCGGTACACAATTATTCTAAGGGAGACTTATTTTACCCCATATTACTCGTAAAGTGTGCAACCATTTTATTCATGTGTTTAAGTGTTATATGATAACACAAAATTACTTAATAATTATATACATGAATACAGGCAAACACGATACAGTTACTTACACAATTGAGAAAGGTGTGTGTGTAATAGAGAAAGAGAGAGAGAGAGAGAGGGAGAAGTTTTTTTCCTGAATGACTCTCTTCTTGTCATCACTCACTCTTCTGATTGTGTTCTTTTGTTTCACTATACTCACTTTATTATTCTCTCTCCAAATGTCATTACTCTTTTTTCACCCTCCTCATTAATTGGTTCCTTGGCACATAATTTGTCTGTCCATCAAATTCCGTGAGCATCGGTTCATAACAATTTGAGATATCTTCTTTACAGCCAAACACACGGACAAACAGACAAATGGAGGCAAAAACCTAATGATGACAATAACAATAATTATAATGTTAACAACAACACCAATGATAACAACATCAAGTAACACGTATTATATTAGTTTGAATAAACACAAGTCAATCATAATTATAACATCGCAACATTAAATCAATTCATATCATCACCAACCCACCAATTAGCCCGGGAACGGCAAGGAGACTCTTAAGAGGTTTTGGTGGTGGAGGGCGACGGGACTCATATGATCCAAGGCCTAATAACAACCTTTTAAAAGACCCCAGTAGCACTCAAAACAAAGGAATATGTGATTAAGTGAGATAATTCCCCTCCATACCTTCTATCACATCTCCACATGTGTCAAAACATCATCCTACCCCCCACCTTCAATTATCACCTATTTTTCCTCTTATTCCCTTGTTTATCAGTTTATTTATTACGCCAATATCTGCAACCCGGTTCCAAGGTCGTCTAGTACGCATATAGGGAGCGTGGGAAGAGAAAAAAAAGCGAGAGAGAGACATTAGTCTGCCTTCAGGCCTCGAAGAGGGAAGATATACGTCTCATTCGCCTCTCATCTCATGACTGGAGGGTCAGCAATAATTTGTCTTTTTCAACCCCCAAATACTATTCCCACTTGTGTTATTGCTAGTACATGTTATTATCTTCATATTAAACGGAAAATAGGCGCATATAAATAAATAAGAACAATATTTATGTTATAATACAACATTTAGGCTCTGACCCGACCTTCCCCTGACGATCCCTCTAAATGTTCTGGACCACGGCCTGTGTCTGTGGCAACTGCCAGCAGCGCCTTCTCTGTATCTTCCTACTTTCTCTATCCTAGTTTCAAAGGCGGATGTTGTGCATACGTCCACAACAAACTCACTTGCTCTCGTGTTCCCGTTATTTACTCCTTTGTATTCTCAACTTTATGGCTTAAGCTATCCTGTCATTCTCATACTAAATATTTCTGTGCTGTCTATCTTTCCCCTAACTCTACCGACTTTCCCAAATTCTTTGACTATCTAACCTCTAAAGTGGAACATATTCTATCCATCTCTCCCTTATCAGAAATCGCCATCTTAGGAGATTTCAATATTCACCACCACCAATGGCTTTCCTCTCATACTACCGATCAACCTGGTGAACAAGCCTACGTCTTTTCCATGTTAAATGATTTAGAGCAGCTGGTCTAGCAACCTACTCGTATCCCGGATCGCTTCGGAGATCGGCCCAACATTCTTGCCTTATTTCTGACTTCTAACCCTTCTTCTTATACTGTCAATCTTTTCTCTCCTTTGGGCCCCTCTGATCATAAACGCATCTCCGTTACCTGCCCTATCTCTCCAGTACGCCCACCTGATCCTACCAGCCAGCGACGCTTGTGGCACTTTGGCGCTGCCAACTGGGAGGCTCTTCGGCAGTACTTCTTTGATTTCCCATGGAATGACTTCTGTGTCCGTGGCCGAGGACCCTCGTAGAGTGCTGAACGCATTACTGAGGTAATCCTCTCAGGCATGGAAGCGTACATTCCATTTTCTTTCTCTCAGTCTAATCCAAACAAATCTTGGTTTACTCACTCTCTTTCTACAGATGTCTGCAACAAGGAGGAAGCATTCAAATGGTACCGACGCCTTAAAACTCAAGAATCTCATTATTCCTATGTCTCTGCTCGGAATCAAGCCAAATCTGTTCTTCAACTTGCCAAGCACTCTTTCCACAAAATAAATGCCCTGAACTATCCAACTTTAGCTCTGGGCGGGTGCCCGACCCCGAAAGGGGAGCTATCCCCCCCGCCAAAGGCGGCTTTCTAGGGCCTTTCCTAGCTGATGCTGAGAGGATTGGGTTCTAGTCATGTGGTGATGGGCTGGTCTATCAGAGTGAGAACTGAGCGATCTCTGCCATACCCATAGCTTACTCTGACTGTTCCTTTAACTTATATATTTTCTAGATCTCAAGTGACGGCGTCTTCTCCGTGGATTGACCTCCCAATCTACCAAGATTGGAAGCCAAAGTGTCACATTTTTCCCTGGCCCCTCAACTTTCTCTTCATAATTGCTGAGGGGCACAGGGCCCTGGGTGGGGCTTTGGTTTCCCGGGCGTTTCCGCACCCTCCTCAGCTCCCCGCCATGGAGTGGCTTCGGTCACCCAGGCTTTATTGTGGTCGGCAGGGAGGGTTCTGTGGGGGCGCTCGGTTATGGCCTTGGAATTGCTCGGGGCCTTGGGGCTGTTCGGCCAGGCAGCTTGGGGAACAACAACAACTTTAGCTCTTCCCAAGCTTTCTAGCATCTAGCCAGTGTTACGACCGGCACTACGAAATAAACAAGGGCACTTAAGAATGGGCTAGATGATAGGCTATATCTGCAACAACGGTACACTAATTCCAAACCCTCGAACTATTACGCCGGTGAACAAAAACACTTAAACCCTCCAGAGTTAATCTCCTGGATAACGGGGTATCAATTAACTGGGTTTTAGTGCACTTCTACAAAGGCTTTCCGGTGACGGCAAAGCCTACTCACAACAGGAGTAATTTACGTTAATAAAATGGTCTTAAGTAATAACAATGCTTGAATAAACTATAACAAGATTTAATAAAGGAGTATATGCTTACGTTAACTTTAGTGTGAGTCTGTACTCAACACTAAACTCTTCAATGCTCTATGAAAACACTGGAAGTCTAGTCCTACAGCAAACAGATAAAGAATCTTCTGAAAACGTCTGATGCTCTAAGATGCTCGTTAATATAGAACAGAAATAATGCAGGGGCAGGACACCAAAGCGTGTATCTTAAATACACCAAAAAGTAGGATACATATATATGAAACAAGGGAGTGCAACAACTCTGTGACAGCACTAATAATCGCCACTCAAAACAGTACTTCCTTAGCCAACGTAACAGCCAAACTGGGTTGTGCACTATGCATCAACCTAGGCTAAAATAAGGCGTGAATAATTCCTAAAGCATACACAATTAAAGTTAATAAACACAATGCTGTCTTTCTCACTAATAAAGTCTAGCAGTGTCAAAAAAGGTACTAGGAAACTAGACCGAGCGCAAGCATGCTCGTAGCCTACTGTCTCCCCTTGAACAGATTTCCCTTATGTTACGTTAAGTGACTTGGAGGCTCTCTTGGTAAGTCCAGATCTCAAGTATCTGGTATTACCCTGGCGCTCCACAAAGATCAACAAAATGAGGTAGCAAGCATTCAGGTAAGTGTAGGCAAAAGCCCTTCACCTGTATACTGCTACACTCGCAAAGGAAAATATGCACAAGGGTTACAGGCTACCTAGCTTCGTCGATGTTGTACAGGCTCTGACTTGCCACATACATAACTCAGACAACGACCAAAGATACCTTCCACTGTCTAGCATTAAATAATAGGAAAGAACAGCTCAATAATTAGAAGCACCCCAACACTATGCTACCACATGACTATGACTCTACTAATCCCTAAAGCTAGTGCAAAACATAAATGTGAGAGCTGGTGCTGGTAATACGACTGGCCGACTATGGAAGTCGTATGCAGAACCAGAAGGGATAAGTAATTGAATAAAGAGAGGAAGTATTAGAAAAGAAGAAGTTCAGAGAGAGAAACAGTAGTATAGGGGGTTATATTGGGGACAGATTGCAAAGGACATGTAGGACCAAGCACGCTATGCCAAGCTCTGAGGAGACACGTGGGCATGAGCCCCCACCCCCCAGCACTAATAATGGCAGCGGCCCCCCAATCACAGACGACTACGTCACGAGGAGCAGAAGTCACATGACTCGCCAGGCCCGCCGGCCAATCACGAGCGAGGGAAACTCCTCCGAGCGAGGGAGGCGCATGTACATACAGACAATACCACCTCACTGCTCGCTCTCTTTCTCCTTAGAACTTCACACAACATATCTTATATTTTATCAATGATATAAAATACTTCCAAGTGTCACAGACAAGAATAAAGATCACCACTGATCTGTCTGTGACAACATGAACACTATGAAAGAAAGAACATCGTTCTACGATTATTATAGCTCGTTTCACTGCCCTGGCGAGCGCTAGCGAGTTACGAGTACATTCTGGCAAGCTGGCCAGCGTAACACCCCGCCCAAGATGTGGGACGTTTCAGCCTCAGATGAACTCCACATCTGACCAGACAGAATGCCCACCAACCCCACATCACCCAGCTACTCTCCCAAGTTGTGACAACAAGGCACAATCACAAACATAAAACACTTCATTATATAAAAATGAAAAATCTACATAACACTTCCCCAAAATAATAGCTTAATAATAATTATATCACGCTCAACGAGCAAGCTTCACCAAGCCTAGCCTACTAAGACAACAGCTCAGAGTGTCTTAGATTCTTGCTGTAATATACTGCACTTATATACTATCAAAAAGAAAGAGTTTTTATGTGAGGTTTTTATATTTTTTAATAGTGTTTTTGGCGGCGTTGCACTACAGGGGCAAGCCTAATTTTTCTCCACTCTCAAACAAACACTGACCGAACGGCGAGGGTTCTCCTTGCAACATACCCTCCCGTGACAAACAATCAGCCAGAACATTATCAGTGCCCTTAACATGCCACACATCCAACTTCTGTTCCGGCAGCAAAACAACACCGGACACTGATAAACTGCCCAGTCCATCACAAGACTGGCACTTCTCTTCGCTCTCTCCGGCAACGGGGCCTGCCAATAACCTTTCACTATTTCCACCTTAGTGATAAACGAGGCAGCCCCGATGCGGTCTATGGGGTCGTCAACTCTGGGTAATGGATAGGCGTCTGTCAGGGATAATGCTTCCACACTCTTGCAATCAACACAAAAACGGATCTTGCCACTTAACTCAGGTTGCAAAGTTACTGGCAACGACCACTCACGATATCCCTTTCCCTCAGATCCTTTTCCAACATGTAGTCGAGCTCTACTTTTACGACAGGCTGTCAAGCAGGATTTATATGGTAGGGAGCCAATTTGAGCCTTGCACTGTCTGCAGCCTCCATGTCGGATTCTACCCCGTACATCAAGGCTGGAGAATCAACAAACATGCGGACGTACTGCCACAGCATAGTAAACAACTTCTCTTGGCGCTCAGGAACAAGAGGTTGCAACTTATCTCGAAGAACAACATGCTCAGTGTCCTCCCACAACCCAGCCGAGACCGCAGCTTCTAAACTATAGTCTCCCTCCTTCTCCACCTTTGTCCCTAGAACTGCCAGGTCATGAGAGGGACAATCTGTACCACCTGTGCAGTCACTCCCATAGTTCATAATTGCTAAGGCTTCCCCGCCGATACCATACATGCGCACCCCCGCATTCCTTGCGACTACATCTGCCTGCGCAGCATCACCGCCTTCAGCGACACGGTCAGATACAGTCGGTCTATGGTAGGGCTGTTGCATTTTACTAGAGCAGCATTGGGAGGCTATGCGACGGCCGGGCGCATCCACTCCACAGCCAACCTCACCAATCTGCTCAATGTCCTGATTCTGACCCTTAGCAGCCACGGGTCGACCCTGACCTGACTACCATGCCAAAGCCTCGTCGCCCACCTTGAACCACTGAAACAACGAGGCCAACGGTTTACTAACACTCAAGTGACCTGCACCGCATGAGTTGTGAGGCCTGGGTGCTCGGCACAAACAGTGGGGTATGAACCGAGCAGGTGCTGGAGCACTGCACACTGCTGCTCAGGCAGGTGCTCAAGCGCTTCCACAGCCACCTGACTCGTGTCCCCCGTCCACTGCTCCACCGGGACATGACAATCCCAACTTTCCTCCACCTGTGCCCCACTGCCCCCCTCTCCTTCTCCACCTTGGCCGCTGCAGACCAACACAGGGACAGTAGGCTGCTCAGGTGGTTGCCTCACAAACTCCTTTAACAGGTTCACATGACATGCTTCCCGTCCTCGAGTTAAATAGCCCCGTTCCCACAACTCTCAAGACTAAGATCTTCTAGTTGCCCCTGGGAACTACTCTGTCGCGGAGTGCCATCACGCCCTACCATGTCACTAGGGGGGACAGGTTCTGGGGCCACTCCGGGCCTCATAATGGGTGCAAGTACCAAGTCACCAAGGAGTGTCGCTGGGTCCAAACTCTCAACCCGACCACCAGCCTCGACTATCTCCTTCCGACCCTTCCTCCGCTGGTCTAAAACTTGGTGACTAGGCTGTGACACCTGAGCGGACTGAGATCTCTCGAGCCCCTCTTGCCCCTCCCTACTCTTGTCGGCCGCCCTCTCGGCAACGACTAATGGTGGAACCTCGAAAGTGGGCACCGCAAAGTCATTGCCGAGAAGGAGGTCGATCCCCTCAACTGGCAATTTCTCCACCACACCCACATCCAACTCCCGTGTCACACCGTCCACCTCAAGCTCTACTCTGACCAGCGGGTAAGACCGCGTAGCATTGATGCCTTGAACCACCACAACCCGAGCCGCATTAATAGGCTTGCCAGTGAAATTCTTGACAAGTGTCTGGGAAGCGCCTGTATCACGCAGCAACTCAAGCCTATGTTCCACACCAGCCCACCTCACAGTGCCGTGACCCCTATGACCACAAAAAACATCACGGACGGGTGACGAGCCCTCCTGCTGCTTCTGCACCGGCGATGACTTTGCAACCGACTGTTTACCCCGGGCAAACACGGAAGACCTCAAAGAAACGCCGATGTTGCTCACTAGCGACACCACTGCTGTAGGCGGTGCACTCGGACATGAGCGCGCAATATGCCCCTTTTCATGACACCTGAAACACTCCACTTCGCTCTTGGACTTCCTCTGAGGTGAGGAAGGGCACTGGCCTTTCTTTAACGGGAAGGGTTTCGACTTGGGTTCATAATTGGCAACAGTACTCTTAAATGGATAATTAGTTGGGTCATTAATTCGGGGGGGTGGAGTGGTATGCCCCTGGTTACCTGCCTCAGCTCTCTGTGCAGACCCGCACCCACGAATCAATGAGACCCTAAGGTCAGCCAGCTCAGCCGCCTTCTGCAGAGTTTTTGGTTGCTTTTCTTTCAGGTTAAGAGTCAAGTCACTGCCAGTACACTTAAAAAATTGTTCTAGCAACACTAATTGCTTAACTGCATCAAAAGTATTTGCCTTCTCCGACCTCAACCAATTTTCAAGTGCATCTGACAGCTCTCTAGCATGTTCCTGGAAAGTACTCTCCTTTCTTTTTGGAACCGCCCTAAACTTCAGCCTATAGGTCTCTGGCTGTAGCTCATACGCCCTCAGGACAGCTTCTTTCAACAACTCATAATTCACACAGGAATCTAGGGGTAAAGCATCGTACGCCTTGAGTGCTTTCCCCGTCAATCGTGAAGAAACAAGGGCTGCCCACTTCTCCTCGGGCTATTGGTGCTCCCGGCATTTTTTCTCAAAACGTAGAAAGAATTCTGTAACTCCTAACTCATCAAACACTGGAACCAACTTTAGTAGATGCGACAGGGACTAGTCATGGGCTCGACCCCCCTGGACGACCCGGTTCCTCGTCACCCCTACACAAGTTTTCTCTAGGTCAACATCGGCACGATACCTTTCAGACTCAGACTTTGCGCCCAGACTCTCGCTCACGCTGCTCGAGCTTAGCCTCATACTTCCGCTGCTCGAGCTCAGCCTGTCGCTCCTGCTTTCGCTGCTCGAGCTCAGCCTCATGCTTTCGCTGCTCGAGTTTGGCGAGCTCGAGCTGAAACAACATCTCGGGAGTCCAACCCTGAGGAGGGGGTGCTACTATCGGGGACCCACCCAATGAGTCACTTAGAGGCATACCCAACCGCCAGCGGGCCTCGGCCTGCGGGAACGTACTCGCCTCCGGACCCCGAGGGGGCGCCATAACAGGAGTTGAGTGGAATGGGGGCTGGGACGAAGGTGCCCCAGCTCCCGCTCCACCCGAACCCCCATGCACCCCACCCAGCACACAGGCAACCAGCTCACTTCTCGACATACCGCTAGTACTGGAAAACCCTAAGACCGTGGCTACACACTGCAGTCCGTACCGGTCTAGCCCCGACACACGGTCCGCCGACACAGGCCCCTCCAAAAAAAATCCGAACATCCTCCTCATTGTTCACCACCCGAACGCCGTTAAACAACTCCACATTCTCCACCTCCTCGCCTGTCTCTCGCACTGTGCCCTCACTATGCTCAGACCCGTCCAGTGACATAATGGAGTCAACAAAAAAAATTCTCAAGTCAAGACAAAAATAGCCAAACTCTCGCGTAGCTTTATTCACCAAAAAATATTCGAAGATGTTCTTGAGTGCAATACTAGGTCACCAACAAACTCCAACAAGTTCTATATATCCTCAAAACAATGTCCACTGCCAACAATGCGAGAAATAAATTCAACCCCAAATGGCAATAAGATTTCTCCAAAAAAAACCTGCAATATTCAGTTCACTATACACTTGGTCTACGGTCGCCATTTGTTACGACCGGCACTACGAAATAAACAAGGGCACTTAAGAATGGACTAGATGATAGGCTATATCTTCAACAACGGTACGCTAATTCCAAACCCTCGAACTATTACGCCGGTGAACAAAAACACTTAAACCCTCCAGAGTTAATCTCCTGGATAACGGGGTATCAATTAACTGGGTTTTAGTGCACTTCTACAAAGGCTTTCCGGTGACGGCAAAGCCTACTCACAACAGGAGTACTTTACGTTAATAAAATGCTTCACAACAGGAGTACTTTACGTTAATAAAATGCTCTTAAGTAATAACAATGCTTGAATAAACTAGAACAAGATTTAATAAAGGAGTATATGCTTACATTAACTTTAGTGTGAGTATGTACTCAACACTAAACTCTACAATGCTCTATGAAAACACTGGAAGTCTAGTCCTACAGCAATCAGATAAAGAATCTTCTGAAAACGTCTGATGCTCTAAGATGCTCGTTAATATAGAACAGAAATAATGCAGAGGCAGGACACCAAAGCGTGTATCTTAAATACACCAAAAAGTAGGATACATATATATGAAACAAGGGAGTGCAACAACTCTGTGACAGAACTAATAATCGCCACTCAAAACACTACTTCCTTAGCCAACGTAACAGCCAAACTGGGTTGTGCACTATGCATCAACCTAGACTAAAATAAGGCGTGAATAATTCCTAAAGCATACACAATTAAAGTTAATAAACACAATGCTGTCTTTCTCACTAATAAAGTCTAGCAGTGGCAAAAAAGGTTCTAGGAAACTAGACCGAGCGCAAGCATGCTCGTAGCCTACTGTCTCCCCTTGAACAGATTTCCCTTATGTTACGTTAAGTGACTTGGAGGCTCTCTTGGTAAGTCCAGATCTCAAGTATCTGGTCTTACCCTGGCGCTCCACAAAGGTCAACAAAATGAGGTAGCAAGCATTCAGGTAAGTGTAGGCAAAAGCCCTTCACCTGTATACTGCTACACTCGCAAAGGAAAATGTGCACAAGGGTTACAGGCTACCTAGCTTCGTCGATGTTGTACAGGTTCTGACTTGCCACATACATAACTCAGACAACGACCAAAGATACCTTCCACTGTCTAGCATTAAATAATAGGAAAGAACAGCTCAATAATTAGAAGCACCCCAACACTAGGCTACCACATGACTATGACTCTACTAATCCCTAAAGCTAGTGCAAAACATAAATGTGAGAGCTGGTGCTGGTAATACGACTGGCTGACTATGGAAGTCGTATGCAGAACCAGAAGGGATAAGTAATTGAATAAAGAGAGGAAGTATTGGAAAAGAAGAAGTTCAGAGAGAGAAACAGTAGTATAGGGGGTTATATTGGGGACAGATTGCAAAGGACATGTAGGACCAAGCACGCTATGCCAAGCTCTGAGGAGACACGCGGGCAGGAGCTCTACAACAATTTTTCTTCCTCGTCTTGCCCTCCCCTTTTCCACTCTGATGGCACAAACATCACTTTTCCTCCGACAAAGCTGAACTCTCCACTCCAACTTTTGGTAGAAATTCCACACTTAGATGATTCTTTTTGCTATTCCTCCCTCTTATGCCTAATATCCTAATCTCTTCTAGGGATGTACTTTCTGCCCTCGCTGGGCTTAATACTAAGAAGGCGTACGGTCCGGACGGTCTTCCTCCTGTTCTACTCAAAAACTGTGCTTCCGTGCTGACTACCTGCCTAAGCAAACTCTTTCATTTCCTCTAACGTCCTCCCTTCTTGCTGGAAGTTTGCTCTCATTCAACCTGTCTCGAAGAAGGGTGACTGCTCTCAACCCTCCAACTATCGTCCAATTGTTCTCATCTCTTGTATCTCTACAGTTTTGAAACTATTCTTGCTTCCAAATTTCTTAAGCATTTCTCTTCTCATAATCTGCTCTCAGATTGCCCGTATGGCTTCCTTAACCCGGCAAGCGCGATAGGCCTCACGGAAGGCTTCCTATAGGGAACGCGATAGGCCTCACGGAAGCAAGACCATAAAAAAAGCCTTCCAAAAAAAAAAAGGGCCTATCAAAACAAAGGATTTTGTCTCTAGGTGAGATAATTCCCCTCTAGTACTCATCCATGTGTTTCTCACCCCTCCCCCTCCCCTCCTTCCCCACCTTATTCCCCCCTCCCCCCCCTCCTCAATTATCACCTATTTATCCACTTATTATCATCATTTATCGGTTATTTTTATCTCCCACGATAATGTAGCACAAGTGGGTTGCATAAAAGATCGTTATGCAACACCCAGACACCGGCACACACCGCCCCGCTCGTCTCAGTTGACTCCCAGACAGCGAGAGGGGAGGGCTGCCTGTGGCTCTCTCTCGCCTGAGATTATGACCGGGTGGCCAATATCTTCGTTTTTCACCACCCAAATGCTTTTCCCACTTATTTTAGCACTCTTGAAGGTTCATATATACATCATATATGTAAAATAAAAGCATACCGAAAACAAATAATGCTTTATATTGTAAATATAACGAATTCTGTCAGAATCCAGGGCTAGAAATGCACAAATAACTACCCTAGCACCTAGGTCTATATCGCGCTGTCAGGTTAAGGGTCGCTCTACTGGTGATCTTCTTTCATATCTTACTAATCCTCCTTTCGGGACTTTGGTGAGATCTTTTCTATGGCACTAGACATATCAAAGGCCTTCGATAGAGTCTTGCACAAATCTTTAATTGCTAAACTACCCTCCTTCGGTTTCTCTCCCTCAGGGCTCTGTCCTATCTCTTATTCTCTGTCTAATTTTCATAAATTATATTCTCAATTGTACCTCCACTCCCATCCATTCATACGCAGACGACTCTACCTTTCACTACTCCATTAGTTTTCCAGAGCGCCCCAGCCAGCAATCCGACAAACTAATGAAGCCATACAAACTTATCTTCTGATCTAACTACTATTTCCAAGTGGGCAGTGAAAACCTTGTTGCCTTGAATGGTTCCAAAACCCAATGTATCCATCTATCTACCCATCCGGAACTCCCAGAGGACTATCCCTTATTCTTTAACAGTACAGGAATCAATCCTTCATCTTCTCCCAATATTCTTGGTGTCTCTTTTTCTTCTGCTCTCACTTGGAAGGACGACATTACCAGTCATGCTAAGGCAGCCTCCCAGAAGCTGGGTGTGCTCAACCGCCTCAAGGGGTTCTTTACCCCTGCACAGCTTCTTGTTCTGTACAGTGGCACAGTGCGTCCTTGTAATGAGTATTGTTCACATGTGTGGGGAGGATCCTCACACCGCACTCCTAGACAAAGTAAAAAGGGAGGCCTTTTGTATCATTAATTCTCGTCCACTCACCTCTTCACCGCAATGTTGCATCCCTCTCACTATTCTACCGTTACTATTAATCAGTGCTCCTCAGAGCTCTCCCAGTATATAGCACCTCCTCTACATTGGGTATTTCGTAACTGGCTTGCAACACAATCCCATCCCTACTCTGTGCAACTCTCCAACCCAAGAGTGAAACGTTACTCTCAGTCTTTCTTTTATGCAACAGCTGAGATCTTGAACTCCCTCCTAGAATCAGTCTTTCCCTCCTGCTATGACTTAAATTGCTTCAAACTCTGTTTGTCCAGGTATTTTGGCTTGAATGTCCCTTGATTTTGTCCCTGTCACTCTTTCAACTATGAGGGATGCAGTCGATACAGGAATGTTTGCCTTTCGTCTCCCTCACTCACATAGAAAAAAATAAATAATTGAAATTAATGAAACAATGAATACATGTGATACTTCATGGACTCGAACCTAGAATACTCATTTCAAAATTCAGCACACTCCATTACGATACCAAGACAGGTAAAGGTTTATGCAGAAGCCTACGATATATTATGCATTCTCGAATACTGCATATTAATCTAAGCATGTACAGTAGCCCAACTAAGTTTTGCGACAAAATATTAGGTATGTGGCACCTGTCTAGTTTGCACTCCCGTCCCAAGCCCGTGTGGTCGTGTCTAGCAGAGACCCGTGGTGTCTAGGCAGCCCCCACCGCCTACACTACCACAGCCAGGGCACACAGTACTCGCACACGGTGGGCGCTACATATGACAATATTGCTATCATTATTTGTTTGTATAACAATAGAACGTTCCCTCTCTCTCTCTCTCTCTCTCTAAATACAAATAGATTTACGCGCGACAAACTTTGTAGATTGGCGCACACATCAGAATGGTAAGCGTCACTACTTTATAGATCCACAGTGTATACATAACTTAAAATGAACACAATAAGTTGCATAGATTGTTATTTTATAATCTATAATACACTTGTTAGTGATTGTTTTAATAAGAGCCCAGGGCTCCTTAACACTATACTTGGTGTTGGTGTCAGCGACATTGGCTGTAATTCTTATCCTTAGCCTTTCTATAACCCAGAAAGTGCTCGAGAAACGGGTACTCAATTTCTACATCTATTTCCTGATCTACTCATATATTTGTTTTGTTCTTTATAAGATGTTATGCGGTCAGGATTAGCTCCAAGTTCGCTGACACCGGGTATAGATTTTATGAGTTATCCTAAACGTTTATATGCATCAACTATATTAGATATTACTTAATAAAATGTAATTGTATACAGCTAAGTGACTAAGAGACTTAATTTGTCCGAACGTTTATAGCATCTGAGGTGAAGCCAGTCATCTTGGGGGCTAATAAGTGATTGAAGTTACTAAATGTTGTGTGCGAACTGTTGTATGGATTCTTCCCCTCCTGCCTCTTGTTTTTGCCTCCTTTCATGTGTTTCTTGTTGATACTCCCTACCCCTTATCGGAATAAGGGCTGGCTACTGACTAAATTAAAAACGTCAAATTAAGAGTAGTATGCTGCTGTCACATTTGTTAAATGCTTAATCATCAATCTTGTAATGGAATTTAACCGTGTTGGCTGCGAGTGTCTCGCTATCTATTAACCTTTCTTTTCCCAAGCATACGAATCGATAAACAGACAAAACATACCTTCAAAGATATTGACATGTCAGTAAAGTTTTCGATAAATATCCACATGAAAGATTGCTGATTAAAGAAGCAGCTCTTGGAATAGGGCGAACTATATTTCGTGAATTAGACCATGGCTAATTAGCAGGAAACAAAAAATTAACATTAACAGTAGCCTATACAATCATATTGGGGTGTAGTGAAGGTTGGGGTCTTAAACGATGGTCAGTTTTAGTTCCTCAATTGTTCATTTTTTACATTAACGACCTTGATTTAGGCCTAACTAAAAAGATTGGTAATTTTTCAAATGACACTAAAAATAGGTTGAATTAGTGATCCTGATAACGATTATGCTCTCCAAAAAATAATTTGATACACTACCCGAATGGTGCAATACCTTGTCAGTTGATATTTAATGTAGATAAATACATGCAGTTTAGTGAACATTGGGAAATCGAGAAAAAAAATCAGGATATAAATTTAACAATATTTGTTTCGTCAATAATTACGCACCATATATCTCCCGTATGAGGAGATTCAATGGCTCAATGCATTCTTGTGATGTCCGATTCCATTACCCAAATCCCTTACTCAAGGCCAGGATAGCCAGTAACCACCAGCTATATCTCAGAAGAAACAACATAATTTGTTCACCAATCTGAGTGGTGTCAGAGGCAAGACGCAAAATCAATGGTATCTAGATGGCTAAATAACATGGAATTAAGTATCTCAATTGTTACAAAAGATTTGGAAGTCGTCAGTCGTCAGTCATGATATGAAACTAAAAAAACAATGCAACATTGTTTTAAATCACTTATTAACCAACTGAGCCCCAGCTAGTTATTAATAAATGTACCACCAGGGACCAGCCGGTTTTGAAAAAAGTTTTTTTTCCAGAAACAATAGTGAATGGGTTAGGAATGAAGGAAAAACCATGAATAAACGATTAAAAAGCTCAAAAAATGGTCCTACGGAGCCCCCGAAAACGGATTTTACAAGAGTAAAAAATTGAAGGCAATTTCCCCCATATAACAGGTTTTTGCACGCTCACGCGCACGCGGATGGACTTTGAGAGTTTTCAACCATCGGCATGGGTGCGTGGGATACTTATACAGTTCCCATACAAATCTGAGCCCTCTAGGTGCCATAGGACCGAAGTAATTGGGACCGGAGTAACACTGACGCTAACGTTGCGTCGCTGGGGTTTAGCGTTACATACATTGCTGACGCAAACGCTGCGTCGCTGGGGCTCAGTGGGTTAATAAATATCTACAGTAGAAACGTGAATAACATCAAACGTAATTTTAAAGTTTCACCCGTCCTTAACCCTTAAAGATCGGGAGCGGACTTAAGTCCGCCTCCAATTTGCAGCAAGTTAGGAGCATTATTAAGGCTTTTAAAGGGTTAAAATAGAGTGCAAATGGCCGGGAGCGCAGCGGGCCAGACAGCCGACTCCCAGGGCTTACCGCGCCAATTAACTCATGTTCCCTGTGTTCTCGAGAGGCTGGCAGTGTAGCCAGTAGTGAGCATAGCTGGGAAAAATATGCCGTTATACGCTAAACTCCCAAGTTACTGGGTCCACTGTATGAGAACCACGAATGCTACGTAGCTCGTTCTGGTCTCATTTTGAAGCTTTTAGCGCCTAGTTTTTGCTGAATAAATTTTTTTTCATGCAGATACTTGATTTATCATTCAGGAGGGCCTAAATATGCCCAAATAAGCCCAAAACCCCCCGCTAGACAAGGGTTAATAAGGCTTCATGTTTATTATGTTTTTATTTTTACTGTCCAGTGTCCATAGATTGATTGGAAGTTACGGTACAAAGAAGAATGGCAAAACAATCCAGAATAATAGAACATTAGAACATCAATAATATTCTAACGCCTGACGACTAAGGCCAAATGACACGGAATTATAGCCAGAATGGGTTAGAACATTTAACAGAAGTAAAAGATTATTGAGGTAGTGAATTTCATGAAATACATGGTATGGTCAGTACAAAAGAAAGGGGACTTGAGAAAACATTAGGCTTGCATATATTAGAAGTGTAGAGTAAGAGAGGATATGATACAGATGCTTAAGTTGTAAGTGGGATCCACAAAGACGATGTGGAAAACTGACTGCTGCTCCATGATAAACATGCAACAGTTGGGTAGATATGTAAAATAGGCTACCGATTGTTACAGTAGGATCAATAACGACAGAAAGCTTTGAAACACAATTAGATAGGCACATGGCTGTGATGTGCTGATTGTCAATGGGATCCGCCGTGAATGGGCCAGTCCATGGTATAAGGACTAATATTAGTTTTTATGCCATTGTCCAGTCAGCCCATGGAGTCACCCCTCTGAAAAAATCCCTCTTTTATGATTTTGTTTTATGTTAATGTTTATTTAGGCCTAGTGGAATCAGGACGCGTATTTGGCAGTTTATTCAGACTAGCATTATGCTATTATATTCAGTTATTATGTTCCTTCCAACAACCAACTATACTCCTAAAATCGATTAATGAAATTTTACAAACACATGTGGCAGTCCGTGGATTCGAATCCAGGATGCTCACACCGAAAATCAACACCTTATGCATCGCACCACGAAGACAGTTAAAAGAATGGTGGACACTGCCTACGATTTATTATGCAACTTCGAATCCTGCATATCAATCTAAGCATGTACACACATCCCAACTGCAACTCACGTAGGCTATGCATATGTGAATGGAAAGAGCAATTAATGGGGAGTAGAAAAGGAGACTATTTTATTCAGAGTAGAAAGGGAATATGAAAGTCAAAGGGTAAATATGACATAGTATGTGTCCCTATAATCCCTACAGAACCTCCTTAAGTTGTATAAACCCTCTATTTAAAAGCCCGATTAAACTGCCAAAATTAGTCAATCCTATTGGGGTTAATGATTATATATATATTTATTGATTCTCATGATAAACTGGTCTCTCTATTCACTAATGATAGTTTAGGTAAGGTATTATTTATTATATTCGCAAACAAGGTATATGCATTCACTAAGGGGGAAGGAAGTAATAGGGGAACAGCTATCCTATATTGTACAGATAGTGGCGGGCGAGGTGGGTAGGATGAGTTACTAAACCGAACGTGGTTGTTTTTTAGGTAAACAACCGATGGTATAGACAGGAGTGGTTATGTGCATATTATATCAAGTCATGCTAGCTTAATAGTAGTTGGACAATATAAGTAAGGAGTTAATTAGTAAGTTAGGGGTATTAGTGGATGAGTAAAGAAATTAAGATGTTTTATAATGCTCGGTTAATATGAAATTAGCCAAGAGTGATATGATGGAAAGTATTACTCTGTATGTTGACTATTATATATATTTTATGCACAATATCTACTTGGACTAACTCACATGTCGTGTGTTCCTAGGCCTCCAACAGCGCATTCTTCGACCCAAGCGTGGTTGAGCTGAAAGTTTTCTTGTCTGAGAAAACAACTCTTGGTTGGGAGAGAGGTATCCTGACCAGGATTCGAACCCACACACTCCAGGTATGTTTGGGAGAGTTAGGCACCGTAACCACTCGGCCATGAGCGGATATAAAGGAAGCAACCTTTATTCTTATTTGAAGAACCCCCACCAACTCGGCTAAGTGATACATTTTAATCGTCCTGGTACTATTATGGAGCCTCTCTGGCATTATCAAAACAACTCTGGTACTATTATGGAGCCTCTCTGACATTATCAAAACAACTCGTGCCAATAGTCAATGCCCTGGTCAACAAATAGTCGAGCGAAATCAAGCCTAGTTTGTTTGTGCCTCTTGGTTAGCTTTGGTTTGACAGCTGGTGATCTATGTGTATATCCCATCTCCTTTAATCTCTTCCGTATAGTTTATGTACAAGTTTGAAATTGCAAATGTTGCTTAGCTTCCTCGGCATTGGAGACTGGATGGTTATCCATATACTGTTTAATTTCTTGATCCTGTTGTGACTTAGTATTCCGCTTACCTCCACTTAAGAACATAAGAACATAAGAAAATGGGAGTCTGCAGAAAGCCGATTGGCCTAAGCAAGGCAGATCCCTGTCCCACACAACCCCAAATCAATTACAAAGCCCAATTATAGGCTCAACACTCTAATACCCTGAGGATCATCTTACCAAAACGGTTAGAGATTAACGCAGGATTATGGGGTCTGCAGAGCGCTGATTGGCCCAACCCGGCTGATCCCCCTTCACACCCAACCCTTCTCGTCCATATGCTTATCCAATTTTATCTTAAAGCTCCCTACAGTTTTAGATCCCACTATAGCACTTGGTAGTCCATTCCACCCATCTACAACTCTGTTACCAAACCAATATTTGCCTATATCTTTTCTGAAACGAAATTATCTAATTTGAAACCATTGGTACGAGTTCTTTCGCTATCACTGAGCTTTAGTACATTTGTCATGTCCCCTTTGTTAATCCCACTAACCCACTTGAACACCTCTATCATATCCCCTCTAACTCTGCGTCTCTCTAACGAATGTAAACCTAATTTCTCTAACCTTTCTTCATACGGAAGATTTCTAATATTATGGATCATTTTTGTCATTCTACGCTGTACTCTCTCCAATGAATCTATGTCCATTCTGTAATAAGGACACCAAAATTGGACAGCATAATCCATATGGGGTCTCACTAATGACAAGTAAAGTTTTAAGATAACATCAGCAGTTCTGTTACTCACACTCCTAGAGATGAACCCGAGAATCCGTTTGCCTTATTACGAACGTCTATACACTGTTTTCTAGGCTTCAAATCATTGCTAACAAACACACCTAGATCTTTCTCGCAGTCTGAATTTTCTAATTCTAAATTAGCTAGTTTATATTTAACATTTGTTTGCATCTTCCCTATCACTTCTATGTCGGTCTGTCATTTGTCCTTCTTCCCACCTTATTTTGCCACCGGTAAACGTTCCGACACCCCACTCTCGCTCATCCCAACCATACTACCGCGTTCAGCAACCTTGCTGAATGGATGAGTAGGTGTGATGTGGGCAAGAGAGTATTGAGGATTTTCTGATCACCTCAGTTTCCAATAATTACAGCTTCACGTTATTTTATTTATCTATTTATTTGTTTAGAGAAAAAAGTTCGACCTGGGAATATATTGCGTGAAGTGTTAATGCATGGTTGGAGTGGCTGTAGATATGCATGTAATCTGTAATCAGCCAATTGCCGATATCTGGATTTTGAGTGTTTGGTTGACCTGTACGGTACTCCTCCAGCTAGTAATAGACCACCAAACACTAAAAAGACGTCGTAAGTGGCCTCTTATTCCAGAGGCCTATTTGTACTGCTAGGTCAAGAGAGGCGCATTGTGTAAGAAGAATTGACAAAATGTTTCTTTTCCGCCTGGGAATGAAACCCGTGTCCTTTTGGCTGTGAACCAAGTGCGCTAACCAATATGCTACGGACCACTGTGTGTGTGTGTGTGTGTGTGTGATTCTGTAAAATATAACTTAAAGTATATACCCGGTAAACTAAATAATGTTTAGTTATGCTCCCATATATTTCCATAGTAGACAGAATTCCATTGAAGTTAGATTCTAAAATCATGATACGGTAACGATAATTTTCTATATTCTAATAGTATCTCATAGAAACAGTAAGAACTTTAGCTGTATATTAATACACGTTCTTATCATTAACCCTTAAAAAGCGGCTCACCACTTAAGTTGAGTTAAATAAAGCTGGACTATGTGGCGGCGCTCGACATAACTCGAGTGGCAATTTCAGCACGTAATGTGGCTGAGAGAGAGAGACAAGTGGTGGCAGGAGACTAGCGAGCGTATGACTGCTCCAGACCACCGCGGCGAACCTACTGACACAAATCTCAGCTCCCTCCTCCCTCTCTCACTCGCTACATACTCAATTATGTACCGAAAGTACCGAATTACCTGCTTTTTGCACTCGCGTTGCACGGTTATTGCAAGAAAACTATCCATCATACAAGGATCGTTATGGTGTCATTCGAAAGCTCTGTTTATGCCCTTTCAGGGATAAATACTTGTTTTACGTTCTGGGTCTTATTTAGGCATGAAAATGATCACGTAAACAGCCCTATTTTGGCTAAAAACACCCCGCTGGGCGGTACACATAAATAAACCGCATAGGCCGCTCGTAAGGTGTTAATAATATTACCTGATGCAGATGTTGCAAATAGAACTACTCGTATAACCCAGCACTACAAGATGATGCAGATAATAACATACCTGTATTATCTAAAGAGTATTAATTAGATAAGAGAACACAATTATTTACATCTCATTGTTTTATCAGGGAAATCAGCGTAGAATGTGGGTTTATAAAACTGAACTTTGCCTTCCGTTTCTGTGTGTGTGTGTGTGTGCTACTTAATCTATAAATAGTGTAGCATCGATTGGTATTAACCTCAGAGAGAGAGAGAGAGAGAGAGAGAGAGAGAGATAGCCTTCTAATAAGATACAAACAAATAATGATAGCAATATTGTCATATGTAGCGCCCAGCGTGTGCAAGTACTGTGTCTGTGTGCCCTGGCTGTGGTATCGTAGGCGGTGGCGCCTGCCTTAGACTCCACGGGTCTCTGCTAGACACGACCACACGGGCTTGGGACGGGAGTGCAAACTAGACAGGTGCCACGTACCTAATTTTGTCGCAAAACTTAGTTGGGCTACTGTACATACACCCAACTGCACTATGACAGCCTAATGATTACACAATTGTAAGGGGCAAGTAATCGACTAAACAATTAAACTACTGGTGTCTGTCAACGGGTTCATTGAGAACTGAGTTACTCTTATAAAACAAACAGTGGACACAAATATAATACAATTAACTAATAATCGTAATTCCTTTCTCAGGCTTCTACTGATTTAACCCCTCCGACCCCAGGGACTCAAGTTATACATGGCCTATATAATTATATAACCCACAGTACCAGCGACGCAACGAATGTAACCGCCTTAATTACTCTTGTCCTATGGCACCTAGAGGGTTTCAGAATTGTATGGGAACTACTTTAGGATCTCATGGATCAATACCGATGATTGGCAACCCCCCAAGTTCATCTGCGTGCATGTGGGTGACCGCGGGAATGATAGGCCAGTATACCTCTTACCTATCACTCAATGATAATTGCGACTTCCCCCTCCCCCCAAATGACCTAGGTGACCGGCTTTATGTTGTTTTTCGTTCATTACTAACCCATCCTATGTGTTTTCAGGAGAAACAAAAAATGAAATGTGGCTGGTCCTGGAGTTTACTTTTTTATTATATCGCTTGGGGTCCAGTGGGTTAAGTGTTATCGGCTCTTTTCTTTTCCTTACCTAACCTTTTCCTTCCACTCCAACTTGCAAATAAATACAAAATTGGTGTCATGCGCCTGTGTGTAGCCTCTCTTACACAGAGTGATCCAGATAGCTCTCACAAACACCTCCTCCTGCTATCATAGTATCTACTTCACTACTCTAAACAAGCACACCACACTTCTTTCCGTCACAAAAACAAAAAATATGATTCTTCCCTACCAGCTGAGTCTGGCTCGGTAGTTTCTTCGTCCCCACTTGGGTTTATTCGGTCTGGCTGAGCTTTTTTCGTCCCTATTTACTTTCAACTCTGGTCGAGGCACTTGTTACAGGCAGCTCTGTCCTTTGTCTCCCTCAGCCACATATACAAAAAAGGAGTATCTGCATTTATCATGTTAATTTTGGACCTCATCCCATGTTAAACTCACCTTTGTTCAGTGTTTTAACCACCAAAACAAAAATATAACGATTCCAAGTAAATTTTTGTTTTATCAGTGTGTCACAGGTTCCTTTGATGTACAAATGTCCCCCACCAGAACAAACCTTTCGTGTGTACTTGTTGTGTGCACTACTGCACATCAACAACATTCCCTCTCTATCTCTCTCTCTCGCTAAGTCAAATCGAGAGATTAGAAGAGTTGTTTTATATGATGAAGGGAATCGGTAAAGAAGGGAGCTATCAGCGATGCAAATATGGATGATTCAATCTCAAAACGAAAGCTGCCAAGTGAGATACAGATATCTTCATAATGACCCCAAAAATTATACTAAATATATCAGAGTTATTTATGCAACTTTTAATTCTACCAATACTAAATTTCCAAGAAATGGTGGGCCTCTCCCCTTACTATACCCCAAGTTATTTTCACTGCTCCCTCTTGTGTCTACTCTTACTCTCTTCTCCAAACACCTACAGTTACAAAGACACGAACCTGGGACAATGTATGAATATATTTATGTATGTAACCACTATAGTATTGTACCAGATTCATGTATTGTAGACTGTTCCATAGTGGTTTCTCTGCATATTATGCTTTTCATTGGTAGGAAGCTTGTATTACCAGCATGCTCCATAAGCACCCTTTGCGCGCTCTCTCTCTCTCTCTAGCTATCTATCTCTCACAGTCTAACATAGACCACAAACCTAGATCACGTTCGGGAAGAGAACTAGCCAGAGAAAACATGGGGAGAGAATTGCATTACAGATGAAACGTCGGTAGTGAGAATTATACTAGCATCATTACAGTAACACATACTTAATGACCTAGAGGACACCATGAAGGATTATAAAGGAAAACAAACAACAACAGTTATAATAGTTTCTGAGTACGGTTTTGTCGTAGGGAAGGGAAGTCTTTTGAGGAATAGAAATACTTGAGCCCTTGCAAATAAGAGCATTTTTAATTTAGACCACAGCTAAAAAATTTGTTTCTAAAAACTTGAGTTGTTCAATCCATTCTGACGTCTATTGACTATAACTATAGTTCATTAATTTTCGGCAGGCCAGACATCGTAGCACCTAGGCTCTTTAACTCAAATGGGGCTAGAACAAATAATGGGCTGTTACGTCCTGCACCTATTCCCTGTCTGACCCTCCCTAAATGGTAGAAATATTAGCTCCATTACTCTCGTCCATTTTTAGTGTTACGACCAGGACTCGTATAAAACAAGGGCTCTTAATCATTGGACTAGAAAGGCACACAGCCACAACGGTAACACTAGATCCAACCCTCGAACTTATAATGCCGGCGCACAAAAAACACCTATACCCTCCAGAGTTAAATCTGCGATAACGGGGTATCCTATAACTCGGTATAAATGCACTACTACTACAGGCTGATGATCTCTGATACAGCCTGATCACAACAACATACAATTACGTTAATGATGTACACAAGGAAAAGGATAGAGAGCTTAATTAAATCACTGGAATGATTTAAGGCAAACAAGAAGAAGGTATAATTAAAGTTACTCTGAACAATAATAACTGTCACTCCTATATTAAAGAAAGTGAACGAAAGTCCTAAAGCATCGAGCAGGAATCTTCTGAAGAAAGTCTGATGCTGCTTAAGATGATCGAATCGGATTTTGAACTGTTGTATAAAGCAGGAACAAGATATGGCAAATGTATGGACATACAGGGTTAACTGGCACGGGAATAATAACAACGGTGCAATAGTATAATCTCCACCAACAAAAGAAGTACTTCCTCAGGCAACGCAAAAGCCTACTCGGGTTGTGCAACTCAACAACAACCAAGGCTTGCAATCAACGTGAATAAAAATGGTGCATACATAAAATAAAAGAGTTTATAATCTTAATCGGGTGTCTGCTAGGCGAATAAAGTCTAGCTAGGATGTAGTAGGCTAGGAAACAATGGCTGAGCAAGCGGCTCGTAGCCTAGCGAGGTCCTTAAGACTGTGCGGCCAAATTACGTTAATTGACGGGGTGCTCTCTTGAGAGATCCAGATCGCTAGTATCTGGTTCTCTCCTGGCGACCCTCTCTAATTCAAAGCAAATGAGTTAGCACAGTGTTGGGTGGCAGAAGCAAAAGCCCTCACTTGCAACACAGTGCTAAACTCACAAGGTACACAGTCAGAAAGACCACCTAGGCTTCCCACGTCTCCGTTACGATTGTACAGGTTCAACAAACCCTAGTACACATCGGAAATCACAACAACAATGGCCTCACCCCAGTCTAGCATTAAATAGCCCAGCAGACAACCAAGAAAAAGGGAGGGAGACACCGTGAGTGTGTCGAACCTCTACAGACAAAATGGTAACCCCTCCAAAATGCCTAACTAAACATGTAATATCTGAGAGCTTCACCATATAATACGATGGCCGATGTATGAAATCGTGGAGAACCAAAGGGGAGTTATGATATTAAATAGATTGAAAGAATGAGAGGTAAGAAGTTGAGAGAGAGAGAAAGTGTTCTGTAGGTAGAAGTCGGGGGACAGGTAGCAAGGGACATGTGAAGGGTATGCTGGTCAGGCAAGCTCTGAGCAAGGAAGGCACAAGGCAGCAGGGAATGCGGGGGGAACCACTTCCTGACGCGGCGGGAGGGTGATGCGGCAGCCAGCCACTCAGAGGGCCCGGCCGTGGCATGACATCACCGAGACAACGTGTAACACTACGCGCACACACTCTGCCTCCTGCAGTTACTCACTCACACTCTCTAGCTGTATCATTCAGTCTTATACATTAAACTTATAATTGATGATATAAAATATAATGCATTGTCACAGGCGAAAATAAAGACCACTTCTGTACTGCCTGTGACATGACGATTCACAAGAAAGAAAGTACAACATTGTAGATAGACTGTAGCCAAATTCACTGCCCTGGCGAATGTTAGCGAGTGGCCAAGCGAGCGGCTGAGCCCACTTGGCGTTCTGCTGAGCTGCAGGCGTCACACCCCACCCAAGATATTAGACGCTCAACCATGAGCTCTATATCTGACAAGCAGAACCCCGATAAGACTCGCCACCCCTAACCACTTCGCAACAAAGAAGGCAAAGCTCAGTGCTCATCAACAAAAATTACAACCCCTCCCAACACAATAGATTAATTCATACTGCTATGCTCCTAGAGCGAGCTTCTACTAGCCCAGCCTTCTGAGAGAAGTACAGGTTCGACTCAGAACTTCAGCTATAACATACTTACAAATTTTAACTATTAAAGAAAGAGTTTTTATAGAATTTTCATTTTTAATATGTTTTTGGTGGCTGCACTTACAGGGGCAAGCCAATTTTACTCCACACAAACCCGCACACCTGTGGTAGCCGAACTCGGATCCTCCACCCCCGATAAACAATCAGCAATCACGTTATCACTACCGGCAATATGGCGAATGTCTAAATTGTACTCTTGTAACATCAACGACCAGTCTCATATTCCAATTATGAAACTGATTGAGAAACTTAAGAGGGTGGTGATCAGTATACATTACCACGACTGGTCCATAGGCCGGAACATACCCCTCGAAGTGCCTGATTGCCAGTAATTCTTTCTCCACCACTGAGTAATTCTTCTGGGCCGAATTGAACTTTTTGGAGAAAAAACTCACTGGTTGTTCCAGGCCCTCTTCGTCTGTCTGCATCAAGACGGCACCAGCCCCAACCCCGCTGGCATCAGTTGCCAACTGAAACGGCCTGTCGAAGTCTGGGGCCCTGAGTATTGGATGAGTGCATAAAAGGTGTTTAACAAGGGAAAATGCCTTTTTACACTCCGGGGCCCACAGAAACTTCTTATCCTTCGCTAATAAGTCAGTCAGAGGTGCTAACACAGTTGAATATCCTTGAATAAAGCAGCGATAGTACCCGATCATGCCCAAAAACCTCATGATCTGCCGCTTGGTGGTCGGTCTAGGGAACTGATTGATAGCCTGTATCTTATTCTGAGAGGGGCAGACCTGGCCTCTCCCGACCACAAATCTTAGATACTGCACAGTTGGCCTTACAAAGTCACACTTTTTCAGATTCACCACCAAGCCTGCTTCACTAAGCTTGTTAAACAAGGCTTCAATGTGTGCACAGTGACTTTCAAAGTCATCGTCATAAATTATCACGTCGTCTAAATACACAGTACAGTTAGGGATGTCTGCTACTAGGTCATTCATCAGCTTCTAGAAAGTCGCTGGTGCATTCTTGAGTCCATAGAGCATGACGTTACAACGGTAGGTGTTACCATCCACCACAAACCCGCAAACCTCCTTCGCTCGCTCCGACAGCGGCACTTGCCAGTAACCTTTCACTAGGTCTACCTTGGTCAAATACTGTGCCCTTCCGATCTTGTCGACACTGTCATCCACATGAGGAAGGGGGTAAGCATTGGTGGGGGTTAAACCGTTTAACCGCCGGAAATCAACACAAAAACGAACTTTCCCATCAGGCTTGGGCTGCAGAGTGATGGGAGATGTCCACCTAACTGCACCCTTTTCTATCAGGCCCCGATCCAACATATACGCTAACTCGTCCCTGAGTAATGGGAGTTTGATAAGAGGGACTCGGTATGGCACTGATTTAAAGGGTGGGTGATCTCCTACATTCACATCATGCACCGCATGAGTTGTGAGGCCTGGGTGCTCCGCAAACACAGCGGGGTATGAACCGAATAGGTGCTGCACGGCTACACGCTGTTGCTCAGGCAGGTGCTCTAGAGCCTCGTGAGCCACCTGTCTCGAATTCCCCGCCCACTGGTCTGCGGAGACATGACAATCCCGGTTATCCTCCACCTGAGCGTGACTGTCCCTTCCTCCTTCTCCACCTTGACTGCTGCAAGTCATCACCGGGACAGTGAGAGGCTCAGGGGGGCCCCTGCCTCACAAACTCCTTCATCAGGTTGACATGGCACAACTGATTTATTTTTCTCCTGTCTGGAGTGGCCACCAGTTAATCCAGGTCTGAGATCTTCTCCACTACCCTATAAGGACCAGTATACTTAGCGGATAAGGGATGACCCACCAAAGGCAATAAGATCAACACCTCCTGACCCACCTGAAACTCCCGGAGTTTCACCTTCTGGTCGTATCTGTCCTTCATCAGGGCCTGGGATCCCACCAGATTTCGGCCAGCCAACTCCAAGCTCTTCAACATTCGTTCGCAGCTCTCGAGGACATATTTTAATAATGAGCACGGCTTAGTAGTACCCTCCCAGATCTCCTTAACCATGTTGAGAGGGCCTCTGATGCGATGGCCAAAGACAAGCTCATTTGGACTAAACCCGAGGCTTTCTCCAGGTACCTCTCTCGCAGCGAACAACACATAAGGCAAACCCAGATCCCAGTCCTTGCCATTCTCCAGACAATAACAACGGAGCATACTCTTTAAAGTCGAATGCCACCTCTCTAACACCCCTTGGCTCTCAGGGTGATAAGCCGACGACACTACTGTTGTGATCCCGTGTTGCTGCATTGTCTGTGTAAATATGTTCGAGGTAAAGTTAGACCCCTGGTCAGACTGTATCTCCTGCGGAAAACCATACCGGGAATAGTACAAAAGCAAGTTCCTAACCACAGTCTTTGCCATGCCATTCCTCATGGGGATAACGTGTCGCTACCAGACAATAACAACGGAGCATACTCTTTAAAGTCGAATGCCACCTCTCTAACACCCCTTGGCTCTCAGGGTGATAAGCCGACGACACTACTGTTGTGATCCCGTGTTGCTGCATTGTCTGTGTAAATATGTTCGAGGTAAAGTTAGACCCCTGGTCAGACTGTATCTCCTGCGGAAAACCATACCGGGAATAGTACAAAAGCAAGTTCCTAACCACAGTCTTTGCCATGCCATTCCTCATGGGGATAACGTGTCGCTACATCCATTATCGTCAGGAGAAATTTATTACCGGCACTAGTAGGAGGGAGGGGCCAACCATGTCTATAACTACCTTACTGAAGGGGGGCCCCATGACAGGAATAGGTTGTAACGGAGCCTTTGGGATGCATTGGTTCGGTTTACCCACTTTCTGGCAGGTACTGCACATTGCCACCCATGACACAACCTGTGCTTTTAAACCTGGCCACAAAAACAACTTCACCAAAGCCGCTACCGTCTTGCATACTCCCAAGTGTCCTGCCAACGGCACATCATGGGCCAACCTTAGTAGGCTATCCCTGCACGCCCTCGGCACAACCAGCTGGTCTACCACTCCTGACCCACGCTCCCAACTTCTCTTCGGGTCTTGAAATCGCCGATACAATATTCCCTCAATATAAAAAAAATCTCCTGGCTTTGCATCCCCGTCCTCCTCGAGCTTGATAGCACCATTACCACACTTCTGAACTTCCGGATCCTCCAACTGCAGTTTACTAATATCCGAGGGAGCCAACCTGTCTAGATGCTTCTGAAGCAACCCATGTCCTCCCCCAATATCAAACTGAGCAACCCTTTTTTCTCTCTGTGTGTAACGTTGCTGCCTCGGAGTCTCTTCCTGCCCTACCTCCTCACTAGCTGTGATAGGTCCTGGGGCTTCTCCAGACTTCAACAAAGGTGCCAATACTGAGTCGCCAAGAAGCGCTGCTGGTACTAAACTCTCCAAACTTTTACCAACATTAGCCGTCTTCTTCCGACCGTTCCTCCGTTGATCAGAAGACTGAGGAATAGGCTGTGACACTTTGGATGCAAGAGATCTTGTAACAACGCACGCCATAGGTTGTACATGACACTTCTCTACCCACTCCTGTTCCTCCCTACTCACATCGGCCGGCTTTTCGGCAACGACTAAGGTTGAAACCTCAGAAGTAGGCACCGCGAAGTCGTTGCCGAGAAGGAGGTCGACACCCCCAACAGGCAAGTTCTTCACTATTCCCACATCCAACTCTCGTGTCACACCATCAACCTCCAGTTCCATCCGGACCAACGGGTATGACCTGATAGCATTGATACCTTGCACCACAACCACCCATGCCGCGTTTATTGGTCTCCCAGTAAAGTTCTTCAACAAAGTCTGAGAGGCACCCGTGTCTCGCAACAGCTCAACTCCATGCTTCTTACCAGCCCACCTCACGCAGCCATGCCCTCGATAGTCACAAAAGACATCGCGGACAGGGTTCAAGCCTTCCGGATTCTTCTCCACTGGCTGTGTCCCAGCCTCTGACGTTATACCCCGGGCAAACTCAGGCGACTTCGGGGACACCCCAATGTTGCGAGCCAATGACACAGCTGCATTAGGTGGCTTGCTTGGACAGGCTCTTGCAAAATACCGTTCCTTATGACAATGGAAACACTCTAGCTTTCCCTTGGGCTTCCCTTGAGGTGGGGAAGGACCCGGACACTTTCTAAACGGGACGGTACTAGGTTTATGGTCAGTTTTGGTGTCGTTGCTCTTGTTCTTAGTGTAGTTATGTGTATCAGTGTTTCGGGGAGGGGGAGGGTTACGCTCCTTATTGCCTGCATCACTTCTCTGTGCAGCACCGCACCCACGAATCAAAGATAACCGAAGGTCAGAAATCTCAGCTGCCTCCTGAAGAGTTTTCGGGTTCTTTTCTTTAACCCGTACAGCCCCAGCGGCGTGTCTGACGCGTCGGCGATGTATGTAACGCACAGCCCCAGCGACGCGTCTGACGAGTCACCCTAATTGCTCCGACCGTAACCTCAGGTGTAGCCACTCGAGAGGGCTCAGATTTGTATGGGAACTGTGTACGTATCCCACGCAACCGTGCCGATGGTTGAAAACTCTCAAAGTCCACGTGCGTGCGCGTGAGCGCGCAATAACCTGTTTTTTGGGGGTAATTGTCTTCAATTTTTTACTCCTGTAAAATACGTTTTCGGGGGCTCTGTAGGACCATTCTTTAAGCTTTTTGAGCGTTTTTTCGTGGTTTTTCCTTCATTCCTAACCCATTCGCTATTGTTTCTGGAATAAAACCATTTTTTGAAAACCGGCCGGGTTCTGGTGAACAAACATTACAAAACTAGCCGGGGCTCCACGGGTTAAGATTCAACGTCAGATCGCCGCCCGTACACTTAAAAAATTGTTCTAGAAG
This sequence comes from Paralithodes platypus, assembly GCA_032716605.1. Taxonomy (NCBI): domain Eukaryota; kingdom Metazoa; phylum Arthropoda; class Malacostraca; order Decapoda; family Lithodidae; genus Paralithodes; species Paralithodes platypus. The sequence continues at coordinate 9,294,777 of CM064515.1, read as the reverse complement.
CATCAGCTGTTTCAACTCCTCAAACGTCGATGCCTTCTCAGAACGCAGCCAGTTTCTAAATGCATCGGACAGATCCCGGGCATGCTCAAGAAAGGTGCACTCACGACCCTTCGTTACACCCCGGAACTTCAATCTGTACGTCTCTGGTTGTAACTCATATGCCCGCAGGACAGCCTCCTTCAATACCTCATAATCGATGCACGACTCCAAGGGCAACGCATCATATGCCTTGAGTCCTTTGCCAACCAATCTAGAGGAAACAAGGGCTGCCCACTTAACCTCGGGCCATTGGTGCTCCCGGCACTTCTTCTCGAAACGCATAAAAAATTCAGTGACACCCGACTCGTCAAATACAGGGACTAACTTAAGAAGGTGCGATAAAGACTGATCAAGACCTCGATTCCCAGAACCGAGACGCTGCCCTGTTGACTCCACCCTAGACTTCTCAAGATCTATGTCTGCACAGTACTTCGTAGACTCAGCCTGAAGCTCAGCTTCATGTATGGCCTTTCTCTCCTCAGTCTGAAGCTCAGCCTCACGTATGGCCCTTCTCTCCTCAGTCTCATACCTGGCCCTTCTCTCCTCAGCCTGAATCTTAGCCATCTCAAACTCCCGCTGCTGCTGCTCAGATTCCCGCTGCTGCTGCAGCTGCATCTTAGCCATCTCAAGCTGGAAGAGCATATCTGCAGTTAAACCTTGAGGAGGAGGAGATGCAACAATTGGAGACTCACCCAAGTGCAAACCACGCTGCCAGTGACTATCGGCCTGCGGGACCGTACCCGGCTCCGGAGCCCGAGGGGGCGCCATGGTAGGAGTCGAGTGGAATGGGGGCTGGGCCGAAAGTTCCCCAGCTCCCGCTCCACCCGAAGCCCCACGCACCCCGCCGAACACACAGGCCACCAGGTCACCTCTCGACATGCTGCTTGTGCCCACATGCCCCATGACCGTGGCCAAACACTGGAGACCATACCGATCAATCCCCGACACCCGGTCAACAGTAATAGGTATCTCCAGAAACTTCCTTGCATCCTCCTCACTAGCTATAACTCTAATGTCATCCAACAAAGCCCGCTGCTGCACCTCAGTTTCTGTTTCCCGTACTGTGTCCTCACTGTACACTGATCCGTCGTCCGAAATAGTGTCCACCGAAATTCTCAACGTTTATATAAAAAAAAAAGTACCTAAACTCTTATGCAGCACTATTCACTCAAAAATACAAGATGCTCGAAGACTCTTAAATGTTATACTACTTGCCCAAAAAAAAAAAATCCATGTGTCCACTATATTCCTTTAAACAAAAACAAATGACCACAACACTCCTGCAATATTTCTCTAAGTTCACAAAATCCTAAGCAAGGTCGCCATTTGTTACGACCGGGACTCGTATAAAACAAGGGCTCTTAATTATTGGACTAGAAAGGCACACAGCCACAACGGTAACACTAGATCCAACCCTCGAACTTATAATGCCGGTGCACAAAAAACACCTATACCCTCCAGAGTTAAATCTGCGATAACGGGGTATCCTATAACTCGGTATAAATGCACTACTACTACAGGCTGATGATCTCTGATACAGCCTGATCACAACAACATACAATTAGGTTAATGATGTACACAAGGAAAAGGATAGATAGCTTAATTAAATCACTGGAATGATTTAAGGCAAACAAGAAGAAGGTATAATTAAAGTTACTCTGAACAATAATAACTGTCACTCCTATATTAAAGAAAGTGAACGAAAGTCCTAAAGCATCGAGCAGGAATCTTCTGAAGAAAGTCTGATGCTGCTTAAGATGATCGAATCAGATTTTGAACTGTTGTATAAAGCAGGAACAAGATATGGCAAATGTATGGACATACAGGGTTAACTGGCACGGGAATAATAATAACTGTGCAATAGTATAATCTCCAACAACAAAAGAAGTACTTCCTCAGGCAACGCAAAAGCCTACTCGGGTTGTCAACTCAACAACAACCAAGGCTTGCAATCAACCTGAATAAAAATGGTGCATACATAACATAAAGAGTTAATAATCTTAATCGGGTGTCTGCTAGGCGAATAAAGTCTAGCTGGGATGTAGTAGGCTAGGAAACAATGGCTGAGCAAGCGGCTCGTAGCCTAGCGAGGTCCTTAAGACTGTGCGGCCAAATTACGTTAATTGACGGGGTGCTCTCTTGAGAGATCCAGATCGCTAGTATTTTTTTTTTTTTTTTTTTTTTAAAGAGACAATGAACGGAGGAAGGAAAAACACAGATAAAACAAAAAGGTCCATGTGCCTAAAGGCATCCTCCATTCATAAATTTTTTGTAACAACTGGATTTAAACATTTGTAGATTGTAAGTTTGTGGAAAGCAATTCGAGGGAAGTGAATTCCAAAGAGTAGTAGCTCTGGGGATAAATGAATTCTGATAAGCAGAAGTTCTGCATTGTGGAGGAGAAAGTGTAAATTCATGGGCGCTCTCAGCTGCCCTAGTTCTACGGGGAAAGATGTGGAGAGGCGGCACAATTGAAGCAAGTTCCTCGGAACAATTGCTGTGAAAATATCTGTAGAATAATGCAAGGGATGCAACGCTTCTTCGCATGGATAATGTAGGAAGGTCCTGTGTGATTGCAGGGTTATTGATTAATCTAATAGCTTTATTTTGAATTTTGTCCAACTGCCTCAATGCAACCACTCCACTTCCACCCCACAGAGGTGAACAGTAATCCATCTGAGAACGCACATGACTTTTATATATTACGGCCAACTGCTCGTCAGTGAAGAATTCTCGAACTCTGTACAGGAGTCCCAGTTTTTTAGAGGCATTCTTAGCAATGCTTCTAACATAATGTGTCCAGCTCAAGTTAGTAGTTAATGTTACACCGAGAATGTCAATACTAGGGGAAGTGGGAATATTTACATCATTAAAACATATATGGGAGTCAGTGAGATTCTGTCGGTTAGAAAATTGAATGTACTTGGTTTTCTGTGCATTAAAGGAAACTAGATTTTCTTGTCCCCATTCATTAATTCTAGAAAGGTCCTGGTTCAGAGAAATTGCAGTGTTTATTTTTGAATTTATAAGATCGGGTTGGGTGAAAGAATTGGTAAATGTGAAGGAACTGTGGAGTGTTGAGTCATCTGCGTAGGAATGTATTGGGTTATGAGTGGTAGATATGAGATCATTGATATGAATGAGGAACAGAGTTGCGGCCAAAACTGATCCCTGGGGAACACCAGCATTTATTGAGTGAAATTGAGAATAAAGGCCATCTACCATTACACATATTTTTCTGTTATGAAGATAAGAAGAAATTAGTGGAACTAATGATGCAAGGCCGTAGTGTGACATCTTCGACAATAAGGATTGATGCCAGACTCTATCAAATGCCTTTGATATATCCAGTGCTATTGTATGTGTTTCACCATGTTGGTCTGTACCTTGGTTGATTTAATGCGTAAGAAGGCAAAGAATGTCTGCAGTTGATCGACATCGTCTAAAACCATATTGCCTATCACTGATTAATTTATTATTCTCCAGATGCTTAATTATGTGATTATTTAATATAATTTCAAAGACTTTGCCAAGAGTGGAAGTTATAGCTATTGGTCTGTAGTTTGATGGATCTGAAGAGGCACCTTTTTTAGGAACTGGATGGATGTTTGCTTCTTTCCAGGGTACTGGGAAGCATGAGGTATGAGTACACAGACGGAAAAATTTTGCCAATACAGGAACGAGCACCAAGGAGTAATTCTTAAGTACTATTGGAGGAATTTCATCTGGACCAGGAGCCTTATCTACTGAGATATTCTGTAAAATAGTTTTGACATGTCTGGTGTGGATCTTAAGTGAGGGAATTTCAGGCGAATTAAAATTAAGTACAGGGACATCTTGATTTATTTCATCTAAGGTTGAGTTGGTGGAGAAAATATCCGCAAGAAGGTTAGCTTTACCTCGTGGGTCACTTACAAGATTGCCAGTCGGAGATTTTAATGGTGGAATGGATGAAGCAGGAGTGAAGTTGGATTTGAATGAGTTAAGAGTAGACCAAAATATTTTGTTATCATTTGGATTATTTAGAAGTTTATTTGCCTGCTTATGGAGAAAGTTTGATTTAGTTAGGTTTAATACAGTTTTGGCATGATTTCTGATGTTTCTAAAGTAATTAAAGGCTTCATGTGTTTTCGATCTTGTGTATGCATTGTAGGCTATTGCTTTTTGTTCAGTTACTCTAGCACAATTATGGTCAAACCATTTAGGTGAATTAGATCTTTTACTGTACTTTTGATGAGGAATAAAAGTTGCCATTCCAATTTTTACAAAATCTTGTATATGGCTCAAGGTGGAGTGTGCATCATTAGAAAAGAAAGAGGTCCAGGGCATATCAATAAAGAAACCTTGAAGACCCTCCCAGTCTGCCCTATCGTAATGGCATTTAGTCACCAAAACAGGTTCAGAGTGGGAAGGTGTGGTAGGTGATAGACAGGTGGCCTGTATCAGACAGTGATCAGAAGATCCAAGATCCAAGATCCAAGTATCTGGTTCTCTGCTGGCGACCCTCTCAAAGTCATAGCAAACGAGTTAGCACAGTGTTGGGTGGCAGAGGCAAAAACCCTCACTCGCAACACAGTGCTAAACTCACAAGGTACACAGTCAGAAAGACCACCTAGGCTTCCCACGTCTCCGTTGCGATTTTACAGGTTCAACAAACCCTTGTACACATCGGAAATCACAACAACAATGGCCTCACCCCAGTCTAGCATTAAATAGCCCATCAGACAACCAAGAAAAAGGGAGGGAGACACCGTGAGTGTGTCGAACCTCTACAGACAAAATGGTAACCCCTCCAAAATGCCTAACTAAACATGTAATATCTGAGAGCTTCAGCATATAATACGATGGCCGATGTATGAAATCGTGGAGAACCAAAGGGGAGTTTTGATATTAAATAGATTGAAAGAATGAGAGGTAAGAAGTTGAGAGAGAGAGAAAGTGTTCTATAGGTAGAAGTTGGGGGACAGGTAGCAAGGGACATGTGAAGGGTATGCTGGTCAGGCAAGCTCTGAGCAAGGAAGGCACAAGGCAGCAGGGAATGCGGGGGAAACCACTTCCTGACGCGGCGGGAGGGTGATGGGCAGCCAGCCACTCAGAGGGTCCGGCCGTGGCATGACGTCACCGAGACAACGTACAAAGTACAAAGGAGTACAAAGGAAATCAAGCAACAACAGATCTAGTGACCCTTCTAGGCTGCTTGTCCTCCAAAACACTGAGGATCAAGTGTCCAAACAGTGGTTTAGAGTGGGAAAGGGAACTACTGCCCTGGAACTAATGTCCGTGGCAGGACTAGGAAGTTAGTAGGGGACAGATGGGTTAGTAACTGAGGGGAGGATAAAATAAAGTTATTCATTTACAAACGCAGTCGGTCGCGGGTTTGATGCGAGATATTTGTCTATGCGGAGTTTAAATGAATCAACGGTGCTGCAGTCTATAACGTCTCGGGGAAGCCCATTCCACAAGTTGACAACTCGATTGAAGAAGAAATTCTTAGATTGTGTGAGTTAAAAGATTTACCAATAATTTTGCAACTGTTTCCCCACGTGTAATTAGATTGGTCGTTAGTGAAGTACTTACTACAGTTCATATTGTCGATGCCTTTGATGATTTTGAACCCTTGAATTAAGTCACCTCTTAATCTGCGCTGGGTTAAAGGAAATAGATTTAATTCTCTAAGACGCTCTTCGTATGGTTTGTTCTTTAGGCTAGGTATCATTTTGGTAACTCTACGTTGAACTCGTTCTAGCTTGTTTATGTCTTTTTGGTAATAAGGGCACCAGCATTGAACGCAGTATTCCAGAAGAGGGCGGACTAAGGAATTGTAAAGGGTTAGGATAACGTATTTGGATTTATGCTCAAATGACCTGCCTATAAAGCCAATTATTTTGATTGCCTTCTTAACAACTTCTGAACATTGTTGACTCGGTTTTAGGTTACTCGATATTGTTACTCCCAGATCGGTTTCTCTGTTTACATTCTTAAGCTGAGTGCCATTCATCGAATAGTTTGCTTTCTCATTTAGGTATCCGATATGTAGTACTTTACATTTATCCGCATTGAAACTCATTTGCCAAATTTGGGCCCAATGGGACAATTTATCTAGATTGTGTTGCATATCTTCAACTTGATCTTTTGAGAGTACGCTATTTGCAATTTTGTATCGTCAGCAAATTTTGAGATTGTACAGGTGAGACCCTCATCTATGTCGTTGATGTAAATTAGAAAGAGAATTGGTCCTAGTACCGATCCCTGGGGTACCCCGCTACTTACATTGGTCCATTTAGATGCCTTACCGTTTATGACTACTCTTTGCTTTATGTTGCTGAGCCAATTTTCTATCCATTTCAACACACTGTCTTGTATTCCATGTGTTTTCAGTTTTATCAGTAAACTTTTGTGGGGAACTTTGTCAAAGGCCTTTTGAAAATCAAGGTATATAATATCTACAGCTTTACTCTCATCGTAGAGGTTGAGGATATCGTGGAAGAAGTCTAAGAGGTTTGTTAAACAGGAACGTTTTTTACGAAAGCCGTGTTGAGTATCTTTAAGTATGTTATTTTCCTTTAAGTGATTTACGAGTCTGTCTCTTATGACCGTTTCTAACATTTTACATACAACTGAGGTTAAGCTAATTGGACGATAGTTACTGGGTAGGGATTTGCTGCCTTTTTTTAATATCGGTGTTACGTTGGCTATCTTCCACTGATCAGGCATAGTTCCAGACTGCAAGGATTTATTGAATAGTAATGTCAGTGGTTTGGAGAGCTCATCCTTAGCTTCCTTTAGAACTCGAGGCGAGATTGTATCAGGTCCAGGCGTTTTATTTACCTTAAGTTTATCTAAACAATTCAATACTTCTCTCTCTGTAATGGTGATATTGCTTAGAACATCTGAATTATTAATCTGAATCGGAGATGGTGTAGGGATATCACTGAGGTCTTCTGTTGTAAAAACTGATGCAAAGAAGGTATTGAGGGCATTACTCATTTGTACTTCGTCTTTGGTGTATTCTCCATTTTCATCGACTAACGGTCCAACAGTTGAAGTAACTACTTTTTTCTTTCTGATATAACTATAGAATTCTTTCGGGTTTATTTTACTTTGATTCGCAATATGTAACTCTAGGGACTTTTTACTTTGCTTAATTAACTGTTTGGCTTTGCGTCGTAGCTCTACAAATTTCACCCGTTCTTCGTCATTTTGTGAGGATTTTAATCTATCATTAGCAATTTTTTTAGCAAGCAGGCAGTTTGAAATATCTTTATTCCACCATTTGGGCTTATTGGGCTTATTATTATGGCCTGGACGCCGTATTTTCGATGGTATGCAGTCTTGCACTGCTTTTAGGTAAGTGGTTTCGAATAACTTCCAAGATGTATTTATGTCGTTATTGTTAATTAAAAAGCTCCAGTCAGTTTCTTTAAACATAGCTCTAAGTTTATGAAAGTTTGCTTTCTTGAAATTAGGGACTTTTTCGATGCTACTATTTCGTTCGTTACTAGTAAAGTTTAAAGTGAAAGTTATCGTACGATGGTCGCTGTTACTGAATTCATCACCAACATTCAAATTCTCTATTAATTCTTCTTTTGTTGCAAGTACAATGTCAAGAACGTTATTACCACGGGTCGGTGTTCGAACAAATTGATAAAGCAAACTCTCTTGCAAGTTCGTATACAAGTCATGTCCGGAGTGTGAAGTAAGAGTATCGCCCCACTTGGTCACAGGTAAATTAAAGTCGCCCAAAAATACGGTATCTTGTGAGTTACTTACATCTGCAATTTGTTCATAAATTTCTCGGTCAGTTTGCACTGATTGAGCTGGAGGTCTGTATATTAATGCAAGTATTATTTTTGTACCTTTATTATTTTTTATTAGCACAAAAGATCTGTCGACGTTCACAATTTGAGGTTTTGACAAAAGGGTAGGGTTAAGACTTTCTTTGATATAAAATAAAACGCCACCTCCATTTTTATTTATTCGGCTTTTCTCAAACATTACATAACCGGGAAGTGAATACTCTGCTAATAAGTCTCTATCTACTGTATTGAGCCAAGATTCTGTTATACCAATCACATCATAATTTTCAGTAAACACTAGTTCCTCTAAATCTGAAAATTTATTGCGTATGCTACGAGCGTTTGCATAGAAAACCTTTAAAGTTGCGGTTTTAGAACTCACAGAACGTTCTTTAATCAAATTTTTGGTTCTGGTCGGATCTACATTTACATTCATGGCTGACATCGGTCCTCGGTTGTTATCCCTGGCGGTTTTGAATTTAGGTCGTGTTGGTGGAGCTTTATCCAAATTCGCGGTTCTTGACAGATTAGCATTTAATTCCTTCGCAGGTTGCCGCCCTCGCTGTCTTCGGTCCTCCTTCCTGGTTGTCCTGTGCTGAGTCGATTTCTTCTCCGAAAATCCTTCACCGCATCGTTGAGAAGACGCCCAAAACGTGCTGCTCCCACCTGGTTCAGATGAACTCCATCGTCCGAAAACAAATAGTCATCGTAGTAGAAACTGTCCCAGGTGTCGACGAATCCCACGTTTTCCTTCCTGCAGAGGTTTGCTAGACAACGATTTGTGCTGGTGGCTATGTTGTAAAATCGGCTCTCTACACCAAGCCGGGGGACGATTCCTGAGACGATGATCCTTGATGACTTCTCCTTAAACGACTTGATCAGCTGCTGGTACTTTAAAAGCAAATCTTCCGACCGGGTTCGCTGTACATCGTTGGATCCAACGTGGATGACGTACATTGTATTAGCAGGGGCCAGCTTAGATACTTCGTCAACTGCAGCAACTACGTCATCCACACCACCACCAGGGATACAAAAATGCTTCCTGGTATTAGGTGCTCTGGCGCAAAACTCTGTGAGCTGACCACGTATCATCGAGTCTCCCACGAGCCGGACTTCTTCTATTTCCGCTTCGTCATCTGAGTCTGCGAGTATCTGGAAGCGGTTTTGACAATCGGTAATCGGTATGGGTTTCCTGGTCTTGGGGCAAACGTTGTTCCTCATGACACGGAAGTTGTCTTGAGGGAGAAGAGAGTTACTATTTGTTTCTTGAGTATCGGAACCATCAGATGAAATGGCTACTGCAGGCGTTGAATTGTTGGCAGTTGACGTTGGGGCGTTGGTGGCTGCTGGAGTTGCGGTGACAATTGAAGTTTGTGGTACTCCAACGTTGAGTGTTACAAACTCTTGGAGTGATTCCAGCTTCATGGTGAGGACGTTGATCTTGTTGTAGGCTTCATCTAATTTCACTGTCAAATTCTCTCGTTGCTGGCAGAGACGGCAGACTTGAAGATCGACAGTAACAAACATGGACTCACCAAACCTACCGGCGCAGTTCGTACAAGTGCGAGGCATGGTAACAGTCAGTTTCTTCAGATTACTTCTCACTTTAAAACTCTTAACTCACTTTAATACACTTAACTCACTTTAAAACACTTCACTCACTTTAGAAACACTTCAATCACTTCAACCGAAAACAAATATGTTACAAAATACGTGTAACACTACGCGCACACACTTTGCCTCCTGCACTTACTCACTCACACTCTCTAGCTGCATCATTCAGTCTTATACATTAAACTTATAACTGATGATATAAAATATAATGCATTGTCACAGGCGAAAATAAAGACCACTTCTGTACTGCCTGTGACATGACGATTCACAAGAAAGAAAGTACAACATTGTAGATAGACTGTAGCCAAATTCACTGCCCTGGCGAGTGTTAGCGAGTGGCCAAGCGAGCGGCTGAACCCACGTGGCGTTCTGCTGAGCTGCAGGTGTCACATTAGTCATAGAGGTTAGTGGGTAATATTTGTGGCCTACGTATAGTGAATGTAGGGTATGGATTAGGTATGGAAGAATGACTTCAAAAAACAATTTGAGTTGTTAAGAATCGTACACTGTAAGGGATAATATGTATTCTACTAAGTACTGTACGTGGCAACAGTTTGTTGAATTTCGATATGGACAATACATCAAACATAAACACTAAACTGTAACTGAACTATTGGTAAACTACAAACGGTAGTGCCTATAAAACAAAGTTAAGGACAACCTCTGTTTAACCCTAATGTAACGAGGATGATTTGTGTGGACTCCCCTCTCTCTCTCTCTCTGGTTAGCTCCACGTGGAACTTACCAGGTTATCAGACTGATTGACTGACGTTGGCGATTATCAGACGTTTCACACCATTCAAATACCGATAGCCAGCCTTTACTTTAGTGGAATTAAGCCTGCGACTGGGACATTTTATTTAGAATATGTAGACGCTTAGCTTGGAGGTGGGACTTTAGGGCGGATTTGTTTTAGTCTACGAGCCAAAATATTAAATTATATATTGCTTGAATATGGCCTAATTAATCAAACCATCAACAATATTAGTTGTTGTTATACCAGGTTTTGGCTGGGATTAATTAGATTAATTAGGTAGGTTCTTGCTTAACTGGAGAAGTTGAATCAACATAAACACATGCATAAAGGTAATATAGGATAAATATAACACATAGTACAGACATAAATGTTACTTCAGACAAGGTATAGGTAAATATATATACAGATCATATCGCATGAACGAGGATCCACAATTACTATCCCAAAAGAATGACACTGCCTGTTATAATATCACACTGAATACTTCCTTTGATAAGGTACGCCACTAATACTTCCTCGAGGTCACACTGAGTATTCATATAGGAAGATATCACACTGACTACTTCCTTCGTTAAGGCACGTCACTAGTACTTCTTGGGGGTCACACTGAGAATTTATATAATCAAGGCACTACTGTAGTATTCTGACGAGGGTCTTGGCCGTGGTGGTGGTCTGGACGTGGATGGTTGACAGCGGATGGAAGTCGATGAAGAACTCTAGGGTGTTGGGTCTTAAATTACTATGTTCCAATATACCAGTGTATATGTATACATATCATTGATCTAACGTAAAGAGAAGTTATACCAGTGCTGTACTAGCTCTTGAACCCATTCAGTACCAGGGACGTACTTTTCATCATATTCTGGCAACTGTTAGACGATTTTATTCAGCTTAGAAAGGACCTCTAACAATAATGAAATCTTCAAATTATCGCAACCAATCCTTCCTCAGCTGCACAATATCGTCTAAATATAGCTAGAATAAAATATAACACACGACGCTGGTACTCAAAGGTTTAACTACTCTGACTGTTATAAGAGTTTTGATGCAGAACTTTCCAGCACTCTTGGGTGTTGGGTTTTGAATGTTATGTTCCGTTATACCAGTGTATACATATCATACATATCATCGGACTAACGTAAGAGGGTTGGTTATACACGTCTCTTAACTGTCCTGACCATTATTATGTTCCTTCCAACAACCAACTATACTCCTAAAATCGATTAGTGAAATTTTACAAACACATGTGGCAGTCCGTGGATTCGAATCCAGGATGCTCACACCGAAAATCAACACCTTATGCATCGCACCACGAAGACAGTTATAAGATTCTTTCAGGGACTGGTGGATGAGTTAATTTGGGCCTTTAACGCATACGTGTCTTAATGCCAGTGCCTTGGATCACGTATCGTAAGGACTCTTATGCAAAGTGCCGTTACGCTTGAAGCTACGGTATCTCGCAGACCCCTACCTTTTGAAAGCCAATTGCCAGTGCGTGAACTTTTAAAAGGGTCCATAGTAGGTCGGTATACTACCAATAAAGCGCATGTCAAAACAGCATTCTTTTTTGTCAGTAATTCCTGGTAATCGAGGCAGAGGAACTAATATTAGGTTGCCCCCAGTGGGATCTAATAATTAATTAATTTGTTGAGCCAAGATCTAAAAATCCTGAATAAACCTTTATTTGCCAGTGCTTTAATAGTTTATCCAGTATATACCCAAATCTTCCAGCTCTTATATGATCTTCCAGTGAACGATATTTTAAGAGCTTTCCAACTGTATAGATCTTAACTTTGCCTGTCATAGTCTTACCTCTTCTGGCATTTCTCCTGGTGTCCCTTCTCCGGGTAAGAAGGACAGCTATGCTAGGAGGAGGCCCTGGGACGGCTGGGGTAGCCCCTCCGGATTTCCCCCTCATAGTGGTGATGTGGCTTTGAGGAAGAAGGGCTCGTGGAGGTATAGTGCGTATACACGTGATTGTTTGTCTTGCTTTCCTTTCCTGTTTAGCATCGTGGTTCTGTATAGTCACCACGATGTCCTTGCCGGGTGTTGGTTGGAGGGGGCGCGGAAGTTATTGAGGCGACTCTGGCATATCTTGGTGGGATGGTGGTTATGGCTTCCTATCTCGGAGATGTGGTGGTGTGCGTAGGAAAACCGTTTGGCGGTAGTGGCGTGGTGCTTGGTGTCTCCATTGCCCCATGAATATTCTTTCCTCTCACTTAAACAGTAGGCTACCATAGTGCGGTTGGGAATATGAACATGATTAGATTAATATCCAGTATTCGAGAATGGATAATAAGTCGTAGGCGTGTGCATAAACCTTTAACCGTCCTGGTGGTGTAATGGTTAAGGTGGCAAAAATATGTGTGTGATAACCCGGGTTCGAATCCCGGTGGATCATATATACTTTAATTAATTTCATTGGGGGTGTGGTGGTGAGATTAATAAAAATAATATTATATTAGTTATAAACTCTCTCCTCCCCCCCCCCCTCCCCAAACTCGCACACAATTAATCTAACCTAACCTAACCTAACCTAACCTAACCTAACCTAACCTAACCTAACCTTAATGGCGTGTACAGTCGTCGAACATTCCACCTGGGCAAGGGCTTTATTAAATATATACTATTATAGAGTAATATAGTAGAGTAATGTCAAACGAAATAAACAGACTTAACCTACCCATTAGTTTGATCATATTTGTCTTGATATTACTCATTTGAATATATTTAAATATCTTAAATGCCATAAATAAAAAAAGCCTAGGCCACATGGAATGTTGGCTGACTGTACATGGAAACCGGAACTACATACATTCATACATAACATTTTAAGACTGAGTGCTCCACACATCCGTGCAGTTTCAGTCTCTTGTCCTAATAACGGCATTCCAAGCAACCCTTTTAACACCCTACGAGCGGCCTAGGCGGTAATTTATATGTACCGCCCAGCGGGTTTTTTTGGCCATAAATGGGTTTGTTTCCATGCTCTTTTTCATGCATAAACAAGACCCAGAGCGTAATACAAGTATGTATCCGTGAAAGGGCGTAAATTGATCTTTCAAACAATGGTAATAAAATCATTATAAAGTTGAATATTATTTACCTCTAAACTGCTGCCCAATCCGCTTGTCAACCTTATCATAGCACTTCATAGCACAACTACACGGGGGCCCCAAAACACGAGCCCCTACAACAGTGCCCTTACGAAACATACTCGCCACCACGATCTCTTTTACTCTTCTTAACTACACTTTTCCAGGTTTCAGGGTGCCGTTTTCTACTAAGCATCAACGGTGAACCTTCCCCCACATCTGGATCACTAGAATCACTCATTATTCAGCCTCAAACACCGTGAAATATGGGTAACAACAGGGAGAGCGAGCGAGAATGACCAGTTAAAAAACTCCCGCCACATGACTGATGTGGGGAGGTGCGAGACGGCGGCTCTGATTGGCCAGGAGCCGCGACACAAACACGCGAGAACATAGCCGCCCTCCCATTGGTCAGCCGCGCGCGGAGGCTAGGCCCATATACCTCCGCTTTGCCCTACCTCATCCGTACATTTATCGAGTCAAAACACGAGACGCTCAACCCTATGCAACGTGCACATAAGGGCGAAATTCCCAATTCGGTCTTCACAGCATGATAGAGCGTGCTGCCACCTATTGGGAACCAGTGAAAACTCAAATTCTGTGATTTGGTTCGTAGGCCCCTTGACTTCGAGAGGCCTCTTATTATTAGTCTGATTATTAATTTAAAATTATTTTTATTATTATTTTAAAATTTTTAATATTATTTTTATTATTAATTTATTATTATTATTTTATTATTAAATTTTATTTATTCTTATTATTTATTAACTGTTACAGTATACAGTATTTAGCTCATATTCAAGGAGCAAATCATAAAAAATATATAACAATACTAGTGAAGCATTGTACAGCTACGAATGTCCTGCGTTTGAGTGTGTGAGGAGACTAATGACGTGACCGATTAGAAGGATTAGAGTAGGAGGAAAAGGTATAATAATTATATCAGATTAACTCGGTCACCTTTCCCCGGCCACTTCTCTGGGCAACTATATTCTGCAATATCTAATGTTAATTTTGGAAGCTTATAAATATATGTTATTATTAGAATGTAGATCATGGTCATTATAGCACTAAAACTCATTATAGTTGTCAATTATATACATAATAGCGCCTCATAGTGCTGCCACAAACATAACTGTCAATCGAACATTTCCGGAAATAGCCTGTACCTGTGCACTGATTCCTGTAGAAATTTTATGTCAACTACTATAACCTCAAAAGTCCTACATAATTATTAGCAATCGTAATTTATTGAAATACTAACAATAACATTGCTTAGTCTCTTTTTTGGATGTGAATGCTCAGTAATCTTTCAATTTATGCATTTTAGTTATCACGATTCTTTTCGTTATGTGTTGACCAGTTGACAAGCAAAATTTGTGAAATGGTTCACGCTTCTATCAGTATATATTACAACAATCAGTGTTCTTCAGAGCACTCTCTGTGCATACCCCTTCTCCTGCGGCGAGTGTGAGGCACCCGCCTTTCAACACAGTCCCACTCCTATTCTGTCAAGCTCTCCAACCCAAGAAATAGTAAATTATCTCAGTCTTTTTTCTACTCAACAAACTCTCTCCCTTAATTAATCTTGCCTTCATACTATGACTTAGACTGCTTTATATTCCTCGTGTCCAGGCATTATGACCCCAACGACCATTGAATTTGGCTCTCTGTCACTCGTTTGGCTTTGGGGGAGACACTCGTTACAGGCAGCCTGCCGTTTGTCTCCTCCATACACACATAAGAAAAAATACTCATTGAAACGTTTTGCTGTCCTCTGTTGTTTGTTATATACATAAATGACCTTTATTTAGGTATAACTAGTAGGATAAGTATATTCGCAGACGATACCAAAATGGGGAGAACAATAGATTCAGCGATAGCGACATAGCGACATAGAGTGCCTCCAAAGGGATCTAGATACCGTACACGAATGGTCAGTAAATTGGCAGATGAATTTTAACATTGACACATGCAAGGTATTACAGATAGAGAAAATTAATAATATATAAATTAGATAATATGGAATTATATAACTCAGACTGTGAGAAAGATCTATGTGTGTTTGGTAGCAATGATTTGAAACCTACCAAACAGTGCATTAGGCTAGCGTTCGTAACAAGGCAAACAGGAATCTCGTGTTCATCTTTAGGAGTGTGAGTAACAGAACTTCTGATGTTATCTTAAAACTTTATTTGTCATTAGTGTTACAATGAGCACATATTTTGGCTCACCGTAAGGATATACATTTCGTTGGCAGTGAATATTAATATTTATGTAATCCTATGGGACCTAATGTAGGGTTGTGAGAATTTATATATGTTAGGACACATTGGTTTAATAATTGCATGGTGGAGTTCACGGTAATATTCCTTGACCCATTTTCTAATTTGACTCATTTTCTAAGGGGTGAGTTGCATAGGAGGGCTTTCCTAATATTAACTTTCGTGCCAATATACGATTCGGCGGATATTCTATGCATTGGAAGAGTAGAATAACTATCGTTGATTATTCCTATGTGGTCCAGAATAAGTTACAACTTACTAATGGGTAGTTGAGCCGTGGGTATGTTGAAATAGCTTCATAGGCACCCTCTGGCTCCATCCAGTCTGTCTGCAGGGAGTGTGGTCGCTGGCTGCTGGTGCCGGACGGTGAAAGGTGCCGGAATAGTTAGTCAGGGTTGAACAGCGGTGGGGAGCACATCGTTCCCCATAATCTTTGCATTTATTATACTTTTACATAACTATTTCCCCTGACTCCGTGGGACTATGAACACTTTGCCTTGATTTGAGTAATCCTTCACTATTTGATAGTGAATATTGTTATACATTGTTTTGTTTTTGTTTTTTGCACTGTTAATAATTGCACATATGGTTCGTGGTGGCGTGTGGGGTTATACCGCCACTGACTTGTTTGGGTGTTATTACTTGCATTATTTATCTGCCTTGCACTAGTTATTTACTTGCTATTGGACCTTGTTACAGTGGCTTCACTGCTGTGGTGTTGGGAGTACTGTGTCGGCACAGTGTATGCTCGTGAACGTCAGAAAGGTACTGGTGTACCGGTTGTGCTAGCAAGATAATTTGTCATTGAGGGTCCAGCTTGTCTGGACTTGCTTTCATACACCCTCTTTGACGTTGTTGCCTCGTTAGTACATGCTGATTGTTCCTTTAGGCTTGGGTGTGGTGTTGCTTAGTGTGACGTTAACCACTCCGTTAGAACCGCATGGCTTGTCCTACAGTGACTCGCTAGGATCGCCAGGGCAGTGGATGGGGCTACAGTTTGTGTATTAGAGTGTGCTTTATTTCATATGAAAGCTTGTGTCATGGGCAGTTCAGAAAGACTCTTTGTTTTCGCCCATGTCAAGGCTTTATATATTTAATTGTAAAGTATATGTTTTATCATTAACTAGTAATGATGGGATCTGGGAGAGAGAGAGAGAGTAGAACAGAGTGAGAGGGAGCGCGTAGTGTTTTTGTCCCGCTCGATGACGTCACGGCTGGCTGCCTCGTTCGCGGGGGTTGGTGGAGAGAGGTCCTTACCATGCTGCAAGCTCTCTTGTTAGTGGTTAGAGGACTTGTAACCGCTTTTTTCCCACGCGGCTCGAGCTGGTGCGAGTATATATACAGTTCCTCGCCACTCTCTCCCTCAGATCTGGTTTCTAGAATGCACCCATCTTTTTCCCTTGCTACCTGTACCCCGCTCGCACCTGAGAATCTTTTCCTCTGCCTATCTCTCTCATTTTCCATATCTTTCACCACCTTTTTATTAATATTATACCCCCTCTGGTTAACTCTGCAAAATCAGCTTCATGCTGGCCAGTTGTATTGTGCGTTAAGGTCTGATATAACCTATGTATGTTTAGTTGTTAAGATAAGTGGATCACGAAGCATTGGTTAGCTTTCATATTACTGCTTCCTTTAATTATTAGTGTTCTGCTGGATTAGATAATGCTAGACTAGGAGTCTGATAGTATAAGGTATTGTTTCCTATGAGTGCTGGCTTTAGTTAAAAGCGGCACGACATACCTGAGAACTGGAGTTGATTGAGTAAATTCTAGTCTGTGTGCCATTGAGAATAGAGCATGCACGAATGAGGGCTTTTTGCCTATACCATTCTGCACTGTTCTAGTCTCGATTGTTTGTCTTTGAGGTACGCCAGGAGAACGCTTAATACTTCGGTATTAAGGTTTCTCAAGAGAGCTACCCTTCCCTATAACGTAATATTTGACGCACAGACTTGAGATTTGCACTAGGCTATGCGGCATGCCATGCGCACCAGTATCTCGTATCATTGACTCTAGCTAGACTTTATCAATCATAGTAGACATTAAGTATATTAACCTAATTACTCTTTTTATGTATGCCCGTTTATGATTACACAAGCATTTCGCAACCTAGTTTGATGTATTGAGACACAAACGACTTAGGC
The DNA here is from genome assembly GCA_032716605.1 of Paralithodes platypus. Lineage (NCBI taxonomy): Eukaryota > Metazoa > Arthropoda > Malacostraca > Decapoda > Lithodidae > Paralithodes > Paralithodes platypus. Next base: position 9,277,045 of record CM064515.1, on the reverse strand, counting down.
TCTTTTTGTTGATAGGAGTACTGCATTGTCGTGGCGATTATTATTATTGTTGTTGTGTTTAGGATATTCTTGGCTCCGACGGCATTATATATTCTGCCTTTTTGTGTGCATAGCCTGCACGAGCATTGTTCCGCTGCCTGCCTTTTTGGGTTCCATTTCCGATACGAGCATCTTTATAGCATCTAACATTTAAAGAAGATTCCTTGTTAGTGTTGAAGGACTTTAGTGCACTTTCTTTCATGCAGGAGTGCCTGACATTTATTGATTAAAGTAACGTAAGCTGTAACTTCTCTTACCACCTTACTTTGCGTACCATAACCAAGCACCTTCGGTTATAGGTAGTAATAGGCTGTTTTCACATAACATTAAGCCTAGAGTAGACGCACATTTATTGAGAGTTTGATAGCCTATTATTGCATATAGAACTCTGTAGAGTATTTGTGTTCTTTGTTCACTGGGAATATACATCAGAGGTTGGAGCTAGCGCTTTCCGTTGTAGCATTTATGCCATTACTAGTCCAATGAATAAGAGCCCTGATATATTTAAACCCCAGTCGTAACAATAGTGAATGCTGTATGGTGCGACTGTGTCGGAGTTACCGGCCGGGCTTAAGCCCTCGCATGCTTACCTTTCGCTTGCAATACTGCATGCCAGCCGTGCTAGTAGAGGCACAGTAGCTACCTGGACTACATGATACTTTGAATTTCTTTGTTTTAACATACTTATATTGTTCTGCATTTCTTTGCTTTAACATACTTATATTGTTCTGCATTTCTTTGCTTAAACATACTTATATTGTTCTGCATTTCTTTGCTTTAACATACTTATATTGTTCTGCATTTCTTTGCTTTAACATACTTATATTGTTCTGCATTTCTTTGCTTTAACATACTTATATTGTTCTGCATTTCTTTGCTTTAACATACTTATATTGTTCTGCATTTCTTTGCTTTTAACATACTTATATTGTTTTGCATTACTTCTATTGCTTGCATATTTAATTAATTGTGGTCTATTCAACTTGAGTGTCCATTTCGAGTAGTGAGTGGCGGACTCCTTGGGTTCTTCCTGTTCTGGGTGGAATATTTTGAGGTGGACACACCGGTTGTCAGGACGGATTGATACGACCGGCACTACGAAATAAACAAGGGCACTTAATAATGGACTAGATGATAGGCTATATCTGCAACAACGGTACGCTAATTCCAAACCCTCGAACTATTACGCCGGTGAACAAAACACTTAAACCCTCCAGAGTTAATCTACTGGATAACGGGGTATCAATTAACTGGGTTTTAGTGCACTTCTACAAAGGCTTTCCGGTGACGGCAAAGCCTACTCACAAAAGGAGTACTTTACGTTAATAAAATGCTCTTAACCCTTATTTAGCGGCGAGCAACATAAGTCGAGTTAAATAAAGCTGGACTATGTGGCGGCGCTCGACATAGGTCGAGTGGCAATTTCAGCACGTAATGTGGCTGAGAGAGAGAGACAAGTGGTGGCAGGAGACTAGCGAGCGTATGACTGCTCCAGACCACCGCGGCGAACCTACTGACACAAATCTCAGCTCCCTCCTCCCTCTCTCACTCGCTACATACTCAATTATGTACTGAAAGTACCGAATTACCTGCTTTTTGCACTCGCGTTACACGGTTATTGCAAGAAAACTATCCATCATACAAGGATCGTTATGGTGTCATTCGAAAGCTCTGTTTATGCCCTTTCAGGGATAGGTACTTGTTTTACGTTCTGGGTCTTATTTAGGCATGAAAATGATCACGTAAACAGTCCTATTTTGGCTAAAAACACCCCGCTGTGCGGTACACATAAATAAACCGCATAGGCCGCTCGTAAGGTGTTAAGTAATAACAATGCTTGAATAAACTATAACAAGATTTAATCAAGAAATATATGCTTACGTTAACTTTAGTGAGTCTGTACTCAACACTAAACTCTTCAATGCTCTATGAAAACACTGAAAGTCTAGCCCTACAGCAAACAGATATGGAATCTTCTGAAAACGTCTGATGCTCTAAGATGCTCGTTAATATAGAACAGAAATAATGCAGGGGCAGGACACCAAAGCGTGTATTTTAAATACCCCAATAAGTAGGATACTAAATTATATATAACAAGGGAGTGCAACAACTCTGTGACAGCACTAATAATAGCCACTCAAAACAGTACTTCCTCAGCCAAAGTAACAGCCATACTGGGTTGTGCACCAAGCATCAACCTAGGCTAAAATAATACGTGAATTCCTAAAGCATACACAGTTAAAGTTAATAAACACAATGCTGTATTTATTACTAATAAAGTCTAGCAGCAGGAGGCTAGGCAGAGCGCAAGCATGCTCGTAGCCTACTGTCTCCCCTTGAACAGATTTCCCTTATGTTACGTTAAGTGACTAGGAGTCTCTCTTGGTAAGTCCAGATCTCAAGTATCTGGTCTTACCCTGGCGCTCCACAAAGGTCAACACAATGAGGTAGCGAGCATACAAGTAAGTGTAGGCAAAAGCCCTTCGCTTGTATACTGCTACACTCGCAAAGGAGAAATATGCACAAGGGTTTCAGGCACCTAGCTCCGTCAAAGTCGTACAGGCTCTGACTTGCCATGTACATAACTCGGACAACGACTAAAGATACCCTCCACTGTCTAGCATTAAATAGTAACAAAGAACAACTCAATAATTAGAAGCACCCAATGATAATATGACTCATGTGACTATGACTAATAATCCCTAGAGCTAGTGCAAAAAATATATGTGAGAACTGCACACCATGCCAAGCTCTAAAGGAGACACGCGGCGGGAGCCCCCCCCACCACCAACACTAGGACAGCGGCACCCAATCACAGACCACTATGTCATGAAAAGCAAGCGTCCTAGGACGCGCCAGGCCCGCCAGCCAATCAAGAGCGTGGGAAAACCCCGCCCGAGCAAGGGAGGCACATGTACATACACACACACATAATACAACCTCGCTGCCTCCACCGCTCTCTCTCTCTCCTTAACTTCACACTACCCATCTTATACTCTATCACTGATATAAAATACTTCCATGTGTCACAGACAAGAAAAAAGACCAACACTGATCTGGCTGTGACTACATGAATACTAAGAAAGAAAGAACATCGTTCTACGATTATTATAGCCCATTTCACTGCCCTGGCGAGTGCTAGCGAGTACGAGCACATTCTGGTAAGCTGGCCAGCGTAATTTCGGCCATTTCGGAGCAATGGGAAGTATGTGGAAGACAAGAATTCTCGGAGTGAAAGTAAAAAGTGCACTGTATCAAGGAATTGTTGTGCCAACAGTGATGTATGGGGCTGAGACATGGCCTCTGAAGAAAAAGGAGAAAAGAGGGCTGGATGTGATGGAGATGAGCTGCTTGAGGAGTATGTGTGGAGTTACTCGTAGAGACAGATTGAGGAATAAAGAGATACGTAGGAGAGTGGGGCAGCAGGAACATTTGTCAGCCAGAGTGGACAGAAGGGTGCTGAGCTGGTATGGTCATGTTGAACGAATGGGAGATGAAAGGCTTACAAAGAGAATATGTGAGTCAGGTACAAGGAGAGATAGAAGGGCAGGAAGACCCCCATTGAGATGGAGAGACTGTGTAAGAAAGGCTTTGGACGATAGAGGAATGACTATAGATCAGGCAGGGGAAGTGGTGGTGGACAGGAGTGAATGGAGAATGCTTGTGAATAGTTGAGTGAACACGTGGTCATTTGGAGTAAGGGGTCGGGCGCAAGTTCGACTAGATAATAGTCCATCAGGCGCCTGGCCCGGGGGGACGATTAATATGAAGGGTGTGCCTGGAAGTGTGGTGGGAGGGCTTGTGGCTTTGGCTCCGCTGCATGTCTGCCTGCCGAGATCGAAACCTCTCCGGGTGGTCAGGGGCCGGGGGAGTGCTGGAGCGACCTTGGTAACCCTGGTCTCTGGGTCTTCTCCTGGGTGACCTGGATGTGTGTGAGTTTGTGTTTTTTATCTGTGTTAATTTTTTGTTTTATGTTGTTTTTGTGTTTTCCCTGTTCTTGCTCTGTCTTGAGTCGGCTACCCCCAAAATGGGGATTGGGCCTGAGCATATAGATAGATAGATAGGCCAGCGTAACTCCCCGCCCAAGATGTGGGACGTTTTAACCTCAGGTAAACGCCACATCTGACCAGACAGAATGTTCATCAACCCCGCCTCACCCAGCTACTCCCCCAAGTTGTGAAAACAAGGCACGATCACAACATAAAACACTTCATTATATAACAAAATCTACACAACACTGCCCCAAAAGAATAGTATCACTTAACATATTACGCTCAGCGAGCAAGCTACAACAGCCTAGCCTACTAAGACAGAAACTCAGAATGTCTTAGATTCTTGCTGTAACATATATACTGCACTTAAATACTATCAAAAGAAAGAGTTTTTATGTGAGGTTTTTGTATTAGTTTTAATAGTGTTTTTGGCGGCTTTGCACTACAGGGGCAAGCCTAATTTTTCTCCACTCTCAAACAAACACTGACTGAACGGCGAGGGTGCTCCTTAAGGCATAACCTCCCGTGACAAACAATCAGCCAGAACATTATCAGTGCCCTTAACATGCCACACATCCAACTTGTGTTCCGGCAGCAAAACCACACCTGGCACTGATAAACTGCCCAGTCCATCACAAGACTGACACTTCTCTTCGCTCTCTCCGGCAACGGGACCTGCCAATAACCTTTCACTATTTCTACCTTAGTGATGAACGAGGCAGCCCCGATGCGGTCTATGGGGTCGTCAACTCTGGATAAGGTATAGGCGTCTGTCAGGGATAATGCACCAACACTCTTGCAATCAACATCCATACGGATCTTGCCACTTAACTCAGGTTGCAAAGTTACTGGCAACGACCACTCACGATATCCCTTATCCCTCAGACCCTTTTCCAACATGTAGTCAAGCTCTGCTTTCACAACAGGCTGTCGAGCAGGATTTATACGGTAGGGAGCCAACTTGAGCCTTGCACTGTCTCCAGCCTCCATGTTGGATTCTACCCCGTACATCAGGCCTGGAGAATCAACACACATGCGGACGTACTGCCACAGCCTAGCAAACAACTTCTCTTGGCGCTTAGGAACAAGAGGTTGCAACTTATCTCGAAGAACAACATGCTCATTGCCCCCCCACAACCCAGCCGAGACCACAGTTTCTACACTATAGTCTCCCTCCTTCTCCACCTTTGTCCCTAGAACAGCCCGGTCACGAGAGGGACAATCTGTACCACCTGTGCAGTCACTCCCACAGTTCATAATTGCTAATGCTCCCCCGCCAATACCGTACATGCGCACCCCCGCATTCCTTGCGACTACATCTGCCTGCGCAGCATCACCGCCTTCAGCGACATGGCCAGATATAGTCGGTCGATGGTAGGGCTGTTGCATATTACTAGAGCAGCATTGGGAGGCTATGCGACGACCGGGCGCATCCACTCCACAGCCAACCTCACCAATCTGCTCAATGTCCTGATTCTGACCACCACCCTTAGCAGCCATGGGTCGACCCTGACCTGACAACCATGCCAAAGCCTCGTCGCCCACCTTGAACCACTGAAACAACGAGGCCAATGGTTTACTCACACTCAAGTGACCTGTTAGCGGAACATCGTGCACCGCATAAGTTGTGAGGCCTGGGTGCTCGGCACAAACAGTGGGGTATGAACCGAGCAGGTGCTGGAGCGCTGCACACTGCTGCTCAGGCAGGTGCTCAAGCGCTTCCACAGCCACCTGACTCGTGTCCCCCGCCCACTGCTCCGCTGAGACATGACAATCCCAACTTTTCTCCACCTGTGCCCCACTGCCCCCCTCTCCTCCACCTTGGCCGCTGCAGACCAACACCGGTACAGTAGGCTGCTCAGGTGGTTGCCTCACAAACTCCTTTAACAGGTTCACATGACATGCTTCCCCGTCCTCGTCGAGTTCAATAGCCCCGTTCCCACAACTCTCAAGACTAGGATCTTCTCGTTGCACCTGGGAACTACTCTGTCGCGGAGTGCCATCACGCCCTACCATGTCACTAGGGGGCACAGGTTCTGGGGCCGCTCCGGAGCACACCTTTGGGTCAAGTACCGAGTCACCAAGGAGTGTCGCTGGGTCCAAACTCTCAACCCGACCAGCCTTGACTTTCTCCTTCCGACCCTTCCTCCGCTGGTCTGAAACTTGGGTACTAGGCTGTGACACCTGAGCGGACTGAGATCTCTCGAGCCCCTCTTGCCCCTCCCTACTCGTGTCGGCCGCCCTCTCGGCAACGACTGAGGGTGGAGCCTCGGAAGTGAGCACCGCAAAGTCGTTACCAAGAAGGAGGTCGACCCCGTCAACTGGCAACTTCTCCACCACACCGTCCACCTCAAGCTCTACTCTAACCAGCGGGTAAGACCACGTAGCATTGATTCCTTGAACCACCACAACCCGAGCTGCGTTAATAGGCTTGCCAGTGAAGTTCTTAACAAGTGTCTGGGAAGCGCCCGTATCACGCAGCAACTCAAGCCTATGCTCCACACCAGCCCACCTCACAGTGTCGTGCCCCCTATGATCACAAAAAACATCTCGGACGGATGACGAGCCCTCCTGCTGCTTCTGCACCGGCAGTGACTTCGCAACCGACTGTTTACCCCGGGCAAACGCGGTAGACCTCAAAGACACGCCGATGTTGCTCACTAGTGACACCACTGCTGTAGGCGGTGTGCTCGGACATGAGCGTGCAATATGCCCCTTCTCATGACACCTGAAACACTCCACTTCGCTCTTGGACTTCCTCTGAGGTGAGGAAGGGCCCTGGCCTCTCTTTAACGGTTAGGGTTTCGACTTGGGATCAACATTGGCACCAGTACTCTTAAATTTGTAATTAGTTGTGTCATTAATTTGGGGGGGTGGAGTGGTACGCCCCTGGTTACCTGCCTCAGCTCTCTGTGAAGACCCGCACACACGAATCAATGACAACCTGAGGTCAGCCATCTGAGCCGCCTCCTGCAGAGTTTTTGGTTGATTTTCTTTCAGGTTAAGAGTCAAGTCACTGCCAGTACATTTTAAAAATTGCTCTAACAACACTAATTGCTTCACTGCATCAAAAGTAGTTGCCTTCTCCGATCTTAACCAATTCTCAAATGCATCTGACAGCTCTCTAGCGTGTTCCTGGATAGTACCCTCCTTTCTCTTGGGAACAGCCCTAAATTTCAGCCTATAGGTCTCTGGCTGCAACTCATACGCCCTCAGGACAGCCTCTTTCAACGCCTCATAATTCACACAGGAATCTAGGGGCAAAGCATCATACGCCTTGAGTGCTTTCCCCGTCGAACGTGACGAAACAAGGGCTGCCCACTTCTCCTCGGGCCATTGGTGCTCCTGGCACTTTTTCTCGAACCGGAGAAAAAATTTGGTAACTCCTAACTCATCAAACACTGGAACCAACTTTAGTAGATGCGACAGGGACTGGTCATGGGATCGACCCCCCTGGACGACACGGTTCCTTGTCACCTCTACATGAGTTTTCTCTAGATCAACATCGGCACAATACCTTTCAGACTCATACTTAGGCTCAGCCTCATGCTTCCGCTGCTCGAGTTTGGCGAGTTCGAGCTGAAACAACATCTCGGCAGACAAACCTTGAGGAGAGGGTGCTACTATCGGGGACCCACCCCGTGAGCCACCTAGAGGCATACCCAACCGCCAACGGGCATCGGGCTGCGGGAACGTACCCGGCTCCGGAGCCCGAGGGGGCGCCATGATAGGAGTCGAGTGGAATGGGGGCTGGGCCGAAGATGCCCCAGCTCCCGCTCCACCCGAAGCCCCATGCACCCCACCGAGCACACAGGTAACCAGCTCACCTTTCGACAACCCGCTAGTACCGGACAACCCTACGACCGTGGCTACACACTGCAGTCCGTACCGGTCCAGCCCCGACACCCGGTCCGCTGACACAGGCTCCTCCAAAAAAATCCGAGCATCCTCCTCATTGTTCACCACCCGAACGCCGTTAGACAACTCCACCTCCTCGCCTGTCTCTCGCACTGTGCCCTCACTATGTTCAGACCCGTCCAGTGACATGATGGAGTCGACAACAAAATTCTCAAGTCAAGACAAAAGTAGCCAAACTCTCGCGTAGCTTTATTCACAAAAAATATTCGAAGATGTTTTTGAGTGCAATACTAGGTCACCAATAAACTCCAACAAGTTCTATATATCCTCAAAACAATGTCCACTGCCAACAATGCGAGAAATAAATTCAACCCCAAATGGCAATAAGATTTCTCAAAATAAAAAACTGCAATATTCAGTTCACTATATACTGGTTTAAGGTCGCCATTTGTTACGACCGGCACTACGAAATAAACAAGGGCACTTAATAATGGACTAGATGATAGGCTATATCTGCAATAACGGTACGCTAATTCCAAACCCTCGAACTATTACGCCGGTGAACAAAACACTTAAACCCTCCAGAGTTAATCTACTGGATAACGGGGTATCAATTAACTGGGTTTTAGTGCACTTCTACAAAGGCTTTCCGGTGACGGCAAAGCCTACTCACAAAAGGAGTACTTTACGTTAATAAAATGCTCTTAAGTAATAACAATGCTTGAATAAACTATAACAAGATTTAATAAAGAAATATATGCTTACGTTAACTTTAGTGTGAGTCTGTACTCAACACTAAACTCTTCAATGCTCTATGAAAACACTGAAAGTCTAGTCCTACAGCAAACAGATATGGAATCTTCTGAAAACGTCTGATGCTCTAAGATGCTCGTTAATATAGAACAGTAATAATGCAGGGCAGGACACCAAAGCGTGTATCTTAAATACACCAATAAGTAGGATACATATATATAACAAGGGAGTGAAACAACTCTGTGACAGCACTAATAATAACCACTCAAAACAGTACTTCCTTAGCCAAAGTAACACCCATACTGGGTTGTGCACCAAGCATCAACCTAGGCTAAAATAATACGGGAATTCCTAAAGCATACACAGTTAAAGTTAATAAACACAATGCTGTCATTATTACTAATAAAGTCTAGCAGCAGCATAAAAGGCACCAGGAGGCTAGGCAGAGCGCAAGCATGCTCGTAGCCTACTGTCTCCCCTTGAGCAGATTTCCCTTATGTTACGTTAAGTGACTAGGAGGCTCTCTTGGTAAGTCCAGATCTCAAGTATCTGGTCTTACCCTGGCGCTCCACAAAGGTCAACACAATGAGGTAGCGAGCATACAAGTAAGTGTAGGCAAAAGCCCTTCGCTTGTATACTGCTACACTCGCAAAGGAGAAATATGCACAAGGCTTACAGGCACGTAGCTCCGTCGAAGTCGTACAGGCTCTGACTTGCCATGTACATAACTCAGACAATGACTAAAGATACCCTCCACTGTCTAGCATTAAATAGTAACAAAGAACAACTCAATAATTAGAAGCACCCAATGATAATATGACTCGTGTGACTATGACTAATAATCCCTAAAGCTAGTGCAAAACATATATGTGAGAACTGGTGCTGGTAATACGACTGGCCGACTATGGAAGTCGTATGCAGAACCAGAAGGGATAAGTAATTGAATAAAGATGGCAAGTAATGGAAAAGAAGAAGTTCAGAGAGAGCAACAGCAGTACAGGGGGTTAGATTGGGGACAGATTGCAAGGGACGTCTAGGACCAAGCACACCATGCCAAGCTCTAAAGGAGACACGCGGCGGGAGCCCCCCCCACCACCAACACTAGGACAGCGGCACCCAATCACAGACCACTACGTCATGAAAAGCAAGCGTCCTAGGACGCGCCAGGCCCGCCAGCCAATCAAGAGCGTGGGAAAACCCCGCCCGAGCGAGGGAGGCACACGTACATACACACGCACATAATACAACCTCGCTGCCGCCACCGCTATCTCTCTCCTTAACTTCACACTACCCATCTTATACTCTATCACTGATATAAAATACTTCCATGTGTCACAGACAAGAATAAAGACCACCACTGATCTGGCTGTTACTACATGAATACTAAGAAAGAAAGAACGTCGTTCTACGATTATTATAGCCCATTTCACTGCCCTGGCGAGCGCTAGTGAGTACGAGCACATTCTGGCAAGCTGGCCAGCGTAACACGATCGTATTGGTAGGTGTGTGGATTTAGTGACCAGCCTATTTAGTAACGTAATTTACTTAACATAATTTATTCAGAGCCTTGCATATTTTACTCAGCTTGGGAAGGATCCACCCCAGTGTTGCCATTCGGCACTGGTTTATTCTGGAGTAGCAGTTTATGTTCTATTTCCACTGTGTTCTCGTGGTTCCAGTCCGTTGTGGGACGGAATCTGTGGGAGGATTGGTTGCACCCTGAATCCTCAGAGAGCCTGGAATTGGGTTGTGGCTCCGTTTCTGTTGCGCATAGACAGTTGACAGGTGTGGAGACGTCTAGGTGGTGTTATATGTTGACTTGGCGGTTCATGAACCATGGTCTCTACTGTCATATGGTAACAGTGGCGACCTCGCTAGGTTCGTTCTGAAGCTGAATTTTTATGCTGCTGAGTCACGTTTTGGGTCCTTGTTGTGTGTGCAGGCACATATGTGCAGTAGTGTAGAGTGTTGAAGGAAAAGTTTGCAATTTTTTGGCCAGTTCTCATGGTCACTGGTTTTGAGTGTACAGAGATTAAAGGGTTTTACTGGACGTGACCCTTTATTTTATTTATAATCACTATGGCGACCCAAGTACCCTTACACCTTTAGTGTGAGGCCGATGCACGTGCGTTCCTCTCGACGCAGCCTGATCGGCCCGAAATTGGTCGCCGTAGAGTTGACGAGCTATTGTTGGCGGTGTCTGTGATAAATGATAGAAGTTGTTCTGGGCTTACTAAGGAGTAGTGTGAGGACTTCATTATTGAGTGGGTTCTCGCTCAGGGGAGTAGGGAGGAGCAGTTACAGCCTACGAGTATAGCCGGTGTTATAAGTCCCCCACAGAGTTTGAGTCGTGTGGGCTAGTTAGATGGGTCGCCAGTTTTTGGGACAAGTCATGGCGCCTTTGGTTTATTGGTGACCTCAGTGGCTGGGCATTTCGTTCCTCATACCACTAATGTTCTTACTACACCCACTGGCCAGTCAACACCAATTTTTAGTTGCCGTGTTAAAGTCGTCACCCTAGTCTTGGGCCTGTTCACCACCCCGGGTTTACACCGTTTCAACCTGCTAGAGTTATCCGCCTGAGAGTACCTACCACTTCACCTGTATCTTTGGCCCAGGTAGGGAAGTCAGTGGCGTCACCTGTTCATGGGGGCTTCGACCCGGTAGGGCTTGTGCATGACCCTAATGTGCAGTTGCGGCTGAAGAAGATGGAATTGCAGGACAGAGAGAGGGAGAGAGAGAGAGAGGAGAGAAGGCAGAGGGAGGAGAGAGAATTTGAGCAGGAGAGAGAGGAGAGAATGCAGAGGGAGCAGAGAGAGTTTAAGAGGGAAAGATGGGATAGAGAAACAGAGAGTATCAGAGAGGATGGTGATGCATGGGGTGAAGTTGGACGGGTGGATTCGGCTGAGGCCCGTTTGGGAGTCTTAAGTTGGTTCCCGTTTTCGATGAAACGTAGGTGACGGCGTGGGTTCTTCGTTTTGAGAAAAAGGTTCAGGAATTTGCTTGGGAGCGGCAGAGGTGGGTGACACTCGCAGCCAGTGTTTTGAAGGGTAAAGGGTTGGAGGCGTACGATCGACTCACACTTGAGGAGTTAGATAACTACAATCTATTTAAGAGGCAAGTACTGCAGTCCTACGTACTACGTCCAGAGGCCTATCGGCTCCTGTTTCGCAATGGTCACAAGCGCCCTTATGACACCCACGCGGAGTTCGAGAAATATGTTCGAGACGCCCTTGACCGTGAGACGCCCTCGACCGCTGACGAGTGAGAATGTGACAACCTTTGATGGTTTCCGAGAACTGCTGCTTTTGGAACACTTTTGTAATGGTGTGGAGCAATATATATGTGTCAAGATAAGAGAGAAACGCCTCAGAGTGGCTCGAGAAGCAGCAGTTTGGGCTGACGACCGTATTCTGGCCTTGCACGGCACCGGAGGCCGGAGCTCAGGCCCTTCCTCAGGCTCTAGTCGGCAGAGAACGGGGGGTGGTGTGCCTGCTGGTGCACTGTTGGTTCCCAGGGCAGGAGGGGAAAAGATGGGCACAGATAGAATACATGCTCATAAATTTAATAAGTCAGATTCTCGTCAGGTTATGTGTTACTTTTGCAGGCAGAAGGGTCATATAAAACCCAACTGCCCTAAGTGGAAACAGTCAGGAACTAAGCTAGTTGCCTTTGTAATGGCTGTGGGGAGCTTAGGCCTGCGGGAGGAGTCCCGAGGCGGCGCCTGTGTCATGTCTGTGGAGGAGTCTGGGCTAGTGACCCTCCCAGATCAGGTTGCTGAATGCCTGGATGGGGATTCCTCAGGTATCGCTGGTGCTGAACTGGAGGATCCGCAGTCTGGGGGGCAGGCTTTTCTACACGAGGGCGAGGTGGAGTTGGCGGATGGCAAGGTTCATGCAGTTAAGGTGTTCAGAGATTCAGGAGCTCGTCAGTCGCTCTGTGTGAGACTTCCGGGGATGGACACCGAGGCTGAGGACTTTGTTCTAGTTCGTGGATTTAACTCGGAGGCGTGTCAACCCCTTGTTGAGAAGACTCTTCGGTGTCCTGTGGTGACCTCTTCAGCTCTGGTGGCAGTGATGGAGTCGCTGCTGATGGAAGGGGTGCACTTTATCTTGGGTGCTGACATGGCCGGGGATAGAGTTTTTCCACCGCCTGTGCAGGTCTCTAGCATGGCTCTGCGGGAGGGCCCTGACGATGACGACTCTGCCATTTATCCTGTATTTGCTGTTACGCGATCGATGGCCAAGGTCACTATGCAGGATGAATGTGATGGGGAGGAAGACGGAGTCGATGACGAGATGAGTAGTAGTGAGGATAGAGTGGACAGCCGGAAAGGCGCACTACTGTCAAATCCCACTAACTACGTCGGTGCGCAGAGTGGCCTGCTTAGTGCCAGGGAGGTCGAGGCAGCAAGCCCTGATTCTCCCGTGGACTCTCGGACCACAGGTGGCGACGTAGGCGAGGATGGGAACCCTACGGGAGGGTCAGACCTCGTTTCGCCATCAGCCTTTCCCAGGCTGGTGTCGCATGGGGCGTTAGCGGCTGTTGCACCGGCCGAGTTAGTGCGGTACCAGCAAGAAGATGCTGAACTTGCACCGCTGTTTAAGCTGGTGGGCAAGGAATGTCCCTGGACTGGAGGTGTAGGAGAGATATTTGTCAAAAACAAAATATTATTCAGGCGTGGGGGTTCTGGATACTGGGGCAAGGAGGAGCTGATGGTGCCTGGGATGTTTCGTCAAGAGCTAGTTCATCTCGCCCACGCACCTCCTCTTGCTGGCCACCTGTGGGTTAGGAAAACAGTGGACAAATTGTTTGAACATTTTTGGTGGCCTAAACTGTCACCGTATGTTGTAGAGTTCTTGCAGTCCTGTCACACTTGTCAGATGGTCGGAAAACCCAACCAGCCTATTCCTATCGCCCCTCTACAGCCAACTCAAGAGAGCAACGGCAGATGAAGGCACTGTACGACCGTAAGGCGAAGTTGCGGAAGTTTTTGCATGGCGACGAAGAACTAGTGTTTTTGCCCCTCGCTGGCCAGCCGCTGAGTGCCACATTTAGCGGACCCTATTGTGTTGTTCATAGGGTGAATGAGTTGGATTACCTTGTATTAACCCCTGATCGAAGGAAAAGTACATCAGCTTTGTCATGTGAATTTAATGAAGCGTTACTACCGTCCTCCTGCTGTGGTCTCCGTGCAAGCCGTGGGCGCGTCGATTGTTGCCACAGTGGTGGGGCACGACTCTCCTTGCACTGTGCAGCGCACCCCCAAGCCTGTCGATTCTTGGGCTGGACAGGTATATGCGCAGGAGAAGTGGATAGGGGCAGGGAGTGTTGGAAGTGCAGTCATTTAGTCTCGGGGGAAAGTTGCGCCGGTCCTGGCTGTAGTAGACATGGTGGAGAAGGAGGGAGATACCATTCACAGGAATTTGCCCAATGCGGTGTCGGCTGGGACTTGGCAAGGCAACAATTCAGAGGCTCTCATGGCTATACTGGCGCAACAAAGCCCGTCGCCAGGCTTTGTATAATCGGTTGTGGCAGTTTCCCTCAGTGTTTCGGAATGCGCCTGGACTGACCTCCTGGGTGATCCATGACATTGACGTCGGGGATCATACGCCGATTAAGCTGGTCCCCTATCGGTTGAATCCCACCCGGGCTTTGACCCTCGAAGTTGAACTCAACTGTATGCTTGAGAGGGGTCTCATTGAGAAGGGGTGGAGTGAGTGGACATCGCCTGTAACCCTGCAGCCCAAGCCTGGCGGCAGGGTCAGGTTTTGCGTTGAATTCAGACGTGTGAATGCCCTTTCGCGCACAGACTCCTACCCGCTTCCCCGGTGTGGTTTGTTATAGTGATTTGAATTTAGTTATAATCGCATTCAGAAAATTCTATATAAATATATATAAATCGAAAATCAAATACAACAATTTTGTAGGAGTTGTGGTTACTGTCTAGTAGTTGGACTAGGTGCAAGGATATTGATTTCTGTACATACATAAATGTTCATTGCACAACAGTTTTCTCTCCCCTGATGAGGGTGTTACAATGAGCACATATATTTTGGCTCATCGTAAGGATATATATTTCGTTTGCAGTGAATATTAATATATATGTAATCCTATGGGACCTAATGTGGGGTTGTGAGAATTTATATATGTTAGGACACATTGGTTTAATATTGCATAGTGGAGTTCACCGTAATATTCCTAGACCCATTTTCTAATTTGACTCATTTTCTAAGGGGTGAGTTGCATAAGAGGGCTTTCCTAATATTAACTTTTCTGCCAATATACGATTCGGCGGATATTTTATGCATTGGAGAAGTAGAATAACTATCGTTGATTATTCCTATGTGGTCCAGAATAAGTTACAACTTACTAATGGGTAGTTGAGCCGTGGGTATATTGAAATAGCTTTATAGGCACCTTCTGGCTCCAGTCTGTCTGCAGGGAGTGTGGTCGCTGGCTGCTGGTGCCGGAATCAGTGTTGCCAAAGTGCAGAACATTTGTCTGCTATGCGGCTGAAAAACTCTGAGGACCAGCCCGCCGCAAATAAACGTGGCTGACGATACCGCAGCTGCATGAATGCGGGCAGCATAAACCGCATCAGCCTGTTTATTATTACTGAATTATATTCCTTATCCAAAACGTATTGATTAATTTTAAACATAGAAATGCATTTACTTGTATTAATCTAGTATATATTTAATAGCTAATGTGCTGAAATAAGCACAATTATTTTAAATATGATTTTGTTGCAAAATTATAATTTATAAATACTTAAAACGCATGTAGATGGTATGCCTCCTGATTGATGATACCATGGTGAGTTAAAAGTATAATTGCAGTTATAATTATGTTTATGATACATAGTGTTATTCTTTCAAATGTATTTTTGCCAAGGCGGTTCACTGGATAACACGCTTTTGTGTGAATCTATGGGACCTGGGTTCAATCCCAAGGCAAGGCGATCACATTTAGTGGTTGTGGTAGTACGTCCTTGTATGTTTCACATGGGCATACCAAATTGTTTTTGCCTCATCTAATGTTGTAAAGGGAGTTGGTGCGACAATTCCTTATTTATTTTTTGTTATTGTTTGGCTATATTAGTGTGTGCTTAACATATGGAATGTATGCTTAGCAATGTACTTCTCTTTGAGTCATGTTTCATGATTATGTTTGCTTCTTGTTTGTCAGAAGTGTTTCTTATAAAGAGAAATTTGTTCAGGGTGGTCATTTTCTCTGTTCAATATGTTATGTGGTTGTCCTTTGCTGGGTACTTTTTCTAATTTGTGTTTTATTTGGTTGGTGATTGTGTCATTCATTCTTGTATTTGTTTTGTACTTTTGTTTCTTGTAGAGAAGGGGTACCGGTATTGTTTTGGCGAAGGATATATTTTTGTCTGGTTAGGTTATGTGTGTAGAGAAAGTATTTTGTGTTGAAGTGTTTTCTGTATCCTTAGTCTTGCCTGGGTTGTATGATTACATTCATGTGTGATACCAGATCAAGTGCATTGTGGTGTCCAGAGTGTCTTCCAGTTTGTGTTCAGGGTAGGCTACTGTGTAAATCAAGGCCAGTCTTCCATTTATTTTTTTATTTTTTTGTAATTGGTTTGTGTGTTTATATATTTAGTGTGTTTGGGATGTTTTACATTGTGTTATTTTAAGTAGTAGGTGGTTAGAGGGTAGGCCATTCATTGTGCCATGCATTATGTAGATTGACGGGCAGCAATTTGGTATGTTTCATAGGTTGAGTAACTTGAGTTTGTTTATGAAATATAGTTGCGCTATAATGCGTTTTCCTCTAGTGTCAATATCGCATGTTGTGCGGCATAAGGTGTGGTGCGTTGACGTCCCCGAATAAGAGATTTGAAGTGATTATATAATTATTGTTGTGTTGTTGTGTCTAATATAGTGGGCATGAAGCCTATATCTATACTATGTTGTATATGTGTTTTCTTAGTTTATCTTATAACGTGAGACCCATTACGCCATTAGAGACTCATTGAGATGATATGGCTTGGACGAGTGTTGATAGAGAAGGGGTATTGGAGAAAGAGGAAGATGTGGGAATGGTTTAGTTGTGTGATATTAATCTGTATACGTCGCTAAGGTTCCCCATAACTGGATATAAGCATGTGAAAATGCTTGAGCGTACAGCTACACTCAATAAATTCGTCTGCCTTAGTTTGAGGTTGAACTCAACCCTCGCAAAACCACACGTACGCATGCATGGTATCTAATGGACTGACTTGGCATGAATCTGTATGAATTAAATTGATATGGTGTTTTCATTATATGTGAGTACTTGATATGTTGTGTTCATGAACCTTTCTCTGTCCTAGATTCTTCTACTCCTACTTCTGCCCCTTCTTGTAGTTCTCTTCCTCGTTCCTCCTATTCTGGTCTACCTCAGCGTTCTCAGCGTTCCAAGCTTCCCCCCCGATCTCTATTATCTTCCTCTTGTTGTCGTTCCAAATTACCTCCTCGCTCTAAACTTCCCATCTCCTCTACCAAACAGAAACCTGCACTTCGTTCTTCCTCTTCTAAACGTAGGAGTGGTCTCCGTAGCATATGGAGTCTGAGTCCCTGCGGGAAGAAGAGGAAGCCTCCTCCTTCTCCCTCTGCTTCCCTTTCTGCTCCCTTCGTCCAGTCTCCTTCTCCCGTGACCGTGTCCCTGGATTTCTCCTATGAAACCTTACCCAAAATTGATGAGTTTATCCGTTCTTCTCACCCACCGGCTTCAACCATTCATGCCGAAGTTCATCCTATCCCCTCTTCTCTTCCCCCTACCCCTCTCCCGCTTTCCCTTGACCCGTCCCCTTTCTCCACTCCCCCTTCTGACCCTCCTCCTGACTCTCCTCCTGTATCTCCTCCTGTATCTCCCCCTTCCTCCTCTTCCCACCCACCTTAGTGTAGACAGAGAAACTTATTTGGGAGTAACAATATCGAGTAACCTAAACCCGAGTCAAAAATGTTCAGAAGTTGTTAAGAAGGCAAACAAAATAATTGGCTTTATAGGCCAGTCATTTCAGCATAAATCCAAAGAAGTAATCGTAACTCTTTACAATTCCTTAGTCCGCCCTCTTCTGGAATATTGCGTTCAATCCTGGTGCCCTTATTACCAAAAAGACATTGACAAGCTAGAACGAGTTCAACGTAGAGTTACCAAAATGATACCTATCCTAAAGAAAAAATCATATGAAGAGCGTCTTAAAGAATTAAATCTATTTCCTTTAACCCAGCGCAGATTGAGAGGCGACTTAATTCAAGTGTTCAAAATAATCAAAGGCATCGATAATATGAACTGTAGTAAGTACTTCACTATCGACCAATCTAATTACATGCGGAGAAACGGTTGTAAACTTATTGGTAAATCTTTTAATTCATACGAGTCTAAGAATTTCTTCTTCAATCGAGTTGTCAACTTGTGGAATGGGCTTCCCCGAGACGTTATTGATTGCAGCACTGTTGATTCTTTTAAACATCGCATAGACAAGTATCTTGCCTCAAACCTGCGACTGACTGCGTTTGTAAATGAATAACTTTATAGATCCCCTTTCAGAACCGTTAAGGATTGTTTGTGATTATAATTTACTAAGATGTTACTCTCTCTTTCACAGATATACGTTATATCACTGTAAGGTAGTAACATATAACTGTGTTATGTTACTAACTCAATTGTCCCGTACTAACATCTAATCCTGCCATGGACATTAGTTCCAGGGTAGTCGTTCCCTTTCCAATTTTCACTTACCCACTCTAAACCACTGCTTGGACACTTGTTCCTCAGTGTTTTGGAGGACAAGCAGCCTAGAGGGGTCGAAATATATGTTGTTGCTTGATTTCCTTTGTACTCCTTTGTAAAATTGGGAGTCCTATGTCAATCAGACACTGTTGTGTCTACTCGGGGGCATCCTGGCTATCTCAGTGAGTGGAGTAGTAGAAATTCTGGCTATTACAGGACTTACTTATACTGTGACCTTTATGGCTCCAGGTTTATTCTAAGAGCAGTTGCTCAAAAAGGATTTTTTTTTTAATATGATAGAAGCGAGATGTCCCTTTCAGGCCTGGGTATTATTATTATAATTACTTTTTTATTGTATATATTTTTTGTGAGTGGATACTGCATTTCGTGAGGTTGAGGGTGAGAGGGGCATGCTGTCCACCTGTCTGTCGGAAGTTTGCGTCCTTCTGGCCCGCACCCACCGTATTCAGCATTCTTGTGTTCCTACTGGCTGTCACAGTGGAACTTGTCCTTATGTCCTGCCACCTCTTTCGTTTTCCATGTTGACTGCTTTGTTTGTATGTTGGCTGGTAATCCTCTATGGCACCCAATTTGTTGATCTCTGAAGGGTGCATCTCTATTAGCATTTGCAAAAATATTAACCCCTTCAAGCACAGGATGCATTATTCTGGCTATCATTAGACTATTTTATAGAGCTTAGGATGGAACTGTTGTAATTTAAAGGGTCAAGACTATCACAATTAACCTTTTAACATCCATATAACCTTCCTAATCTGAATAAAATAGTCTAATAAGAGCCAGAACACCGAAAGGAAATACGTCTTGGTGTCTGACAGGGGTAATTGAAATGCTTCATTTAATGAAACAAGGGTATATTTGTCAATATTCATTTTTAGGTACAGTATATCAACTAACTCCATTAATTTCGGTATTACATGGAGTACAGTCATACAATTAAATATTTGGTCAATAGTGGCATACTGGCTATCATTATTATGGAAAACGGTTTGAGCTACTTCAATCAAAGTACTGTTAATCTGTATGTGCTATCTATTATGTCAAACATTACAATTGTATGTACAGAAATGGAACCATAGAAACTTGTCATTACATATTGTTTTGTTTTACAGAAATAAGAAACAGATGGCGGGGAAGCGGATGTTTCGGGATGCTTGGCTTCACGATGCAAATTACAGTGATTGGTTGAGGAAGGTAGAAACTGATCCATATAAGGCGTTTTGTGAAGCCTGCAAGAGTGAGTTCTTAGCAGAAATCACCACCATCAAGCGACACAAAACAACAAAACAACATACTGCTAACCTCAACCAACTTAGGAACCCCCCACCTCAGGCACCTAATGAAGAATTACTTAATTCAGTGAGCAGGGCAGAAATAAAACTTGCAACATTTTTAGCTGAACATAATATTTCTATGAACACAGCTGATCATCTTACTGACCTTCTTAAAGATATTATAACAGACTCTCAGATAGTGAAGAAAATGTCTCTTAAAAGATCAAAGGCTACCTACATTTTGAAAGAAGTCAGCAATATAGCTCCGAATGAAATTGTACAAGACTTGAAAGAAAATAAATATTCGATAATAGTTGATGAAACAACAGATGTTAGTACCTCCAAGACATGTAGTGAAATATGTGTGTGCTTCTACAGGAAAAATTGAAACAAAGTTTCTGGATTTATTAAACATACATAACCAGCCAGTATCTGTGTCAGCAACTGCATCATCATCATCATCATCATCATCATCATCTACAGCAACAGCGGAAACAGTAGGAACAGCACCAATAACAGGAGCAACAGAAGCATCAATAACAGGAGCAACAGCAGACCTCACCACCAGGAATGCTGAAGGATCGACGGGGGAGCACCTTTATGAGATAATTATGGCATTTTTGACAGATCATAACATTCCCATAGAAAACCTTATAGGGTTTGCGGCAGATGGAGCAAACAACATCATGGGAGCTCACAATTCACTTGTAAGTCGTCTCCAGAGTGTAGCACCAGGCATCACAGTTATTAAGTGTATATGTCATTCAGTACACTTATGTGCATCACAAGCTGCCAAAACTTTGCCCCGTGTATGTGAAGATTTAGTAAGAGGTGTGTACACATATTTTGCTCAAAGTGCCAAAAGGAAAAATTACTTCAAAGAATTTCAAGTATTCTGCGAAGTGAAGCCTCACAAATTGCTCCATGTAGCACAGACGAGATGGCTGTCCCTCCACATTGTAGTCAGCCGTTTGCTTGAGCAATGGAATACCCTCGCACTGTACTTTGCATCGAAGCAGCTTGAGGACAGAACCTCAAACTCAAAGATGGTTCTTGATGCCTTGCATGATCCCTCTGTTATCATGTACTTCAGTTTTCTGGACTTCATCTTGCCTAAGTTCACTTCTGTTAATCTCCTGTTTCAAAGAAGGGAGCCAACAATTCATCTGCTCTACAATTCATGCAAGAAACTGTACCTTGACATTCTAAGGTGCTACTACAGCCATGATGTCATTAACAACACTACAAACATCAGTCTCATTGACCCTTCAGATGAGAGGTGCTACGTGAACCTGGATCATATCTACCTTGGTGTTGAAGTCCATAGGCTTATGCAGACACCTGAACATCGAGGTAACAAACGCATGATCAATGATGTACAGAGCCGATGCAGGTAATTCATGATAACATCTTGCCTGCAGATAAAATCAAGATTCCCCTTCAATTCAAAGTTGCTTAAGTTATGCAACATTTTCTCTGTTCATAAGTGTCTCGGCAAGGATGCTCTGTCCACAACTCCATCTATTTCAGAAATGGCAAAAGAAGTTCCAGGGATCTTTGAAGGTGATCTACAACAACTAGATAATGAATGGAGGGATATACCAAATTTACTCATTCCAGAAACTTTGAAGGTGGCAACCAACCCAGAAGAAGTATTTAGATGGCTGCAAAACTGCAAAGATGATGAGGGACGACATACATTCAAAATCCTGCTGAAATTTGCCTTAAGTGTACTGTCATTACCAACATCAAATGCAGATGCTGAAAACATATTTTCAAAGGTAAATTTAACTAAGACAAAAATAAGAAACAAAATGCTGACTTGTACTATCTCATCACTAGTGGTTGTGTCAGAATCAGTAAAATACCAAGGAGGATGTGTTAAGTTTGAACCATCATTGCCTATGATCAGAGGAGTGCAGAAAAGAAAAAAAAATCTATGGCCATGGCCCATTCGGTAAAGTGTAGAAAGGCAGTGCCTTACCTTGACTAGCAATAGTTGCCATAAATGCTGCAAATCCTATTCCGTCCATTCACATATTCATTAAAATATCCAGAGTGCAGTTAGACTATTCAAAAACACATAAATTAATATCCAGTGTTCGAGAATGGATAGCCTACAATCGTGATTTTGTGATTACTAAATTATGTCTTTCGATTCGCATCTTCACCTAATTAGCAACATGTAACTTGCCATTTTTATAACCCTTTCGTTGATCTCTCACCTCACCCTTGGTCTGGTTCCCCCCTACGGTCTCTGGACACTGCCCTTGTTGTCCGACTCTGTGTGGGCTATTCTGGTTTGACATCCCACCTACATCGTTTTCGGCTAGTGACGTCACTGTTCTGCGGCTGGTGTCAGACAGCGAAGAAGACGGTGGAATACTTTTGTCCTCCACTGCTCACGCTTCTTCTCACACAGGAGTCTTCTTCGCTGCAGTCTAGTTCAACCTCTCTGTGCTGTTGGGGGGCCGCTACCTGGATCCCGCCCTCCGTGATCTAGTTCTCCAATACACCAAGATCTTCTTGTGGCGTTCGGGAAACTTCGGCTGCCTGTGATTCCATCCATATAATGTTCTCAAGCAGGGTTTAATGGACTAGACCACACAGCCCTTCAATCAAATAACAACAACATAACCTATTAGTTTTCTGCTTTTGTGCCATATAGCCTTCGTCGTCTGGTGCTAGGAATATACTAATGTTAATTTTGTGATTAACCCTTTCAATACAGGTGACTTCTTTTCTACTCTTATTCCAGCTATATTTAGACTTTAGACAATTTTATGAAGCTTAAGAAGGATCTGTGGTACTTAAAGGGATTCAGGGAGATAGTTTATAGCCTTGTAATTGGTTGAGTTCCTTCCTAAACTAAATAAAATCGTCTAATAGTTGCCAAGATGTAATACAAAAGACGTAACCCGTATTCAAAGGGTTAAGCTTTAACTGTCATAGTGGTAAAATTGATAAGGTGCTTGCATAATAAGTGTGGTATATGAGGTGGTTGGTGGTGGAATTTAAAAACACACTCCCAGGTAGTAAAGTCTAACTATTAATATATTTATTTATTATTTATTTATTGTTTCAAAATTCAATATATAGGTTTTTAGAAATAAAGTATAGGCTTTTTATTTCTCAATTGTACATCCTTAGTCAATAGTCTAGAATTATCTTAATATTTAGGCTTTATAGCCTACATTATGGATCAACGTATGTTAAATATTAACTTATGCAAGTCAAATTTATATGATTGCAATGTATATTTGTTTCCTTATTGGATAGTTTGATTATCTAATAAGTAATTTATCTTTGAAAATAATCAAGCACATTGTGGGAATATTAGAACTAAGGAATATATATTGCTAAAATCAACATCCTTAGTAAGTATTATATAATTTCCTTAACTATACTGATACTTAAAATATGGACCAATGTATTTGAAATATTATCCCAAGCAAGTAAATATTCTACGTATATTTGTTAACATATTGTGGGATTGTTAGAAATAAGGTATGGGTTAGACTATTTATTGCTCAATTCCACGTTGTTAGTAAAGATTTTAGAATTACTTCAATGATGCTTTAGAATATATGGACCATGTAGCCTATGTGTAATATAAACTTATAGAATAATGAAAGTATAATTTCTATGTACAGGTATATGTATGTATATTTGTTTCATACAAATTAACCCATCCTATACTGTAGCATACAGTAATAAAAGTCCCCCTCCCCAGTCCCAAGCAGTGTGGCCAAAATGGCAGGAAATGTCACATTAACACCACAAGAGATGAACCAACACTGGCCACAGTTCAAAAAGACTTTCACACACAAAAAAAAAAAAAGGAAAAGAAAAAAAAATGGTATATAGCCTACAGCCTATTTTTTGGCTAGAAGTGTAGGACGTGTATACAGTACACGTTGTTGGGACTGTGAAACGACTTTGTTACTGACGTGTATACACGTCGCTGGGACAGTAGGGGTTAAGAAAGATATGTTAAAAATAATGAAATGTCAAATTTATTTAGCCTACATAGCATTTATTATGTATAAGGCATGACAAATAAACCAAGGGAATAAAAGCATAACAAATAATGTTATCCATTACTCATTTACCCATACAATATTTAATATATATACATAAAATACATGTGAACTCCACATACCAGTCTATCTTAAACGTGGATATAATTATCTAGCCTCTTAGGTTTGGTAGTGTGAATTATTGTTTCTGCATACTTGTAGGCTATGTACTTAGCCTACGCCTTAACGCACTTTATCATATCCTCTCTTAGGAACTGTTGGATGCTTGAAACAGCAGTAATTCAGAGAGCAAGTAGCCTAACCTTTAGGGGTCGCAATGTATGTTGTTGCTTGATTTAATTTGTACTCCTTTGTAGAAATAAATATAGGTACTGAGAAAATACTAACACGCAAAACATGTCGATAAATGAAAAATGGTTGCCAAGTAATACTAGCATTATAATCAGTTGCATAATTATTATTACATATGCAGTATTAATCCAAGGAGATGGTGGAAACAATTATTCAAAGTTATACGCCCTTAAACAAATGGCCATCATCGGTGCCCGCTCACATAAGGATCTTACATTACCCTACCTTACACCCAGGTGAAGGAGCTGTCGTAGTTTAGTGGGCTATGGCTCTACGCACTGTGGCGGTGATGACTAGGGACGGGAGTTCGAATTTTGGCTATGCTATGGCAGTTTCTAAGGCTTTATAGCCTTTGTTGCTTGGTCCTGTAGAATTCATTACAGTTGGGTATTTCCCTCAGATGAAGTGAATTCATAAGGTTATTCTATGCCAGGGAAAGGCAACTCCGGAGACTACGTCTATGCCGAACTATTCCCCAAAACGGTGTCTTGAGGGTACTACAACATCATAAACACAGCAGGATCAAATACACAATGATCAATAGTTATTAGAGAAGTAAAATGCGGACACAAAGGCAAATGCACTCTGGGAATATATGGTTAAATGCGCTAATACAAAACACGACAGAAAATACAATAATTTGTAGATACCATTGAAATCAGTTCACAACAAATAACAGGGAAGTTACATTTGCAAAAGAGTTATTATAACTACTCGCTTATTTCCATAACATCTTGACGATACGAATATTAAAGCAAACCAATGTTAAACGTTTGAGAGAGAGAGAGAGAGAGAGAGAATATGATATATTATATTATATATTTCTGGCAAAGCCAAGTTGGCTAAAGTTATCAACGACAGTCATAATGCTAAAATTTAAAAAAATAAGATGGACATCAATCATAAAGTTTACAACAACAAATAGTCGTATCATATGTTTATATCATGAATCTTAGCATGTTGCTTATTCTCTCGACCATCTCTGGGAAAAAGGGCTGGTTACCGAGTGACTTCACCAATTTATGTTAAATTGATAATTTAAAAAATGAATCAATGTGGTCTTCATGCGGATATCGAATCCCAGATGCTCGCACATAGACTTTATTAATTGCGTCACCACCAGTATACTGTACATGTATTCTTGAAACTGCAATTATAGACCGTGTTTTATAATTTATTATTATAACATGTAAACGTGCATCAAAATAAACAGGGTGGGGGGGGGGGTTGCTATATACTATATGGTAGACGATTATAAATAGTTTAGTACACGAATGTGCCATTTTCTGTAATAGTTAAATGAAAACATGAAAGAAAACGTGCGGTTAATAAGTGCGGCTCCAGTGGCAACACTGGCCGGAATAGTTAGTCAGGGTTGAACAGCGGTGGGGAGCACATCGTTCCCCATAATCTTTGCATTTATTATACTTTTACATAACTACTTCCCCTGACTCCGTGGGACTATGAATACTTTGCCTTGATTTGAGTAATCCTTCACTATTTGATAGTGAATATTGTTATACATTGTTTTGTTTTTGTTTTTTGCACTGTTAATAATTGCACATATGGTTCGTGGTGGCGTGTGGGGTTATACCGCCACTGACTTGTTTGGGTGTTATTACTTGCATTATTTATCTGCCTTGCACTAGTTATTTACTTGTTATTGGACCTTGTTACAGTGGCTTCACTGCTGTGGTGTTGGGAGTACTGTGTCGGCACAGTGTATGCTCGTGAACGTCAGAAAGGTACTGGTGTACCGGTTGTGCTAGCAAGATAATTTGTCATTGAGGGTCCAGCTTGTCTGGACTTGCTTTCATACACCCTCTTTGACGTTGTTAGTACATGCTGATTGTTCCTTTAGGCTTGGGTGTGGTGTTGCATAGTGAATGCTGTATGGTGCGACTGTGTCGGAGTTACCGGCCGGGCTAAAGCCCTCGCATGCTTACCTTTCGCTTGCAATACTGCATGCCAGCCGTGCTAGTAGAAGCACAGTAGGTACCTGGACTACATGATACTTTGAATTTCTTTGTTTTAACATACTTATATTGTTCTGCATTTCTTTGCTTTAACATACTTATATTGTTCTGCATTTCTTTGCTTTAACATACTTATATTGTTCTGCATTTCTTTGTTTTAACATACTTATATTGTTCTGCATTTCTTTGCTTTAACATACTTATATTGTTCTGCATTTCTTTGCTTTAACATACTTATATTGTTCTGCATTTCTGTTTTAACATACTTATATTGTTCTGCATTTCTTTGCTTTAACATACTTACATTGTTCTGTATTTCTTGTTTTAACATACTTATTGTCTGCATTCTTGTTTTAACATACTTATATTGTTCTGCATTTCTTTGTTTTAACATACTTATATTGTTCTGCATTTCTTTGCTTTAACATACTTATATTGTTCTGCATTTCTTTGCTTCAACATACTTATATTGTTCTGCATTTCTTTGTTTTAACCCGTCCAGCACCAGCGACGCGTCTGGCGCATCGGCGATGTATGTAACGCACAGCCCCAGCGACGCGTCTGACGAGTCACCCTAATTGCTCCGACCGTAACCTCAGGTGTAGCCCACTCGAGAGGGCTCAGATTTGTATGGGAACTGTGTACGTATCCCACGCAACCGTGCCGATGGTTGAAAGCTCTCAAAGTCCACGTGCGTGCGCGTGAGCGTGCAATAACCTGTTTTTTGGGGGAAATTGCCTTCAATTTTTTACTCTTGTAAAATCCGTTTTCGGGGGCTCTGTAGGACCATTTTTTGAGCTTTTTCATCGGTTTTTCGTGGTTTTTCCTTCATTCCTAACCCATTCGCTATTGTTTCTGGAATAAAAACAATTTTTCAAAACCGGCCGAGTTCTGGGTGTACATTTATTAATAATCAGCCGGGGCTCGACGGGTTAACATACTTATATTGTTCTGCATTTCTTTGTTTTAACATACTTATATTGTTTTGCATTACTTCTATTGCTTGCATATTTATTTAATTGTGGTCCATTCAACTTGAGTGTCCATTTCGGAGTACAAAGGAAATCAAGCAACAACAGATCTAGTGACCCTTCTAGGTTGCTTGTCCTCCAAAACACTGAGGATCAAGTGGCCAAACAGTGGTTTAGAGTGGGTAAGGGAACATTGGAAAGGGATTTACTGCCCTGGAACTAATGTCCGTGGCAGGATTAGGAAGTTAGTAGAGGACAGATGGGTTAGTAACTGAGGGGGGGATAAAATAAATTTATTCATTTACAAACGCAGTCAGTCGCGGGTTTGACGAGAGATATTTGTCTAGGCGGAGTTTAAATGAATCAACGGTGATGCAGTCTATAACGTTTCGGGGAAGCCCATTCCACAAGTTGACAACTCGATTGAAGAAGAAATTCTTAAATTTGTGCGAGTTAAAAGATTTACCAATAATTTTGCAACCGTTTCTCCGTGTGTAATTAGATTGGTCGATAGTGAAGTACTTACTACAGTTCATATTGTCGATGCCTTTGATGATTTTGAACACTTGAATTAAGTCACCTCTTAATCTGCGCTGGGTTAAAGGAAATAGATTTAAATCTCTAAGACGCTCTTCGTATGGTTTGTTCTTTAGGCTAGGTATCAATTTGGTAACTCTACATTGAACTCGTTCTAGCTTGTTTATATGTTTTTGGTAATAAGGGCACCAG
This sequence comes from Paralithodes platypus, assembly GCA_032716605.1. Lineage (NCBI taxonomy): Eukaryota > Metazoa > Arthropoda > Malacostraca > Decapoda > Lithodidae > Paralithodes > Paralithodes platypus. The sequence continues at coordinate 9,249,303 of CM064515.1, read as the reverse complement.
GATTGAACGCAGTATTCCAGAAGAGGGCGGACTAAGGAATTGTAAAGGGTTAGGATAACTTCTTTGGATTTATGCTCAAATGACCTGCCTATAAAGCCAATTATTTTGTTTGCCTTCTTAACAACTTCTGAACATTGTTGACTCGGTTTTAGGTTACTCGATATTGTTACTCCCAGATCGGTTTCTCTGTTTACATTCTTAAGCTGAGTGCCATTCATCGAATAGTTTGCTTTCTCATTTAGGTATCCGAAATGTAGTACTTTACATTTATCCGCATTGAAACTCATTTGCCAAATTTGGGCCCAACATGACAATTTATCTAGATTGTGTTGCATATCGCCAACTTGTTCTTTTGAGAGTACGCTATTTGCAATTTTTGTATCGTCAGCAAATTTTGAGATTGTACAGGTGAGACCCTCATCTATGTCGTTGATGTAAATTAGAAAGAGAATTGGTCCTAGTACCGATCCCTGGGGTACCCCGCTACTTACATTGGTCCATTTAGATGCCTTACCGTTTATGACTACCCTTTGCTTTCTGTTGCTGAGCCAATTTTCTATCCATTTCAACACACCGTCTTGTATTCCATGCGCTTTTAGTTTTATCAGTATACGTTTGTGGGGAACTTTGTCAAAGGCCTTTTGAAAATCAAGGTATATAATATCTACAGCTTTACTCTCATCGTAGAGGTTGAGGATATCGTGGAAGAAGTCTAAGAGGTTTGTTAAACAGGAACGTTTTTTACGAAAGCCGTGTTGAGTATCTTTAAGTATGTTATTTTCCTCTAAGTGATTTACGAGTCTGTCTCGTATGACCGTTTCTAGCATTTTACATACAACTGAGGTTAAGCTAATTGGACGATAGTTACTGGGTAGGGATTTGCTGCCCTTTTTGAATATCGGTGTTACGTTGGCTAGCTTCCACTGATCAGGCATAGTTCCAGACTGCAAGGATTTATTGAATAGTAATGTCAGTGGTTTGGAGAGCTCATCCTTAGCTTCCTTTAGAACTCTAGGCGAGATTGTATCAGGTCCTGGCGTTTTATTTACCTCAAGTTTATCTAAATAATTCAATACTTCTCTCTCTGTAACGGTGATATTGCTTAGAACATCTGAATTATCAATCTGAATCGGCGATGGTGTAGGGATATCACTGAGGTCTTCTGTTGTAAAAACTGATGCAAAGAAGGTATTGAGGGCATTACTCATGTGTACTTCGTCTTTGGTGTATTCTCCATTTTCATCGACTAACGGTCCAACAGTTGAAGTAACTACTTTTTTCTTTCTGATATAACTATAGAATTCTTTCGGGTTTGTTTTACTTTGATTTGCAATATGTAACTCTAAGGTCTTTTTACTTTGCTTAATTAACTGTTTGGCTTAGTAGTGGGTGGCGGACTCATAGGGGTCTTCCTGTTTTGTTTTGAGGTGGAGACTCCGGTTGTCAGGACGGTTTGGCATTTGCATATCAGGGGTTCAGTTCCCTGGTATGGAGATCCCGTTGGGTGTATGTCAGTTTTGGACTGCCCATCGTATTGGTAGGTGTTTGGATGTAGTGACCAGGATATTTATAGTAGGCCTAACGTAATTTACTTGACATAATTTATTCAGAGCCTTGCATATTTTACTCAGCTTGGGAAGGATCCACCCCAGTGTTGCCATTCGGCACTGGTGTATTCTGGAGTAGCAGTTTATGTTTTGCACTCGTGGTTCCAGTCAGTTGTGGGAGGATTGGTTGCACCTTGAATCCTCAGAGCCTGGAGTTGCATTGTGGCTCTATTTCTGTTGCGCATAGACAGTTGACGGGTGTGGAGACGTCTACAGTAGGTGCTGTTACATGTTGAGTTGGCGGTTCATGAACCATGGTCTCTCCTGTCATGTAGTAACATTAGTGAGACCCCATATGGATTATGCTGTTCAATTTTGGTGTCCTTATTACAGAATGGACATGGATTCCTTAGAGAGAGTACAGCATAGAATGACAAAAATTATCCATAATATTAGAATAATTTTTGTCATTCCACGTTGTACTCTCTCCAATGAATCTCTGTCCCTTCTGTAATAAGGACACCAAAATTGAACAGCATAATCCATATGGGGTCTCACTAATGACAAGTAAAGTTTTAAGATAACATCAGCAGTTCTGTTACTCACACTCCTAGAGATGAACCCGAGAATCCTGTTTGCCTTGTTACGAACGCTTATACATTGTTTTCTAGGCTTCAAATCATTGCTAACAAACACACCTAGATCTTTTTCACAGTCTGAGTTTTCTAATTCCATATTAGCTAGTTTATACTTAAAATTTGTATGTATCTTCCCTATCTTTAATACCTTGCATTTGTCAATGTTAAACTTCATCTGCCAATTTACTGACCATTCGTGTAAGGTATCTAGATAATCTCTCGTGAGGGACTCTGTCGAAAGCTTTACTGAAATCTAAATATATAATATCATATGACTTGTCATTATCTACTGCTTCATACACCTCTGAGAAAAAGCTAAGCAAATTAGTAAGGCAAGAACGTCCCTGAATGAATCCATGCTGAGAAGAATTGCTTAAGTTAAATGTTTCTAAGTGGTTTCTCATTTTCCTAGCAATAATTGACTTTAGTAGCTTTCCTATGATTGAAGTGAGACTAATGGGACGGTAATTGGATGCTATTGATTTATCACCTTTTTTGAAGATCGAAACTACATTTGCAAGCTTCCAAGCTTCTGGAACTATACCTGTTTCTAATGACTTGTTAAAAAGAAATTTTAATGGGTAACTTAACTCATCTCTGCATTCTTTTAAAGTTAATACTCTAGCATATACCTCATCGGGACCAGGCGATTTCTGAGGTTTCAGTCTGTCAATTTCCTTAAGCACATCATTTCTACTTATAGTAACCGTACTTAACCTATGTTCTATACTATCGCTATATACCTTACGGACTTCTGGAAACTGTGCCAAATTTTCATAAGTGAAAACGGATAGAAACTGACTATTTAATGTACTTCACATTTCTAAATAATTTCTAGAGTTGTTACCATGTGGAATGGACTGCCCAGAGCATTGATTAGCTCAGGAACAGTTGAAAGCTTTAAGCGTAAGTTGGATTCCCATATGGATTATATGGGCTGGGTGTGAATGGGAGATGCCTCGTGTGGGCCGCATGGCCTTATGCAGTTCCCGCGATTTTATGTTCTTATACATTATAGGCAAATATTGATTCGGTAACAGAGTTGTAGATATGTGGAATAGGCTACCAAGTGCTATAGTAGGATCAAGAACGATAGAGAGCTTTAAGAAAAAAATATATAGGCACATAGATGAGCCAGCCGTCCGGCTGGCTCAGTTGATAGCGTGCCTGCTTCTCATCTTGCAGGTCTCGCGTTCAATCCCCGCTCAGATTGAAAAGTTTTTCTGAGATACAGCCGGCAGTTACCGTCTCCCCATGAGCAAGGGAGATGGGTAATGGTCTCTGGTTGATTAAAGCAGTGTGAAGCGCTTAAGAATCCTCGAAGGAGGAGATACGGGAGCTATATAAGTAACCCGACGATTATTATTACATGACATAAACCTCGCATAAGCTATTCATCATTGCATCTGAAGATGGGGAACTTAAATTATTTTATTGTTAGGTTATTGGTATTGTCTTGATCGTGAATACATCTACCCATTAGATCTCTCTCTCTCTCATATACTGTATATACACACAGTACATATATATAAGTTAATTTTAGTTTGTATCAACTAAGTTAAGTTAAGTTAACTCGAATTTGGGAATTAACTAGTTAAGTTAAGTTAGTTTTAAAAGTTAATCGGTTAAGTTAATCAATTAACTCTACCTTTCATTTAACTTTGCAAGATTCCCAAACTTGAATTTCTGCTTCTTTTATAATTATTTGCACAAGTGTTTTAATTTGTGATTGCAAACATCTACTTTTATATGTATTAAGCACAATGTTCTATAATATGATTAGCATTAGCCTACACAATTTCCTTATACAATTTAGTATCCATGTGTCAGTTATTACCTTAAAGGTGAATTATTACGGAGGCAGAATAAAAAATATGAGTTACTCACATAAACCAAACTATATATGAATATAGTTATCCACAAATATACCAGACACTGATAGTTAGACATAATTCATATGATTTTTTCTTTATAATAGTAACAATACTCGAAACAAATAGGCAAATATTTTCCGCTACGATGATAGGCGATGCGCATCGTCTGCCGGCGTCACTTGTTACCACAACAAACATGACACGAGGTAGAGGTCTCACAGATTCTCCATATCCCTAGTCCCTCCATTCACGATGTTGAGCAAAACAGGAAAAAATTATGATTATGAAGTGCTGGTTCCTGATGTATCATTTACACAGTATATTGTATTAATCCCCTTATGAGTCTGTATTTACTAGGCTAGGGAATTCTCAGCTGACGAAAATAGATTCACAGCAGACCATACAAAATGTCTATACGTCCTTCCTTCAACCATCAATAGGCTATAATTTAGAAATGCTTTGGGAGTTGAGAATTAGCCGTGGGGTTCTTGGTTGGATTTTCTCTGATGGGGATGTGGTTGATGCTCTGTATAAAAGAGTTAGATTGATTATATCAGGCAAGGTTTACCTTAAGATAAAGGCTAGACTATAGGTTTGACTCCTGTAAGGAGATAAAGAAAACCTAATATTTAGTAGTGGCCCCGTAATCATTGACGAACATGCCTATTACATAAGGCATCCTCTTCAAACACTAATCCGCCGTAGTTTTGAATCTACCGCGCAGAGCATTTAAAAACTGAGGAGCTTTCATCATGAGCGCACACGACCTCACTCATGGCTTCAGTCATTATGAATTGGGTTCTCACTACGAAAAAACTTCGTAAAAAATAAAAACAAAAAGAAAATAAGAATAACTATCCAATAAGCTTTCCATCATATCGTGGATGTACTTGTGTGGATCTCTGACCAGACGCTGATTCAGGCGTCATTCTTCCTTCACTGACATATCAAGTAAACCAAAATCCTCAATACATCAACGAATGGGAAGGGGACGGTCGGGAGGGCCCCAGTCGTCAATGATTACGGGGCCACTACTAAATATTAGGTTTTCTTTATCTCCTTACAGGAGTCAAACCTATAATTTATTAGTGGCCCCTCCATCATTGACGAACATGCCTGATTTCTAAGACTGGAGGGGGACATTCGTAATCATATAATAACTCTAGAAAAGCAGATAATAAAAACAACCACATAGTATTCTTACTTTTGAAAATATATTTAACAACGGCGTAGGCCGAAAAATACAAGAAAAAGGGGGTTCAGGCAGGTGCGTGCTTCAAAGAAGCCTGCCTGACAAAAAAAAATGGGTAACCCTGAAGATTCTGAACACAGATCTGTAGTTACAAAGGCACCCCACTCAACGAGTGGTGACAAAAAATAACAAGTTATAAGTTTATATGTGCACATAATAAACCCCAACATAAACTTGGAGATAAATTGCAAAGGAACTCCATTATTCTAATATTAAATTGCTTTCGCAGCTAAACTACTCTAACAACACCGTTGTTTTGTACTTAACATTGTACTAGCACAATTTCTCACTGAGAAATTTTCATATCACATTTTAACCTTAAATTGTATCACAGCTCTCATACTCCGGCGGGGTCTAGGGTGTCCTATGTCAACTGACTGCACCCCCCCCCCTTTCCCGTGAAAGTAAACAAAAGTGACTGCAGGGCCACCTAGACCCTCTGCCTTAAAGCTATACATGGTAAGGAAGGTTTGTCTAGAGCAACTGACAAGTATCTAGACAGAAACGTATGATTAGACGCCCACAACTGCGTGGACGCTATGTCTTCAACTGAAACATTTTTCAGGAAACGTAAAGAGGCTGCCCATTTGCGTAAATCGTGGGCCCGACCCACAACGCCGGGATTACTTTCTTTAATGACTTCTACCAGAAGAGAGGCTAATCGCCGTTTAAGTAAGCGTTTACACGTACTTGCTACCCATAAAGCACCTTGGGGGTTTCGAGGAGCTACTCTCAAATATTTGGTTAGAGCTTGCACTGGACATAAATTATGATGCACCTTTCCCCTTTTTAACGCCGGCACCGTGAACTCAGAAAACACGTGTGCACTATGCTCATTCTTGGCTACAAAACCTGGGGAGGGTGCAATGGAAATACATTCATTAAGTCTACCAAACCTAAGACAATTAGGTGTGTTGCTCATCGCCGCCAGCTCAGACACTCTGTTTCCGGTGGCCAAAGCCAAAAGGAAAACCGCCTTTTTTAAGAGTAATGCAAAGTCTGCAGTATTTTGGTACAGACGAGAGTGAAGCAAAGACAAAGCTTTGTCCAGAGACCAAGTAGGCATGAGCTGACGGAGAGGTGGGCGCAGTTTAAAACATGCTCTCATAAAACCTGTTTCCTCCGCCACCGGTATGGAAAGACCCGTAAGGTCTAAAAAGGGCACTCTAATCGCAGTTAAGTGATTTTTTAATGTTACCACAGATAAACGTTTCTGCTCAAACAGATAATTCAAATAATTAAAAACTAATGCCACTGAGGGTACAGTTTGTTCTGTCCTAACGATCCAAGAAGTAAAGGCTTGCCAATGTGATTGATACTGTCGTTTTGTAGACTGAGTATATTGATTGAGTAATTTATTGGTCACATCTCTACCGTATGGTGCTAGCCACTTGGCCTCCTGAATGTCCATAATGCAAAAGTCAGCGAGGTCGCTAGGTTGCCAATCGTGTCTAAGTGGAAATACCCGACCGGGAGCGATACCGGGTCCGGGCACCACATTTTCAATTGCTGGTACCACAACTGCGCCGGCCACAGTGGCGCGATTAGCGAGACTAAGCCTCGATAATCTCGTAGTTTGTTCACTACGTGGCACATTAGTGACGCATCTGGCGGTGGAAACAGATAGATGGAGCTCCATCTGTTCCAGTCTGTCACTAGGGCGTCTGGCCCCCCTGCCGGCGTTTTCGCCCGGCGGGTGAGGTATAGAGGGAGTTTGTGAGTCTCCTCGGACGCAAAAAGATCCACTTGTGGATGGGAGAGCTCTGCAATCATTAGGTTGAAAATGGGTTGCTTGAGCTCCCATTCTACTGTCGTGCTCTGTCTCCGGGACAGAGCATCTGCCCAGACGTTCGCTACGCCTGGGAGATAAGATGCGTGAAGATAAATATCTAGACTGTTGGCTAGAGCAAAAATCTCTTCCGACACGTTTAGCAACTTCCTTGACCTCGTTGACCCTTGTTTCTGAATACAGTGGACTGCATTCAGATTGTCCATTCTGAAGGCCACCGACTTGCCTCGTAACGCCGGGCCGTGAGCCTGAAGGAAATACAAGGGGACTAGTAATTCTTTGACATTGATGTGCGAGATTTCTAAGTGGGACCAAAGCCCCTGACCCTGGTGCCCCTGATTTGACTGAAATCCCCACCCTATGGTGCCTGACGCATCCGTGTCTATCCATACCGTTGGTGGAGGAGAGGTCCATGACATTATTGAGTGCAATGTTTCCCTCTTCGCCCAGACCGCTAGTAAGGTGTGGATTAATTTTGGGATGGGCCATAATTTTCCCGCCGGTAAGAGCGGGAAATATTTGTTGCCTTCCAATATTAATCGTTTTACTTTCAAATGGCCCAACTTGACAGTTAGTTGAATCCAGTTGAGAGAGCCGACCAGAGACTCCCAGACCCTTCGCGTCGTAGTCAGACTGTGAAGAAACCTGAACAGTTTCCTGCGAAACCTGTTGCGATTGTCCACACTCTGACTCAGAGTGAGAGCGGCGGTGTTCCAGACCAGCCCTATCCACTGAATTACTCGTGAGGGAACAAGGTTTGACTTTACCAGATTTACCTTGAAGCCTAGAGTTTTGACATGATTTAAAATGATATTGACATGTTTTATGCATAATTGTTGTCTCTGCCACCACCAGCCAGTCGTCCAGATACCACAACACTCTGATCCCTTGTTTTAACAATGGCATCAGGGCTTGCCGGACTAGTTTTGTGAATAATCGAGGTGCCAGGTTCAAGCCGAACGGCATCCTCTGAAAAACAAAATTTTGGTGCCTGATCCGTAAGGCCAAAAACCTTTGAAATCTTTTGTTGACCGATACGTGCCAATAGGCGTCTGTCAGGTCTAGTGAACACATCCAACCTCCCGGCGGAAGTGTTAGCCTGATTTGGTGTACTGTTAACATTCTGAAAGATTCGTTGTGAATGAGAAGATTCAGATAAGACAGGTCTACGACCGGCCTCATCTGAACACTGTCCCTTTTGGGAACCAAAAATAGTTTGGACGTGAATACAGGGTAATTTGGGGGGACCGGGATGATGACATTCTTGGCAATCATTTCCTGGGCTAGTGACTCCACCTCTAAAGAAACAAAATTCGCCGTTGTCGGCTGACGTAATCGAGGTCGCCGGAGCCACTGCGTGCCACCATCCGTGCCCAAGTGTTTAACAGCCATGCTTGGTGACACGTTCGGAATGACCCAGTTAGCAGACAAGGGTTCGCCGGCTGTACTACCCTCGGTTCCTCCGGCCTTAAGGTAGGCGCCGGGAGTGAGAGAGACTTTAGTTTTTTGATGGTGGGGTTGGTGCTGGCCGCTTCGCCGGCTGGCTGGTGTTGGCCGAAGACTGGCCCTGACCTGGTTTATTTTAGCCGCGTCCTCTCTGACCTGAAAACCTACTCTGTCTATGCCTGTACTGACCCTGGGGGGAGTGGGAGGACTTAGGCGGAAGAAAAGGTTTAGATCCCCCTGGCTGAGCTTTAGTAGTAGGCCTGGGTTTGGGGAAGTTAAAATGCAGGTTTCTTAGAATGGGTGGGACTGTGCTTAACGGCCTGTGCCATATTGAACACTGTTCGCCACACTTCAGGGGTCATTAAAGAGGGAGTAAGCACTGGTGACATAACCACCTGATTAGCAATGCGATCAGGTAGCTTGCGAATTAACGACATCCTAAGATCTTGTCGTGCTCGTACCGCCTCAAGCAAGGCGGTACGTATGTCACCCAAGGATTGGATTGACGACTGAAGAATCAGTCGCCGGGATAACTCAACCGATCTTCGAGCATCCGCATCTGCGATTGCCTGAGTGGACCGTAGTAAAGACTTAGCTACCTGCTGAGATACTATGTACTGCGAGAACAGGCGAAAAGCTTTTCCCCGTAGCCTAAATTCTCTGTCTAGGTGAGTAGGGGTAGGGGTAGTGAACGGGTCCTTCAGCTCACAAAGATTAATCTTAGGGGCAGCTAGAAATGAAAACAAAGCTGACGGGACTCCGCCGGCAGAACCCACCGGCATGGAGAACCATGAATGAGTATCCTGAGGTATCTGGTGGGAAGATTTAGAAGTGAAAGTGGTTGCAAAGTTTTGAGCCTCTACCTCCCAATCTACCCAAGGTCCTGGTCCCAACTGTCCCACCTTCAAAACTGGATTAGCTGCGTCGTCTGTGACGGTCTGTAAATCTAGTTCAGGAGTGAGAGCTGACAGAGTCTTAATATCATTAAACCCATCCAGCTTAGACCAGTCTGAAAATAGTTTTGAAGCTGAGGCAGGGGGTAAAGCAGGCTTAGAAGCATACACAAAATAATCTTGGTGATAATAACTAGGTATAGCCTTGATGTTTACGTCCAGAACATTACCCAAAGTATCCACGGCCCTTAATTTCTTTGACTTATTGCCCTGGATGACCCACTCACGCGGTACCGGGAGTTCCCCTGACAAAGTAGGTTGGGCAAGCTCTGGTTTAGAGGAGTTCAAAAGAACCCATGACTCGTCTGGCCCATAAAGTAAGGGAATAGCTACCTTTCTAAGAGGCGCTTTGTCTAGAGGGGGTGGATTGACATCCGTTATGACCCTGACATTTGAAGTTGTCAATGCCGCCGTAGCAGGCCTCGTGATCCCTGAGGTTAACAGAGTGGGAGGGTTAGTGATCTTAGATAAATCAATCGAAGTCATCAGAGGCCGTACCGTAGAACTTGTCTTGGGAGCCCCCAAGTCCATTGTGGGGTTTTCCTGTTGTTGGCCAAAAAATTTAGATAAAGCATGAGTAAGCAGCCCATTAATTTCTTGTGCCGTAACAAACTGGTTTGATGAAGAACTTACAGGTGAATCATTAGTATCCTGTGCGGCGTCCAAGCCTGAGCCTGACCCTTGTCCTTCCATCTCCGAAATTATAGAAACTTCGTCTTTCTCCTCCTGATCATCCTGAGAAGACCCCGCCGAGGCAGGGGTACCTTGTTGCCAAGATAAGTCTGGGATAGAGGATGGGATCGCCGCGTCCCTGTGGACATCGGCTACTGTGTGACTCGTTTGAGTCGGACGTGGGTGGTCAGACCCTGGTTGAGCAAACCGCCAAACACCGAGGCCCTGGCCTACGCTCTCTTGAGAGTCTGAAACATTCTCAATTACTGAACCCCCTGAACTTTCCAATTCCAGGGTTAAAATATTAAGTGGCAAATCCTCTTTTGGGACAGGCGCTGCACTGGACTCTTGGGCCTTAACACAAACTCTGTCTGGGGTAGAGGTACGATGAGATGCACTAGAAGTTGGTGAATGTCGAGAGGACTTCCGTTTATGTGAATCCTTTTTAGAAGATTTATGGCTACGGTGTGACCGCGAACTATTCTTAGATCTGGAGGAATCCTCGCCGTGACCACTGGTGGAACCTTCCGTCCTACTCTTCTTACTCACCGGTGAAGAGGCACGACTAGATGACTGGTGTCTAAGAGGAGACCTAGACCGGGATCTCGCCCGAGACGAGGAGGCGGATACCGGGGGTGTAGGCTCCCTTGGGCGTTTAGGTGTAGCAGCAGAGGATACAGAACCCTGACCAGTCTCCGCCGGCTTAATACTCGTGACTCTAGAGGAACGTTTAGGGGGAGGGTGTTCGGAGAGCAATCTATCCCAAAGTGGGACGTTGTCACATTGAAGTGATTTATGCGCAACAATGGTAGTGTAGGCTGACATCTGTTGCCTCTCTCAACGCTACCGCCGCGGTCTTATCATTATCACAAAGGACCTTTAACCCTTAATTAGCGGCGAGCAACATAAGTCGAGTTAAATAAAGCTGGACTATGTGGCGGCGCTCGACATAGGTCGAGTGGCAATTTCAGCACGTAATGTTGCTGAGAGAGAGAGACAAGTGGTGGCAGGAGAGTAGCGAGCGTATGACTGCTCCAGACCACCGCGGCGAACATACTGACACGAATCCCAGCTCCCTCCTCCCTCTCTCACTCGCTATATAAGGAATTGTATCGGGAAAGTGGCTAATTACATGCTTTTTGCACTCGCGTTGCACGGTTATTGCAAGAAAACTAGCCATGATAAAAGGATCGTTATGGTGTCATTCGAAAGCTCTGTTTATGCCCTTTCAGAGATAGATACTTGTTTTACGTTCTGGGTCTTATTTAGGCATGAAAATGATCACGTAAACAGCCCTATTTTGGCTAAAAACACCCCGCTGGGCGGTACATATAAATAAACCGCATAGGCCGCTCTTAAGGTGTTAAAGCTAATTGGGAGCAAAAAGAACAATTACGCATAACCCAGAGACCCCTTGAACGGTCTAGACCTTTAACACACCTTATGCAACGGGTATGCGCAAAAATAGGGATACCAGCACAAGCAGGGGTAGTGCACAAAGCAAAAACTGGGGCCACGGTAGCCATGACAGAGACTGGTGGGAGGAAACTACCGCCGGGTCTGTATTGGTCCGCCGGAGCTCAGCTCTGGAAAAAAAGAAAATTTCCAGGAATTAATGCTCATAAGGTTAACCCAACATGTTCGCACACAAGTGTTAATAACCCGCCGGGTAACGAGATGTAATTGACACAAACACAGCTCGCTACGCGGCGGGGTTCAGAAAATCTAAACAAATCTTTTGTTAAAGAAAGTGAAGAATACCCTCTGATATAATATAACGGTCCAGCATGGCGCTTATAGTCTCTTGGTGGTGGTGACTGTCTCAAGATTCAATTTTGTAACAAAGCAACCCCCCATAAAGACGCCGGCCCTTGAAATATTTTAGTAGAATAGCACAGGGCAGGATGATACGAGATCTGATGTCTAACGAATTGTCACAAAAGATCGCCGTAAGTTTGAAGGCGGCGATACCTACTTGTATCACTAAATTAAGTGGTTAAATCGAAATCGAATTTTGTAAATTCCTTAGTTCCTCCACCTAGGAGCACCCGCCGGGTGAGAAGAATCGATAAATTAACCTAATTTGAACCTTCAATCGCCGTAAGAGTAAAGGCGGCGATACACATAGTATCACTAAAATGGATTGGTTAACTAACTGAAAGACATAAGTCGTTCATCCCACCCTACCCAGGTGCACCCGCCGGGTGAGATGTCCAAACGTTAACCCCATAAGTTCCTGTCCCCACTTCTTTGTAAAAGATCGCCGGGGAGGAAAGCCTAAAACAACAGCTAGGTTTTTCAAGTGGTTTTTGTAAAACCGGGTAGAAAAACTACATAACGTATGTCCGCATGAACAACGTTTTATAGATGGGAACAGCCATCCCGCCGGGAATCAAAGGAGGCCTGAAACCAGGCACCCACAGAGACGCCGTCCTGGAGAGCCACAGACACCCCAACGCCGGGGAAACAAGCCAGTGTTAACAACCACGTGTGGCCCAACACGGCTCGCGGCCGGGATTTTCATGGTGAAACCGAGAAAACCCCGCCGGAAGGCAACCCACCCTGAACAGACACCATCTGAACAACAAGAGACACGAGGAGAGCCACGCACGACAACCCCAAGGTCACTCAATAATCCGTGGAATTAGCCAATACACAACTAAACCAGGAAACAATTATAGTCCGAGGAATTAGCCAATACACAACTAAAACCCGGATACACATGACACAGTAGGGCATATTTATAAATAATAAACAATAACACTAGTACATGTGGCAAAGCTACGAGCGGCTGGCTAGGCCTAGGTAGACGGCATAATAAAAGTTGAAATACACTCTAACCTCCATTTAACGGATTCCGATTTAACGATATCGGCAATAACGGTCAAAAAATGTAGGCCGGACAATGGACCCAGCAACGGACATAGTCCGTTACTATAAAAAAGTTGGAGCAAAGTCCGTTGCTCTATCTATTTATCTCTCTAATGCACCTACCTAAATCCCTTATACATTAACATAACTATGTCTTATTTGGACTTTTTGTAATCTTTGAATCATTTCTAATATGATGGAATTGAAAAATATAATATCCTTCCAGCACATAGACAAATAATAAATAAGATAGTCAACAAAATATTTCAACTCTCCCCTCCGTGCCAGCAGAGACGGAAGATTTACGTTTGATAGATTTTTTGTTTTGTTTTTTTCCCTCGATATACACACTCTTTCTATTTATCTATCTCTCTAATTCATCTACCTAAATCCCTTATACATTAACATAACTATGTCTTATTTGGACTTTTTGTAATCTTTGAATAATTTCTAATGTGATGGAATTGAAAAATATAATATCCTTCCAGCACATAGATAAATAATAAATAAGATAGTCAAAAAAAGTTCAACCCTCCCCTCAGTCTAGACGCCGAGCTTCCGAGACGGAAGATTTACGTTTGATAGATTTTTTGTTTTGTTTTTTTCCCTCTATATACACACTCTTTCTATCTATCTATCTCTCTAATTCATCTACCTAAATCCCTTATACATTAACATAACTATGTCTTATTTGGACTTTTTGTAATCTTTGAATAATTTCTAGTGTGATGGAATTGAAAAATATAATATCCTTCCAGCACATAGATAAATAATAAATGAGATAGTCAACAAAATATTTCAACCCTCCCCTCCGTCTATGCGCCGAGCTTCCCAGACGGGAGATTTACGTTTGATAGATTTTTGTTTTTTTGTGTTCCCACGGTATACACAAAATGATGGGGAAATATTATAACATTTTTTTAATTGACATTTGTGTCGTTTTTGCTGATTATGAGTTGGTGGAAAATAAAATCTTTAATTCTATCATATCGGAAATTATTCACAGATTATATAGAGACCAAATAATATACACTTTTAAGTGTGTTCAATAGTTTTGCATTATCAATAGGATGTAGCACAAGGGATTACCAGGATTTATTTCAGGTACAGTAAAATAAAGGATGCATAACAGTTAAATGTCACGATCCGGACACCTGTACTCAACACCGAATTTTTCTCAAGGAATTTCCGGATTACATCCGGACTGGACAGTAATTAGCAGCAACGGACATTTAGTAGGAACGGACAGGTGCTTGCACGCATTTGTCCGTTAAATGGAGGGTCTAGTGTATACACAAACACTGGAAATATCACAACAGGAACCACCGCCAACACACCACCGTAGCACAAACTTCCGACCAAGGGAAGACTGACTCGGGACCCAGAAAAAACTTCACTAAGTGAAGAAAAATACGCTGGGAACGTCAGAAACAAAGCTTACCTCATCAGAAAGATAAAAGGCAGCACTAACTAACGCGTAGTGAAAGCCGCCTGCATCACAAACTAACACAGCTGTGAAAAAGTTCACATGTCCACAACGGGACCACGAGGGTACATCCGAAATAGATGCCCCATACACTCGACCCAAAATACACTGCACTGCGGGCAACCAGCCCAGGACACTCCTGCTACGCCTATCCTAACCTTACTCGATACATCCTGGAGTAAACAAATGAGAAAAAACTCACTAGGGACGCCACGAATGCGGAACTAGCGGAGCGTGGGGAGGCACGTCCGGGCAGGCTGAACGCAGAGCAGAGAAGGAAGAATGACGCCTGAATCAGCGTCTGGTCAGAGATCCACACAAGTACATCCACGATATGATGGAAAGCTTATTGGATAGTTATTCTTATTTTCTTTTTGTTTTTATTTTTTACGAAGTTTTTTCGTAGTGAGAACCCAATTCATAATGACTGAAGCCATGAGTGAGGTCGCGTGCGCTCATGATGAAGGCTCCTCAGTTTTTAAATGCTCTGCGCGGTAGATTCAAAACTACGGCGGATTAGTGTTTGAAGAGGATGCCTTATGTAATAGGCATGTTCGTCAATGATGGAGGGGCCACTAATAAATTAGGGCTACACACTTCGATCATTCTTACCTTGGTATGAGATGCTTACATAGCCTAGGCTAGACACTTCGTCATTCTTACCCTGGTATGAGATGCTTACATTTAGAAATTTCGAATCACAGTTAGGCCTAAGCTATAATTATATCCAGGACTTTTGAAAGGGGGGGAGGGGGGGGGGGGGAGGTGTTGAGAAGGGACTATGAGGGGTGTCGCCCCCCGGCCGTCGACGGAACACCATAGACGTGACTCAAACATCAGATATTCATGTTATTTTTCTAGTTAGGTCTTGTAACTTTTCGTCGATATGCCAATACAAAACATTATAAAGTTTGTAGCAGCACTAATTCAGAAACACTAGGCTATATCAATGATCCATACAACAGTTATTCATGAAGCTAGGCCCTACTAAATATTTGGCGTTTGCAATTAGGCCTAGGCCCTATATATGTTAGGCTATTAGGCCTATTATTTATTTATTGTTAAGAACAGTTTTAATACCCAAAGCAAGCCTGCAAAGGAATACTTAAAGATGTAGTTGGTATAAACTAGGTATAAACTAGCACCAGGACCAAATTTCTGAAAGCCACCTAACTTTATGATGATATCTGACTAGACTACTGACAGTTACATGATATGACTTTGCACCTCACCGAACACTAGCCTTGTGAGGGCCCTGGCCCAGAGAGCTAGTATAAAATAAACACATCAAGAGCAACAATCAAGGATGCTTCTCAAAAATACGTCTGGTCTGGCTTCAAGTAAAACGAAATTAATCAAAATATTCTCACTGTATTACGTTGAGTGAGCTTTGGCATAATTCACTGGTGCCCTAGAAAGATTATTATATCATACAGTCACACAGTTCGCCATTATTAATGAATAAATGTCACAGAGGGTATCATCCCACCTTTACTTATATGGGTTTGTTTACTGTCTTCAAATTCTCCCGGTCTCAGTTTACGTCACGAGCCGGCATAGCCAATCAACACACACCTTCTCTCCCAGATGTTTTCTGTCAGCAAGCTTCAACTACGCGCCAGAAAAACAATTATTGCATATTTGTATTATTAGAAGGTTTATTTATAGCACCATAACGTTCAGTAATGCAACTTATCTTGACCATTACTACATTATAAAATACTAATTGCAGCATTGATTTGCTTCCGTAATTCACCTTTAAACAACTAAGTTAAGTTAACTCGAATTTGGGAATTAATTAGTTAAGTTAATTTTAAAAGCTAATCGGTTAAGTTAATCAATTAACTCTACCTTTCATTTAACTTTGCAAGCTTCCCAAACTTGAATTTATGCTTTTTATATAAGTATTTGCACAAGTTTTTTAACTTGTGATTGCAAACATCTATTTTTATATGTATTAAGCAAAACGTTCTATAATATGATTAGCATTAGCCTACACAAATTCCTTACACAATTTAGTATCCATGTGTCAGTTATTACCTTAAGTATGTTATCATTCCCCTATAAAATGTACTTACGTTGATGAATGCAAGCAAAACCCTTTATATGCTCCTTCATGACAAGTATATCTATATAATTTTGTTTATTATTTTTTTGGGACTGTTTCAGGGGAATTACAATCAACCATATACTGTATAATTCAGTCATCAGTAGAACTAAGTAGGCTAGATATTATAACTCATCTCACTTGGCTAAATTACTCGACTCTTCATGGTCAGGTGAAGGTATCGAAAGATAATGGACACCCAGATCTATGTACAGTAAATGATGCTAGGAAAAAAATAAAAATAAAAAAATACCTACAGTATGCACTTTTAATAATTTTGACAAACGGATTTCAATGTATTACATACCAGTATGTCCACGTTACACTCCTAACTTCTTATTTTTTTATTAATATTAACTACAATAAACTACTTTAAGAGCCTGTTCATAATCAAAGAAATTTACTAGATTGCCTTATTTCCTTACAAGTTACAACTGTAATGTACACATTCTTATACAGTGCATCTAACTCGAACTTCAAACTAATCTGACTATTAAGCGATTTGAAGTTGACTGAAAATAACAAAATGGGTTGGAAAGTAAGCATCTACAATACATATACCGATATTAGAAACACGAAATTAATGATATACAACAATTCATATGAAATAATTATATGACAGGACAACCTATCACGATTTTTTTTTTCATACTACAGATCAATAAAACTTGAAAGACAGCAACACGTTTCAATAAGTATTTTGTGTTATGTGAGTATGGAGGAGACAAACGGCAGGCTGCCTGTAACGAGTGTCTCCCCCAAAGTCAAAAGAGTGACAGAGAGCCAAATTCAATGGTCGTTGGGGTCATAATGCCTGGAGACACGGAATGTAAAGCAGTCTAAGTCATAGTATGAAGGAAAGATTAATTAAGGGAGAGTGCTTGTTGAGTAGAAGAAAGACCGAGAAAACTTGCTAATTCTTGGGTTGGAGAGCTGGACAGAATAGGAGTGGGACTGTGTTGAAAGGCGGGTGCCTCACACTCGCCGCAGGAGAGGGGGTATGCACTGAGAGTGCTCTGAAGAACACAGCTGATTGTTGTAATACTGATAGAAGAGTGAAACATTTCACAAACATTGCCTGTCAACTGGTCAACACATAACGAAAAGGACCGTGACAACTAAAATGCATGTTTGGGTAGAGGTTAACGAAGGTAGTGAGACCATAGTTATTGGAGTTATGTATAGACCGCCAAATATGAGTAGAAATGACGGAACGTCATTATGGGAGGAAATTAAAATGGCATCAAGGTTTAGCAATGTGTGCATTATGGGGGATTTTAATTTTCCGAATATAGATTGGCAGCATCAAATAGGAGACTCTGATTCTGAGGAGTTTATAGAGGTAGTACAAGATAGTTTTTAATTTCAATTCATAGATACGCCGACTAGAGGTAATAATATTCTCGATTTAGGTTTCAGTAACAATGAACATATGGTAAATAATGTAGAGATAGGGGACCACCTAGGAAATAGTGACCACAATTCTGTGTATTTTAATATACAATGGAAAGGTAATACCAGAGAGAATACAACATTAATACCAGACTTTAGAAAAGCCAATTATGGTGGGTTAAGAAGAGCCCTATTAGCGGACCCTATGGTCAAAAAATTAAGTCGATCCAGGTGTCCAAATGAGTGTACCCCTTCTCAGGCACCTGTCATCTTAAGTCAGGAAGAGACGTCAACCTTGGTAGATACATATGATAATTTTATCAAGTCAGTATTCAATGCACAAAATAAATACATCCCCAAAAGAAAATTAGATCAACACAGAACCAACCCAAATGGATGAATAATAGACTATTAGATCTTCTAGGACAAAAGAGAGGAATATATAGAAAAATTAGAAAACGCGAAATTCACCTACTTGCTTACTATCAGAATCTATCAAGACAGGTAAAAAAGGATATTAGGAAAGAAAAAAGAAATTATGAAATTAAGGTTGCCAATGACTCAAAAAATAATCCTAAAGCTTTTTACCAACTATATAAATCCAAGGTTAGAGATGTAATTGGTCCCCTTAAAACTTCGATAGGAGAAATGACAGAAAATGATTTAGAAATGTGCAGTACATTAAATAGTCAATTTCTTTCCGTTTTCACTAATGAAAATTTGGTACAGTTTCCAGAAGTCCGTAAGGTATATAGCGATAGTATACGGTTACTATAAGTAGAAATGATGTGCTTAAGGAAATTGACAGACTGAAACCTCATAAATCGCCTGGTCCTGATGAGGTATATGCTAGAGTATTAAAAGAATGTAGGGATGAGTTAAGTTACCCATTAAAAAAATTATTTAACAAGTCATTGGAGACAGGTATAGTTCCAGAAGCTTGGAAGCTTGCAAACGTAGTTCCGATCTTCAAAAAAGGTGACAAATCAATAGCATCCAATTACCGTCCCATTAGTCTTACATCAATCATAGGAAAGCTACTAGAGTCAATTATTGCTAGTAAAATTAGAAACCACTTAGATACATTTAATTTAATAAATTCTTCTCAGCATGGATTCACTCAGGGACGTTCTTGCCTTACTAATTTGCTTAGTTTTTTCTCAGAGGTATATGAAGCAGTAGATAATGACAAGTCATATGATATAATATATTTAGATTTCAGTAAAGCTTTCGACAGAGTCCCCCATGAGAGATTGATGAGAAAGGTTGAGGCGCATGGAATAGGTGGGGCGTTGTTGGGATGGATTAGGTCATGGCTAATTGGTAGGAAGCAGAGAGTCAGCATAAATGGTACGAAGTCAGAATGGGGAGCAGTCAAAAGTGGTGTCCCCCAGGGATCTGTATTAGGTCCTCTGTTGTTTGTTATATACATAAATTACCTTGATTTAGGTATAACTAGTAGGATAAGTAAATTTGCAGACGATACCAAAATGGGGAGAACAATTGATTTAGATAGAGATATACAGTAGAGTGCCTACAAAGGGATCTAGATACCTTACACGAATGGTCAGTAAATTGGCAGATGAAGTTTAACATTGACAAATGCAAGGTATTAAAGATAGGGAAGATGCATACAAATGTTAAATATAAACTAGCTAATGTGGAATTAGAAAACTCGAATTGTGAGAAAGATCTAGGTGTGTTTGTTAGCAATGATTTGAAGCCTAGACAACAGTGTATAAGCGTTCGAAACAAGGCAAACAGGATTCTCGGGTTCATCTCAAGGAGTGTGAGTAACAGAACTGCTGATGTTATCTTAAAACTTTACTTGTCATTAGTGAGACCCTATATGGATTATGCTGTTCAATTTTGGTGTCCTTATTACAGAATGGACATAGATTGATTGGAGAGAGTACAACGTAGAATGACAAAAATGATCCATAATATTAGAAATCTTCCGTATAAAGAAAGGTTGAAGAAATTAGGCTTACATTCGTTAGAGAGACGCAGAGTTAGAGGGGATATGATAGAGGTGTTCAAGTGGGTTAGTGGGATTAACAAAGGGGACATGACAAATGTACTAAACCTCAGTGATAGCGAAAGAACTCGTACCAATGGTTTCAAATTAGATAAATTTTGTTTCAGAAAAGATATAGGCAAATATTGGTTTGGTAACAGAGTTGTAGATGGGTGGAATGGACTACCAAGTGCTATAGTGGGATTAAAAACGATAGGGAGCTTTAAGATAAAATTGGATAAGCATATGGACGAGAAGGGTTGGGTGTGAAGGGGGATCAGCAGGGTTGGGCCAATCAGCGCTCTGCAGACCCCGTAATCCTGCGTTAATCTCTAACCGTTTTGGTAAGATGATCCTCAGGGTATTAGAGTGTTGAGCCTATAATTGGGCTTTGTAATTGGGGTTGTGTGGGACAGGGATCTGCCTTGCTTAGGCCAATCGGCTTTCTGCAGACTCCCATTTTCTTATGCTCTTATGTTAAATTGAAATATTACTGAGCATTCAAATCCAAAAAAGAGAATAAGCAATGTTATTGTTAGTATTTCAATAAATTAAGATTGCTAATAATTATGAAGGACTTTTGAGGTTATAGTAGTTGACATAAAATGTATACAGGAATCATTGCACAGGTACAGGCTATTTCCAGAAATTTTCGATGGACAGTTATGTTTGTGGCAGCACTATGAGGCGCTATTATGTATATAATTGACAACTATACTGAGTTTGAATGATATAATGACCATGATCTACATTCTAATAATAACACATACCGGTATATAGAAGATTCCAAAATCAGCATTAGATATTGCAGAATATAGTTGTCCAGAAAATTGGCCGGGGAAAGATGACCGAGTTAATCCTATATAATTATTATACCTTCTACTTTAATCCTTCTAATCGGTCACGTTATTAGTCTCCTCACACACTCAAACGCAGGACATTCCTAGCTGTACAATGCTTTACTAGTATTGTTATACATTTTTTATGATCTGCTCCTTGAATATGATCTATATATACTGTATCTCTCTCTCTCGCGGTCTCTCTCTCTCGCACTCTCTCTCTCTCTCTCTCTCTCTCTCTCTCTCTCTCTCTCTCTCTCTCTCTCTCTCTCTCTCTCTCTCTCTCTCTCTCTCTCTCTCTCTCTCTCTCTCTCTCTCTCTCTCTCTCTCTCTCTCATATGGAAGTCTTATAAATACACTGAATGGGTCAGACAATGTGGATTAAAACAAAATGCTTAGCCTCAACATTACAAAGTTAGTAATATGAATATGATGAAAAGTTAACCAATTAATCTGAAGATATTTAAACTAAGTTAAGTCCGGAAATGAGATAACACAAATTATTTATAGCATTATTGTATTATAAATGGACAACATTTAGTTGTCAACATAATACACACAATGTGCATCCTTTAAAAGCCATTATAGAGTTTGGGAGGCTAACAAACTTCAAAGTGTGGGCGAAAAGACTTCAAGGTGTGGGCGAACGAACTTCATTGTTTGGGCTAACAAAGTCCTAGTGTGGGCGAAAAGATACTTGGGCGAAAAGACTTGTGGGCGAATAGATCTCTAAACCACAATCATATCTTAAATTATTTAATATACGGTACCGAATGAAATTGTTCGGTCGCATTATTTTATTTTACTAACTATTATGCGATCTTATTAAAATTAGGAAGGACGTCTATCAGTTATAGTGCTACAAACCATCTCAATGAACCTTAGCTAACATGACCCTTCCTAAGCAGTACAAAGCCGTCTAAATATATTTGAAATATAAGACACACATTACCGGTACTGCAATATATATATATATATATATATACCGGTATATATATTGTTACGTATATTGATCCTCAAGTGGTTAACTTGATGAATCTAGATAGCACAGAGATAATTTATATATTAAGGTATCAGTCAGCTGAAGGCAAAACGAAAGTAAAATCTAATAAAATTATTTCCTGCTGTTGCTTCCTTTCCTTTTGGATCTTAGGACTTGGTATCCTTTATTGACTGATACTCTTTAATTATGAAAAAATACTGAAACTAATTAAAGTCATGTAGTATTTATAAAAAAATATTATTTAACCAAAGCTTAGTAGGCTATGGTTATGAACCGAATAAGTTATATCTAAAGAAGGACTATTAATTATATATCAAGTCTTGAAAGATAAATATTAAGGTAAGAATATTTCTGTTTCTTACCCTTTTTGAAATTGATAGATAGTTTTCTTATATCATGTCCTTTTATTTATATTTAATGTAGTTATTATGCTTGGTTCTTGTCTTACGTTAATAGTATTATATTATTATTATCAGGATTAATATCAGTCACATAAAAAGTTAGATATATATTTAATAATTAGATAAATGTATATCTTAACCACGTAACATTGAGGTTTGATTATGAGTAAATTAAGTTACAGGATCGCTTCATAGATTCGATTCAGGTCTCACTCAAATAATATGAAAAGCAAAAATAATATTTTGAAGCTAAACAAATTTTCTTTAGCTTAGGAAATCACTAGAAGTAACATTAAAACAGCCATGTTAGTCTAAGGCGATATTACTAATATGAGACAATAGTATCACCGTATTTGTTCTTACCAGCAATGTAAGCTTAATTAAAAGAACATGAAAGAACTCTTAAGTATTAATATAAAACAATAGTATTACTTTTATCATAACCCAATTACTTAAAGAGTTGCTTTAGTCCACAAGTTAGTCAACTAAAATAGTTAAGTACATAATAGTAGCGTTAACGTTAATTCCCAATCACATATCTCACTAACCAACTTACTGCAAGTGTTTACACCGAACACACTTAACACACACTTATAATATCTGACTGACAGTCATAAGCAAATCCCATTATAATACTTCACCCCGTCTTCCTCCAGCTGCAAGTTCACCTTCCCAACTCCAAATGTGACTGATTTGAATGCCCACTACTCGGGTCTTATATACTATGCAATGATGGTGTAGGAACGAATCAGGAGGCGGGGGATGGTGCACGCCCCAATCACAGCTCCTCTAGTTGCGTAGCAGGTGCGTGGTCCAATGGCGTCGATTATCGTCATAGAGTCGGGTCATCGAAGTAGTTTGCAGGGTCCCATATGACGCACGCAGGTGTGAAGGCTTGTTTGCTGGTATGCAGGCGAGCTGGTTTCCACTCGCTGATCTGCTTCGCCGCCTGGGTCATTCGGCACTCCTTCAACTCTTAATTCTAACTCTTAAATAAACACATACAGGGCTCCGTATGTCAGACCTCCCCCCTAGAAAAGAGTTTAAGGAGTATAGTACATAATATACATAATACATAATCAGATTCACCACCAGATTGGCAACAGCAAGAACATAATGAGGATATAATAAGGATATCACCCAAAGTAGGCAACGTCTCCAGGTACCACATCAGAACGGTGACCGGTCAACTCAACCAGTAGACCATTTCAACCAGTAGCTCTCAACCAGTACCAAATCAACCAATACGGTTAGGTTAGGTTAGGTTAGTACTATATTTTGGCACTGGTTTGGTTGGTCTGGGTTAATTTGAAACTGGTTGAAATGGTCTACTGGTTGAGATGACATGTAACCCATCAGAACATAGCCGGAACGTAGCTGGAGCATTATTCGAACTGCAAGGCATTATCTCACAGCTGAAGGCTTGAAAGCGCGCTACTAAAGTATGATATTTACCTCGCTACAAGGGAGAGCTAATTGCCAAAATCCTCTCATTAAGTTAATCTTACTGCTGTATGAGGCCAACCTGGTAAATGCAATCTTTAATAGATACGTGATAGGTAATCGGCTAGCACGTTCTGGACCCCCTTAATATGTTTAACATCCAGGGAGTATTCCTGCAGCAACAAACTCCACCTGGTCAGTCGTTGGTTTTTATTTTGGAACTTATGCAAACATTTTAAGGGGTGATGGTCAGTATACATAGTGATGGCACCAGAGGCAGATTGCACATAGACAGCAAAGTATTGAAGGGATAAAATTAATGCTACCAGCTCCTCCTCAATGACTGAATAGTTGCGTTGAGCAGAATTGATTTTTTTACTAAAATAGCACACAGGATGCAATACTTCACAGTTGTCTTCCTGTAGCAATACTGCACCAAGCCCGGTATTGCTCGCATCCACTGCTAGGGAAAAAGATCTGTTAAAATCAGGAGCTCGGAGTATAGGATAATTTGATAAAATATATTTGGTAGTATTAAAGGCCTCCTCACATTCGGAGGACCACTCAAACATCACATCCTTACGGAGAAGATCTGTCAGGGGAGCTGTTAACCTAGAAAAGTTTAAGATGAAGCGCCTATAATAACCAATCATTCCTAGGTACCTTTGGATATGTTTCTTAGTGCTAGGAGTTGGGAATTCTAGAATAGACTCTACCTTTGCTTGAGGAGGTGCAACCTGCCCCTGACCTACCGTATATCCCAGATACTGGACCGTACTCTTTACAAAGGTGCATTTCTTAAGATTAACCACCAGATTGGCATCAGCAAGATTTAAGAACAGCAATCTAAGTTGGTAAAGATGCTCCTCCCATGACTGTGAAAAGATAAGAATATCATCGATGTACACAACGCAACCTGGTACCCCTTCAGTCACCAAATTCATGA
Organism: Paralithodes platypus; assembly: GCA_032716605.1. NCBI lineage: Eukaryota > Metazoa > Arthropoda > Malacostraca > Decapoda > Lithodidae > Paralithodes > Paralithodes platypus. The sequence continues at coordinate 9,224,627 of CM064515.1, read as the reverse complement.
GGCGCTGGAATGTAGCTGGAGCGTTTTTCAAGCCGTAGGGCGTTACAGCAGAAGGCTTGATTATTGACTACAAAGCATGATATTTCCCTCGCTCTAGGGGTGAGAGCTACTTGCCAATATCCCTTCATTAAGTCAATCTTGCTGATATAGGTGGCTGTACCAATCTGGTCAATGTAGTCGTCGATCCGTGGCAGTGGGTAGGTATCGTTCTTTGTGACAGCATTAACTTGCCTATAGTCCATACATAACCTATGTCTGGCTTTGGCACAAGTATGACCGGACTACTCCACTGGCTTAAGGCCCTAGTGATCAGCTCGTTTGGCATGAAGTCAAGCTCGACCTGCAGTATACTCCTGCGTTGTGGTGACACGGTAGGGGGATAGTTTAATGAGTGTTGCATCCCCTACGTCGATGTCGTGCACGGCCAAAGAAGTGAGCCCTGGAGTATCACGGAACACACTGGGAGACTGAGATAAAACAGAGATTAGTTGGTTCGCTTGATCAGAGGGAAGATGACATAGTTTAGATGGTAATTCCCCCCAAGCTACTGAGTTATACTTAAAGTTGGATAGGCTACATGACAAGTCTAAGTCTGCATGGATACCTTCAGGCTCTGGAACAGTCTGTTGCGGGTCAGTAAGAGAACTGAAGACTTCGTCCGCACCAGGCTGTCCACAGGTCCTGACATTCACTGCCACAGTGGGAGAATCTGGAAGAGAGGAATCAGGGGACCTATGGTAGGGTTTCAACCTATTTATTTGGAATACTTGCGTGGGCTTTCTCCTGTCTGGGGTAGTTACTAGATAACCGGTAATGCTCACCCTCTGAATGATCTTATATGGGCCCCTGAACTTGGCAGATAAAGGTTGGCCAAAAAGGGGGAGCAGGACCAAAACCTCATCACCGGGCTGAAACTCGCTCTGACAGGCTTTTATGTCATACCAGTTCTTCATGGAGCTTTTAGCCACTGTCAAGTTTTGAGCTGCAAACTCACATGAGGATCTCAGCCGGGTTTTGAAATCTGAAACATACTTGGAGGTTTTGGTTCCCCTCCTGGCCAACTAGGCTATCCTGCAATAGTTGCAAAGGACCTCTTACCTGGTGACCGAAAACTAGCTCATTAGGGGAAAAACCCAGGGATTCAGTTGGAACCTCACGAGTAGCAAATAAAAGAAAAGGTACCCCCTTATCCCACTCAACTCCGGTATCTGTACAATATTTACGCAACATGGCTTTCAAGGTTTGATGATACCGTTCGAGAACCCCTTGATTCTCTGGGTGGTAGGTGCTCGACTTAACATGCTCGATACCCAACTCCTTCAGGGACTGCTGAGAAATATTAGAGGTAAAATTAGTTCCTTGATCACTTTGCACCTCATGGGGGAAACCCATTCTGGTGAAGAATTTGAGCAGTTCCTTGATGACAGTTGGAGCAGAGGTAGTCCTTAAGGGTATAGCCTCTGGGTAGCGAGTTGCCATGTCCATAATCGTTAATAAATAAATGTTACCTTGGGAAGTCTTAGGCAATGGGCCTACAATGTCCACTACCACCCGAGTAAAAGGATTCTCGAAGACGGGCAAGGGCACCAGAGGATGTACAGGCACCTTCTGATTGGGTTTTCCTGTCATCTGGCAAGTGTGACACACTCTACAAAACTCCACTACTTCTGCATGCATTCCTGGCCAGAGAAAGTGGGCTCTGATTCTGTCTAGAGTTTTTCTCACACCTAGGTGTCCTGCCAATGGTATACAATGTGCCATTTCCAAGATATCTCTACGACAAGGTTTGGAGACTACTACTTGATGGACGTCCCAGGCCCCGTCATCGATTGGTCTGTGTGGCTGTCTCCATCTACGCCACAATACTCCTCCTTTGAGGTAGAAACATTCACCACCCTCCTTCTCACATTCCTCTTCACTCACGGCCCTGGCAGCTAACTCCTTGCATTCTCTATCATCTTTCTGTAGCTCTACCAGGCCACTAGGACAATTTGGAGGGGTTTCATAGTCATTGTAAGGGTCAAGATGAGCCATAAAGGTGTCAGATAAATCCACCTCAGTCACATCATCAGGCACAGTTGGAGCGTCATTCACACTCATCATCCCTTTCATCAACTCTTACAATCGGTACATTTCTGTCTGAGGGAACTGCTACTCGAGACATTGAACGTGTGACAGCACACACAGGGAAAACTGTTGGCATCTCCTTTTCGAGCTCACCGGTTAGTGGCTCGTTAACAGGGGAAAGTGACAAAATGGGGTCTGGTTGGACCTTCTCACCTGCTACATCATTCCCCAAAAGGAGTGTTACCCCGGGCACAGGGATATCTTGGGACCTACACAAAGCTATGGTGGCCTCACCCTGTAGTAACTCACATTCAATTTCGCCTTTTACCAAGTATGCATAAAATTGGCCTCCAGCACCTCTCATTATAACTTGTTCGCTGGGTGGGCACTCAGTGTAAGGATTCACCATGAGGGTGCTAGTAGAACCTGTGTCTCTCAGAATTTTTACCTCATGCATGCAATCATTTAATCTCACGTTGCCAGATGAAATAAAGGGATGATAACTGTCCTGCACTGATGGAGAAATTATTATTGGCTTAACCCTAGTGGGTTGCACCACGCATGCTACTACACCCCTGTCTAGATGGTTTACGTTAGCTGCTAGGTACTCCTTCTGTCGGGAGTCCTGTATTAACCCGGGAGCTGCAGGGAGACTCTTAAGAGTTCCCCCGGCGGACTGCGGGAAGACTCTTAAGAGCAGAGCTTTTGAACGCGTACCAAAACCGCGCGTTTATAGCCAGGCGGCTGAAAATTGGTGTGGGTATAGTACTACATGTCAACTCTCGACACCACCCCGCCAAACGCTCACCCCGCACTCGTGCAAGCACCACCGCGCCAGTAACCAAGCACTAGTCATGGAGCCCACACGTCCCTCACGCTCGCTCCCTGATGACACAACCAGCCCTCCTTCTGGTGGTGTTAGCCGCCGTGGAAGGCAGAGGGTGGCTGCTAAAGACCCTAGCTACCAGTATGACACGCCCTACAGCTCGGAGGACGAAACACCAGCACCCAAAGCACGAAAAACACGTGCAATCACGACAAAGGTACAGAGGTCATTGGTGTTTCGGGACACTGCCACCACGACCCAGGCCACTGCAACAACCACTACCACCACCACTGCCACCCCTGCCACCGGTACCAGCGACGCAGGAGGCTGCCCTAGGGCTGCAGAACCTGCGGGGGCAGGAAAAATTAAAGGCACGGGCGTAGGGAAGAGAACCCGTACGCCAGCCACAGTGACCCTACCACCACCACCAGCCGCCCCTGGCCCGGCTGCCCCTGCTGCCCCTGCTGCCCCTGCTGCCCCTGCCACCCCTGCTGCCCCTGCCCAAGGAAAAGGGAAGGGGAAGGGGAAGGGGAAAGGGAGAGGGAAAGCGACTGCTGGCCCTGCTGGCCCTGGTGTCCCTGCCGGCCCTGCTGCCCCTGCCGCCCCTGCCGCCCCTGCCCAAGGAACAGAGAGAAGGGCGACAGGCACCACCATCATCTTGCCTGCCTCCAGGGCCACAAGACCACGCACCACTGCTGCCCCTGCCGCCGGCCCTGCCGCCGCCCCTCCCACCGCCTCTGCTGTCCCTGTCCATAAGACTCCCGCACGTGCTAAAGTGACCCGGAAAACTCTGACACCATCAAAGTATGCCGCCCTGCTGTTTGATGGTGATTCGCAGGGCATTGGCAGCCCGGGTTTCGATGACGAAGCCCTAGCACGGGACAAAGGGTGGGGGGATTTGGGAGTGGACAGTGGGAGTGAGTCCGACGTCGGTGACGAGAATGAGGAAGGGCATCGTCTGTCAAGTGAAGAGGAGGGTGATGATGATGCAGTGCTGTATCGTGACCATGGAAGCGATATTTCAGACGCTGAAGGAGACGCAGACGACATTCCGATCCCTGGGCTGCCTTCGTTCGATTGGTCTGACGGGGTAAATTTTGTACCTGACGTGCCCCAGTTCAATCCTGGGACGTCAGGAACAACTGACGACTGGCCCTGTGACGATCAAGCGAACGAAAGCGACTTCTTCCTCGCTTTTTTCGATATGGAGGTAATGACGTACATCGTTGCCCAAACAAACGCCTACTACAGGTGGGTGTTTGGGAGATTGGACGTCATTTCTCCAAAAGCGAGAATACGAGGCTGGGTGGATACGACTGTGGAAGAATTTATGTCGTTCTTTGCCTTGTTGTTCCTCATGCCTCTGATCAAGAACGATGTGTTGCAACACTATTGGAAGCACGACCCTCTCATCGCCACCCCAACTTTCAATAAGTTCATGACTCGTGACAGATTTTTGTTGCTGTTAAGATTTATGCACTTTGCAGACAACGACAATCCTAACAGGATTGACAGGATATGGAAAGTTCGGGATGTGTTCACCATGTTGTTGGAGAGGTATAGGAAATACTTTTACCCCTTCCTCAATTTGGTGATTGATGAGTCGCTCGTGCTCTTCAAAGGACGTCTTGTTTTCAAGCAGTATATCCCCTTGAAAAGGCATAGGTTCGGAATCAAGCTCTTCGTTTTGTGTGACTGTGAAACTGGAATAGTGCTTGACATGATCGTGTATACAGGCACTGACATTGACATACCGAAAGCCGCTGCCAATGACCCCATGGGCATGTCAGGTGCCATCGTCAGGAAAATGTTGGCACCTTACCTGGGCAAAGGCCACATCATCTACACTGACAACTGGTATACTTCTCCTGCTCTCTGCCAGTTTCTTCATGACAACCAAACGGGGTCATGTGGGACTGTCAGAAAGACAAGAAAGTTTATGCCTAAGTTCACCGGTAATGTCATTCCTCTTACAGATGCCTCCTCCAGTGACACACCTTCTGAAGACGACCTGGCCCAGGAACACCACGAGAGGCATGTGCGAAGAAGGCGACGAAAGGGGCAGAAATACAAGCAGCTCGAAAAGTGTGGGAAAGTCATAGCCCTGAAGTGGAGGACAAACGAGACGTCCACCTGCTTTCCACCGTCCAAACAGGTGCCCAGATGGATTCTGGCAAAATCCACTACCGAACCAGGAAGACCATCTACAAGCCCGACATGGTAGTGGACTACACTAAGAACATGCGCCTGGTGGACAAGTCTGACTGTCAGCTGTCAGGCGTTGAGTGTCTGAGGAAGACTGTGAAGTGGTATCACAAGCTCTTCCTCCACCTAGTTGATATCACGATTCTCAACGCCTACAAGTTGTGGTTGGTGAAGAAGGATATGTCCCCAAACCAGAAGCTGAAATTCCGGGAGTTCGTGTACAACGTCTCATACCAACTCCTGGAGAAGTATGGCACCACCACTCACAGACGTACGGCATGGCGTGGGGATCACGTTCCTGACCGCATCCAGCTGGGTGTCGAAAGACACTACCCAACCAACACCGAGCTGATTGGCACTCGTCACAGGCAGGCGCAGTGCACCGTCTGCAGCTCCAGTGTCAGGAAACCCCATGTCACCAAAAGAGTCACCTCAATGTGCGCCGAATGCAAAGTTCCACTCTGCCTGGGTGACTGCTTCAGGGACTACCACACCTTCAAGAATTATTGAGTGTCGCCCCCTGCCCTGCCCTGCCCTGGACTCGCCCCGTGCCCTGCCCTGCCCTGCCCTGGACTCGCCCCCTGCCCTGCCCTGCCCTGCCCTGGACTCGCGCCCTACCTTACCTGACCTGACCTAATTGATCACGCTACCTCATAATGTAACATATATATTATATTATGTATAAGTTCCAAAGATGTCCCTGTGATATAGCTTTTACATTATATAATTGTATGTTTCATTATTTAGTTTATAAGTTTCAAAGATTTACATGTAATATGCCTTTTTTTTTTAGTATATCAATATATATGTTTGTTATTAGCCTAAGTAATGTGTATATAAATATTTTCTTACCTCAAATGAATTGTACAAAAATAAATATGTTTCAATAAATCCTGTCAAACCTACTAAGATAATACAAAAAAACAATAAAAAAAACAAAAAAAACAAGGTCATGTCATTGTATTCTTACAACATGATATATTCTATGAATATTTCATATTGTTTGAATACAATGGCATGATCTTGTAAAAAAAAAAATTTATCAAAACATTTCTAGACAGTATAAAACCTTCCCCATAACCCCCTCCTGGATTCGATCCCACTACCCTACCACACTTTGAGTTTTCCAGTCCGCGACCTTACCAACCATGCCACAGGAGCTCATACCAAATATTACTCAAAACTTCGTGTCTACAATCGAAATGACAATATACAAAAAAAAAAAAAATTATCCCACCAATTTACGTTTGTAAATTGATGGGATTATCAATTATATCATGCAAAGGTTTATAAAAGTTTGTCTCTGTCAAGAATTAGTAATTATATAACTTTTTTCTGTTAAAAATTGCCCAAACACTCAGCAAAATTGCCCCTCTCAGTGTGACTCCTCTCATTTTCACACGGTCAAGCGGTCACGAGGTGACCCTTGCCGCTCCTTGATGCTCCAGACACAGCAGCTCTGTCTGGGAACAACATTTGTATAAATACAATAATGCATAAAATACTCTTCACAAATACATTTGTATTGTATAATATTGTAAATAAAAATGAATAATAACTGTGTGGGTGTCGAAAATTGCTCAACCAGCTTTCTTATGTCTCGCCTACGCGCGTATATTGGATTATACATAGTCATGACTGTCATACAAATACTTACAGTAGGTCTCGAATATACATTTAGATTGTATATTACTTGGAAATAAATAAATATAAGTTTCTCTGGTGGCAATCTACCCTTTCGCAAGTGTAAGGAGACACCAGTCTATATTTAGCTCTCTATCACAAAAGGCAATCTGCCTGTGTTTACTGACCACCCTCGTTGCTGGTCTATAATATAGTACTTTATTTACAGTCAATGGCCTACATGTTTCTGTGGTACTTCACATGTGTCTAAAATGCAATGTCTGCTTGCATAAAAATGCAATTCTGAAGTCCATTTATACGTACGACATACGCATGTCTCAGTTTCTCTCTCTCTCTCTCTCCATTCCTGACTCATGTTATTGTAGACCTCTTGGTGGCAACGAACACCAGACATCTGGTAGACATAAGGTTCAAAATACCAAGACATCCATGCGCCTCGGGCGCCTCCACAATTATCACAAAGCTGGCTATCTATCTAGAGATCTCCCTGCCTGCCTTCCTTCTCTCCACGACTCACTCACTCCCTGCATGCCTCCCTCCCACCCACCCCCACCAACCCTTTCAGGCTTCCGTCTGTCTGCTAGAAACTCATTGATAATGTGCGTAAATATTGCATGAATTGGTCTATATGCGGTATATATTTTGATATATGGCACGTCTACATACGTACAAGTCTGTATTATAGCATGACAGTGCTCTACGTACAAGATATAAGTGATATTTATGGCGTAACACACCCTCTCCCCCTTTCATTCCCAGCACAACTCACTCACACCTTGGTTCACGCAAAGAAACTCATTGATAATGTGCGTAAATATCGCATGAATTGGTCTATATGCGGTATATATTTTGATATATGGCACGTCTACATACGTACAAGTCTGTATTATAGCATGACAGTGCTCTAAGTACAAGATATAAGTGATATGTATGGCGTAAACCACACTCTCAGCTCATAAATTGCCGCCAAACCTCCAACACATCTTCATTCCCGCCTAAAAATTATCTTATAATTCCCTTATATATTGCAATTTGTGATCACTATGAGGCATATTCATTGTTATATGGGTGGCCTACACATGTATACATACTCTACATAGCCTAAAAGGGCTCAAAAAAGGAGATATACGTGATAATACGTGGTAACCCACCCCCTCCTCCCTCTCCTTCTATCCCCTGGGCGCGTGAAAATTCGGCAGGGAAATCTCGCTGCTCGATGACAATCTAGCCGCGCGGTGCCATTCCCTCCACATTTTTCAACTACGGACCGTTCCCCCACCCTCCCAAGACATTTTTGGGGGGGTCAAATATATATTGGCCGATGCACGCAAACATTCCCTACACGATGATGTACTTTTTATCGAAATTGGCAATGGGTCCCAAAATCATCATAGGTGCGCACAGTATTTCCCTGTAGAAAACCCCCTGTGCGCCGCGGAGAGGTTAAAGGAACTTTTGGTGCTGGTACTCCTGTCGGGAGTCCTGCATTAAAGGAACTTTTGGTGCTAGGTACTCCTTCTGTCGGGAGTCCTGCATTAAAGGCACATATGGAGTTTGAGATACGGTGGCAACTGTCTGCCCCGATCTCTCGGTTTTCTCCTTGGCCCAGCACTGATAAGCTAGGTGGCCTCTCTTGCCACAAAAAGTACATACTTTAGGGGATACGGGAACGTTCCCTCTTTGAGCATTACTATTACTTTGGGCCCCACCTCTGTTACCATTGCCCTGAGTCGCATTTTTAGTTGGGGGAACAATTCTATTTTGGCTAGCTGGGAAAGACGTTACAGGCTTGTGACTGGGTCTGTCAGATTTGTGATTGGGATACTTAGAATTAGAACTAGAATTATCGTAGGGCTTCTTTCCACGAAATTTGTTGTTGAGCACGTATGTATCAGCCATGTCAGCGGCGTCGGCAAGACAATCTACCTTTTTCCCCCTCAAATGATAGGCTACAGAAGAATCAATTTTCCATAGGAAATTTTCTAACAGGACCAACTCCTTCAGATCGTTGTAGCTTGTGACTTTCTTACTTTTGACCCAATGATTGAAAGTTTTAGTCATGGTCCTGGCAAATACCTTATGGGTTTCTTCTACTTTCTTCTGTTTTTTACGGAAAGATTGCCTGTAAGCCTCAGGCTGTAATTGATAGGTTTTTAGGATAGCATCTTTGAGATTGTCATAATCCTGCCTAACCTCTGCTACTTCTGACAAATACGTGGCTCGAGCCTGCCCTGTCAAAACGGTTTGCAACATAAAAGGCCATTGATCTCTTGTCCACCTCATACCTCCAGCAACTTCCTCAAACAAAACAAAGAAATCCTGCACATTATCCTCAGTGAAAGGTGGAATGACACTGGTCATAGTCAATCTCAGAGGGGGAGCAATTTCGGGAGCATTTGTATGAACATTTAGTTGAGCTATACGATATTGACATTGATATTGTTCGGTCGTTGCTCTGGCTTGGTCGGCATTTGCTCTGGCTTGTTCGGCATTTATTCTGGCTAGTTCTAATACTTGATCAACGGTAAAACCAGGTGGCAATTGTTATTCAAGTTGGCTAGGTTTACTCGGGATCCCACCAACTGCTCCGTCACCCTCCCCGCCTTCTACAGGGAACAGGTGGGTTTTTATGGTCTGAGCCACCTCTACTTTGGACATGTTTGAGACAGTTAACTGGAGATGTGAGGCAAGCACTTTCAGTTCAGATTTTAACAGACGGTCAATATCAGGGGCTGTGGGTTCTGATTCTATGAAAACCCGAGCATCTTCGTCATTAATTATATCAGGCATGATTAATATTTGATTTTTAAGTAGTGAAACGGTAATGAAACTGAGTGAAACTGTATGAAACGAATCCTGGCAAGGTCGCCACTCTTCTGTTCCGTATCTTGATCCTCAAGTGGTTAACTTGATGAATCTAGATAGCACAGAGATATATATTAAGGTATCAGTCAGCTGAAGGCAAAACAAATGTAAAATCTAATAAAATTATTTTCTGTTGTTGCTTCCTTTCCTTTTGGATCTTAGGACTTGGTATCCTTTATTGACTGATACTCTTTAATTATGAAAAAATACTGACACTAATTAAAGTCATGTAGTATTTATAAAAAAAATATTATTTAACCGAAGCTTAGTAGGCTATGGTTATGAACCAAATAAGTTATATCTAAAGAAGGACTATTAATTGTATATCAAGTCTTGATAGATAAATATTAAGGTAAGAATATTTCTGTCTCTTACCCTTTTTGAAATTAATAGATAGTTTTCTTATATCATGTCCTTTTATTTATATTTAATGTAGTTATTATTCTTGGTTCTTGTCTTACGTTAATAGTATTATATTATTATTATCAGGATTAATATGAAAGTCACATAAAAAGTTAGATATATATTTAATAATTAGATAAATGTATTTCTTAACCACGTAACATTGAGGTTTGATTATGAGTACATTAAGTTACAGGATCGCTTCATAGATTCGATTCAGGTCTCACTCAAATAATATGAAAAGCAAATATAATATTTTGAAGCTAAAAGAATTTTCTTCAGCTTAGGAAATCACTAGAAGTAACATTAAAACAGCCATGTTAGTCTAAGGCGATATTACTAATATGAGACAATAGTATCACCGTACTTGTTCTTACCAGCAATGTAAGCTTAATTAAAAGAAAATGAAAGAACTCGTAAGTTATATGCTCAACAGGTGGCGTTGTGTGTGTGTAAGTGTGAGAGTCCGAGTGTAGGGGGTGAGACAGTGAAGCACGGGAACGAGGTGGCTTCAGAGAGCCATGGGCCTCGGGCCCGAGCTTCGGGCCATGAGTGAGCACCGTGCCTCATGTGAAGGCAAGATGGCAGGTGCTCGTTGTACTCTACGTGCTTCATATGTCTCACTCCCTAGACTGGAACAAGACCTCACGGGCTTCACTGTTCATTGTAAAGCGGTGAATGTTAAGGCTCTCAGCCTATGCCCGAGAGGAAGTAAGTTGGAATATAGAAAAAAAAAAAAAAAAAAAAAAAAGTATTAATATAAAACAATAGTATTACTTTTATCATAACCCAATTACTTAAAGAGTTGCTTTAGTCCACAAGTCAGTCAACTAAAATAGTTAAGTACATCATAGTAGCGTTAACGTTAATTTCCAATCACATATCTCACTAACCAACATACTGTAAGTGTTTACACTGAACACACTTAACACACACTTATAATATCTGACTGACAGTCACAATCCCATTATAATACTTCACCCGTCTTCCTCCAGCTGCAAGTTCACCTTCCCAACTCCAAATGTGACTGATTTGAATGCCCACTACTCGGGTCTTATATACTATGCAATGATGGTGAAAGAACGAATCTGGAGGCGGGGGATGGTGCGCGCCCCAATCACAGCTCCTCTAGTTGCGTAGCAGGTGTGTGGTCCAATGGCGTCAATTATCGTCATAGCGTCGGGTCATCGAAGTAGTTTGCAGGGTCCCATATGACGCACGCAGGTGAGCAGGCTTGTTTGCTGGTATGCAGGCGAGCTGGTTTCCACTCGCTGGTTCGCTCACTGGTCTGCTTTGCCGCCTGGGTAATTCGGCACTCCTTCAACTCTTAATTCTAACTCTTAAATAAACACATACAGGGCTCCGTATGTCAGAATATATATATATATATATATATATATATATATATATATATATAAGGAAGATAAACACCAGTGTAGGTAACCAATTCTTGATTTTATTTGCTAACGTTTCGATACAATACTTGTATCATCATCAGAGCCTATAATTATTGAACAAAATAACTTCTTTTAAAATTTGATTATACATAGTGATTTAATTTTAGTAAAAAAACATAATAAATATTTATTATTGCATAGTAGAAATTAAAACAAATGTTCTACTATGCAGTTATAAATGGTTCCATGTCATCTCAACCAGTAGACCATTTCAACCAGTGCCAAATTAACCAAGATTAACCAAACTAGTGCCAAAATGTAGTACTAACCAAACCAAACCTAACCTAACCTAACCGTATTGGTTGATTTGGTACTGGTTGAGAGCTACTGGTTGAAATGGTCTACTGGTCACCGTCATAAATATTTATTATGTATTTTTATTAGAATTAAATCTCTATGTATAAGCACATTTTAAAATAAGTGATTTTGTTCCATAATTATAGGCTCTGATGATGATGCAAGTATTGTATCGAAACGTTAGCAAATATATTCAAGATGTGGTTACCTACATTGGTGTTTATCTTCCTAATACGTCTACGCTTTCCACGCTCAAGATCTCTAGCTGGTATATATATATACATATATATATATATATATATATCTTATAGTGTATATATACTGTATTATACGTGTACGCCTGTGTGTGTCAAAATAAACGAACACTTTTCCCTGTAGTGAGTATAGAGCAATTTGTATCCCTATCTTTACTGCATAGATGAGAGAGAGTACAAAGGAGTCTAAAGGAAATCAAGCAACAACAGGTGTAGAGACCCCTCTAGGCTGGTTGTCCTCCAAAACACCGAGGCTCGAGTGTCCAAACAGTGGTTTAGAGTGGGTGACAGGATTAGGAAGTTAGTAGGGAACAGATGAGTTAGTAATATAAAACAGTTATAAGTGATCTTTCGTATTTCTGGGTAAAAAAGCGTAACGTCTTAGTAATATTTATACGCAATAATCCTTGATGAATTTGAGGGGGGAATAAAATAAATGTATTCATTTACAAACGCAGTCAGTCGCGGGTTTGATGCAAGATATTTGTCTAGGCGAAGTTTAAGAGAATCAACGGTGCTACAGTCTATAACGTCTCGGGGAAGCCTATTCCACAAGTTGACAACTCGATTGAAGAAGAAATTCTTAGATTCGTGAGAGTTAAAGGATTTACCAATAATTTTGCAAACGTTTCTCTGCGTGTAATTAGATTGATCGATAGTGAAGTACTTACTACAGTTTATATTGTCGATGCCTTTGATGATTTTGAACACTTGAATCAAGTCGCCTCTTAAACTGCGCTGGGTTAAAGAAAATAGATTTAACACTCAAGCCGCGGAGCCCCACATATGTCGGGTGAGAGAACCATGGCCCATGCGGGACCCGACATATGTTGGAAGTGATGTTGAGCATATTATTGGCTCTGAGAGAGAGTCCACGCGTTGGGAGGACAATAGGCGGGCTCTGAAAGAATGGTGAAAGGGGTGTGTGAGAGCGTGGTGAGTGGACCTCCGCCCTCGACTCGTGTCTGTCAAGTTCTCTCGTGTGATCGCCGTCATGCCTAGGTTCAACCGCACCTCGCCTTCCGAGAATGCATAACCAATCATGAAAGCGTGAATAATCCTGAATGACGAGTGAATAATAATACATGACGAGTGAATAATCGTGCATAACTCCAGTCCAGGGGTTTCCTGGTGTTTAGGTTAGCAAGTCGTTAATATAGGAACGAAATGATTAATCAGCATGTTTACCTTAGCTATTGATAAGGACACCTGTGGTATTGCCTCTGGACCACAGCTAGCAGCTCCTTGTACAGGCATATACAAAAGTCGTGTCACAAGTATGAATTGAGTTATGAGTTGCCTAAATATGAGTGAAAGGATCGTATAACATGTTTGTGTATCACTTTCATATAATATTGAGTGAATTATATTGCTATTTATCAGTTCAAGTAGTGTATCTTATATACTTGTTTTAGTGTTTGTTAGTGAAAACACGTTCATAACTGGTGGAGCATATGTCGCCATGCTCCCTCCCCCCTGTGCATTTTTGCTCGATAATTTACTGGTGGAAAGTGCTTGGGAGGTAAGTTTTTTATTGGCAAAAGCACTCTACATATACGGCTTGGTGGCCACGAAGGAATCCACCTCCCCCCCTCCCTCCTCCCCCTCCCCCCATATATATATATATATATATAATATAATTCGTATTTATGTATGTATGTATGTTATGCCCGCTCCCCCTCTTCCCCATGCCCCCCACATATATAAATATATATATTTATATTATTACCAGTATCCATTATTATTATGATATATTATTATTGTTATACCTCCCTCCTCCTCCCCTCCCTTCCCCCCTCCCCTCCCCCCCTCCCCTCCTCCTCCCCCTCCCCTCCCCCCTCCCCCATATATATATATATATATATATATATATATATTTATATATATAATATATGTATATACAGTATATATATTTGTTTTCGATTTTTGGTTTGAATTTTTAGTTTGATATATATATATATTTTGTATATATATATGTGGGGGTGAAGGGGAGGGGGGGTACAACAATAATAATAATAATGGATACTGGTAATAATATATACTGTATATACCGGTATATATTATTTTTTTATTTTTTATTTCTGTTTTGTATTTTTTTGTATACCCCCCCCTCCCATTACAGATCAGTTACACATATCTGAGTAGTCTAGCAGCCATGAGTAAGAGTCGACCCATCCCGGAGGACCAGCTGGCCTCCGTCCTCGCCACAGTCCTGGATATGACAAGCAGCGAGAGTGGAAGTGAGGACGACATGGGGGGGGGGATGATGAAGAGGAGTGGACAGATGATTTTAGCCCTTCTCCACCGCCCAGGGGGAAGAGGAAGAGGAGTGTCATCGATGACCCTTCAGCACCTCCACCTCCACCCGTCCTACCTCGCTCATCCCCACCTGTCCCCCTACCTCGCTCATCAACACCCGTCCCCCTACCTCGCTCATCAACACCCGTCGCCCTACCTCGCTCATCAACACCCGTCGTCCTACCCCGTACAACCCCATCCATCACCCTACCCCATACATCACTACGCATCGCCCCACCTCATCCATCCCCACCCGTCCTACCTACTCCCCTCCTACCAGCACTAATTCAACCATCAACATCCACTCATCTCTTCATACCACAACCATCAACATCCACTCAATGCTTCACACCACTACCATTCCCTCAACACATCATCATTCTATTCTTCTCCTGCTTCACGCACCCTGCATGGCGGTCCCTTGTTACCTCAGGTAGAATCACCGGCCAGCAACATCTCAGACAGCCCCCGCATCCTGGCTTCACTCCTGCCGGTGGGTAGTCTAAAGACCCCGCCATCATAAAGGACTTGTGATAGCGGGGAGGCTGCTCACGTAGCCTCCCCCTCTCTGACCGCCTTGGGTAGCAGCGGGGGCAGCGAGGCGTGCTACATGGCGTTTGTTCTGCCTGAACATCGCCAAACCATGCACGACGAGATTGCTGCGGAAATCGATGAGGAGCTTCCACAAAGGCTTCCTCCTGCCCCACTTAATCCACCCACAGCACCTTCTCCATCATCCTCATCACCCCCACGGCCTGACTCCACCACAGCACCTCCATCCCACGGCCTGACTCCACCACAGCACCTTCTCCATCACCCTCATCACATCCACCATCACCCTCACCCCCTTCGTCTTCTGCAGAAGACGACCCCCCATCCCCTCCCCGTCCCCGCCGAAAATCTTGGCCCATGAAGGGCCGAGGTGGTAGGCCCAGGGGCAGCAGAGGTCACATACGTTGTGCAGGCGGACGACGTGGTGCTCTCCAAGCACGTGCACCTCAACGCCCCCCCCCCCCCCCACCGTGTATGCTGAGGATCACGAGTGGACTACAGACCCGTTCACATCCAACTTTGATCCTTTCACTGGAACCCCTGGCTTGCGGGTTCCAGCAGCAGTGACACCACTGTAGTACTTCCAGCTCTTCTTTACAAGAGAACTGCTCAGGTTCCTGGTGAGTGAGACCAACGCATATGCCTTATTCGTTGGTTCTCTCTGGACAACATTCAGTAAGGAGGACATGGCCAAATTCCTTGGCCTGTACTTCCTCATGGGTGTGAATAAACTCTCCACTGTGTGTCACTACTGGGCAAATGACGGAGTCCATGATTATCCGACGTTTCGCAAGACCATGCAGGTCTCCAAGTTCCAAGCCTTGCTGAGGAATTTCCACACATTCAGCAGCAAGGCAGTCATCAAGCAGTGCAAAGACAGGCTAGTGAAGATCCACACGGTGATGCGCTACCTGCTTGCTGGCTTCAAGCTTGTCTACGTCCCGGAGAGGAAGGTGTCCATCGACGAAGGCTGCCTTGGGTGGAAGGGTCGCCTTTCATTCAGGTGCTACAACCCGATGAAGCCTAAGAAGTACGCCATCAAGCTGTACATCCTGGCAGAGTCCATGACTGGTTTCGTGTATGACTTTCAAGACTACACTGCTATTGGTCAAACTCTCCAGAAAACGGTTGAGGGTTTAACGGCGTCCCTGCAAGGCCTGGGTTACATGTTGTTCATGGACAACTTTTACAACTCAGTTGACCTGTGCCAGCACATGCTCACACACCACCATATCTATGTGTGTGGCACCCTGAGGCTTGCACGAGGGGCTCCGAAGCGGTTGCGCGACATTGCCCATGCAGCGACACTGGAAGACGATGCAATAGAGGCAATGAACAATGGCACAACCCTAGTCCTGCTTTGGGAAACGCATTGTCAACATGGTGTCCACCTTCCACGACCAGAGCACCATACCAAAGCGGTCCTTTATCAAGAAGAAGGTACAAGGCAGGTGGCAGCGGACTCAGAAGAATATCATGAAACCCGTTTGTATTGACGACTACAACCGCCACATGGGTGGGGTGGATCATTTTGACCAGATGATCCCCATCCAGCGAAGGATGGTCAAATGGACGAAGAAGATCGTATTCTACTTTATCCAAATGGCCCTCTTCAATGCCTTCGTACTCTTCAAGAAGTACAACCCCGACAGGAAGATGACTATGCTGGCGTTCCAGGAAAGCGTAGTCCGTTCCTTGTTGTTCTTCAACCTTGCAGAGTGGCCTTTGTCGGGGAGACGCATCCGGCGTGCAGAGGATTTGCCGGAAGGTCAGTATGAGCCATGCCGCCGTCGCAGGCTAGCCAGGCGGCGTCGGCAATCCTCCGGAAGCTCAGCTGGGTCACCCCCACCGGACGACAATCCAGACTCCCCAGCCGCTCCTGCTGATGATCCTGGCACTCCTCCTGGTGCTCCTGCTGCTGGGGGAGCACTCCTTCATGACCCCCCCCCCCTCACCAGGTCCAGATGCTGCTGCTGTTGCTGTTGCCGTCGGGGGAGCACTCGCTGAGAATGCACCCCAGGCGGCACCAGTATCGGACGATGCTGCTGATGCTGGGGAGCAAGTGGATGTCCTACCACTTGACCCCCCCGCACCAGTAGTACCGGGTGCAGCTGTTGATGCTGGTGGCGCTCGGGAAGCACCCGTCAGGGTTGCCAACCGGGGTGCACTAGTAATGGACATCAAAGCTAGGGCTCAGGCACCAAGAGGATGTCGGAAAGGTCCTCTTCGAGGAAAGGGTTCAAAGCCACGTCCTGTTGTACTGGATTATGACCGGTACGACATGACCTTGGAACACGTTCTCGAGAAGATCCCTGACGGCAAGCGACGGCGGTGCCATCTGTGTTACACGAAGGACCAAACTCGCAAGGACACAAGCTTTCGATGCAAGTCTTGTCTCGTTTGCCTCTGCATCGACATTATGAGTGGTTAATGGATGCAAAGTAATGATTATAATTATTAATGTTACCCTTATTATGAACAATTTGAGCATCAGAAAACGCTTGAAGCTAAAAGTAGAGATTTTTTTCATTTAGTACTACCTGTCAACTATATCAAAAAAGTACATTTTATTCACAGCAATGTGTTATTTGATATACTTCCTGAAGGATTAGACCCTCAAAAAGGTTAACTTGTGTGCTGTTGGTCATTTTCTATTTATAGGTGATTTACGTATTTGACCCCCATTTTATTTTACCTTTTGACCTCTGGTGACCTTAATATTAATTCAATCTGTATCATTCATATATCATATGAAATAACATTAAAATACCAATGTGTTAATGGTTAGCTCGTCTCTATAGGTTGATTAGCTGAAAAGTTATGGTAATTTTGTTTGCCTTTACCCCTAAAATATTGCCTTAATTTTTCTATCGGAACCCTAAATCTAGACATCAATATCTCACTTATTGCCGGGTTACAGAAGTGGTACCCATGGTTTTCTGATGAGGTAAGTGGTCTACTTCAAAACTGCGGTGGGTAACTTAGGGCACATTTTTTGCACACAGGAATCCCCCTAGCTGATAGACTACCCTGCCGTACCCTCTCTTGCACTGTATCTTTCACGTTCCCAAATGTATACACCACACTACCTAAATGCTTAACTTAGCTGGCATTGAACCTTAATTCACACTCTGTGGCTGCATCTCCCTCGAAGATAATTTCCCTATTATTTACCACATTTACCTTAATTTTTATTTATTTTTGTAAAAAGAAACGAAGCACATTTACCAAACTCTGCTACTCCAACTCAGCATCACTCATTATAAATTATTCATTAACAAACAGGAGCTCAGTCAACTTAGACTCACTACCTGATATTATTATAGGAGTTGCTACTGGACTGCGGTCATATGATTTTTGTTGCTTAATCACCAAAGTATATATGCTGTATAGTTTTTACATATTATTTAGAATATTTAGGAATCTAATAAGAGCTAATAGCAACTTAGTTTGGGTGCATATCATCTGTATTTTATATATTCTGAAAAAATACATACTAGGTTAGTATGCACTGTACTTATATATATATATATATATATATATATATTGGAAGAATGGGTGGTATGGAAACATAGGGTAAGGGCTAGGATTTTATTTTGATAACGTTTCGGCGTCACAGAGCCTTCGTCAGAACTGTGAAGCCGAAACGTTATCAAAATAAAATCATAGCCCTTACCCTATGTTTCCATACCACCTATTCTTCCAACATTGTCACAATGGATAAAACATATATATATATATATATATATATATATATATATATATATATATATATATATATATATATATTGTTACGACCTGACTGGGCCTCGTCCACTGGCGGCTTAAGCCACAGGTACTATCAACCAGATTGCACAGAGAGCTGCGGCTTACGTGTGAATCTGCTTGACCTTGGTTCGATCCCAGCCAAGGCAGACATTTAGTAGGTGCGGTAGTATGTCCTAGTGTGTTTCACATGCTCGCACCCAGTCGGGGGACACCTTGACGATGTATACAGACTAATAACACACACCACAAAGCCATTCCAACAGCTTCCTCTCTCTCCAACTCCGCTTCTCCCCTCTCTACACTCTTTAGAAAATAGGAAAAGTAAACTATGAAGTGCCGTTGTAAATGCTTATCCCTCAATTCCTTCACCTGACCTAACTAACACTTCCAGACCCCAGCAGGATCGGAATAGACACACACTGTGTCAGTGAGCAGTCTACGGGTTAATTTATAGAACTCCAAATGGTTCCTAGGGGGAACTTAGCTAGATCACCAAATATTAATGAAGTAATCAATGATCAGGTGAAATCATACTAACATATTGAAATCTAGGTACAATCTTTATTTAACTTTGAATTAATTAATTTTCACTGTATAGACTATATGAGCATAAAAAAAAAAAAAAAAAAATCACCAGATCCTAGAACTGTTGTTAACACAATTAACACATCATCATCAGTGAAAAACCATAATACAACACAAGATAAACAAAATCATTTAAGACTGCTGAATCAAAGTTAAATACTATGAACACATTATATCGAAGTGAACAAAAATCTAATTTGGACATGGCTTACTAAGGTGCCATAAAGGGCCACTACCGGGCACCATACCACCAGGCCCTAACTTGCCCAAATTTAGACTATCACACGACCATACTGGACAAGGAGAACGATCCCGGACGACTTAACATCCTCGAAGCACTCTACATCCTAGCCCTACACCCTAACATCAGTAATCAAACACAGGACCTCCAGGTGTTATCCTCAGGAAGAAGAAATACCCCTGCAGCCCCGACGGGCACCAGCCACCAGCCTCACCCCATGTCCTCCACACTCGCACACTTGGACAACGCCACCTCCACCACCCCAGCCAGTCATCGACGAGATCCAGCCAGCGACGTACGAGGAGACAACCCACCACCAATGACAGCCACCCAAGCTCGCTGTAGCTCCTCCCACCACCCCACCTGTGACCTTCAGAAATTGCATATATACCACTACCCCAGCCCTCTTTAACCATTATCCCTCAAGATGCTAGCTGCGACTTGCAAAACGTTGGACAACAATCAGAACCTTGTTACCCTTCTCCACCAACTAACTGAACCACAACAATACCTTGTTAGAAATATTGAAAAGAATGCTGAGATTGCCACTTATTTTATCATCGTATGCCTTAAAGATTATCTATTACCTGGCTACACAAACATATACCGGTATATATATATATATAAATATATATATATATATAATATATATATATATATATATATATATAAAATATATATATAAAATATATATATATATATATATATATATATAATGAATGGTAACGTTCACTGCATCGTTACTGTCTGCATGCCAATTGTTTAATATAAAATCCTATTATCTACTCTATAAGCAGCACTAATAACATAAAATAAAACAAATTTAACATAAAATGAAATGGGATTTGTTTTGCTTGTCATTAACACAGCAACTGTTCTGGGCTCACGAAAGTCCAAAACAGTATTGTTAATAAATATGATTTAGATAATAATAAATGTGATGCACCGATAACTGGTTGGCAAATTGATACAATGATTATCGATTTTTACTGTCCATCATAAATTACATATTTATCAAATCCAAATAGTCCCCATAATGTTGTCAAAAATGCTGATGAAAACTTTGCGGGAAAAAAAAAACGCTAATGCGACTTTGCCTTTGATCCAGCGTGAATATATTACTATGTTAATCTTGGCCCCAATGGCACTCCATAAACTGTTCCGCCTCCCTCTGCCAGGCCCGGGGAATTCTGGATTACTGTTAATGTTAGTGATGTGTCTGGATTTGGGTTGAGAGAGAGAGTTGTGAATATAAAATTGAAATTCAATTAAGTAAAGAGAACACACAAACAGGTTAAATTGCACATGCGATTGGCTTGGCAGAAATCTAGACACATATTAATGTTGTCAGTGGCACGAATATTAACACTGCTCCCCTCGAAACAAATGTTCAAAACGTTTCCCAACTAAAAATACAGAGGCCAAGGAAATCAATGATTTTTGTTTGGTGCCTGTAAAGTATTCCTGTTACGAAGTTTGTCTGTGCATGTATGTTTTACGATAATACACTCATATGTAATAGTCTCTAGCCCACTCATACATATTCGTTGACTTCACCTGTTTCTATGTATTAAAGTGTATATATATATATTGTTTTCTATGTGAATGAGGGAGACAAAGGCATAACTGCCTGCAGCGAGTGCCTCCCCCAGATTTCAAAGAGTGACAGGGCCGAAATCAAGGGACGTTCGAGCTAAAATGCCTGGACACACGGAGTTTGAAGCAATTTAAGTCATAGGAAGAGGGAAAGACTGATTCTGGGAGAGAGTTCCAGACCTCAGCAGTTGAATAGAAGAAAGTCTGAGAATAGCGTTTCACTCTTGGGTTGGACAGTTGCATAGAGTATGGGTGGGATTGTGTTGCAAGGCGGGTACTACGTACCCTACGTGGAGGAGGTGGTATACACTGGGAAAGCTCCGAGGAACACTGATCATTGTAGTAGCGATATATATATATATATATATATATATATATATATATATATACACACACTTCAATACATAGAAACATATACATAATACATTTTGGAAGGCAGTTTCCATCATAAAATCAATCCAAATCGATATAATTGCATAGAGAAAGCATGATAGGGGTCCAGGAATTATTAAGAGTGGGTTATAGCATCCAAGGGTACAGTCATTGATGCACTTGTTGTTGTTTTTTATTACACAAGTATACATATGCTTTTCCAGTAAGTAAGTATACTGTAGCTGTACTCACTGATACATACTTGTATCATGTATGCGTAAAATAGTTATATAATATTTTATTTAGTGGATTGTAAATGTCATCGTCATTAGCCTTTATGGTTCTATTTACATATTGTGAAATATTGCAGGTCAACGATTATCTTAGATACTGTAGACACTAGTATATGTAGTAGTGTGTACAATTTTATCTTTGTTATCTGTAACACGTACAATGTTTTATTGTTGGCATTATAAGCAGATTTTCGCCACAACAAATGTACCGTACTGCACCTATTATGTGCTTATAATTTGTTTTAAGAATTTTGTTTTACCATACTATTGTATGTGTTTTGTAGTAATTCATACTATCTGGGTAGTGAAGTGGTCAGGTAGTTGGATGTCTAGCGTCCTGGCGTCCACCACATTCAGTTGGCCAACATGGCATCATATTTATCATGAACAAACGTTAACAAGTTAATGGTTAATATTCACTTAACATGCTCGAAATATATGTAAAATTGCCTTGACGCATTAATGTTTATAAACCCAAAGTACAACAACCAAACTGCTTTGTATTTACAAGTTCCTGCATCATTGCGTAAGAGTCCTCAATTGTTAACCAATAGGCTCTCTATATGCATTTGTTTCAATAGGAGTGAATCCCAATTGGATGTTAGTAAGCCATTGACATGTAATAGTTAACATAATCAATATAACTAGCAACAAGCAGTGTTTCAAAAACGTTTCTCAGAATGTCTACACTTATAATTATCAACATTTGGTAGGCGTTACTACATTACACATTTCGCTCATTTACATAAATAGCTTGTTCGTTGTCTTGGGAGACTTAATTGCATTACCAATATAATTCAACAAGTGCCTGAGTAAATTTGCCTGCACAAGTATAGACAAATGCATCAGCAACATGTATTCAAAATTTGCTGATGAAAATGTTGTTATACTGTATATACATACTATTTATGTTGTTATACTGTATATACATACTATTTATGTTGTTATACTGTATATACATACTATTTGTTGTTATACTGTATATACATACTATTTATGTTGTTATACTGTATATACATACTATTTATGTTGTTATACTGTATATACATACTATTTATGTTGTTATACTGTATATACATACTATTTATGTTGTTATACTGTATATACATACTATTTATGTTGTTATACTGTATATACATACTATTAATGTTGTTATACTGTATATACATACTATTTAAGTTGTTATACTGTATATACATACTATTTGTTGTTATACTGTATATACATACTATTTATGTTGTTATACTGTATATACATACTATTTATGTTGTTATACTGTATATACATACTATTTATGTTGTTATACTGTATATACATACTATTTATGTTGTTATACTGTATATACATACTATTTATGTTGTTATACTGTATATACATACTATTTATGTTGTTATACTGTATATACATACTATTTATGTTGTTATACTGTATATACATACTATTAATGTTGTTATACTGTATATACATACTATGTTGTTATACTGTATATACATACTATTTATTTACCATTAGCTAACGTATTTATGGCCGTCACTAGCTTGGAAAATATAATCACACGTTTATATATATTTTTCTATAGCTAGCATTCATTTGCATCAAGGGGTCGGGGTATTTTTCTATCCAGTATTTGTTTGTGGGTCTCCGTGCATGCATTTATATTTTTCTATATTTTGTTATCAATTTGCTATATACAGTATGTGTAATTGTACATGCACCAATATGCGTCTATGTTTGGTTGTACAGGAGCTTGATTGACGATACACTTGTAATGTTATTTATAATAATAATAATAATAATAATAATTATTATTATTATTATAATAATCATGTCACGAAGTTGTTCGCCGCCTCACCTTAGCATATGGAGTTTTGAATGTTCTCAATAAGAGTACATGGCGATGTTGACACCTGTTCAGATGGACTAAGTTGCGGATATTTAAAACACTGGGGGTCCGTTGTGTCACATGGTTGTCGGACATGGGCAACCAACAGTGATTTAACATCAGCATCTTTGTTACCAAGTGTATACACAGGATCATTATAGTACTGATGGATGGTATGACAACAAACTCTCTCAAAGTCATTATATACATATTGCACAGTACGGGAACGGGCATCATTATAATTTTACAACAAAATTAATGATGGCAACTTTCATACAGCATTGTACCGGGGATTTTTTGGCATAAGATTAGAAGATAATTGGTATTAATATTCCATACCTCACACAATAGTTTTAGATAATATATGATTTTTATGATGGCAGGAATGGCGATTATCTTTCAAGGAGAAACACTCAGCTTTTCATAATGAATTTAATTTATGTTCATAAATATACACAGTATGGACTCTGTATTGTAACTGGAGGGGTACTTTGGAGAGCGTCTACGTCCGCCTACACTGAACTAACTGTAGAGTGTAGACTTTTGAAGTAGTCCTAATTGTCCTAATTAAAGATCCTAATATTTAATGCAACGCAGTAAATTTGACTGCATCATAAATTATTCAAAAATATGTATATTTAACTAAATCCTGCCAACAGTGGGAGAAACTAAGCTTCCAATGAGGGAGATTGTAGGCACCAATCGAGCAGGGCTAGACCCAGGAGAGGTTATAGTCATTTGAAGAGTCGCTGGAACTCCTGTTTCATTTGCTTTACTGATTTCCTTTGTGCTTCACTTATAATCCAGCCTGCTCTCACAAACACCTCCTCCTCCTATCCACTTCACTGCACTAAACATACACACCACACTTCATTCTTTCATATCAAAATTACAAAAACAAACAAAAATAACATGATGAACATACACCAAGCCCCGGAGTCTCCAGGGGGGGGGGGGGGACGTTAATGACCCCACGCCCGCATGACTTTCCCCTGACGACCCCTGTGGGGGATAATATGGTTAAAAGTTATCTCATACCACACCAATCAAAATATAAACTTAATACAAATAAATACAAATAAAGTCTGAGATAGCCTACCTTGTGGCAAGAACTATAGGAGCAGATGAGGGTTGTTTAGTAGCCTAGTCTTACCCACGATAGCCTATCTCTCAGGATACTCTAACTAAACATTGTATAAATGGCCATGTACAGTATATTAATGACTTAGCTATAACTAGGGTCCTGGTGTTGTTCAGAGGATTCCGGCTTCGGTAGCTAAGGGTTAAAGGGTCAGGACTCCGGGCCGGGTGCGGGGAGTGTGGTGGAAGAGGTCACGGGACACGTCCTGTCTGGCCAAAGGTTCAATGGCCTCTGTTCGGAATTTCATTTTCCGACTCTTAAATAAATTATATACTAATTCGTTACCAAGGATTCATTCCCTCTTCACTTTATCATATAAATGAAAAATAAGAATTTAATTATATAAATACTAATATAAATATCGTTTCACAACGATTTAGTAAACATAATATTTAGAGGTTGAGATTACCACTACAAATTGTGGATATGTTCTGCAATCGCGGGAGTTTCAAAACTGATCCCTAATACAGTACCTCTAAGTTTTATCATACAAAGTTTTATAACTAAATTAACTTGGCCAAGGTAATCTTATAGTTCTAAATTACTTAATATTAATTATCCTTTACAATATTTACAATCACCAAGTTCTGGCAGGAAATGGTTCACTCTAATGAGGTTACCCTATTGGAAGGCTATTGCCAACACTACCAAGATACCCGTGTAGTCAATTTATTTCTCACAGATTGGGGCCCGGCGAAGTATGATGTGTTGCATCATGTTATATTTTCTGCGGCCAATTTCTTTGAGATCCAGCAGCAGCTGCTCATTGTGGTCTAGGTCCCCCTATTACTATTGGTTGTTGTTCCTCCTCCGGTAGGATGGTGAGTTCCATAGGAATGAGCCGATCAACCGTTTCGGAGAGTTGTCTGTCCTCGAGATAAAACTTTAACTTTTCTGATGACTCCTTCGAGATCAGGATAGACTTCTAGGATCTTTGCCAAGGGCCACTTGGAGTGAGGTTGGTAAGTTTGCGACGGTTACTAGCAGAATTCGCACCATAATACCTCTCCCGTAGGCTTAAGATATATTCTGATGCCCTCTGATTGTTCCAGGCATCCAGGATCTTGCAGAGTTTATGGTTGCTTCATCGTAAGTGTGCGTCTGCTTCATTAATGGTGGGATGTACTAATTCCTGTCTCGTCCAAACGGGGTACTGGGTCTAGTCGTCTACCATATAACAAATGAGCCGGAGTTAAGGCTTCAATTTCCAAATTGGAGTCGTCTTGATATGTTAGTGGCCTATTGTTGACTCTTGATTCTATCTCTGTGACAACAGTTCTTAACTCATCCAAGGTGACTCTTGACTTGTGAAGAACCCTTTTCAGGCACGATTTCACGATGCCTATCATTCTTTCGGTAAATCCATTTTGCCAAGGGGCTCTGGGAGTTGTGATTGACCAATAACAATTTCTAGTATCTAGCATTTGCTGTACTGCGTTGCTCTTCAATAATTCAGAAACTAGCGGGGATGCACCCACAAAGTTTGTCCCATTGTCACTAATCAAACGTCTGGGACTACTTCGCCGAGCGGAAAATCTTCTGAACAAATTTATAAAAGTTTCCGAGCTCATGTCCTCCGCTATCTCCAAATGTTTCGCCCGAATGCTGGTACAGTTGAATAGACATATGTATACCTTCTTGGGCGGTCCATCATCTCCTGTGAGAGTGATGGCACCAGTATAATCTATACCTGTTACCTCAAACAGTTTCCTTTGGTGAATGCGGTCTGGTGGAAGAGCTGGTGGTCCAGGGTAAGGAATAGCTATAGCTGTATACCTCTTGCAAATAATGCAATTCTTGATACAGCGTTTAACAGCTTGTCGTCCATGGGGTATCCAATAATTTTGCCGCATATAGGCTAGAGTGTCTGCCACCCCACCGTGTTTAGTGGTTTCATGCGCTTTTAAAACCATCAATTTGGTGTGGTCGCAATCCTTGGGCAATAGGATCGGATGCCGAGTTTTGAGGGGTAGATCAGCTTTACCAAGACGACCTCGACAACATATTAATTCTTGATTGTCTAGGTACAGCTCAAGATCCTTCATTCTTTTGGTTGGCTTGGGATTGGGTTTACGTAGCTGTGTCAATTCCAGTAGCACATTCCTCAGTAGAATGTCTTGAGCTAAGGCAAACAAGACACTTACCTAGTTCGATGAGTCGTGGAAGTCTAGCCTTAAGATCTGGGTAAGTCCTACAATACACTGTGGAATGTTGTTCTGAACATAACATGCACACCTTCCGGGTTTCTTGTTTCACCACGGGTGTGGGCTTAATATCTCTGGTTACTTCTTGGGTCACTGGAGAATTGAGACGTGAATATTTTCTCTCCCAAACACCATTTGTTTTTGATACTGCTCTAGTTTGATTATTCTGTTGGACGGTGGTCACATACTGTAGGTACCAACCTCTTCCTTCTTGAACGGTTTTGTTTTTCCTTAGTCCCTGATGTAGACACTTTTGTATATTTAACCTTGTCTCCTTCCTTGATACCGGTATCCTTCCTAGAAACCTGCATGTGTTTGCACAGTCTCTTAAGCCCTCTTCTATCTCTTGATACGTGAAGTAGTTCATCTTATACCTGTGGTACAATTCATCACAAGTTTTCTGAGAGAGCTGTTGTTGTACAATGTGGTTCAGGAGCCAAGAAGCTGAGTCAAGATCTTTCTGGGTACTAAGTGATTTTAAAACACAATTCAAGCTGATCCGGAATGATTGAAGATCCTGGTAAGTATGCTTGGGTCCTGATAAATCCAGCAATTTGTAAATTAGGCGCCGTAGAGTCAATTCCGTATCTTTAAAATTTTCCTTTAGTACTTGTAGAGCTGCTGTATAATTGGCATCTGTTATGGGAAGTTCCTTAATAAGATCCAATGCAAAACCCTTAAGTTGACCCAACAAGTATGAAAGTTTATTTGCTGCAGAAATATCTGACCTGTCATGAATTAAACCCTTAAATTTATCCCAAAAGGTATTCCAATCAGATTGCCCATCAAATTCAGTTAAGTATATAGGTGGCAAATTAAAGCTTTGTTGTCCCGAAGCCGTAATACCATTACTCCCTGTCCCGGTAACTGTCTCTGTCGCCAAGGATTCGAACCCGGCTAGTTGATCCAAATAACTTTCACGGGCATCTGCATAGGCTCGTTGTATTTCCTCAAACTTTTCAGATTGCTCGTGTTTGATGTAAAAGTCCTCCAATTTATTGAAAGACACTTCATAATTACTCCACCGGGTTTTAAAATCTTGGATTTGAGACTTTAACAGCTCCCTTGGACAGGGTTCACGTCTTTTTACCTCCTGGCAATTATTTAATGCTCTAGTTACCCAGCCTAATTTCCCCACCATAGATTTTCTCAAGAGTATATCAGTCATTTTGGAAAATGGGTAATTAATTTCAAAACAATTATTAATGTTTATACTGAAGACTAATTTTCAACAATCAAATTTACATTTAGATATAGCCTAATGCATACTTAATTTAGCTGTTAATTTTTAGCATTATATGCGTACCATTATTTGCTACAAATTCAGATGAATAATTAGTTGAAAAACATTAAGTCCACAATATCATTTACCTAATACGTGGGAACCCACGCTAGTAGGGGGAGGGAATATGTTTATTATTGAATTAAATTTTATAGATGCTTCGTCCCGAGCATTTAGCTGGTCTACCTGGTCTTTCAGACGCGGGTGACATTAACCCGGCAAGTGCTGAAACACTAATAAGAGTTTTACCGCTGCGCTGCGGAACCCCTTATATAATCCCGTTTTTTTAACGCGTACCAAAACCGCGGTCTTACAGCCAGGCGGCTACAAATTGGTGCGAGTGTAGTACGACTTGGCACTTCTCGATACCCCCACCCCACACGCTCAGCCCGCACACAGGCAAGCGGTACACACGCACGCACGTACACACGCATTGGAGCCTACACCACCCTCACGTTCTCGCCCTGATGACACAACCAGCCCTCCTTCTGATGGTGTCAGCGGCCGTGGAAGGCAGAGTGTGGCTGCCAAAGACCCTATCTACCATTATTATGGCACGAGTAGGTCCGAGGACGAGGAACCTGCACGTAAAGCACGTAAAATACGTGCAAGCAAGGGCAGTGCACAGAGTCATTGTCTTTCTGGGACACTGCCACCACCACTCAGGCAACTGCTACCACCACTACCACCACCACTGCCACCACTACCACTGACACATGAGGCCGCCCTTGGGCTGCAGGACCTGCGGGGGCCACTGGGAAGACAGGGCAAGGCATGGGTAAAAACACTTTTACCTCTGCCACCACCACCACCACCACCAGCCGCCTCTGCCGGCCCTTCTGCCCCTGCCCCTGGCCCTGCCAAAGGGAAGAAAGGGACGAAGGGCAAGGCGACAACGGCGACAGGGACAACAATAATTGCACTTACAGCTGGCTGACCTTGGCTTGCCAGCGACTCGCGACTCACAGACACAATTTCCCACCCACCCACCCACCACACCTCTCCCATAACCTCCGTTCCCGCCTGTAAACTCTCTCATAATTCGCATATATGTCGCATATTTGGTCTATATGCGGCATATTCCTTGGTATATGGGTGGCCTAAACATACGTACACATACTTTATATATAGCATGACAGTGCTGAAAATACGATATATACGTGATATTACAACCAACAGACCCTGTACAACTTGGCAACTCTCGATACCACCCCACCACACGCTAAACCCGCACTCACTCAAGCGGTACACAAGCACTTGTCTCCCGCATAAACTCTCTCACCTCAGTTTCTGCCTCTAAACTCTCTCATAATTCGCTTATATGTCGCATATTTGGTCTATATGCGGCATAGTCCTTGGTATATGGGTGGCCTACATACGTACACATACATACATATTTGTACATATATGTATACAAGCACTTGTATCCCGCTTAAACTCTCTCACCTCAGTTCCCGCCTCTAAACTCTCTCATAATTCGCTTATATGTCGCATATTTGGTCTATATGCAGCATATTCCTTGGTATATGGGTGGCCTACATACGTACACATACGTACATATATGTACACATACTCTACATAGCATAAAAGTGCTCAAAATAGGATACATATGCGAGATTACTCCATAACCCTCCGTTTCCTCCCTCTCATCCTACACCCTGGGCGCGCGAATATTCACCCGGGAAATCTTGCCGGGTGATGCCATTCGCTCCACTTTCTTCAACTACGGACTGCCCCCCCAACCTCCCCATTCATTTTTTGTGGGGTCAAATAAATATGGCTCGATGCGCGCGAACATTCCCTACACGTTGATGTACTTTTCATCGATATTTCAAGGGTCGCCCAAATCGTCATACCTCCACACAGGGGTGCCTGTATACTATAGGGGGTGCGCAGCGGAGAGGTTAAGGACAGAAACATAAAAATTACCTAAATTATCAAATAATAGGGAGAATTTAGGTACCCGAATGAAGCTAAAGCTGTACATTTTTAGTTAATCATATATTTCTTATCCCAGATGTTAGTGGGTACCTGTGGTAGTAGAATTTTCTAAATGGGGGGGGGGGGAGAACACATATATTATTTATTAAATTTGGTATATGCTCCGTCCCGAGCATTTAGCTGGTCTACCTGGTCTTACAGACGCGAGTGACATTAAGGACGGAGACATAAAATGGCCTAAATAAGCAAAATATGGGGAAAATTTCGGGACTGCAACGAAGCTCAAGCTCCGTGTTTCACAAACGCCAGAGAACGCAACGTTGCAGGCCCTCCTACCAGTCCTCTACCACATAATTTAAACGCCATGCTATTTTATCTTATTATTAACTCCTTGCGACATATATGACGCGATAGGGTCATATGGAACTTATGACCAAAAACTCGTATGACGCGATCGCGTCATATGGACTTTTCTACATGCCTCTCCAATAAGTTTATGACGCGATTGAGCGTCATATGAGCTCAGTAAGTCCGGTAAGTTAGATGAAGATCTGTCGGTTGGTGGCAACCCCAGGTTCCTCCGACAATTCTAACGGCCAGCAGTGTGGTTTTGACAGTTGTGTGGTGCAGTGGCAATGATACCGGGTGCCCGCCTCTGTGGACTTACTGGAACATAATATGTCTGAAGGAGTTAATTGAAATGCCACTAACCCCCGGCCATCGACTCACAGTTAAGGACCTCATAACGGCGGGGGATCAAACTATGTCCCACAAAAACGACCTTAAACATTACCGCCACAGAAGTGGGGACCATAACTGTTAATAAAAAGTGGACCTAGCCTAACCCCTAGTCTACACACCGATCGGAATCCTCACCCGGGGCACCAAAATGTGGGGGATAATATGGCCAAAAGTTATCTCATACCACACCAATCAAAATATAAACTTAATGAAAATATATAAAAATAAAGTCTGAGATAGCTTACCTTGTGGCAAGAACTATAGGAGCAAATGAGGGTTGTTTAGTAGCCAAGTCTCACCCACGATTGCCTATCTCTCAGGTTACCCTAACTAAACAGTGTATAAATGGCCATGTATATCAATGGCTTAGCTATAACTAGGGTCCTGGTGTTGTTCAGAGGATTCCGGCTTCGGTAGCTAAGGGTTAAAGGGTCAGGACTCCGGGCCGGGTGCGGGGAGTGTGGTGGAAGAGGTCACGGGACACGTCCTGTCTGGCTAAAGGTTCAATGGCCTCTGTTCGGAATTTCATTTTCCGACTCTTAAATAAATTATATACTAATTCGTTACCAAGGATTCATTCCCTCTTCACTTTATCATATAAATGAAAAATAAGAATTTAATTATATAAATACTAATATAAATATCGTTTCACAACGATTTAGTAAACATAATATCTAGAGGTTGAGATTACCACTACAAATTGTGGATATCGTCTGCGATCGCGGGAGTTTCAAAACTGATCCCTAATACAGTACCTCTAAGTTTTATCATACAAGGTTTTATAACTAAATTAACTTGGCCAAGGTAATCTTATAGTTCTAAATTATATAATATTAATTATCCTTTACAATATTTACAATCACCAGGTTCTGGCAGGAAATGGTTCACTCTAATGAGGTTACCCTATTGGAAGGCTATTGCCAACACTACCAAGATACCCTTGTAGTCAATTTATTTTTCACACATCTGGACAACGGCCTGTCACTGTTACTATCAAATTTTGCCACATTCGCTGCCTTTCCTTTAATTTTCACTCTGTAGAACACCATCTCTCCTCCTACAAACCTGATCTTCTTTTCCTCACTGAAACGCAGCCCCTTCTCTGTATCATCCTACTTTCTCTAGCCTAGTGTCAAAGTCAAAGCCAAAGGTGGATGTTGTGCATATGTGCACAACAAACTCACTTGCTCTCGTGTTTGCAATTTTGACTCCTCTGAATTCTCAACTTTAAGGCTCAAACTATGATATCATGCTCATACTAAAATGTTCTGTGCTGTTTATCTTTTTCCCTAACTCTACCACCTTTCCCAAATTCTTCGACTATATAAACTTTAAAGTGGAACACATTCTATCCATTTCTCCTTTCTCAGAAATCTCCATCTTAGGAGATTTCAATGTTCATCACCACCATTGGCTCTCCTCTCACACTACTAACTAACCTGGTGAACTAGCCTACGTCTTTTCTATCCTAAATGACCTAGAACAGTTAGTTCAGCAACCCATTCGTATCCCGGATCGCTTCGGCGATCGGCCCAACATTATTGACTTGTTTCTAACTTCTAACCTTTTTTCTTATGCTGTCGATCTTTTCTCTCCTTTGGGCTACTCCGACAATAAACTTATCTCTGTCACCTGTCCTATCTCTCCAGTACGGCCACCCGATCCTCCCAGCCGGCGGCGATTGTGGAACTTTGGCGCTGCCAACTGGGAAGCTCTCCAGCAGTACTTCTTTGATTGAATTATTTTTGCTTCCGTGGCCGGGGACCATCGGAGAATGCTGAACGCATTACCGAGGTATGGAGGTATACATTCCATCTTCTTTCTCTCAGACTAATGCAAACAAATCTGCTTTACTCACACTTGTTCTACTGCTGTCCGCAATAACGAGAAAACATTCAAACAGTACAGACACCTTAAAACTCAAGAATTTCATTCTTCTTATGATTCTGCCCGGAATCAAGCCAAATCTGTTCTTCGACATGCCAAACATTCTTTCATCAATAATAAATGCACTGAACTATCCAACTCTAGCTCTTCCCAAGCTTTGTGGCATCTAGGCAAAAACCTCTCCAACAATTTTACTTCCTCATCTTTCCCTCCCCTTTTCCACTCTGATGGCACAACCATCACTTCTTCCTCTGACAAAGCTGAACTCTTTGCTCAAACTTTCACTAGAAACTCAACCTTGGATGATTCCGGTGCTAGTCTTCCTTCTCCAACCCCCTCTCTCCTACTTATGCCTAATATCCTAATCTCTTTAACCCTTTCACTGCGGGTGATGTTCTGGAATGTTTTGGCAAGTTACAGCAATTTCCAGGCTGTAAAAGCCTGTAAAAAACGTAAAAATCGAGTGTCAGTGGGTGGGAGCGTGAGGGGCCCACCTCCGACCCTCAGAGCACCGAGCGGCTCACTGAGCTAGGCTGTGTCTCGGGCGAGTCTCTCTCTGTCTCTCTCATAAGTGCAGCCAAGCGAGCGAGTGTTACATAATACGGGGTTCCCGCGTTTCACTGGGATCACTGCGGGTGAACCAGACCACGTATACGGTCCGTTCTGGTGTCATTTTGAAGCTATTTTCGCCTAGTTTTCGGCAGAATACACTTCATTTAATGCAGATGCTTGATTTATCATTCAGGAGTGCCTGAATATGCCCTAAATAGCCCAAACATAGCCGCAGCCAATGGGTTAAAAGATGTACAGTACTTTCTACCCTCTCTGGGCTTGATACTAAGAAGGCGTACGGTCCGGATAGTGTTCCTCCTGTTGTACTAACAAACTGTGCTTCTGTGCTAACTCCCTGCCTAGGCAAACTCTTTCGTCTCGGTCTCTCCTCTAACGTCTTCCCTTCTGGCTGGAAGTTTGATCTCATTCAACCTGTCCCAAAGAAGACATGCCAGCTTTCAAAAATTGCTATACTCACTTTTTAGGGAACTTTTTTTTGCTATTGGCCTGTCCGTTCACCTATGATAGGCACAATTTTGGGACAGGCCAAAATCTATCCGGTCCTAAAACTGAATAGTGGTCATTCGTTCCCTAAGGTGTCTCATTAATGTTCCCTAACGTGAATTTCTTTCTGACCGGCCCAAATTTGGCAAAACTAGCCTGTCCCGAAAAAGCATATTTTCCACTAGCCTGTCCGTCAACATATAATGGTTTTTATGCTATATGAGTTACTTAAGGTTTTTTAAGGGCAAAACTGGCAGAAATAGGGCTAGCATTACCAAAACTATGCAATAGGAGTAGAATGTTATGCTTATTCCAAATCTTGCATCCATTTTGTAATAAGTGAACAAAATGGAAGTGGTAAAGCCAAATATGTTAAAAAGAAATGATAAAGTTGACCATATTTTCTTTCTCTGAAGATTAATCCAATTTCGAGGTGCAATTTTGAAATCAGCATAAAAAACTACTCCTAATGCAAAGTTCTGGTAACGCTAGTCCTAGCTGGCAGAAATGGGGCTAGCGTTACCAGAACTATGCAATAGGAATAGAATGTTATGCTTATTCCAAATCTTGCATCCATTTTGTAATAACTGAAAAAAATGGAAGTGATAAAGCCAAATATGTTAAAAAGAAATGATAAAGTTGACCATATTGGGGGAAATAACAAAAAAATAATTTATTTGTGTTTTTATTGACCAATAATTGTTTTCCTGAGCTTAGGCATTACGGAATGTCCCATACTCAACACTAATTTCAGTTTATCATCATTTCTGGTAATCATTTCAGTAATAAAATCTCTAATTGCGCCAAGGTAGTTAGTGTCCTCATTACTATATGGAATCAGATCATTATTACCAATAACCTCCAACGTCTGTCCTAGAATAGAAAAGTGTATTCTGCTATCATCTAGTACAAACCAGGGCACCTCTGCGGCACGCAAATATCCCAACACGTAAGCATATCTCATTAATATTACGGTGACACTCTTCAAAATCTCACGCCCATGTTTCTCCTCGTCATTGTCCACATTCATGGCGTTACCGACAATGAGGGTATAATGGTTCCAGATAATGTCATTCGTGATACTGTAAGCTAGATACGAATCTGTGACTGTCTCTCTCTCTCTCACACACACACACACTGTGTCTGTCTCTCTCTCTTTCTCTCCTGGAGAGAAACTACCTGTCCAGGCTGCTGCGGTGTCGACGCTGTATGGGTTCCTGTCGTGATTTTAACACACACATCTTTAGGCGATCTTCTGCTGTCCAACGTGAGTTGGTGGAATTTGAGTTGGTGGTGAACCTTTTTTCAGGAGGGTCTAAATTTCTGTGGGTGAAAGATGTCGTGGAAAAATTACAAGCAATCTTTTTTCGAGAAAGCTAAATTTGTCGATACAATTGTAAAAACTAGGACAAATAAAAGAAAAACATGAAAAATTCCATTTTATTTTCCGATTTACATTATACGAAGCATGACCTAGCTATACGACGAATTATACGAAGCACCACAGTACCAATTCAATTCAATTCAATAACTTTATTTCGTAATATACATAAACTTATATACATTACATATACATTAGAAATAGATCAATCTTTAAAAGTGTGACCTGGTACATCCAATAATAATTTGTCCCCTCATAATATATAATTTGTCCCCTCATAATATATAATTTGTCCCCTCATAATATATAATTTGTCCCCTCATAATATATAATTTGTCCCCTCATAATATATAATTTGTCCCCTCATAATATATAATTTGTCCCCTCATAATATATAATTTGTCCCCTCATAATATATAATTTGTCCCCTCATAATATATAATTTGTCCCCTCATAATATATAATTTGTCCCCTCAAAATATATAATTTGTCCCCTCATAATATATAATTTGTCCCCTCATAATATATAATTTGTCCCCTCATAATATATAATTTGTCCCCTCATAATATATAATTTGTCCCCTCATAATATATAATTTGTCCCCTCATAATATATAATTTGTCCCCTCATAATATATAATTTGTAATACTAAAAATAATTGTTTAACTCAATTCTGGTACTTCTCAATAAATTGATTTGCGTTAATATTAACTTAATACAATATTTACGCGTTGTTACAGTAGCTTTCATTTAGTCGAAAGTAAAATATACATAATCAACAAAAAAATATAACTAATATTGTATAGCTGTTACTGTATTACTGTACAGAAAAAATATGTTTACTCCTTAAATTAATAGCAAGCTCCAACAATAAAAGTAATTTATCACTTCAGCTCATTAGCTTATCAAGCTAAAAGTATATCTGAATATTGTTAGAAATTTGAAAAACAGTGTATAAGTAAATTAATATAAATATGACATGAAATAAAACCTAAACAGCAGAACCTATGACAACTTGTAAGAACTAGTACCCATAATATATGCAAGGGCCTCGTCTGTCCTCATGCCTTTGAACCCACTCTATCCTGGCTTTCAGTACATCTACCTCTTCTCCCAGTATATTAACATTGTATACATTTCTAAAGAGATTTATTACATGCTGCATCATGAACCCTTCCTTAATAATAGATATATTGAACTTAATGATAGGGTTTTGTGACCTTAGTATTCTCTTACAATAGCGAGCTTGAACCAATGCTGTATGATGGTCAAGAAGCAACTGGTTGCATCGAGCTGCCGTGATATGACTGCTGGCATAGGCTGGCACCTGACATATGCGCTTAAGTGATTTATTAAAAGCTATTTTAAAAGTTTAAAAAATATTAGATTTAAAAGAAGAATTATGATTCCAGAGGGGAATACCATAGTCTGGTAGACAGTATGAGTTAACAAGAAATATAAAAGTATCTGTATTCACCTGTTTAAAATTTCTAAACATGCTGTTAAAGGAGGCATAACATTTGTTTATTCTAAAACTTATGTCATCCGTATCTTTGAAATTAAAAAGGATGTTATGCCCAAGGTACTTGAACGCCTTTACAACCTCCAGTCTATCACCATTCAGCTCGATGCTTTGTACTTTCTGATCTGGTTTTGTAGAAAAAATCATACTTTTAGATTTACCCTTGTTAATTGTAAGTAAATATGCGTCAATAGAAGAACATAATTTAGTATATAATACATCCATATTCGAAATAGAATCTGCAAGTAAAACCAAATCATCTGTGTAAACTAAAATGTTGCTTCTTACGTCACCATATCTGCATCCAACATTGGTTCTTACGTCACCATATCTGCATCCAACATTGGTTCTTACCACATCAAGTAGAATTTCGTTAATGAAAAAAATAAATAAAAAGGGGGAGAGAACTCCCCCTTGTCTTACTCCCTTTTCAATATACTGATAGTTACTATAGAAGTCTTGCCATTTAATGTTAGCTTTTTGATTTCTTAAATAATGAAGGATAATAAGGGTAATATCTACTGGTACAGAAGATTTTAACAATTTCTTACCTAGAATAAAATGATCCAACCTATCAAAAGCTTTGCTTAGATCAATAAATGTTGCAATAGCAGTTTTCTTACAGTTTGCATACTTTTTCATAACCTCTTTCAGGACACAGCATGTATCTGTTGTTGAAGAACCAGTTTTAAATCCAAATTGTCTATAATTAATAAAAGTTTTTCAGACAATATATCTAACATAAATAGTTCAAAGAGTTTTAAAAGGCATGAGGACGGCATTACAGGCCGGTAGTTATCTGCCTCTGTTACATTTTTTCTAATGTCCTTAATAATTGGAGTAATAGTACCCTTTAATACGTCTTCAGGGAGATAACAGTGGGTAAAACACGTATTCAAGAAGCAAGCAAGGTTTTCTAAGAATAATTGTGAAGCATTCTTTAAAAAAGTTGCATGGATGAGGTCATGACCTTGGCCCGAATTAAGACGAGGTATGAGATTTTTAAGAGTGTGACTAGATATTGTTAGATACATTTTTCTACCACCAGCCCAGGCTTGTTTCAGTTCGTTGCAGAAATTTTCCTCTGCCTCATTGTTATCCGAAATTAGACTAGGTAAAAATGTATCTGCAACTACTTGAGTAATATTAGAATTGTCACTTTGACCATTAATAACACTTGCCGATTTCTTAAATCCCCGTTTTCTTTTAACTTCACTCCAAAATTCTGATTTGTTTTTATAATGAAATTTGTCCATGATTGAATTGCAAACTTCTCTTTGTTCGTTACGTTTACAGTCATTGAGTGTTGTTTTAAACTCCTTTCTGGCCTCTAACATCTGGTGATGTAAATCCGTTCCTCTCAGTCTACCTTGTCTCACCCATAGTAAAAATGTCTCCCTGGCAACACTGTGTTTAGCTCTAATACATCGGTTCCACCCTGGTATTACCTTATATTTATTTTTCCTGATGCTATGACGTTCGTAATCTCTACTAGAAGTCTGAATGCTGGTCGTGATATGTTTGTACAATTTATCAATCATTTTCCAGTGATTTGGATCCCTGCAGCCTAACTTATGACAGTCATGAATAGGCAAGGAACACATATCTTGTAAGAGGTCATCAACCCTATTATTTATATCATTAAAATAATTCGCCTTTAGCTTATCCCAGTTAATATAGGCTCTATTTTCTTCAATAATCGGAGCAAATGATCTTGTCGGTCTTACCCCAGTAAATTTCAGAGATACTTCCACTGGAAACTGATCAGATCCCACAACACTGTAAAGTATTTGTTATGTTTTTCACAGTAATGTTGTTGTCTTCCTTGCCTACAACAGTAATGTTGTTGTCTTCCTTGCCTACAACATGATCAAGCCACCTAGTAACCGAGTCTCCATAACCAACAAAAGTGTAAGAATCATTACTCAATATATTTACGTCATAGCATTGCAAAGAGATTCTCTCCAGTACCAGTTACTCCCATTAATTTTAGGTCACTTGATCCTAAAGTTAAGAAAGTGGAGGATACAGTAGGTGACTACATAGCATACAACCAATATATAACCCCCAAAAAGGATATAATAAAATATAAATTCTAAACAGTTTTTATTTGTACAAACCCACAAGGCAGAAGGGCGGAGCACACAGGAGAAGCGGAGCTCTAGACGGTGCAGGGTGCCCATACTAAGCTGTTTCGATCATCCGCCAGAGGTCATTACAGTGGTGACAACTGGGGTCAGTGCCACTACGGCAGAGGCCATTGCAGCATCGACAATAACAATGGGAATGGTACAAATAGTAGAAAGAGTGATGTTGACACGAACCGAAGCACATATCGGACGGATGTAGTCCAATGCCGGGATAATAGTGTAACACGATGGGCCATCTCTGTAGAGTTATTACGATTTTCCTACACCGTCGGCTCAGAAGGGGTACTAGGGGACATTTTGCCTAGGAAGCTGTCTGAGGTAGCAGGATGTAATATAACATTGACCCACAAGGCAAAACTGGCAGAAATAGGGCTAGCATTACCAGAACTATGCATTAGGAGTAGAATTTGAGGCTTGTCCATGATACAGTGGGCCATATTTCCTTTCTCTGAAGATTAATTCAATTTCTAGGTGCATTTCTGAAATCAGCATAAACAAACTACTCCTAATGCAAAGTTCTGGTAACGCTAGTCCTATTTCTGCCAATTTCGCCCTGAGAGCCAATAATTGAAGTCTCTATTCACAGTGTTCCCTAACATTAGTGTTACGGACAGGCCAGTTGCAAGATGACGTTCTGGGATATTGGGGGAAATAAACTAATATTCATTTATTTGTGTTTTTATTGACCAATTATTTTTTTCCTGAGCATAGGCATTACAGAATGTCCCATACTCAACACTAATTTCAGTTTATCATCATTTCTGGTAATCATTTCAGTAATACAGTCTCTAGTTGCGCCAAGGGAGTTAGTGTCCTCATTACTGTATGGAGTCAGATCATTAGTGTCAATATCCTCCAACATCTGTCCCAGAATAGAAAAAGTGTGTTCTGCTATCATCTAGTACAAACCGGGGCACCCCTGCGGCACGCAAATATCCCAACATGTAGGCATATCTCATTAATATTACGGTGACACCTTTCAAAATCTCACGCCCACGTTTCTCCTCATGGCTGTCCACATTCATGGCGTTACCGACAATGAGGGTATAATGGTTCCAGATAATGTCATTCGTGATACTGAAAGCTAGATTCGAATCATCGTGAATGCAGTGATCAACGTTATAAATGACCGAAAAACGGGATGTCGCAGATGATTTTCTAACTACGTTGATCTGGTAGGTTACTCTTGAGCGCGGCAGTTCTGCGAAAGATGCTTTACCTGTTAGCACGTCAATTGATACGGTGAGACACCATGCGTCGTTTACCGGGTCGTTTACCGAGGCCATGCGTCATTTACCGCGTCGTTTACCGAGGCTCTGCGTCGTTTACCGCGTCGTTTACCGAGGCCATGCGTCGTTTACTGCGTCGTTTACCGAGGCCATGCTTCGTATACTGCGTCGTTTAACGGGGCCTAAACTTTTCGAAAAGCGACTCTCCATCATTTCTCAATGACGGCTTGGGACGAGGTGGTGATGGCTAACCAAAAAAATGCTGCTGAGAAGCGGGAAGGCAAGAGGGTGACGATAAGCCACATGTCTCTGGCTTCTTCCAAGGAAGAGGGGATGAGCCCTCTCGCCTTTCTGTTCTGCAGGAGGACCCCTCCTTCAGACAACTTTGCTATGTTGCAATCTGAAAATTCAAATGGCTACTCTCCCTCAATCGTATACCTAGCTCATGCTTCGTATACTGCTTCGTTTACCGAGGCCATGCTTCGTATACTGCGTCGTTTACCGAGGGCATGCGTCATTTACCGAGGCCATGCGTCGTTTACCGTGTCGATTACCGAGGCCATGCGTCATTTTCCGCGTCGTTTACCGAGGCCATGCGTCGTTTACCGTGTCATTTACCGAGGCCATGCGTCGTTTACCGAGGCCATGCATCGTTTACCGAGGCCCTGCGTCGTTTACCACGGCGTTTACCGAGGCAATGCGTCGTTTACCGAGGCCATGCTTCGTATACTGCGTCGTTTACCGGGGCCTAAATTTTTCGAAAAGCGACTCTCCATCATTTCTCGATGACGGCTAGGGTCTTCTCTGATACTCTGGGACGAGGTGGTGATGGCCAACCAAAAAAATGCTGCTGAGAAGCGGGAAGGCAAGAGGGTGACGATAAGCCACATGTCTCTGGCTTCTTCCAAGGAAGAGGGGATGAGCCCTCTAGCCTTTCTGTTCCGCAGGAGGACCCCTCGTTCAGACAACTTTGCTGTGTTGCAATCTGAAAATTCAAATGGCTACTCTTCCTCAATCGTATACCTAGCTCATGCGTCGTTTACCGCGTCGTTTACCAAGGCCCTGCGTCATTTACCGCGTCGTTTACCGAGCCATGCATCGTTTACCGAGGCCATGCGTAGTTTAGCGCGTCGTTTACCGCGTCGTTTACCGAGGCCATGCGTCATTTAACGCGTCGTTTACCGCGTCGTATACCGAGGCCCTGCGTCGTTTACTGCATAGTTTACCGAGGCCATGCATTGTTTACTGCGTCGTTTACCGAGGCCATGCTTCGTTTACCGAGGCCCTGCGTCGTTTACCGAGGCCATGCGTCGTTTAATGCGTCGTTTACCAGGGCCAAATTTTTTTGAAAAGCGACTCTCCATCATTTCTCGATGACGGCTAGGGGACTTCTCTGATACTCTGGGACGAGGTGGTGATGGCCAACCAAAAAAATTATGCTGAGAAGCGGGAAGGCAAGAGGGTGACGATAAGCCACATGTCTCTGGCTTCTTCCAAGGAAGAGGGGATGAGCCCTCTCGCCTTTCTGTTCCGCAGGAGGACCCCTCCTTCAGACAACTTTGCTGTGTTGCAATCTGAAAATTCAAATGGCTACCATCCCTCAATCGTATACCTAGCTCATGCGTTGTTTACCGCGTCGTTTACCGAGGCCATGCATCGTTTACCGCGTCGTTTACCGAGGCCATGCGTCGTTTACCGAGGCCATGCGTCGTTTACCGCGTCGTTTACCGAGGCCATGCATCGTTTACCGCGTCGTTTACCGAGGCCCTGCGTAGTTTGCCGAGGCCATGCTTCGTATTTTTTTTTCTTTTCTATGTGATTGAGGGAGGCAAAACGCATTACTGCCTATAGCGAGTGCCTCGCCCATAGTTGAAAGAGTGACAGGGCCAAAATCAAGGGACGTTCGAGCCAAAATGCCTGGACACACGGAGTTTGAAGCAATTTAAGTCATAGGAAGAGGGAAAGACTGAATCTGGGAGAGAGTTCCCGAGCTCAGCTGTTGAGTAGAAGAAAGTTTGAGAGTAACGTTTCACTCTTGGGTTGGAGAGTTGCACAGAGTAGGGGTGGGATTGAGTTGCAAGACGGGTACCACGTGCCCTACGTAAAGGAGGTGGTATGCACTGGGATAGCTCTGAGGAACACTGATTATTATAGTAGCGATAGAATAGCGAGAGAGATGCAACATTGCGGTGGAGAGAGAGAGAGAGATTGCAGAGAGTTGGTGAGTGGACGGGATTTAATGATACGAAAGGCCTTCCTTTCAACTTTGTCTAGGTGAGCGGTGTGAGAGGAACCTCCCCACACATGTGAACAATACTCAATACAAGGGCGCACTATGCCCCTGTACAGAGCAAGAAGCTGTGCTGGGGAAAAGAACCCCCTAAGGCGATTGAGCACACCCAGCTTCTGGGAGGCTGCCTTAGCAAGACTGGTAATATGGTCCTTCCAAATGAGAGCAGAAGAAAAAGAGACACCAAGAATATTGAGAGAAGATGAAGGGTTGATTTTTGTATTGTTGAAGAATAAGGGATAGTCCGCTGGGAGATCCTGACGGGTAGATAGATGGAGAAATTGGGTTTTGGAAGCATTAAAGTTAACAAGGTTTTATCTGCCCCAATTGGAAATAGTATTTAGATCAGAATTTAAGAGTTCTATGGCTTCATTACGTTTGTCGTTGAGGAATTGCTGGCTGGGGCGTTCTGAAAAAACTAATGGAGTAGTGTAAGGTTGAGTCGTCTGCGTATGAATGGATGGGAATTAAGGTACAGTTAAGGAGATCATTTATAAAAATTAGAAAGAGAATAGGAGATAGGACAGAGCCCTGAGGAACACCGGAGTTTATAGGGTGAGGAAGTGAACAATGGCCGTCCACAACCACGGCTATGGAACGGCCGGAAAGGAAATTAGAGACAAAGGCACAGATGGAGGGATAGAAACCGAAGGAGGGTAGTTTAGAAATTAAAGATTTATGCCAGACTCTATCGAAGGCTTTCGATATGTCTAGTGCAATAGAAAAAGTTTCACCGAAGTCCCGAAAGGTGGATGACCAAGAGTTAGTAAGATATGAAAGAAGATCACCAGTAGAGCGACCCTTAAGGAAGCCATACTGGCGATCTGAGAGCAGATTATGAGAAGAGAAACGCTTAAGAAATTTGGAAGCAAGAATAGTTTCAAAAACTTTAGAAAGACAAGAGATGAGAGCAATTGGACGATCGTTGGAGGGTTGAGAGCGGTCACCCTTCTTTGGGACAGGTTGAATGTGAGCAAACTTCCAGCATGAAGGGAAGACGTTAGAGGATAGACAGAGACGAAAGAGTTTGCCTAGGCAGGGAGTCAGCACGGAAGCACAGTTTTTGAGAACAACAGGAGGAACACCGTCCGGACCGTACGCCTTATTATTGTTAAACCCAGAGAGGGTAGAAAGTACATCTTTATATATACTGCGTCGTTTACACAGACACATCTCTCCTAAATTTTTGTGGGTGAAAGATGTCGTGGAAAAATAATTGACAACTCGATTTCTTTAACAGGGCAGCGTGAGCGCGCTAATTGCTGCTGATTATGGGCAAGACGTTAGCTAACAAATCTTTGACTCAGAGAGAGAGAGAGACAGACACAGTGTGTGTGTGTGTGTGAGAGAGAGAGAGACAGACACTGTGTGAGAGAGAGAGAGAGAGAGAGAGAGAGTTACACACTCTCTCTCTCGCTGCCATGCTTCGTATACTGCGTCGTTTACCGGGGCCTAAATTTTTCGAAAAGCGACTCTCAATCATTTTTCGAAAAGCGACTCTCCATCATTTCTCGATGATGGCTAGGTACTTCTCTGATACTCTGGGACGAGGTGGTGATGGTCAACCAAAAAAATGCTGCTGAGAAGCGGGAAGGCAAGAGGGTGACGATAAGCCACATGTCTCTGGCTTCTTCCATGGAAGAGGGGATGAGCCCTCAAATTCGAAGAGAGTTGTGAAGTCAGATGTTGTAGAAAGCTTTTCTGCTAGCAGTGGGAAAGTGCATAGTGTACCTTTCGAGTTGCATTTTACATAGCTATATTTTAGCTTCAAGGGATTTCAAATTTGACAGCAGTTAGCTAAGAATCTGGTTGAGGACTTGCAACTTAACGTTCAGTTATGAGAGATACATGGTAATGTAACACAAGAATGCTAGATCACACAGCCACTTGCTATACCTCCACCAACCGACTTTACTCCTAAACTCAATTAATGTAATCAACAAATACATGTGGCAGTCCAGGGATTAGAACCTAGGATGCTCACACCGAAATTCAGTGCATTTATCCATTGCGCTACGAAGACAG
Source organism: Paralithodes platypus (assembly GCA_032716605.1). Classification (NCBI taxonomy): domain Eukaryota; kingdom Metazoa; phylum Arthropoda; class Malacostraca; order Decapoda; family Lithodidae; genus Paralithodes; species Paralithodes platypus. The sequence goes on along the minus strand of CM064515.1, from coordinate 9,180,173 downwards.
TTATCATGGATCACATGACACCTTCTTTTGGAAAAGGGGACCGGGACCCTTCTAATTCCACTAGACTATACCATTGGGAATAGAGGTCCTGTTGTCCAGGTGAGCGAGCTGTATCTATCTTATGTGTAAACAATGGAGATCTATTTGTAAACACAGGAGAAAAAAAAAAGGTTAACTTCAAAATGTTGTTTTATTCCTTACTTAATCTAACAGTTTTGCTTTTTTTCTAGGGGATGCTCCCTGTATCATTATTGCAATGTCTTTCAGCAATGTCTTCTTCTTGAATGATGATTCCGGTGTCTATCAACTTCGAATATTCGTCAGCTAGCAACTCTTGTTCCAAAAACATGTCAGGGTATAAAACGTTATCTAACACACATGGTCCCTTTTCCTTCTTCTGGATAAAAATAGATCAGAGTCTGTTGTGATACCCACACTTTCACACTCCAGATTATCACCTTTATAATTATTAATAAGACAGTCATCTTCATCTTAACAAGTGGATTGACTATAATAGCCTTCATAACAGTTTAGGAAAAAATGTACCAATATATGATGGCAATAGGGTCGCCAAAGGGTTATTGCATTCTAATTCCTACCTTACCTCAAATAACCCTGTAAGGCCATATGCCCGCTAAAGGAATAAGTCATGAACATTGACAAAATTGCTCTCCTCTCCCAAGTCCAATTCACTAAAGGGGTTATATAGGCTACCTTTATCTGAATCAGAGTATAACTCTGTTCCGGAACTGGGATCATCAAACTCTGTTCCGGATCTGGACTCATCAGAGTCTGATCCGGATCTGGAGTCATCAGAGTCTGTTGCGGATCTGGAGTCATCAGAGTCTGTTCCAGAACTGGGATCATCATATTCACCGCCTCCGTTACTAAGAATATTGATACCCACACCTTCACAGTCATTATCATCACCTTTTTTATCATCTATAATAATACATTCATTATCTTCACCTGTATAATCTATAATAACACAATCATCTTCATGGTCTTCTTTATCCTCAGCTTTATCTTCATCTAAGCAAGATGAATGACTATAATACCCTTCATCTACACTCATACACTCACTGGTGTCTTTTTCAACATGTCCTCATCTCCATCTGGGGGGTCAAGAAAAATAATGTGTAAAGGACCACCCGGTGGGAACTTAAATTCAACCTCTTTGTCCTTCCCCGACCCCTCCCTTTCGACCTCTCATTCGTCCTCCCCCGCTGTCTCCTCGGGTTCGTCCTGGTCTTTCTCTTTCGCTAACTCCTTGGCCTCTTCTTCGTCTTTGTCTACTTCTTCCTCTTCCTCTTCGTCCTTCCCCGACCCCTCCTTTTCGGCCTCCCATTCGTCCTCCCCCGCTGTCTCCTCGGTTTCGTCCTGGTCTTCCTCTTTGGCTAACTCCTTGGCCTCTTCTTTGTTTTCGTTTTCTTCTTCCTCTTCGGAAGTCTCGTTTTCTGAAAAGAGAGAAAAAAAAAATCGATCATTAGTCGGCCGATGACAGTAAATATCTATACCAAAACACAAACACACTAAATATCTATACAGAAAGATGAACAATTATGTGCTCTACAGGTTTATTTAACAAACAAAATAGGGAAGGATTAATGGACACATGAAACAGATTATTAAAAGTGTTTTAAAAAGTATAACACATGTTGATGAGGAGTTAATTCATTGGTATTATTAAATATATAAAAAAAGGATGAATATTAAATATATAAAAACAAAGGATGAATAAGGCTTACCGCAGGTGAATTCCTCATCATCATTTCCACTTTTTGTTCTAGCCTGAGGCATTTCATAGGTTTTCATTTTATCAAAAATTAAACTCATGGGCTCCTCCCTTACCTTATGTTTAACTCATGGGCTCCTCCCTTACCTTATGTTTAACTCATGGGCTCCTCCCTTACCTTATGTTAAACTCATGGGCTCCTCCCTTACCTTATGTTTAACTCATGGGCTCCTCCCTTACCTTATGTTAAACTCATGGGCTCCTCCCTTACCTTATGTTTAACTCATGGGCTCCTCCCTTACCTTATGTTTAACTCATGGGCTCCTCCCTTACCTTATGTTAAACTCATGGGCTCCTCCCTTACCTTATGTTTTTTTAACTGAATGCTGGTGAATTTTGTGATTATTTTATTTACTAGCAATGATAAGTACCTCAGCAAATGTTCATTCAGCATATTTAATTTGAAAAGTTCCTGGGGGTCTATCTGGGCCATCGCTACAATAGCTGATAGTCTTAATGCATAGTTCATATCTTGTAATGACACTTGTTCTTTGGGTGGCCAGGGTTTGCCTTTTTTGGGCGGTCCTCGCTCACTGTCCAAGGAAGTCCTTCTTCTCTTTGAATAGCAACTATGACTCCCGTCACTGACCCGCCCCCTTTTACCGCGTCCTCCATTGCGATGCATCATAGATTGAGGTGGTGGAGGTAGTGGAGGGGTAAACAATGATGGTGATGGAGGCGATGACGATTGCTGCAGTGGCCGAAGCCGGGTTAGTGGCGGTAGACGCCTTTCAGATGCCAATTCTGAAAAGAAAAAAAAATCAAGAAATTTGTTTAGTCTTTACGAGGTAGAGTAAATCAAAACAAGGTCACACTTTGCCCGCCAATATTGCACTGCTCACATATCACCCAAATTAAAATATAAAACTTGCAAACAAAGTCAAACCAAAACTGGGACAAAGACAATACAAAGTCAAAACAAAATATCAAAATCGCTATGTGGAAACAACGCTTACTAAAATAAAATTTATGAAATGAAAGAACACAATCCACCACATAGGGTTTACATTACTACATGAGCAAGTTAATCTGGTTCCCAAGCAAACTAATTGCACACATAACAACGCACTATCGTCACGTTCAGGGAATTAGTCAATTTGGGAAGTCCGGGACGTTCTGGCAAATATTACTAAACTCTGCATGAATAAAAGAAACTACAACTAGTGTTATAATGTTCATTTAAAATCAAATTTGCAGCATGACAAGACATTTTAACAATAGTACAAAATAAAAGAGTGAGGAAGTACATGAACGAAGGCGGTGCTGGTTGGGGGGAGGGGCGTCGACTGACTGGGGACAGAGGTGCATGGGGGCGGTTCGTTCGTGGCCACCCCTTCGGGGATCACGGCGTCAGGCAATAGATAGATAGATAGACAAAATAAAAATATTAATAAGATATAATTTAATATTACAAAAAAATAAAATATATAGCACTCACTAACGATAGTGCTATCGGGTAAGCATAGCATGCCTCAAGTGACCCCTATCAATCATCAATCAATATATAACATAATTTAATATTACAAAAAACAAAATATATAGCACTCACTAACGATAGTGCTATCGGGTAAGCATAGCATGCCTCAAGTGACCCCTATCAATCATCAATCAATATATAACATAATTTAATATTACAAAAAACAATATATAGCACTCACTAACGATAGTGCTATCGGGCAAGCATAGCATGCCTCAAGTGACCCCTATCAATCATCAATCAATATATAACATAATTTAATATTACAAAAAACAAATATATAGCACTCACTAACGATAGTGCTATTGGGTAAGCATAGCATGCCTCAAGTGACCCCTATCAATCATCAATCAATATATAACATAATTAATATTACAAAAACAAAATATATAGCACTCACTAACGATAGTGCTATCGGGTAAGCATAGCATGCCTCAAGTGACCCCTATCAATCATCAATCAATATATAACATAATTTAATATTACAAAAAACAAAATATATAGCACTCACTAACGATAGTGCTATCGGGTAAGCATAGCATGCCTCAAGTGACCCCTATCAATCATCAATCAATATATAACATAATTTAATATTACAAAAAACAAAATATATAGCACTCACTAACGATAGTGCTATCGGGTAAGCATAGCATGCCTCAAGTGACCCCTATCAATCATCAATCAATATATAACATAATTTAATATTACAAAAAACAAAATATATAGCACTCACTAACGATAGTGCTATCGGGTAAGCATAGCATGCCTCAAGTGACCCCTATCAATCATCAATCAATATATAACATAATTTAATATTACAAAAAACAAAATATATAGCACTCACTAACGATAGTGCTATTGGGTAAGCATAGCATGCCTCAAGTGACCCCTATCAATCATCAATCAATATATAACATAATTTAATATTACAAAAAACAAAATATAGCACTCACTAACGATAGTGCTATCGGGTAAGCATAGCATGCCTCAAGTGACCCCTATCAATCATCAATCAATATATAACATAATTTAATATTACAAAAAACAAAATATATAGCACTCACTAACGATAGTGCTATCGGGCAAGCATAGCATGCCTCAAGTGACCCCTATCAATCATCAATCAATATATAACATAATTTAATATTACAAAAAACAAAATATATAGCTCTCACTAACGATAGTGCTATCGGGTAGGTACCTGTAAGCATAACATGCCACAAGTGACCCCTATCAATAACTACCCTACAAATAACCTACATTTATCGTACAAATAAACTAAGGAAATCGCAAAAGCAAGCAATTGATACTATCGACAATGAATAGACATAATATAAAGACAAATAATTACAAAATATGAAAAAGTAACAACAGATTTAAACAAAGAGTACCGGTACTCTTTTAGCAAGAACAATTTTACTTACAAAAAATATCATCAATATTAATAATATAAACAGATAAACGATAAATACAAATAGACACAAAGTAAGCAGAGGTTATACAAGAAACTTCACATTAAAAATGCTTGATTGAAAATAATTTATGTCAAATTTTAGATGCTAGATTAAAAATTATTTATGTCAAATTTTAGATTTGGAATACAGTCACAGTAATTGACCCTAAAAAGATAAAATTTATGAAACAATTACAATATCTTTTATGAGTACTTTTAGTGTATTTTAAGCAATTTACGACTTGTTCTGACAGTTTTAGTGGTAGCAAATTTGTTCTACAATAAAGCGATATTTATAATGTCACATCCCTCGCCACTGTGAAGCTTCGAGAGTTTCTGCTGTGCTCGACCCCTTTCGACTCTCTATAGCTCGGCACTCTGAGTTGTTTTGTTGTGCCAGCCAGGGTCGACTATGACGTCTCAGTTGAGTGAGTCAATTGATTCATTTTGTATATTATTTAATGTTCTTAATAATAGATGGCGCTGTACTTGCCAATCTTCTGTTTTCTAGTTACCTTTCTGTACGTGTATAAGGGGTTCAGGCTCTGACGGAGGGTGTTGTAATTCATCTTGAATTAATATGCAATCAGTATATACTCAACCAGCGTCTTGGATATATCGGCTCCTGGAGATTTGTGTGGAGGTGTTATCCTGTATTGTGTGCTACTAAATACTGCTAGCTGTGCTGATAACCAAGGAGTAGTGTCTTGTCTGTCATAGCCTGATTCCTATTATTACATGTCATTAGTTTACATTAGTATATAAGTTTTTTTTTTCCTTTTTTTTTTTTCATAGAGATTAATTATTATAATTTATATATTAATATTCATATAAATATATTATTTTCCTTTTTAATCTAGTTACTTTCAATACTTTATATAATATAGACTCCTTTCTTTTATAATTAATTATATATATATATTAAATTATCTTGTTTTTTCTTAACCATTATATTATGTGCATTAGTTTGGTACAAAGGGGTTAGTGGTGTCGTCAAGTTTATAAGATCAAAGTGGCTTATGATATAATAACTTCCATAAATAAACTGCTATATATGCTATAACTACCATCTCTAAAATAGACTACTGAGTCTTGGCATAAGTCTGTTAAACAGACTATTACTCTCTTCACTGAATTAACTTCTAATCTATTCAGTCTAGTGGGACAATTTGGGAGTTACCATACCCTAGTGCTTACCAGGCCTAATTAAAACTCCTCATGACTTCCGGGTTGTAACAAATGGGGGCCTGTCCGGGATTTGTTTTTTTGCCAATTTACTTGACTTCCATTGCTGACTTCCGTTACCTTACTGATCATATATTTTTAATTTCATTTATATTTCATACCACGTCGTAAAGGAATCTTGACTATTAGATCTCTTTGTTTTCTTGTTTATGTTGTTTAAATATTCATTCCTATCTATAATTTGGTTTGTACAAGGTAAGATTACAAAAGTAGCTCTCCCTCACAATTACAGGGAACATTGATACAAAATACTAGGATGTGTTCAGGCGCTCATCTTATTCCTCATACTCCTTCATACTTGTATCACCTTTGGCAGACGGTACCAAGTATATCCTAGAGTATCTCTTGATAGATTACAAATCATCACTGGTCATCCCCTGGGTCACCCTTAAATAATTTATTTCAGAGTAGGACTGACTTCATCATATGTCAACCATAGAACAATATAACTATAGGTTAGACTATATACGATTACTATAATTCCTAATCTTAGTAGTATTGATGAGCCATAGTCTCTCGTACTTCTTATCCTCTCTCTATAGAATCGTGTGTCCGTGTATCACTGCTGAACAGGTCTCCTTTGATAAAGCTGAAAGCAGTGAAGAGCATGTATGAGGGTGCAAAGGCGACTGTACGTGTGGAGAGTGAGCAGAGCGAGTTCTTTGACCTGAATGTAGGTTTGAAACAGGGGTGTGTGATGTCCCCGTGGTTGTTTACTGTATATATGGATGGAGTCATGAAAGAAATACTATCAAGAGCAGTGGATGTTGGTGTATCGCTGAAAAGGGAGGGAATTGAGTGGAAGCTACCTATACTGCTTCAATTATGTACGATTAAGTACGACAGGTTGGGTAAGAGGTATCCTCACCAGAATTCGAACCCACTCACTCCAGGTATATTTGGGAGAGTCGGGCACCGAAACCACTCGGCCATGAGCGGATATAAGGAAAGCAACCTTAGTCCATATTTGAAGAACCAGGTTTTTAGTCTCGTGGAGGAGTATGCCTTCGAACACGTGGTGAGTTTATTAGACTTTGACCATGACTATTTTTACGCTTCCCTCCCGCCAACTCGGTTAAGTTATCTACGATTTTTAATCGTCCTGGTACTATTATGGATCCTCTGAACATGACAAATATCAATTATGGCAGAGTGGTTACGGTGCCCGACTCTCCCAAATATACCTGGAGTGAGTGGGTTCGAATCCTGGTGAGGATACCTCTTACCCAACCGGTCGTACTTAATCGTACATAATTGATATTTGTCATTTTCAGAGGTTCCATAATAGTACCAGGACGATTAAAAATCGTATATCACTTAACCGAGTTGGCGGGGGGGGGGGGGAAGCGTAAAAATAGTCATGGTCGAAGTCTAATAAACTCCCCACGTGTTCGAAGGCATAGTCCTCCACGAGACTAAAAACCTGGTTCCTCAAATATGAACTAAGGTTGCTTTCCTTATATCCGCTCATGGCCGAGTGGTTACGGTGCCCGACTCTCCCAAATATACCTAGAGTGAGTGGGTTCGAATCCTGGTGAGGATACCTCTTACCCAACCTATACTGTTGTTTGCGGATGATACAGTTCTGATGAGTGATAATGAATGGGAGTTGCAGGGTCTGGTTAATTAGTTTGGAACAGTGTGTGAAAAATGGAATTTGAAGGTAAATGCGGGGAAGAGCAAGGTCCGTGGCCACCCCTTCTGGGATCGCGGCGTCAGGCAATAGATAGATAGAACAAAACTTTACACTGGGAACAGCGACAACCTCCCTCTACCACATCCACGATGGCCGACCTGAGGTTTTGCATCCATCTAATATTTTGAGTGTGAATATTGTTCTTGTGTGTTAAAAAATAATGTATTTTTATTCTGTAATATAATAAAAACAACAAACAATAATTCTCCCTACCAACAATTCCTTTGAGACCTCTGGTGGACGCTTCTGAACTAGCGCCAGAGCTACGACTGTAGACATCACTATACCCAACACCTAGGATATGCACAGTTTATCTCCATTTGTGTGTGATTCTACAAGTTTTTATTATACAGTATATGATACATGATAAGGGAAAGTCCACATGCAGCTGAAACTGACTACAAACATATAAGCTGATTAATTATCATAACAAAATTGTCGGGAAAATACCTGCTGACTTTGTATTGTAAATATAAATTATTTATGAATATGGGTGATTTTATAATATATAAAACAAATAAAGCAAAAGTATGCATAGACCAAAGTATGTGTCCGCTACAGAAATTTCGATTAACTTCATATATTATAGAATTGTTGAAGGAGAGGGAGGGTGGATAGCTCCGCGATGTGGCCCATTTGCCACAAGGCGTCGCGGTAAACCTTGCGTTCAGCGCCTCTATCGGCCACTGTAGGCATTTATTGGTAGGGAGAATTGTATATTTTGTCCATTTTACCGGCGAGTGGTGCCGCCGATTCTCCCGCCACTGGCGGGATTTTAAGTATTCCGTACTCAGAGTACGATTTTTTGATAGAGGCAATCATAGTTGATTTCCAGTTGTGAAAATTTGAACATACTCACCGAGGCTATGCATCGTATATTGCTTCGTTTACCGAGGCGATGCTTCGTATTTTGCGTCGTTCACCGATGCGATGCTTCAATTGCGTCGTTAAACGAGGCCATGCTTCGTATATTACATCGATAAATGTTGAAAAATAGCGACAAAATTATCTTTCTTGGAAAAGCATGTAATTTTTCACACAAAAATGTAGGCGATCTTCTGCTGTCCAACGTGAGTTGGTGGGCTTTGGGAAAATCGGAAATACTTTGTTTCAAGAGCTCCGACAACCCCAGGCAGACGACTCGCCAAAAATAAATTCTGCTATTCAACTTGAGTCGGCGGTGAACCTTTTGTCAGGAGGGTCTAAATTTGTGTGGGTGAAAAATTTGGTGGAAACATTACATCCTATATCCCCAGGCAGACGATTCACCAAAAATAAATCCTGCTATTCGACTTGAGTTGGCGATGAAACTTTTTTTTTTCCGGAGGGTCTAAATTTGTGTGTGTGAAACATTTCGTCGTGGACAAATTACAAACAATCTTTTTTCGAGAAAGCGAAATTTTTCGAAGAGCGACTCTCCATCATTTCTCGATGACGGCTGAGGAAATGTTCGAGGGCATCTCACAGGAAAATGTACCTCCCCCAATGCTTCGTAAAGTGTGTTGGTCATCTAATCAATGCTACGTCGTTACATCTAGGCCATGCTTCGTATAGTACGTCATACACCTAGGTCATGCTTCGTATAGTAGTCATTTTGCAACTGGCCTGTCAGGAATATTAATATTAGGGAGCATTGTGAATACAGACTTAAATTATTGGCTCTCCATGTGTGGAAAATGTTATATATAATTTTTTGTTTTCGAGAATGGCAGGGTACCTACCGTCTAGTGCGTCTTCCATTTGGGCACGGTTGTTTCGTTCATCTGGACAGGGTACCGTCTAGGTGCTTCGTTAATAAGGGTATTGTCTAGTGCTTTGTTTATGTGTACAGGTTACCGGCTAGTGCTTTGAGCCAATGCTAGTTATTATTAGGGAACATTTCTTGACTCAGGTCAGTCAGTAACTGGTCTTCGGACAGGAAGCACCTACCTAGCAACGAGGACACGCCTTCGAGGTGTTCCAATCGTCCCCCATGGTGAAATGTCTGCCACCGGCTCCCTCTATTGCAATTACGGCCGTCGAACACAGTTTTGTTGTAAGTATACTGCATATTCGCATTTCGTCGTACTATGTTCGAGGGCATCTCACCGGGAAAATGTACCTCCCCCAATGCTTCGTAAAGTGTGTTGCGTTTGAACCTCCTCATAGGAGTGTTTAAAACTTTAATTCTATCCTATATTTCAAAATATGAAATCTGGCTAAAAAATTAAAAATGGTGCATAATTCGAAAAGTACTCGATGGATTTTTATGATTTTTTACACAGTGGTGGATATTAACACTTTGTGGCGTGCGTGGCCTACCATCTCCGGCCTACATAGGAGGAAGTGAGTCGTGCTCTCCACCTCCCGCCTACCCTGTTAAAACCCAGTATAGTAAAACGCTCGCCCATCCTACTAGGCAGCTTGGGCCAAAAAGCCTCTAGCCGCGGCCAACATAATAATGGTATCGCTCGGTTTTCACCCACATTCACGATATTTCAGAAACTTGCTAAATAACATATTTGTATTCTCAACTAAATCATAGCTATATTTTCCACTGAACATGATGGCGGTATTTAGAATATCATATCAATAATATTGGATTTTATATAAATAAACTTATATTGATAGTTTTAGCTTTTATATCAGTTGGTTTTCACCCATAATAATTGTTTATTTTATTTTATGTTTTTAGTATGCATATTCGCATTTCGTCGTGCTATGCTTTATCTTGCACAAATCTTGCATCAATTTGCATTTGAACCTGCTCATAGGAGTGTTTAAAACTTTAATTTTATTTTTCAAAATATGAAATATGGCTAAAAAGTGAAAAATGGTGCGTAATTCGAAAAGTACTCGATGGATTTCTATGATTTTTTGCACAGTGGTGGACATTAACACTTTGTGGCGTGCCTGGCCTACCCTCTCCGGCCTACCTAGGAGGAAGTGAGCCGTGCTCTCCACAGCACACCTCCTTCTTGCTTCCTCATTCGTCCGCCTATCCCTCCATGTAACTCCGCATGCACTTCTTAAGTAATTCATTGCCACTGCTCTCACTCTTGGTCTGAGTCTCTCAACCAACGTCCATGCTTCGCTTCCGTAAGTCAGCTTTGGGATTACGATACTGTCATGCAAGGACTTCTTCACTTCCATACTGACCACCCTATTTCTTGATACTGCTTTCAGCGTTCCTACAAACCTCTTCCCCTGGTGTACCGTCTCCCGCACTTCTTCATCCATAGTCCCATATTTACTCAACACTCTGCCCAGATACTTAAAAGATACTTAGACGATCTCCATGGCCTGACCGTTCAGCTTCACCTCACACTCTGTGACTTCACCCCTTTCGAAGACCATAACCTTGCTCTTCCCCGCATTTACCATCAAATTCCGTTTTTCACACACTGTTCCAAACTCATTTACCAGACCCTGCAACTCCCATTCATTATCACTCATCAGAACTGTATCATCGGCAAACAGCAGTATAGGTAGCTTCCACTCAATTCCCTCCCTTTTCAGCGATACACCAACATCCACTGCTCTTGATAGTATTTCTTTCATGACTCCATCCATATATACAGTAAACAAACATGGGGACATCACACACCCCTGTTTCAAACCAACATTCAGGTCAAAGAACTCGCTCTGCTCACTCTCCATACGTACTGCCGCCTTTGCACCCTCATACATGCTCTTCACTGCTTTCAGCCACTTGCCATCTACTCCGTATATTCTAAGTACTTTCCACAAATCTTCTCTATCCACTCTGTCATAGGCCTTCTCCAAGTCCAAAAAAAAGGCAACATACACCTTTTGTTTCTTCTCCAGATATTTGTCCACAACACAATTCAGGGTAAAAATCTAAACTACACATCCTCTTCCTTTCCGAAAACCTCCCTGCTCGTCGCCTATCCATTTCTCCGTTCTCAGTCTCACTCTCTCAATCACTACCCTACTGTATACCTTCCCTACTACACTTAGAAGACATGTTCCTCGGTGGTTACCACACACTCCTCTTTCCCCTTTGCCATTATATAGGGGGACTATTATGCCAGTCTTCCAGTCATCGGATGCACTCCCCTTCTCCCATGCTAGTTTGCACATTTTCCATACCCCTTCGATCACTATCTCACCAACATAACTCAACATTTCCCCACACACTCCATCTGTTCCTGGTGCTTTCCCCAACTTCACTCATGGCATGACTTCCCACACTTCTGACCTCCAGATCACCACATCCTCCTCCCCTACTTCTCTTCTTCTCCCTCCCATACCATATCCAACTATGTTTGCTGGCTCTTCATTTCTTTTACATTTAGCAACTCATTGAAGTACTCCCTCCATCTTTCGACTCTCTCTTGCTTCTCGGCTAGCGTTCTCCCATTCTTATCTTTCACACCCTTACTGTTTCCCTTGCTACCTTCCCTAACTCTCTTGACTTCTGGTGATGGGCTGGTCTATCAGAGTGAGAGTTGAGCGTTCTCTGCCATACCCATAGCTTACTCTGACTGTTCCTTTTACTTAGATATTGTCTAGATCTCCAGTGACGGCGTCCCTTCCGTGGATTGACCTCCCAATCTACCAAGATTGGATGCCAAAGCGTCACATTTTTCCCTTGCCCCTCAACTTTCTCTTCATAATTGCTGAGGGGCACAGGGCCCTGGGTGGGGCTTTGATTTCCCGGGCGTTTCCGCACCCTCCTCAGCTCCAAGCCCTTAAACACCTTGCTCATCTCCTCCACTTCCTCCATAACCTCCAGGTCGAACCCACCTAGTCGTCTTACTACTGCTCGCCTGTACTTTTCCCTGATTTCCTCCTCCTGTAACCTCTCCACCCTCCTCACCATTCCACCTTCCTCTCGCCTCCCTCCAGCTCTCCTCACCCACTTCTTTTGAATCCTAACCTTAGCTACTACTACATAATGATCAGACAGACCCCCTCCAATACCCCTATACACCCTACCAATCATTGCCGATTCAAAAAAATCCCACTATATATAATGATGCGAGGCATTTATTGGGTTTCTTCCCCCGAAAAGGTACAGGGGGACGGGTTATTGATCGGAATGTAATGAAACTCTACCTAACAAGAAAGAAATCGGTTTATGGTAAATGCACAATGGCTGAAATACAACGACAGTACCAATCATGTCGGGAGGAGAACAAAAATAAACAAAACAATTAAATTTGGTGTTGGAACCCAGCAAACCAAACACAAATATTAGTATTTAATGGGTTAGCGGGCAAATTGTTTGAGATAAGGTTGAAATTTGAATGCAATAACACTTTTCACCTCTCCGACCCTATTTCAATTAATTATTTGTACATTTTGCCAAACAAGAATAATAAAAATAATTGTCGGGAATTTAGATAAAGAGGTTAAATTACATATCACTGGTACATGAAATAACCCAACAAATAGTTATAATATAATTACCAACGACATAGTCGTCGATGGGTGTAATCCAGTCCCCCACACACGGCTAGTTCAATTGCATGACCTGTAGGAATGTTCACATAATACAATATCGATACAATGAACTTAGCTTAGAGGACAGGTGATGTAGGACTGTTGTTATTATTGTTAGTAGTTGTAGGACATGGTGAACTGTGGGTTGAGTCAGGGCCGGGAGGGGGGAGATGTTGGCTGTATGGTGTTGATTGAGAGACTAAAGGGCCGGCGTCCGATCGCTTCGCGAAATTACATATGGCTGCCGGCTCATAATAATTATAACCCCTAACTTGGTTTCATAATACATCTAGAGCTGATGTAGATATTTATACATTACAGATAATATTTAACCTAACTTAAGAATAAACTACAATACACAAAGGACCAGCCGAAATCGTACAAGCGATACGATACCGCCAAATTCAAATGTCCTATTGGACCAAAACCTGTCGGGATCATTACCCTATTCCCGACATATTGCCCGCCACCAAAAATGATATAAGGAGCTATATACAGAGAACAAAAAAAGGACATCGAAGTCAAAGATCACCTTGTTTGATCTTTGATCTCCAAAGATCCACGGAACTCATAGCCGTCCTCCTTTTGGGACGAGCGCCACCTGAAGCCTGAGGAGGATCATCCTTCTCATCATCAGCTGCCCCACCTTGAGGAGCACTGTCACCAGCACTCTCCCGCGGAGGGGTATCAGTAGAGACGCCAGGATCATCCGGCAGTTCTACATCCTGCTCCAAGGGATATAACCTTACGACTGGGCGAGTAGTAACCCCAGTCGAAGTTCGTATTCTAGCAACCCTTATAAGACCATCAATGCCCTGGAACAAATCGATAATCCTCCCAAGCTTCCAAAATAACCTAGGACGCTCATCATGAATCAGGACGATATCCCCGATACGAGGCCATCGTTGATTCGTCCCTTTGATCTTATGAGAGTGACGCTCACGAAGAGACAGCAAATATTCTTGGGTCCACCGTTTCCATAGATCGTCGGACACCTTGTTTACATACTGGAAGCGACGACGTGTGGCGTCAGCATTGCCGAACGTAGGGTCTTGCAGATCTTCGTCATTTACGGACGATCTAGGAAAGGTATTAAGGGTTCGTCCACGTGTTAGCATAGAAGGCGAAATGGGTAAGAGGTCATCAACATCTGCCGAGGTATAGGTCAAGGGTCTGCCGTTGACTGACATCTCAATTTCTATTAAGATGGTTTGCAACTCCCGTCTGGTCACCAGTGCCCTTCCTAATACCTTCTTCATGGCAGATTTGACGATACCGATAGTTCTCTCCCAAATCGCCCCGAACCATGGTGCACATGCTGGTATAAATCTCCACTGACAACCCTTTCCAGTGAGGGTAGCCACAACCTGCGGGTCATCCATTAAACTCTGGAGATATTTAGAGGCCCCGACAAAACAAGTCGCATTATCGCTCATAATAATTTGAGGGAAACCATTGCGGCCTGCAAAGCGTCTTAGAGTATGCAAAAAACCCTCACTGGATAGGTCGTCAATCAATTCAATATGAATCGCTCTGGTTACCGCACATGTGAATAGGACGGCATATACCTTTATGATATTACCGGGCAATTCTCTAACATGAATCGCTTCGGTGTAGTCTACCCCGGTTACCTGAAATGGTTCAGTCCTTTGTACCCTGAACTCCGGCAAGGGAGGTAGATCAACTGGGGAGTAAGGCTTACCCTGTAATCTTTTACAGATAGTACAGCTATTGTGGATCCCTTTAATTGCTTGTCGCATCTTAGGGATCCACCAACGTTGTCGCATATACGCCAGAACATAATTTATGCCAAAATGTAGGCAGGTCCTATGACATTGGCGAATCAACAGTTTGGTAATAAAATGAGAGCAGCTAAGGAGGACAGGATATTTCGCAGAATCAATAATGTCCGCCTTTTGTATCCTGCCTCTACACTTAATTATGCCTCCTTCCATATATAATCCTAACTGCCTCATTAAGTTTGAGGGTTTGGACTTTGACTCCTTGCTCAGGATTTGATGTTCAGTAGGATAAGATTCCCTTTGTACTAAACATATTAGTTTTGCTTCTGCTGATCTCATTTCATGGAGTCTGATCTGCTTCGAATCGTCACTAAGGAAAGACCCGTGAGCCCGACTTCTCATGTTGTTAATGAAACGGTATATCCATGCAAATACCCGTATTACTTGATCATAGCTGCCGTAACGTTCCCACTCTACCAACTTGTTATCCTGATGTGTAGTACTCACATTCGAACTACTTAACACATCATCTTGGGGCCGACTTGAAGGATCAGACATGCATTCCCTGAAATCCTGAGGCCATTCAGTTGGAGATGTAAGCCATGGAGGTCCATGCCACCAAATAGAGGACGACATAAACTGCTGCGCCGAGATCCCCCGGGAAATTATGTCACTGGGGTTATCCCTGGTGCTCACATAGCGAAATGTAGCTGTAGGAACTAAGTTATGAATCTCATCAGTGCGATTAGAAACATAAACAGGTAACACTTTCTGGCTGTGTACCCATGAAAGCGCTATTTGACTGTCGCTCCAGACATAGACGTTATTAATCTGTAGTATGTCTGCATAAGCATCCAGTGTAAACTTTATTAGACGAGTAGACAGAAGCAATGCAGTAAGTTCTAATTTAGGAACTGTAATCTTCTTTATAGGGGCTACTTTGGCCTTCGCTATAGCCAGCGTCGCTACACTACCATTGCATATGTATATGGCAGTACCGTACGCACTATTACTAGCATCAGAAAAGGCATGTAGATCCACCTGTTGACCGCTAATAACCTGACGAGGAAGTTGGACCTTGCAACATGTGGAAAGGTCCGACCGAATCAACCGCCAAGTATCTTGTAACTCAATCGGGAGGGGCGTATCCCAATCTAGTTTTAGCCGCCACAGTTGCTGTAAAAACATACGAGCACGGATTGTTACAGGCAGCAAAAAACCTAGGGGATCAAACCACCTCGCTGACAAGCTTAAGCAGTTTCGCTTGGTCATAAGCTCACTGCCGCATGGGGTGTGACAGAAGGATATACAATATGTGGTAGTGTCCCATTTGTGGCCTAAAAACTTCACCTCACTATTCTCAGTAGCTACACCGTCAGAAGCAAATTGACCTTTCAAAAGATCACTATTAGTGGCCCATTCTCTTAAGTATAAATGAGCCTTGGCAAATATATCGCGGATCTCCCAGCATCTCTTGAGCAATAAATCTTCATTGTCTCCGGTGCCTTGAAGATTGTCCACATAGATCCCCTGCTTGATCTCATTCTTGAAGTCAGGATCTAGTCCAGCCTCCTCAAGATGACGCAAGATAGTAGCGTTGAGAAGGAACTGGGAACAGGTCGCCCCGAATAAGACGACTCTGAACCTGTAGACCAGATACTCCGAATCTAGATCCATTGGGTCCCGTGGCCATAAAAATCTTGTCGAGTCCCTGTCTTCACGATGGAGTTGAAGTATCAGGAAGGCCTTCTCAATATCGGCGACCCATGCAAACTTATGACATCTGAAGCGCAACATAATTTGCGCTAGATCAGAGACCAGGGATGGACCCGTGTACAGACAATCATTCAGGCTATAGGAGCGATCACTGGATTTAGCAGAGCAGTCATACACAATACGAACAGGAGTGGTGGAACTGTCCTTTTTAATCCCATGGTGAGCAAGGTAATGGATGTTATCCCCATATTCACTGAGACCTACTCTCTCCACAAATCCACGTTGTACCTGCTCGGCTAAAACTGCCGCATAAGTCTCGCAATAACTTGGATCCTTGACAAACTGCTTCTGAAGGCCACGTAACCTACCAAGTGCTAGATGGAAATTAGTAGATAATTTACTCTTGTTATCATTCCAAGGGAGCCTTACCACATACTGACCTCTGCCAGAGTCATATGTTACAGTCTCTTCATACGAGCTTAACGCTAGCTTGGACTCACGATCAAGTTCATGTGGGTCAATTCCAATATTGTCCAAGTCCCATAGCTTATCTTTATCAGTACATGTATTATCAGGCACATTTGGCCGAATATATTTATCTATGGGGCTTACTGCTACCTTGAGGACCGTAACCACCTCCACCTGTGTGTCTTTAGAGGAAGTGGCATAGGATCCAGAAATGGCATACCCTTGGATCGTGGGGAGCATTATAAGCTTATCTACCCGCCGATATCCAGGGTGAACCAGGTCGTAGTAATAATCAGCTCCGACCAGTAGCATAATACCATTGTTAGCAGAGAGTTGATCATCAGCCAGTTTATAACCCTTGCTTCTGAGATATTTCAAATGTGGTTGAATCTCTGATGCTATATAGAAACTGGGTAGTGTGTCGACCACAACAGCCTTGATGGGACATACCTTTTTTCTACAAACATATGAAATCTCCACTATATCATAGTCACTGGAATCTATTTCACCAGTGAAACCATGGAGACGCAAATTCTCTTGACCCTTGCTGGTACACTTGAGCTGGGGTAATGATGACCGCAGAATGAATGACCTCTGTGAGCACTGGTCAAGTAAGGTGCGTGTCATTATAGTATTATTATTACTCCCCACTACTGGCAGCATCATAGTAGGAAGCAATTGACATTCTCGAGAAGCAATGGACATGGCAGATACTTTATCACCCTCGCTCTTACCTTTCTCATGCGACTCTTTGGGGGTTCTCCCCTTTTCTTTGCCGTCGTGCCGATCAGACTGGGTGCAAAGGGAAAACCAATGTTTCCCCTTGCAATACTTACAAGGTTTGATGTAGGAATTTGTGCAGGTACTGTTGAAGTGGTCTCTTGCCAGACAGCTGGTACATAACTTAAGCGATTTAGCCTTGCCAATCTTCTGTGTAGCCTTAGGATACTTAGGACACTGATACCACAGATGACCGTGGACACTGCACAACTTACAACCTAATGATATTGGTCTTTTCTGTTTAGGAGAAGTCTGTACCGGGAAAGCTGAAGTAGATGGCGACATCTCCACTTGTCGGTAGTGTCCAGTACTCTCCATATTGAAGACTTCAGTCTGGTACACCTGCACCAACGCTTCCAAGTTTAGTGGAGAGTCGCTTAGTCGTCGTCTTAAGATTTCCCTTAGGGGAGAGGGTATCTTATTCAAGATATTCACATTAAATATCTCCTCCTTGGTGACGGCCATTGTCTCCATAGATCGGAGGAGGCTCTCAAAGGAGGCATAGTACTCCTTTAGGGCCGTCACATCATAGGATGGAGGATCTAGCGTGAAGAACTTAGTAATTAACGCGGTCTTGATGACTTCCACTCTCCCGTAAGTTCTCTTCAGCAACTCCACTGCAGACTCGTAGCTGGTAGCTTCTAGCTTGTACCCATCGACTAACTTCAATGCCTCCCATTTCAATTGACCACGGAGATATGTGAACCTTTGGATGGATGTGAGTGTTTTATTATGATGGACGGAACACTCAAAAATATCCCAAAATCCAGTCCAGGTAGCCGAATCCCCGGAAAAGGTAGGCAAAGTAAGCTTCGGCAGGTTAAAACCAGTCGCCTTTGGTGTACCGGTATCCTTAACAGAGGTTGATTCTTGGGTGGAAGATAGTCTGGCTAAGGCTGTATTAACATTCTCAAAGTACTCAAGATCTGCCGACATTTCTTCTTCCACATCGTCAGTAACTGTCAATAAACCATATACCTGCTGAGCATAACTATCATAAGTAGCTAGCGATTTAGTAACAGTAGCGAATTTACCCTTTATTTGATCAGCCGTGGCACTTATTAAAAATTCATCAAGATCTCTTAAACATCTATTTAAACTTCCCTTCTTCCCTCCCTTAAGAATCTTAAGTTTCTTTAAATCTGTCATCGTTAAGGTCTAATTTTAAGCAACTTAAACTACAATGAGGTCAGACTACAAACCGTTAATCGCTTAGGAATCAACAGCGGCAAACCCCCATTACTTAAGAATTTTACTCAAAAAGAATTACATAGTACTTACATCCCCCTTAACATAAACTATCGAAAGGAAATTATCTAACTAGACAAAATAATTAAATACTAAATCCATTAAAAGAAAGGGTAAGGTGAAGCACTAATTATTGTAAGCCCTTTATAGGTAAGCCTAGTTGGTTAAGCTACAATCATGAGGTCTGACTATTAACTGTCAATCGCTTAGGAATTAACAAAGACCGACACTCATGACCGCCACTTTAAGCAACTAGGCCTAGGCTATTATGAAATTTAAATATAAAAGGTCACATGAGAACCCTCCCCACCAGCAAAACAATAATGAGTCCCACAATGACAAAACACAATGAACACCACAGGCACACCACCAAAGCGAAATGAACAGCCACCACAGACACCTGCAGGCCTAGACTGCCTAGCCTAGCCTAGCCTAGCCTAAGAGCGCGAAACGGTGCCCGACGAAATTACCCCTACCCCAAACTCCAGCCCAGCTAACCCACCAAAAAACGCCAAGGATCACACGCCCAAAAAAACCTGGAAACTAGTCCCAAAAAAGATAGGGACGGTGCCTAAATGGTAAAAAACACGAGGGAAGAAGCTGGGTCTAAACTAGGGAAATGGCAGTCGGCCAACAACGCGCGAGGCGGCAGCCATTTGTAAGCCCACAAGCGTCAAGGAAGCAAACAAAACGGTACTACGGTACGGAAACTTTAGGGCATGAAGGACCATTATTTGTCGGGAATTTAGATAAAGAGGTTAAATTACATATCACTGGTACATGAAATAACCCAACAAATCGTTATAATATAATTACCAACGACATAGTCGTCGATGGGTGTAATCCAGTCCCCCACACACGGCTAGTTCAATTGCATGACATGTAGGAATGTTCACATAATTCAATATCGATACAATGAACTTAGCTTAGAGGACTGGTGATGTAGGACTGTTGTTATTATTGTTAGTAGTTGTAGCACATGGTGAACTGTGGGTTGAGTCAGGGCCGGGAGGGGGGAGATGTTGGCTGTATGGTGTTGATTGAGAGACTAAAGGGCCGGCGTCCGATCGCTTCGCGAAATTACATATGGCTACCGGCTCATAATGATTATAACCCATAACTTGGTTTCATAATACATCTAGAGCTGATGTAGATATTTATACATTACAGTTAATATTTAACCTAACTTAAGAATAAACTACAATACACAAAGAACCAGCCGAAATCGTACAAGCGATACGATACCGCCAAATTCAAATGTCCTATTGGACCAAAATCTGTTGGGATCATTACCCTATTCCCGACAATAATAATAAAATTGTACTACACGATTCTTTTTTATAGGAAACCACATCCTATCCAGTATTTCACTTGCCGGAGTTGAAGTCTCTATTCACAATGTTCCTTAACCCGAAAACGGCGAGGGGGGGGGGGTATTGAACTAGCTCCCCATGGGCGAGCATATTGGCTCCATTCAGACCTATAATCGTCATGTTACGATAAATATCGTTATTACTTATTCATATAAGCCTATTTTACCTTCACTATGAAGATAGTAACCTGTAACAACAATAAAACAAGTGAAAATATAATTTTTCTGATCAAAATCGCGAATATAGATGGACCAGCCCATTCATGAATTATGGAGAAAATTTAGGCAACCCCTCCCTCCACGAGGCCTCAAGCCACACTGAGCCTACTCATACACACACTCGGTTATGTAACACACCCGCTAGGCACGTAAGCACATCCTCCACACAGTTTGCTAATGTTAGCACAAAAATAAACCAATGAATTAGGGAATAACAGTGAAAATAGGTGATAATTGAAGGGGGAGGGGAAAGGGAGGAAGGAGGGAATATGGACGAGTGATATGAGGTCTAGGGATTTATTTATTTTTTATTTTTAGTGCTACTGGGGCTGTTTAAATGTTTTTTTTAGGCCTCCCTCTTAAGAGCTTTGCCGCCGTCGCCCAGTAAAACCTCTTATGAGCTTTTCCGCCATTTACGGGTTAATATAGGTATTATGGACAAGCCAGTTGCAAGATGATGTTTCCTACGGGATTATCCTATCCATAAAACAGGCAGAAATAGAGCAAGCTTTACCAAAACTTTGCAATGGGATTAGAATTTGATTCTGATATCAAATACGCATTCAAAAAATGGATAGCTCAAATATTTTAAGGACTATGCCCAAATCAAGCAAAACTATCCCGTCCGTACTCCTTACGGACTGACCTGAGCCAGGTAATATTCCCTTAACATCTCTAACATTGGCTCCTCAAATATTTTAATGACACTCCTCAAATATTTTAATGACCATGCCCAAATCAAGCAAAACTATCCCGTCTGTACTGCATATTTCATTATATCCTTTTTGGGGGTTATATATTGGTTGTTTGCTATGTAGTCACCTATATCCTCCACTCTCTTAACTTTAGGATCAAGTGACCTAAATTAATGGGAGTAACTGGTACTGTGATGCTTTGTATAATTTGTCGTATAGCTAGGGCAAGCTTCGTATAATGTAAATCTTAAAATAAAATGGAATTTTTCATGTTTTTCTTTTATTTGTCCTAGTTTTTACAATTGTATCGGCATATTTAGCTTTCTCGAAAAAAAGATTGCTTGTAATTTTTCAACGACATCTTTCACCCACAAAAATTTACACCCTCTTGAAAAAAGGTTCACCACCAACTCAAATGCCACCAACTCACGTTGGACAGCAGAAGATCGCCTAAAGATGTGTGTTAAAATCATGACAGGAACCCGTACAGTGGCGACGCCGCAGCAGCCCGGCCAGGTAGTCTCTCTCTAGGAGAGAGAGAGAGAGAGAGAGAGAGACAGACAGACAGACATAGACAGACACAGTGTGTGTGTGTGTGAGAGATAGAGAGAGAATACTCTCTCTCTCTCTCTCTCTCTCTCTCTCTCTCTCTCACAGGGGAGGTAAATTTTCCTGTGAGACGCCCTCGAACATTTCCTCAGCCGTCATCGAGAAATGATGGGGAGTCGCTCTTCGAATAAATTAGCTTTCTCGACAAAAGATTGTTTGCAATTTGTCCACGACATTTTTCACACACACAAATTTAGACCCTCCCGAAGAAAAAAAGATTCACCGCCAACTCAAGTCGTATAGCAGAATTTATTTTTGGCGAGTCGTTTGACGGGTGGTCGGAGCTCTCGGATCGAAGTATTTCCGATCGCTCCCAATTCCACCAACTCACGTTGGACAGCAAAAGATCGCCTAAAGATTTGTGTGTTAAAATCACGACAGGGACCCACCAAATTTTTAGCACTGGTACAAAATGTCTAACATTTTTGTGGGATTATTTGTCAATCTCGTTTCATAACCCAATCGAGGGGCCGTATACTGGCTCGTATGTGGTAGCGCTGGCACAGGGGAACTAACACAGACATCACGGCGCAGCAAGCACACAGAATACGGCGGCGGTGGCTGTGACTCGCATCTGGGCAGGAAACACAAGGCAGAAGGGCGGAGCACACAGACAAAGCGGAGGGCTAATACCGTTAGAGGATAGACAGAGACAAAAGAGTTTGCCTAGGCAGGGAGTCAGCACGGAACCACAGTTTTTGAGAACAATAGTAGGAACACCATCCGGACCGTACGCCTTATTAGTATTAATTATTATGTTCCCTCCACCAACCAACTTTACTCCTAAACTCAATTAATGAAATCAACAAATACATGTGGCAGTCCAGGGATTCGAACCTAGGATGCTCACACCGAAATTCAGTGCATTTATCCATTGCGCTACGAAGACAGTTAAAGAATGGTGGACAAGCCAACGATTTATTATGCAGTTTCGAATCCTGCATATCAATCTAAGCATGTTCACCCATTCCAACTGCGCTATCATAGGCTATGAATAGATGAAAGGAAGGAGTAATTAATGGGGCCTTAACCGTAAGGAAGGCCTCTCTATAAACTACCCCTGAACCTGAATGAATTATTATGTTCCCTCCACCAACCAACTTTACTCCTAAACTCAATTAATGAAATCTACAAATACATGTGGCAGTCCAGGGATTCGAACCTAGGATGCTCACACCGAAATTCAGTGCATCTATCCATTGCGCTACGAAGACAGTTAACCCTTCTTTAGCGGGGGCGGACTTTAGTCCGTATCGAAAAAATTGGACTATGTGGCGGGGGCGGACTTTTGTCCGTGTGCAATTTTGGCGCAATATTGGCTCTGAGAGAGAGACAAGCGATGGGAGGAGCATAGGGCGGCTCATGACCATTCGGCACGGACCTCACGCGACGGCTGCCACTTACACAACACACATCCACCCTCTCTCCCTCACCACACACGTAATTATGTAACGAAATGACCGTATTTTACCGTTTTTGCCCTTCGGTTGCACGATCGTTGCAAGACAACCAGTAATCGTAGAAGGATGGTTCAGGTGTCATTGGAAAGCTAAATTAACGCCCTATCAGGGATACATACTTGTATTATGCTCTGGCTCTTGTTTATGCATGAAAAAGAGCATGGAAACAAGGTCGTTTTAGGGTAAAAAAAACCCGCTTGGCGCGTACTGGAAAAAACTGACCCGCCCGCTCTTAGGGCGTTAAAGAATGGTGGACAAGCCTACGATTTATTATGCAGTTTCGAATCCTGCATATCAATCTAAGCATGAACACCCATTCCAACTGCGCTATCATAGGCTATGGATAGATGAAAGGAAGGAGTAATTAATGGTGCCTTAACCCTAAGGAAGGCCTCTCTATAAATTACCCCTGAACCTGAATGAATTATTATGCTCCCTCGAAGTTTCGAATCCTGCATATCAATCTAAGCATGTACAGTTGTGGACAGATGAAACAGATACAGCTTTGGTCTGTCCAAGACCTCAATCGAGGGCAGCACAATTAGTGTCCATAAATTATCTGGTAACAGTGATGGTGTGGGGGTAGTAGGTGAAGGTATGGGGTGGAAGGAGGGAGGCGAGGGAGGGGGAAGGAGGGTACAGGAGTGAGAGGGGGAACTAGTGGCGAGGTGGTAGCAGGTGGGGGTGGAGGGAAGTGGTTGGCCAAATACTTTACTGTGAAAGAATAATACATTTTGTGTTTTGATAATTATGTGGAATCATGAATGCGTAATATTGGAGTCTTGAGGTGTGTGTAACATAATAAACGCGCTACAGGCTGCTAATCTGCTATTGCTCTCTCTCTCTCCATATACAATATATATGTGACATATAGGCATTCAAATATATGATATCTTAATATCTCTAATGTAATACTACTTTATTTGTGTTCTCTGCTTAGAGCGCCTACTGAGTTGTAATATCGGGAATTTGGTATTGTTCAAACATGGGAGCGTCAGAAACAACTGAACTACCTGTTGGTTATCTAACAAGGGGAAATATAGTAATTGTTAATATTTGTCAGTTGGTGAGTCAGTCAAACTTCAAATATTATAGTTAGTGTTTCAGCATCATTGTGAGTGTATAGGTCATAGTAGTAACGAAAGTATGCAATGCATATATGGTGTATATAATACGGTATCAATAACACGCCAATTAAAGTGTTTTCCAAGTGTACCGGAGGTGTTATCAGTGTTGGCATTGTCACGGGTATATATATAATCGCTTTTCATTATACACGTCCATAAAAATTTAAACATTATTTCTTAATATATTTAGTTACAAACCGACTTTACAATAAATAGCATTATTGGTAACTCTAGATGTTATACATCCTTATTAACCAATAAAGAGGGTAATCTTATTCTTGCTAAATAATTGACTCACACAAAACCTGTAGAGCAAGACTGATATAAAAGCATGGTAATTTTATAGTTAGTAGATCATTTTGCTATGTGAGTTAGTGAGACAAAAGGCAGAACTGCCTGTGACGAGTGCCTTCCCATAGTTGAAAGATTGACGGAGCCAAAATGCCTGGACACACAGAGTTTAAAGTAATTACAGTCATAGGATGAGGGGAAAATGTATTCAGGGTAGAGCGTTCCAGAGCTCAGCTGTTGAATTGGGGAAAGATTGGGATATCGTTTCACTCTTGGGTTGGAGAGTTGCAAAGAGTAGGGTGGGATTGTGTTGGAAGACGGGTTCTACGTACTCTTCGTAGAGGAGGTGGTATACATTGAAAGAGGGTTAGGAACACTGATTATTGTAATATCGGTAGAATAGCGAAATAGATGCAACTTTGCGACGAAGAGAGAGAGATCGCAGAGAGTCAGGGAGTGGACACGAGTTAATGAGACGAAAGGTTTTCTTTTCTACTTTGTCAAGAAATGCTGTGTGAGAGGATCTTCCCCACACATGTGAACAACACTCAATACATGGACGCACTGTGCCTCTGTACAGAGCAAGAAACTGTGCCGGGGTAAAGAACCCCCCGGAGACGATTGAGCATACCCAGCTTCTGGAAAGATGTTTTAGCAAGGATGGTAATATGATCCTTCCAAGTGAGATCAGGAGAAAAGGAGACACCGAGAATACTGAGAGAAGATAATCGTTTTCTGAAATCGTTAAATGTGGATAATATGAAGAATTTATTTTAATTTACTGATGAAGCTATCTTAAATGAACGGACCTCGTAGTCGGCGCTTTAAGAGAGAGAGAGAGAGAGAGAGAGAGAGAGAGACAGAGAGTGAATAATATCCTTTAATCACAGACTGCTAGGTAGATAATTGTATCTCCGTAACTATTTGGTTTATCGTAATTCTGAAGTATCAATTGGAATCCTGATAAAATTCCGCTTCCATATATGTATGCAAATACAACTATTTGTGGTCAAAATATTTAGCTAGCGCGAGTTGGAAATAAGGTATTTCGATTGTTATGTTATAATACTTGTTATGGAGTGCCCCAATGTGTTTGTTTTGTAATTATTCTATGTTTTTATTTGCTTATCTTCAAGTTCAATCAATACCAAAGCCGATGGTAGCTCATTTATCGAAATACAAGGATGTGTTGGTGGATAAAAACGTCAAAGAATCAAATAATTGCCGGGCGCGAAACTGGCTTATTAAGTTTTAAGTTTAAAAAAGGCCTCCAGTCATTAATAGGCTTGCAACACTGCTCTCTCTCTCTCTCTCTCTCTGAGGTCTTTCCTAATTTGAAAACAATTATACACAGACAGACGCAGTGAGAGAGAGAGAGAGAGAGAGAGAGAGAGAGAGAGAGAGAGAGAGAGAGAGGCAGACTCACCTTCTCTGGTGTCAATCAAAAATATGCAAAGATTGCATAACAATCTTTGCATGCAGGGTCTCTCTCTCTCTCTCACACACACCCTGTGCCTGTCTGTCTCTCTCTCTCTCTCTCTCTCTCTCTCTCTCTCTCTCTCTCTCTCTCTGAAAGATGTCGTGGAAAACTTACAAGCAATCTTTTTTTCGAGAAAGCTACTTAAAATAATATGAGGGCGGTGTACACATAAAAACTGTTTAGAATTTATATTTTATTATATCCTTTTTGGGGGTTATATGTGGGTTGTTTGCTATGTAGTCACCTATATCCTCCACTTTCTTAACTTTAGGATCGAGTGACCTAAATCTTACTAAAAAATGCAGGTTAGTAAGGCACGTAAGGCACTATATGAATAGCCTATTCTCTTACTAAGAAATTCAGGTTAGTAAGGAACTATATGGATAGCCTATTCTCTTACTAAGAACAAACTTGCTATGGGACACCTCCACCCTTCTGCCTCGTGTGTCCTGCCCAGATACGAGTCACAGACATCGCCGCGCTATACGACTACGGGACACCACAGTGAGGCTGGGCTACAGGACACCACTGGTCATAGGAGCACCCTTCACCGTCTAGAGCTCCGCTTCTCCTGTGTGCACCACCCTTCTGCCTTGTGTGTCCTGCCCAGATACGAGTCACAACCATCGCCGCGCTATACGACTACGGGACACCACAGTGAGGCTGGGCTACAGGACACCACTGGTCATAGGAGCACCCTTCACCGTCTATAGCTCCGCTTCTCCTGTGTGCACCACCCTTCTGCCTTGTGTGTCCTGCCCAGATACGAGTCACAACCATCGCCGCGCTATACGACTACGGGACACCACAGTGAGGCTGGGCTACAGGACACCACTGGTCATAGGAGCACCCTTCACCGTCTAGAGCTCCGCTTCTCCTGTGTGCACCACCCTTCTGCCTTGTGTGTCCTGCCCAGATACGAGTCACAACCATCGCCGCGCTATACGACTACGGGACACCACAGTGAGGCTGGGCTACAGGACACCACTGGTCATAGGAGCACCCTTCACCGTCTAGAGCTCCGCTTCTCCTGTGTGCACCACCCTTCTGCCTTGTGTGTCCTGCCCAGATACGAGTCACAACCATCGCCGTGCTATACGACTACGGGACACCACAGTGAGGCTGGGCTACAGGACACCACTGGTCATAGGAGCACCCTTCACCGTTTAGAGCTCCGCTTCTCCTGTGTGCACCACCCTTCTGCCTTGTGTGTCCTGCCCAGATAAGAGTCACAACCATCGCCGCGCTATACGACTACGGGACACCACAGTGAGGCTGGGCTACAGGACACCACTGGTCATAGGAGCACCCTTCACCGTCTAGAGCTCCGCTTCTCCTGTGTGCACCACCCTTCTGCCTTGTGTGTCCTGCCCAGATACGAGTCACAACCATCGCCGCGCTATACGACTACGGGACACCACAGTGAGGCTGGGCTACAGGACACCACTGGTCATAGGAGCACCCTTCACCGTCTAGAGCTCCGCTTCTCCTGTGTGCACCACCCTTCTGCCTTGTGTGTCCTGCCCAGATACGAGTCACAAACCATCGCCGCGCTATACGACTACGGGACACCACAGTGAGGCTGGGCTACAGGACACCACTGGTCATAGGAGCACCCTTCACCGTCTAGAGCTCCGCTTCTCCTGTGTGCACCACCCTTCTGCCTTGTGTGTCCTGCCCAGATACGAGTCACAACCATCGCCGCGCTATACGACTACGGGACACCACAGTGAGGCTGGGCTACAGGACACCACTGGTCATAGGAGCACCCTTCACCGTCTAGAGCTCCGCTTCTCCTGTGTGCACCACCCTTCTGCCTTGTGTGTCCTGCCCAGATATGA
Organism: Paralithodes platypus; assembly: GCA_032716605.1. NCBI lineage: Eukaryota > Metazoa > Arthropoda > Malacostraca > Decapoda > Lithodidae > Paralithodes > Paralithodes platypus. Next base: position 9,152,011 of record CM064515.1, on the reverse strand, counting down.
GTCACAACCATCGCCGCGCTATACGACTACGGGACACCACAGTGAGGCTGGGCTACAGGACACCACTGGTCATAGGAGCACCCTTCACCGTCTAGAGCTCCGCTTCTCCTGTGTGCTCCGCCCTTCTGCCTCGTGTGTCCTGCCCATATACGAGTCACAGCCATCGCTGTGCTATATGACGCATTATACGAAGCATGACCTAGGCTATACGACGCATTATACGAAGCATGACAGAGAGAGAGAGAGAGAGAGTGTGTAACTCTCTCTCTCTCTCACACACACACACTGTGTCTGTCTGTCTCTCTCTCTCTCTCTCTCTCACACACACACACACACTGTGTCTGTCTCTCTCTCTCTCTCTCTGAGTCAAAGATTTTTTAGCTAACGTCTTCCCATAATCAGCAGCAATGAGTGCGCTCACTCTGTCCTGTTAAAGAAATCGAGTTGTCAATTATTTTGCCACGACATCTTTCACCCACAAAAATTTAGGAGAGAACTACCTGGCCGGGCTGCTCCACCCAGAGAGAGACTACCTGGTCGGGCTGCTCCACCTAGAGAGAGACTACCTGGCTGGGCTGCTGGGGCGTCGCCACTGTGCGGGTCCCTGTCGTGATTTTAACACCCAAATCTTTAGGCAATCTTCTGCTGTCCAACGTGAGTTGGTGGAATTTGAGTTGGTGGTGAACCTTTTTTCAGGAGGGTCTAAATTTGTGTGGGTGCAAGATGTGGACAAATTACAAGCAATCATTTTTCAAGAAAGCTACTTAAAATAATATGAGGGCGGTGTACAAATAAAAACTGTTTAGAATTTATATTTTATGATATCCTTTTTGGGGGTTATATATTGGTTGTTTGCTATGTAGTCACCTATATCCTCCACTTTCTTAACTTTAGGATCGAGTGACCTAAATCTTACTAAAAAATTCAGGTTAGTAAGGCACGTAAGGCACTATATGAATAGCCTATTCTCTTACTAAGAAATTCAGGTTAGTAAGCCACTATATGGATAGCCTATTTTCTTACTAAGAACGAACTTGGTACGGGACACCTCCGCCCTTCTGCCTCGTGTGTCCTGGCCAGATACGAGTCACAGCCATCGCCACGCTATACGACTACGGGACACCACAGTGAGGCTGGGCTACGGGACACCACTGGTCATAGGAGCACGAGTTGGTGGTGAACCTTTTTTCAGGAGGGTCTAAATTTTTGTGGGTGAAAGATGTCGTGGAAAAATTACAAGCAATCGTTTTTCGAGAAAGCTACTTAATTTAATATGAGGGCTGTGTACAAATAAAAACTGTTTAGAATTTATATTTTATGATATCCTTTTTGGGGGTTATATATTGGTTGTTTGCTATGTAGTCACCTATATCCTCCACTTTCTTAACTTTAGGATCGAGTGACCTAAATCTTACTAAAAAATTCAGGTTAGTAAGGCACGTAAGGCACTATATGAATAGCCTATTATCTTACTAAGAAATTCAGGTTAGTAAGGCAATATAAGGATAGCCTATTCTCTTACTAAGAACGAAGTGGCTACGGGACACCTCCGCCCTTCTGCCTCATGTGTCCTGCCCAGATACGAGTCTCAGCCATCGCCGCGCTATACGACTACGGGACACCACAGTGAGGCTGGGCTACGAGACACCACTGGTCATAGGAGCATCCTGCACCGTCTAGAGCTCCGCTTCTCTTGTGTGCTCCGCCCTTCTGCCTCGTGTGTCCTGCCCAAATTCAAATGGCTACTCTCCCTCAATCGTATACCTAGCTCATGCTTCGTATACTGCGTCGTTTACCGAGGGCCATGCTTCGTATACTGCGTCGTTTACCGAGGCCATGCTTCGTATACTGCGTCGTTTACCGAGGCCATGCTTCGTATACTACGTCGTTTACCGAGGCCATGCTTCGTATACTGCGTCGTTTACCAAGGCCATGCGTCGATAACCAAGGCCATGAGTCGTTTACCGAGGCCATGCTTCGTATACTGCGTCGTTTACCGAGGCCATGCATCGTTTACTGTGTCGTTTACTGAGGCCATGCGTCGTTTACCGAGGCAATGCTTAGTATACCGGGTTGCTCTACCCAGAGAGAGGCTACCTGGCCGAGCTGCTCCACCTACAGAGAGACTACCTGGCCGGGCTGCTGCGGCGTCGCCGCTGTACGGGTCCCTGTCGTGATTTTAACACACAGATCTTTAGGCGATCTTCTGCTGTCCAACGAGAGTTGGTGGAATTTGAGTTGGTGGTGAACCTTTTTTCAGGAGGGTCTAAATTTTTGTGGGTGAAAGATGTCGTGGAAAAAATAACAAGCAATCTTTTTTCGAGAATGCTAAATTTGTCGATACACTTGTAAAAACTAGGACAAATAAAGGAAAAACATGAAAAATTCAATTTTATTTTCCGATTTACATTATACGAAGCATGACCTAGCTATACGACGAATTATAAGTACGAAGCACCACAGTACCAGTTACTCCCGTTAATTTTAGGTCACTTGATCCTAAAGTTAAGAAAGTGGAGGATATAAATGTAGGTGATTACATAGCAAATAATCAATATATAACCCCCCAAAAGGATATATAATAAAATATAAATTCTAAATAGTTTTTATTTGTACAAACACAAGGCAGAAGGGCGGAGCACACAGACGAAGCGGATGTCTAGACGGTGCAGGGTGCTACCTGGCCAGGCTGCTCCACCCAGAGTGAGACTACCTGGCCGGGCTGTTCCACCCAGAGAGAGACTACCTGGCCGGGCTGCTCCACCCCCCAGGCAGACGACTCGCCAAAAATAAATTCTGCTATTCAACTTGAGTTGGCGGTGTACCTTTTTTCGACTTTATCATCCCTGTCAGAGACGCATTGAGGCAAGGAATTGTTCCCATGGAGGAGGCAGTGAAGTGGGGATATGTCCCTGAGGATGGGGAAAGCTGGCATGGAAGTGACCCTCTGGATGGGGCAGCCGGGCAAAGATCTGGTTCAACTGTGTACAAATAAAAACTGTTTAGAATTTATATTTTATTATATCCTTTTTGGGGCCATGGTCGATAACGATGATCTGATGGGAGGAGATTGAGAGGTGCTTAGCCGGCTGTTGTCAAAGATAGAATGAGGCTAATACAAAACAAACTCACACTATCTAGTTGAAATCTGTATTCACAACTATTATGGACAAGCCAGTTGCAAGATGATATTTCCTAAGGAATTATCCTATTCATAAAATAGGCTGAAATAGGAAATGCTTTACCAAAATTTTAGTTTAATTAGATAATAAGCATGCCAAGTTTTGGTTATGCTAGCCCTATTTCTGCCTTATTTGCCTTGAGAGCCAACATCAAATTTTACTCCTAAAAGGTTATTTTAATGTATCTGGGACACAAATACACCATTTGGTAGCTTTAGTGTCAATCTGGAAAAAACCTGGCCTGATTTAGGTCTATAGGGAACATTTCTTGACTCAGGTCAGTCCGTACCTGGCATTCGGACAGGACAGTTTCCTAGGGAACATTATCTTGCAACTTGCCTGTCCGAAATACTAATATTAGGGAACATTGTGAATAGAGACTTCTTAGGGAACGTTATTTTGCAACAGGCCTGTCCGAGATACTAATATTAGGGAACATTGTGATGACTAGTACATATTTCAGTTATCTGAAGAAATAGCAGCTTGAGATTGTAAGTAGTTTCTACAAAGGGCATTTTACAATGGTTAACCTAAAAATATGTTTGGAATAATCATTAGAAAGTGGGGTTCTTGGTGGGGTGAGGTTAGGATAGGTTCAAACACGTCACAGGAAGATCATTTTTGTTTGGCTGTGTCAGTGTTCACCAACATAATTATACTGATGTTAACTAAATTGGAAAGGTTATTAATAAATGATATCACACAAATATTCTCACAAAAGTATTAGCCAAAAATAAAAACTTGCTAAACATTTTATTTCAGTATGAGAAAATACCCTTGTATACCCAAAATAGTTATATTTAACATAAAAATACAGTTGGAAGGGTCAAAACATGATTTCCCAAGTAAACCTATCCTGTCCGACATTTGGTCATTGCTCCCTAACAACCTGCCAAAGGCGTCCAATTTGAGCTTCTGAATAGGCCAGTTCCCTAAGAATTTTAAAATATTCCATTAGATGTCCATTTCCAGACATAGTGCTTTTACGACTATGCAGTTGAAAAGAACTCTGAAAGTAGCTTATACCATGTTATTTTCGTGAATCTAAGAGTATAAACAGTACCGGAAAAAAGCCAGCAAAAAATCACCCATGACAAATGTGCTGTCTCGGTTCCGGAGTGGATAGGTCTATTATAACTGGATACAAGCTACGGACAGAACCCCGCTCATTGTTGCCTATGGCGGTCTGAAAAAAAGTGAGCGGGCATGATTGCATGGAAGCTTTTGATACATTATGGAATTTTATTACAGAAATGAATTTTGCAGCTCATTTTACCCCTTGTACCAGATTTGTAGGTTCGAACACTATCAGAAAATTGAGTTATATGGGATTGTTCATTTTCTTCCCTATGCAGTGGTGACTTTCAGTGGCCGCTTAGTTTGTGTTGAATCACTATTTTTACCAAAAACAAACATTTATAATGAAACTGCCTCAAGGAAACTTGGGGGAAATGTAGTATATGGATCGACACACAACATATCCTATAATCAAGTTAAAAATACCAATTTGAAGATGTTTTATGACCTCCCCAATATTTGGTGACTTGAGGCAAAATCTGGGGGGGGGGCAGACGGTCTTGTTGACCTAGTATACCCTTCATACATCCCGAGCTCCCCGGGTCCCTGTTTACGCTAGATATGATTGCTAGCGCAGCTGATAGAGCCCAGGGTGTCCACATATTCACCCCTGATTTTGGTGTCCTACGACATCGTGAAGTGGTTAAAAAATGGATGCAAGTTGGGATCAGTAAGCAATCTGGCACTACGATGTTCCCTAAAAAATGTCAGACCCCCATCTGACCCCCTAGGAGGTTTCTAAACAGGTAATGGAGTTGTTCGGACCACCTTAGTATGCAAAGATCTATACCCATGCAAAAGCTGAACATGCCAGTTCAATTATTTGCCTAAGATGAATTGGCAGATCTTGTAGAAGGGTGACCACTCTCAACCTTTCAACTATCGTCCAATTGCTCTCATCTCTTGTATCTTTCAAGTTTTTTAAACTATTCTAAATTCCAAATTTCTTAAGCAATTATCATCTCATAATCAACTCTCAGATCGCCAGTATGGCTTCTTTAACATTTAAACTGCTAAGCTATGGTATTTGAAAGTGCCCACCAGGCGAATATATTGAGGCTCATTCCCGACTAAAATCGTCATTATCCTATAAATATCGTTATTACTTATTCATATGCGGCTATTTTACATTTAATATGAAGATATTAACCCGCTGAGTCCCAGCTAGTTATTAATAAATGTACCACCAGGGCCCAGCAGGTTTTGATTATTTTTTTTATTCCAGAAACAATATCAAATGGGTTAGGAATGAAGGGAAAAAAAAATGTCAAAAACTGCAAAAAATTGTCCTACAGAGCCCCGAAAACGGATTTTACAAGAGTAAAAAATTGAAGGCAATTTCCCAAAAAAAAACATGTTTTGCGCGCTCACGCGCACGCGGTTGGACTTTGAGAGTTTTCAACCATCGGCATGGGTGCGTGGGATACTTACACAGCTCCCATATAAATCTAAGCCCTCTAGGTGCCATAGGACCGGAGTAATTGGGACCGGAGTGACACTGACGCGTCGCTGGGTTCTGGTGATCGAACATTGCCGACGCAACACGTGCGACGTGCGACGTGCGACGCAGCGGGTTAATATGTAACAGCAATAAAACAATTGGGAATAGTATTTGGGGGGTGAAAAAGATGGAATATTGCCGACATGTTCATTCATGGGAGGATAGCCGGCGCGGCACACACCCTCCCTCTCTCACTTATCGATCGACACTGATGTCTTGCTAGTGAAGTTTCTCTCTTGTTACGATCTCTATATGTGTCCCCTTCGACCTTGAAACCGGGTAGGGGATATTGGCGCGGAAAATAAACCGATAAACAAGGGAATAAGAGGAAAAATATGTGATAATTGAAAGGAGTGGGGGTTTTGACACATGTGGAGGAGTGATAGCAGGTATGGAGGGGAAATATCTCACTTAATCTCACATTCCTTTGTTTTAAGTGCCACTGGGGTCTTTTAAAAGGCTTTTCTGGGTTCCCGGGTTAAAGACGGTCTACTGGTGATCTTCTTTCATAGGGTCTGGAACAAATCTCCTTCGGTTTCTATCCCTCCATCTCTGCCTTTGTCTCTAATTACATTTCTGGTCATTCCATAGCTGCTGTTGTGGATGGCCATCGTTCACTTCCTTATCCTATCAACTCCAGTGTTCCTCAGGGATCTGTCCTATCTCCTATTCTCTTTCTAATTTTCATAAATGATCTTCTCAACTGTAATAGTAAATTTAATTATAATAATCAAATTTAGCCTTAACCATAAATACAAGTTCAACAAAATAACATAATAATTTGAGGCTGTTCCCATTAAATGTAAAACAATTTTGACGGACTACTTCATAATTTCTTAGTTTATTACAACAACAACTACAGTGTTTAACCCCTTAAGGACAGGGCCGTTTGTTGACATGACCGTGCTGCCTGTAGGGTATATTTACCGAAAATGAGCTTCATTCCATGCTCTTTTTTATGCATAAACAAGAGCCAGAGTGTAACACAATTATATATCCGTGAAAGAACGATAATAGAGCTTTCCAATGACACCTGAATCATCCTTGTACGACACCGGTTTATCCTGTAGCGATCGCGTAACCGGAGGTGAAAATACCCTAAATTAGGGTAATTTCAGTAGTTTTTTCTTATCTCGCGAGGACGGTTGATGGTAGGAGGACGGCGGTGGTCCCACATGCGGCTCAGTGATAGTGCTGAACGGTCAGAGCCCACCTATTGTCCTCCCAATGAGCGGACTCTCTCTCAATATGCTCAGAATGCTGCCCGTCATATGACGGGTACCGGAGGATAGGCCATTTATCTCTCGCCCGTCATATGATGGTCACCGTGACTTGAGTGTTAATATGGTTAAATTAACTGTAAATTATGAGAGAACAAAAAATATACAACAAATAAATAGAATACATTTGATGGACAAAATCAATATTGCCCTCCAGTCGAAACCATTCATATACAGCCGACGCTACCTTACACTACTCAATTAGTTTCCCAGAACGCCCCAGCCAGCAATCCCTCAAAAGCAAATGTAATGAAGCCATAGAACACTAATCTTCTGATATAACTACCCCAGCCAGCAATCCCTCAAAAGCAAACTGTAATGAAGCAATAGAACACTTATCTTCTGATACAACTACCATCTCCAATTGGGGCAGAGAAAACCTTGTTACCTTTAATGCTTCCAAAGCCCGCCGGGAACTCCCAGAGGACTATCCCTTATTCTTCAACAATACAAAAATCAACCCTTCATCTTCTCTCAGTATTCTTGGTGTCTCTTTTTCTTCTGCTCTCTCTTGTAAGGACGATATTACCAGTCTTGCTAAGGCAGCTTCCCAGAAGCTGGGTGTGCTCAACCGCCTCTAGGGGTTCTTTACCCCTGCTCAGCTTCTTGCTCTGTACAGGGGCACAGTGCATCCTTTTATTGAGTATTTTTCACGTGAAGTGACCTCGAAACGACACCATACTATTTTTGATGACTTTACAATTACTTCACTTAACTATATACAATTTAACCAACACACCTAAACTTCGTTAGATGCAGAAATCGCCCCCCGAAATATTTTGGTAAGGCTACCACCAGGCCGGCCCAGGGCTCGAACCCGGGTCCCTACTCTTACAAGGTGAACACTCTCGCCACTAGACCAAGATAAGTACTCCACTTGGGCTGATAGCTCAAGCGATTTTCTACATCCAGTTCTGTTTAAGCACTTGCCACAACTGCTGGCATTACACACGTGTGTGGAGGATCGTCTTCTCACACAGCACTTCAAGACAAACTAGAAAGGAAAGCCTTTCGTGTTATTAACTCCCGTCCACTCACCGACTCTGCAATATCTCTCTTCGCCGCAATATTGCATCTCTCTCGCTATTCTATTGCTACTACAAAAATCAGTGTTCCTCAGAGCTTTCTCAGTGCACACCACCTCCTCTACGTAAGGTACATAGTACACGTCTTGCAACACAATCCCACCCCTACTCTGTACAACTTTCCAATTCAAGAGTGAAACGTTACTCAGAATCATTCTTCTATATGCAACAACTGAGCTCCGGATCTCTCTCCCTGAATCCATCTTTTCCTCATCCTCTGACTTAAATTGCTTCAAACTCCGTGTGTCCAGAAATGTTGGCTCAAACGTTCTTCAATTTTGGCCCTGTCACTCTTTTAACTCTGCGGGAGGCACTCGTCACAGGCAGTTTTGCCTTTTGTCACCCTCATCCAGATAGAAACAAAATTATATATAACTAGTTTCAATGAAATACAATAAGCAGAACAGCCAGTCTCAACTGAATCTTACTCAGATTAACCAAACTGAACCTAATCTAACCTAATAAAATTGTATCTATATGGATATAACCTAACCATTAAAAATTTAAAGTAATTGTTATACCAGGTTTTTGCTGGGGTTAATTGGATTGATTAGGTAGTTTCTTGTTTGACTGGAGAAGTTGAATCCACATAAACACATGCACAAAGGTAATAGAGGATAAATATAACAGTACATTCATTAATTGTATTGTTCATGGTACATAAATGTTATTTCAGATAAGGTCTAGGACTACTACTCTAGGTAAATATATAATTATATAGTTCGTAAACATACAAACGAGGATCTACAATTATTGTCTTAAGAGAATGACAATGCCTGTTAGAATATCACACAAAGTACTTCCTTTGATAACGTACATCACTAGTACTTCTTTGAGGTCACACTAAGTATTGTTATATTAAGATATTACACTGAGAACTTCCCTCGATAAGGCACGTCAATAGTACTTCTTCGAGGTTACACCGAGTATTTATATAATAAAACATCACAATAAGTACTTCCTTCGATAAGGTACGTCACTAGTACTTCTTCGAGGTCACACTGGGTGTTGGGTCTTAAATGACTATGTTCCAATATACTAGTGTATACTGTACGTATACATATCATCGAGCTAATGTAAAGAGTAGTTATACCAACGTTATACTATCTCTAACTATTCTGACCGTTATAAGAGTTTTGATGTAGAACCTCCCAGCACTCTTGGATTTTGGTTCTTGAATGTTATGTTCCGTTATACCAGTGTATACGTGTACATATCATCGAACTAACGAAAGAGGGTTGATTTTACGCAACGTCTCTTAACTGTCCTGACTGTTATAAGATTTTTTCAGGGACTGGTAGATGAGTTGATTTGGGCATTTAACGCATACGTGCCTGGGATCACGTACCATAAGGACTGACTCTATATGCAAAGTGCCATTATGCATACAAGCTAAGGTAGCTCGCAGAGCCCTACCTTCCAAAAGCCAATTGCCAGTGCGTGAACTTTTGAAAGGGTTCAGAGAGGTTGGTTTACTACCAATAAAGTGCCTGTCAAAACAGCATTCTTTATTGACAGTTATTCCTGGTAATCGAGGCAGAGGAACTAATAATAGTTTGCCCCCAGTGGGATCTATTAATGAATTCCTTTGATGAGCCAAGATCTACAAATCCTGGATAAACCTTTATAGCCAGAGCTAAAAGTATTTATCCAGTATATATCCAAATCTTCCAGCTGTTTATTATCTTTCAGTGAAGGATATTTAACTCCCAACCAGTGGGCATCTTTGTTTGCATCACCGTAGTGCTGGGCGAGTATATTTACCGAAAACGAGCTTAATTCCATGCTCTTTTTCATGCATAAGCAAGAGCCAGAGCGTAATACAATTATATGTCTGGGAAAGAGCGATAATAGAGCTTTCCAATGACACCTGAACCATCCTTGTACGAATACGGGTTCTCTTGCATCGATCATGTATCCGGAGGTAAAAATACTCTAAAAATAGGTATTTTTCCTGATTTTATTCTTGTTGAGAGAGGTAGGGTGGTGGTGAGATTCAATACGTTTCAGTGACAGCCACATGGTGGTGGCGAGTGGTCCAAGACCGCCTATTGTCCCCCCAACGCTCGGTCTCTCTCACAAAATGGCACCCGTCATTTGAAGGGCGCCGCAGGGGTGGCCAATATTCTCTCTTCCGTCATATGACGGTCACCGTCGGTTGAGGGTTAATAGATTTCTATCTCTCTATTGCCTGATGCCATGATCCCCGAAGGGGTGGCCACGAACGAACCGCCCCAATGCACCTCTGTCCCCAGTCAGTCGACGCCCCTCCTCCCAACCAGCACCGCCTTCGTTCATGTACTTCCTCACTCCATCCTTCCACCTCTCATTCGGTCTACCTCTCCCTCCCTCCACCTCGCTCTCATACACCCTCTTAGTCATTCTCTCGCTTTCCATACGTTCCATATGGCCGAACCATCTCAAGTTGTTCCTTTTCACACTTTCCAGCACATCTACCTCCACACCACACCTTACTTCCTCATTAGTCTGTCTATCCTTCCATGTAACTCTGCACGCATTCCTTATGTAATTAATTTCCACTGCTCTCACTCTTGGTCTGAGTCTCTCAACTAACGTCCATGCTTCGCTTCCGTAAGTCAGTGTCGGGATTACCACACTGTCATGCAAGGACTTCTTCACTTCCATACTGACCACCCTATTTCTTGTTACTGCTTTTAGCGTTCCTACAACCCTCTTCCCCTGTTGTACTCTCTCCCGCACTTCTTCATCCATAGTCCCATCTTTACTCAACACACTGCCCAAATACTTAAAGGAGTTGACGATATCCATAGCCTGACCGTTCAGCTTCACCTCACACTCTGTGACTTCACCCCTTTCGAAGACCATAACCTTGCTCTTCCCCGCATTTACCTTCAAATTCCGCTTTTCACACACTGTTCCAAACTCATTTACCAGACCCTGCAACTCCCATTCATTATCACTCATCAGAACTGTATCATCCGCAAACAGCAGTATAGGCTAGCTTCCACTCAATTCCCTCCCTTTTCAGCGATACACCAACATCCACTGCTCTTGATAGTATTTCTTTCATGACTCCATCCATATATACAGTAAACAACCACGGGGACATGTTTCAAACCAACATTCAGGTCAAAGAACTCGCTCTGCTCACTCTCCACACGTACTGCCGCCTTTGCACCCTCATACATGCTCTTCACTGCTTTCAGCAACTTGCCCTCTACTCCGTATATTCTAAGTACTTTCCACAAACCTTCTCTATCCACTCTGTCATAGGGCTTCTCCAAGTCCATAAAGGCAACATACACCTTTTGTTTCTTCTCCAGATACTTCTCCACAACACAATTCAGGGAAAAAATCTGATCTACACATCCTCTTCCCTTCCTAAAAACCTCCCTGCTCGTCGCCTATCCATTTCTCCGTTCTCACGCTCACTCTCTCAATCACTACCCTACTATATACCTTCCCTACTACGCTTAGAAGACATATTCCTCGGTGGTTACCACACACTCCTCTTTCCCCTTTGCCCTTATATAGGGGGACTATTATGCCAGCCTTCCAGTCATCGGGTGCACTCCCCTTCTCCCATGCTAGTTTGCACATTTTCCATACCCATTCGATCACTATCTCACCACCATACCTCAACATTTCCCCACACACTCCATCTGTTCCTGGTGCTTTCCCCAACTTCACTCTTTTCATGGCTTCCCACACTTCTGACCTCCTGATCCCCACCTCCTCCTCCACTACTTCTCTTCTTCTCCCTCCCATACCATATCCAGCTATGTTTGCTGGCTCTTCATTCCTTTCATTTAGCAACTCACTGAAGTACTCCCTCCATCTTTCGACTCTCTCTAGCTTCTCGGCTAGCATTCTCCCATTCTTATCTTTCACACCCTTACTGTTTCCCTTGCTACCTTCCCTAACTTGCTTGAATTGTTTCCAGAACAATTTCTTACTCTCCCTCCATTTTACACTCAGATTCCTTCCAAATTCCTCATCTACTCTTCTCTTACTTTCCTTCACTACTCTCTTCACCACCCTCTTACTCTCCACGTACCTCGCTCGTTTCTGTCTCTCGAAATCTTCATTCCCTCTACTACCCAACCACGCTCTATATGCTTTCTTCTTTTCTTCCACAGCTATTCTTACCTCTTCTGTCCACTATGCTGTACCTTTCACTCCCCTCCCTCTTCTCCTCACTCCACACACCTCCTCACATGCTGCACAGATCTCATCCTTAAACACCTTGCTCATCTCCTCCACTTCCTCCATAACTTCCAGGTCGAACCCCCCTAGTCGTCTTTCCACTGCTCTCCTGTACTCCTCCCTGACTTCCTCCTCCTGCAACCTCTCCACCCTCCTCACCATTCCACCCTCCTCTCGCCTCCCTCCAGCTCTCCTCACCCACTTCTTTTGTATCCTAACCTTAGCTACCACTACATAATGATCAGACAGACCCCCTCCAATACCCCTATACACCCTAGCATCCATCACAGATTTCTTCACTCGTTCATCCACACATACATAATCAATCAATGACTTTCGTTCCACCACTGTCTTATCCTTCATCGTCAACATCCGTTTCCACGCGTACCTGTGGATCATTCTGTGTCGGAAGAAGGTGTTGGCTATCCACAGCCTCCTCCCCACACATATGTCCACAAGTGCACTACCATTCCCATTCACCTCAGATGGTACCCGCCACCCTCCCACCACTCCCTCAACTTTCCTATCACCCACCTTACCATTCATATCCCCAATCAGAAATATTCTTTCATTCTTGTCAAACTTCTCCAGGCACGCCTCCACATTCATCCAGAACTCCTCTTTCTTTCCAACTGTATAAATCTTAACGTTGCCTGTCATAGTCTTACCTCTTCTTGCGTTGCTCCCGTGTCCCTTCTCCGGGTAAGAAGGGAAGCTGTGCTGGGAGTAGGCCCTGGGGGGCTGGGGTAGCCCCTCTAGATTTCCCCCTTGTGGTGGTGATGCAGTTGGGAGGAAGAAGGGTGCATGGAAGGATAGGACTTATGCAAATTTTGGCTTGCCTTGCTTTCCTTTCCACTTTCCCTTCTCTTTTGCCGGGTTTTGAAGGGAGTGTGTGCATGGTTGAGGTGACTCAGGCATATCTTGGTGGTGTGGTGGTTAGGGCTTCCTTCCTCGGGGGTGTAGTGGTATGGATGGTAATATCTTGGTGGTAGTGGCGTGGTGTTTTCCTTTTCCTTTATATTAGTAACCAACCCTAACTTAAGGGGGTGGGGGGGATGTCCTTCACCCCCTTTTCCCTCTTGCTTAGCCACATTAGGTTTGAGATTTTAAGATATTTGCCCAATTAATTTGGCGATCATAAGGCCTCTCCTGCCATTTAAGTGTCAATATTTATCTGACAAACGATATCAAGCCTGCAATTTATGAGGAATCGACCTTTGGCCTCCTACCGAAAAAATTACAATATTATAACGAAGGGGAGTTGTGGGGGTATTGGTTTATGCTTGATAAAGGTTTAGGGAGGATACTAAAAAACAAAAATAAAAATAAAATTAGTAAAACAAAAATAAAAATAAAACAATAAATAAATGCATGAATAAACAAATATAACAAAATATCCCATTAACTCAATTGAACATAAGCTTTATGTTGTAGCCGATTGAGTTGTGATCCTTTAGAGTGTAGCCGTGTTCAACTGCTTCCAATAATACATTTTGCAGCACAACAAATGCCAATAACTGGATCACATAAATATAGACAAACATACAACATCAGGATGCAACAGAGTTACATCCACACAAAGAAATCTATCTATATACTCAGGCCATATTCCCACTTTTCCTCATTTATTTATTTATTTATTTATTTATTTTGGGGGGGATGGCCGACTCAAGACCGAGCAAGAACAGGGACAACACAAAACACAATAGAAAACAATGAACACACAAAAACAAAACACAAATCCACACACATCTAGGTCATCCAGGAGAAGACCCAGAGACCAGGGTCACCAAGGTCCCTCCAGCACTCTCCGGACCACCCGGAGAGGTTCCGCTCTCGGCAGGCAGACATGCAGCGGAGCCGAAGCCACAAGCCCGCCCACCACACTTCCAGGCGCACCCTTCATATAAATCGTCTCCCCGGGCCAGGCGCTTGATGGACTACTAACTAGTCCAACATGCACCCATGACCACGTTTTCACTCGTCTATTCACAAGCACTCTCCATTCATTCCTGCCTACTACCGCTTCTCTTGCCTGATCTACAGTCAGTCATTAACAATAGTATATAATGTAGTGTCGAAACTAAAGATGAACAAAAACATGTCTAGACTCTGGCCTGGTAATAAGGTTTTGGACAGCCAAATGGTCTGACTATTATTTTTTTTCCCATTTTCCTGATTTACTTAGAGTAAATGCACGAGCTTGTAGGTTTGCATATTATAAGTAGGAAAGATAATGTGAGCTAAAGAACAAGACCTTTAAGTATTACTAAAATAAGTGGTACAGCCACAATCAATTGTTTGCCAAAATATTTATTGAGGAATTGTGCAATGCAAATCAAAGGGGACATACACTTTCTTAACCTCTATCTCTCTCTCTCTCTCTCTCTCTCTCTCTCTCTCTCTCTCTCTCTCTCTCTCTCTCTCTCTCTCTCTCGTGTTTAAAGTTCCTTGGAGCAAGGAAACATCTTAGCATAATTTCATGAAGCACTTAGACTAAAACAAGGGAAATAATGAAATGTCATCCAATATACTCACACTGATTAAGTATTGTCCATGTACAGGCGAAGTGTGTAGCAGCTCATCAAATACAATTCGCAATTTTATTTATCTAAAATACTGTAGATCACTATGCAATATAATACTGTAGATCACTATGCAATATAATACTGTAGATCACTATGCAATATAATACTGTAGATCACTATGCAATATAATACTGTAGATCACTATGCAATATAATACTGTAGATCACTATGCAATATAATACTGTAGATCACTATGCAATATAATACTGTAGATCACTATGCAATATAATACTGTAGATCACTATGCAATATAATACTGTAGATCACTATGCAATATAATACTGTAGATCACTATGCAATATAATACTGTAGATCACTATGCAATATAATACTGTAGATCACTATGCAATATAATACTGTAGATCACTATGCAATATAATACTGTAGATCACTATGCAATATAATACTGTAGATCACTATGCAATATAATACTGTAGATCACTATGCAATATAATACTGTAGATCACTATGCAATATAATACTGTAGATCACTATGCAATATAATACTGTAGATCACTATGCAATATAATACTGTAGATCACTATGCAATATAATACTTATCGTACACATATCCACAGTCATGATGACAGTTATTTAATTTATGGAAGACAAATTAGTTTGATTGACTAATATTATTATTTGATCATATGAGTTAACTGCTGCATAACAAAGTACACTGGTTATGGTATCAAGCTTGTTCTTTTTCCATCATGCTACTATAAAGTGTAAGGAAACTCATGTGGCCAACTGTACTCATGATCATGTATTACCTTTTCAGCCAGACCAATGCTGCAAGTAAGAAATAATTATATTAGTATAAGAAGCGCCCTCTCAAAAGTTTTGAAATTTAAATTTATGTTGATAAAATGTGTGTTGAATGAATATGCACTTTATGTCTCTCGTAAATGACTTTGCGTCGACGGTAATCTAATCCATACAAATCAAACCCAACCAGAGGTAAGTCAATTAGTTCAAAGCACAACCAAAAATAACCAGTTAATTGTACTTCAAACATCGAAATCTATCAGAGATCACTTTTAATAAACATAGTCATAAATATTCCGGAATTGCCTTTCGTTCTTTAAGTGTGAAAATATACGGCATGTAAAATAAATTGTATATAAATAATATAATTACTTATATAACACACGCCATCCATAATTTAATTGCACACAATAAAAAATATGAGGTCGGTTGATTATTGTGTACGTTTTTTTTTCTATATGGATGAGGGAAACAAAAGGCAAAACGCCTGTGACGAGTGCCTCCCCCAGAGTTAAAAGGAATGTTCGAGCCAAAATGTCTGAACACACGGAGTTTGAAGCTGTTTAAGTCATAGGATGAGGGAAAGATGGACTCAGGACGAGTGTTCCAGAGCTCAGTTGTTGAATATTTAGGTAATTTGTTTCTTCATCTCTTTCTATAGCTTTTATCGTCATAGCCCTGATAGATCTCAAAGTACATTATTTAATTATGGATGTAGATTGTGTGTACATAATTCAAAATAAATTGCACTAAAATAATTGTGATTGAATTAGTTAGTTTGTTGAATTACACAGAGTGGTTGAAAAAACAATAATTGTTGATTTGAACAGAGTGATTGAAATGACGAGATTGATTTAATCAGTAAAATTAGTCATTTTGGTTAATCAAAATGGTTGAGGTGTTTGGAGTGGACAAAGTTATTGAAGTGGATAGAGTGCTTGGATTGGACAAAGTAGTTGAACTATCAATGATTGAAATGGTCAGTGTATATATAATTGGGCGAATTGTTCATATAAGGCAGAATTAATATTAGTAAGTTGTTTTATATATCTGAGTAGTTGAAATAGTCAGACGAACCAACTCTATCCCCCCTCTCTTATCTCCGTACAATAAGTCTCTTCTAGAAATATGTATTTTAGCCTTGGATGAGAGCGCTTTCTTCTCTGGTACAAGACGTAAAACAGAAAGGTACTGCGTGGCTGCAGTCACATCAACTGCTAGCCAAATAATAAAACACTATATGAGGAGGAACACTTATATTGAAAACAAATCGCAGATAACTTCTTCAGATTTACGAAACGTTGTCAATAAAGTGCTGCTTCTCATATGGTGTATATATTCATTATGTCAATGTTTCAAAGTTATTTTAACATGCTAGCCAATCTTCGGTTATATTCGTGTCAGATCCGGTTGAGAATTCCTGTGCCTGTGACTTTGCGGCCTCTCTCTCGGCTTCAATGTCTTCCTTCATACTTGCCTGCTTCATCTTCCTCATCATTTGACCATCACACGACCAATGTTTATACATCATCAGTAATGACGGTCACTGAGATGACGGGGTCTGGCCATCAAAAGCCAAAGCCAGCTACACACCTGCTCCCATCTTCAGGTAACAACTCTCACAACTCCTGCCGTATTGCTACGATACGAAGTCAACCGCTGCAAACCAGGCCCTCCAGGACCAACCTCAATGACATCGAGTGAAAAGCAACTTAGAAAACGCTCCTCCAACTCTCGACAAAGACCTGTCCAACCCAGTGCTTATATACAGGGAGGAACTGTTTATGCAAGTTCCTCACCAACCCCTTCAATACCCAAATCGAGTCTTGTAATCATATTACAAACCAAATTAACCATGCTAGACAACAAGCCAACTTCCCTTGTCTACCTTCCTCTCTGCCTACCAACATAGAACCTTCAAATTCACTAATCAGTCCCCAAACAGTAATTCCCTATTTCGTTCCTCAACAGGCCATGCCTGGGGATAACCCTCTTGCAAATAAATGCAGAATGTCCTCCCCGATTAAGAAACATCCTTCCCATAATTTTAACGTAACCTCATGCTTCCCTATAAATCAAAAAGCATTTGTCAACATGCCCCTTAGGGTGGCCCTTATTTTCGAAAGTAAGAAATCCTAACCTCTCACCCCCTGGCTTTGTTCCATTCCTAATGAGATATATTGTGATCAAATTTCGTGACGATTGGAGCATATTTATTGGTAGTCCCGCAAAGTCTGTTTGGCTGTTTTTGTGCTGGTTGGCGGAACTTACCTGGCACGCACCAAAACCCAGACACAGCAACAAGACTCCTTCAAGACTATCTCGACACATTACATGAATGGTGCACTACAAACAGACTCAATTTAGCCCCAGCTAAATCCACTGCAACCCTCCTCACAAGCTGGACAGATCGCGATTACGTCCCGGGACTCAACATAAACAACACACCCCTAACACACACACACACACCCAATATCCTAGGAGTAACATACGACACCCAAATGACATTCAAACAGCACACCACAAACACGAAAAATAAACTGACACCCAGACTTAACGCCCTCAGATCACTTGCCCACACGAAATTTGGACACAACAAAGAAACCACCACCACAGTCTACAAACAATACATAAGATCAGTTATGGAATACGCAAGCCCGGCCTGCACTTCTAACCTAGCTGAAACACATCATAAGACCTTACAGACTATTCAAAATAAAGCCCTGAAAATCATCACAGGATGCACAGCTACTACACCCACAGATCACCTACATCAAGAAACCAAAGTCCTCAAAGTCAAAGATCATCTAGACATGAGAGGCACTCAATTCCTGGCAGCAGCCTCCACGAATCAACACCACCCACTACACTACATGGCAACACACCCACAGACACCAAGAAATATCAAAATAACACCCAGCACACACTATCACACACAAATACTGTCTTCTGTCCCTCCCTGCCCACCCCAAACCAACTTCCGGAAGCACATCCATACTCATATCACTCGCCGTTCCATCCACTCACTCATAGACAACACGCAGCTGCAAGCACGACCTCCCGAAATCCATCCTTCTGAATCCTCCCTTCCTCGCGAGGACAGAGTCCACCTGGCCAGGCTGAGATGCGGACACCATCCAGCTCTTCTGAGCAATTATATCAGAAGAGACTGGATGAATCCGTCGTCGACACCTGCCCAGGCTGTAACACAGCACCCCATACCATTAAACACATCATAGAAGACTGCATTTCACACAACCACTTACGCCAACAACACAATTTACACTCTTTGAGAGCTGTGTGGGAAAGCCCGACCGTGGCCATGACCCCCATATGGGTCGGAAAGGCCAGGATCCCCGTTAGGGGGGAGCAACACATCATAAAAAAGCTGGAAGGTCTATTCCAAACCTGGAAAGACCTAAAACGCTTGAGGGACCGAAGGACACCAGGGCAGGTGAAGAAGGAGGAAGCTTTCCGGGACTCAATGGACAACCTCTTTGATATCGCTCATGCGGACGCCCTGTCTCTCATTGTCCTTCAAGAGGACAAGGATTTTTTCCTTGTTCAGCGAGAGAAGGGCTGTAGAGCCTTTATGGGGTCCGCGGACAATTCCCTGGCATCCAAAGAACGGAGAGCTGCGGAGAAGAAAGAGGCTGAGGAAAGGCGTCGGGAGAAGGCCCGTGAAGAAATTAAGGCATCCACCTCAGCAGCCGTCTTTGCTTCTTCAAGCAGCAGTGCTGAAGGAGAGGACAGCAGCAGTGCTGAGGGAGAGGACAGCAGCAGTGCTCAGGAGGAAAATTCCTGCTCTCCACCCAAGCGGCCACGAAGAGCTACAAAAAACATAGTTTCACCATCTCTTGCATCTGCACTGGATTGTACTCCGCTTTCCGACCGAAAAGCCACCATCGTGCTGACAGAAGCTGCAAAAAGCCTCGGCCATGACACTACGGACCTGGCCATTAACTGCACAACCATTGCCCGATCTCGACGTCAAGCCAGGAGACGTTTCGCGGAAAACCTCAAAAAGAACTTCCAAGCGGATGTACCCTTGACTGTCCATTGGGATGGAAAACTCCTTCAAGCCCTGACAACCAAGGAGCATGTGGATCATCTGCCTATCTTGATATCCGGAGTAGGAGTCAGCCAGCTCCTCGGCGTCCCTAAACTCCCTTCGGGGACCGGTGAAGCGCAAGCTCAAGCTGTTTTCCATGCTTTGGAGGAGTGGGGAGTGACCGAGAAAGTGGTCACCATGTCTTTTGACACAGCCGCTGCAAACACGGGACATCGGACCGGCGCATGCATCCTTCTGGAACAGAAGATCGGAAGGGATCTTCTTTACTTGGCCTGCCGCCATCAGATCATGGAATTCATCTTGGCTGCTGCTTTCGGAGCTGTGATAGGAGGAGGGACTTCCGGGCCCTAAGCGCTCCTATTCAAGAGGTTTCAAAGCCAGTGGGATTTAATCGACAAGGAAGCATTTCAACCTGGGACTACTGATGATGCGGTGAACGGGGCGATAACTCCAACTCATCGAGATGAAGCAGTCGCCTTTGCGATGGAGCAACTGACACTCCACCACACTCGAGACGACTAGAGGGAGCTGTTGGAGCTCCTGATCTTGTTCCTCGGGCATATACCTCCTTGTGGAATTCGATTCCGAGCTCCTGGTCCCATGCACCATGCACGATGGATGAGCAAGATAATTTACGCTTTCAAGGTTTGGATGTTCAAGAAACAATTCCGACTGACAAACCGTGAGGAGAAGGCTTTGAGGGATCTCTGCATCTTCGGAGCTCTTCTCTACGTCGAGGCATGGATCACCTCTCCTTCTTCAGACCAAGCTCCTAGGAGGGACTTGCACCTCATCAAGGCTCTCGTCGACTTCCCTAACCAAGAGATCAGCAAGGCTACATCAGAGAAGATTAAAAGGCACCTCTGGTACCTTGGAGAAGAAACTACAGTCCTGGCCCTTTTTGATGATGCCGTATCCGTTCGAACGAAGAAAGGTATGGTCAAGGCAATGTCGTGTTACGACCGGGGCTCGTATAAAACAAGGGCTCTTAATCATTGGACTAGAAAGGCACACAGCCACAACGGTAACACTAGATCCAACCCTCGAACTTATAATGCCGGCGCACAAAAAAACACCTATACCCTCCAGAGTTAAATCTGCGATAACGGGGTATCCTATAACTCGGTATAAGTGCACTACTACTACAGGCTGATGATCTCTGATACAGCCTGATCACAACAACATACAATTACGTTAATAAGGTATACTAGGAAAAGATAGAGATCTTAATTAAATCACTGCAATGATTTAATGCAAACTAGAAGAAGGTATATTTAAAGTTACTCTAAACAATAATGAACTGTCACTCCTATATTAAAGAAAGTGAACGAAAGTCCCAAAGCATCGAGCAGGAATCTTCTGAAGAAAGTCTGATGCTGGGGTAAGATGAGCGTATCGGATTTTGAACTGTTATATAAATCAGGGTCAATATAGGACAAGTGTAGAGACAGACAGTGTCAACTGACACAGGAATAACGATAAATGCACACTAGTATTATCTCCAACAACAAAATAAGTCCTTCGTCAGGCAACTCAAAAAACCTGCTCAGGTTGTGCAACTCAACATCAACCAAGGCTTACAGTCAACGTGAATAAGAATGCTGCATACATAACATAAGAGTTTATAATTCTAAACGGGTGTCTGCTAGGCTAATAAAGTCTAGCTGGGATGTCGTAGGCTAGGAAACAATGGTTGAGCAAGCGGCTCGTAGCCTAGCGAGGTCCTTAAGACTGTGCGGCCAAATTACGTTAATTGACGGGGTGCTCTCTTCACATATCCAGATTGCTAGTATCTGGTTCTCTCCTGGCGACCATCTCAAAGTCAAAGCAAACGAGTTAGCACAGTGTTGGGTGGCAGAGGCAAAAGCCCTCACTCGCAACACAGTGCTAAACTCACAAGGTACGCAGTCAGAAAGACCACCTAGGCTTCCCACATCTCCGTTGCGATTGTACAGGTTAAACAAAACCTGTTACACATCGGAAACACAACACAAGTAGCCTTACCCCAGTCTAGCATTAAATAGCCCAGCAGACAGCCAAGGAATAGGCAGGGAGACACCGTGAGTGTGTCGAACCTCTACAGATAAAATGGTAACCCCTCCAAAATGCCTAAGTAAACATATAATATCTGAGAGCTTCAGCATATAATACGATGGCCGATATATGAAATCGTACAGGACCAAAGGGGAGTTATGATATTAAATAGAGAGGAAGAATGAGAGGTAAGAAGTTGAGAGAGAGAGAAAGTGCTCTATAGGTAGAAGTCGGTGACAGGTGGCAAGGGATATGTTAAGGGTATGCTGGACAAGCAAGCTCTGAAGAGAGTAACTCCTCGGGACCCCTAGGATCACACACAAAGGCATGGTGGTCAGCCAATCACAGGACACTACGTCACCAGGCAGCAGGGCTGCAGAAGGCGCCAGGAACCACCAGCCAATCAAAAAGCGTGGGAAGGCACACGCGCGAGCCTACAGAGAGGGGGAGGCAGCACATATATACGCACGTACACACTACCACCCAACTGCCTATATTATTCTCTCTCCTTAACTATATACAATGCATCTTATGTTCTACTCATGATATAAAATGCTTCCCCTTGGCACAGACGAAAATAAAGACCACCACGGGACTGTCTGCAACAACACGAACACTATGAAAGAAAAAACATCATTGTAGATAGACTGTAGCCAAATACCTTGCCCCGGCGACTGCTAGCGAGTGGCCAAGCGAGCGGCTGAGCCCACGTGGCGTTCTGCCAAGCTGAAGGCATCACAGTCGGGAGAAATGGACGATGAGGAAGAGCCTCCCAAGCGAGCTCAGCACGATCTCGGATTCTTGAAAGATGCCAACCTCGAAGACTTCGTGTCACCAAGAAGTCGGGGATTCTTCGAGAAGGTGCGACTTCCAACGGATTTTCTCCACTATGATCCTGAGGAGTGGCCAAATTGCGGTGATTATCAGGAGGCCTGCTGTCTCGTTAATGGTTTGGAGGTTGTGAATGATCATGCTGAACGAGGGGTCTCTCTCGTCAAAACATACAACCTGCTCCTCACGAAGGATGAAGAACAGCTGTAGTTTCTCCTCCAATTTGTGAGCGAGCACCGGAAGCTATACCCGGACACCCGGAAGAAAACCCTGGCACAAACCAGGCAACAATGAACGGAGTGGTGCCCGTGATACCCCTGTCCTTGAGCAGCCTATACCCACTAAGTTTACTTTTTTAGAGTGGGGGGGAACTGGATGACCAGAGCCAAAGTATACTTCCATACGTAGAAGCCACATAAAGAGTGCCCTTCAAATGCCGTGGACTACCAGTAATTGTTAAACAATCTTCGCAAAAATTTTACTGAATCATTTTTTGACCAAACTGACTCGATGAACCCTGAGAGCGGTAAAAAGAGCAATTTTGAAATTTTGCCTATAGCATAAGGGCCACCCTAAATAATTTATTGCCCCTACCATCCCGAGAGACAAGCCCCTCGACCCCATCCCAAAGAGAGTTACTACCTGCCCGAGCCAAAGGAAAGGCAGGCAAAACTAGGGCAATACATCGGGAGTGCAACTATTCTAATAAGGACTAGCATCTTCCGAAATAACCTTCAGTAGCAGGAATTACCTTTTGTAGTCATGAAGTCACCATTACAGTTCAGCTAAGGAACAAACGGGTGCAGAGAAGTGACCAGAGAAGAATGAGAGAAGGATCTGAATCCTTCGGTGAGACTTTTTCTATTGCACTAGACATATCGAAATCCTTCGATAGAGTCTGGCACAAATCTTTAATTTCTAAACTATCCTCTTTCGGTTTCTATCCATCCAGCTGTGCCATTGTCTCTAATTTCCTTTCCGGCCGTTCCCTAGCTGCGGTTGTGGAAGTCCATCGTTCACTTCCTCACCCTATAAACTCCGGTGTTCCTCAAGGCTCTGTCCT
Organism: Paralithodes platypus; assembly: GCA_032716605.1. Classification (NCBI taxonomy): domain Eukaryota; kingdom Metazoa; phylum Arthropoda; class Malacostraca; order Decapoda; family Lithodidae; genus Paralithodes; species Paralithodes platypus. Next base: position 9,128,345 of record CM064515.1, on the reverse strand, counting down.
ATCTCCTATTCTCTTTCTAATTTTAATAAATTATCTCCTCAACTGTACCTCAATTCCCATCCATTCATACGCAGACGACTTAACCTTATACTACTCCATTAGTTTTTCAGAACACCCCAGCAAGCAATCCCTCAACGACAAACGTAATGAAGCCATAGAACTCTTAAATTCTGATCTAAACACTATCTCCAATTGGGGCAGAGAATACCTTGTTACCTTTAATGCTTCCAAAACCCAATTTTTCCATCTATCTACCCGTACGGAACTCCCAGCGGACTATCCCTTATTCTTCAACAATACAAAAATCAATCCTTCATCTTCTCTCAATATTCTTTGTGTCTCTTTTTCTTCTGCTCTCAGTTGGAAGAACCATATTACCAGTCTTGCTAAGGCAGCCTCCCAGAAGCGGGATGTGCAACCGCCTTAGGGGGTTCTTTTCCCCTGCACAGCTTCTTGCTCTGTACAGGGGCATAGTGTGTCCTTGTATTGAGTATTGTTCACATGTGTGGGGAGGTTCCTCTCACACCGCTCTCCTAGACAAAGTTGAAAGGAAGGCCTTTCGTATCATTAACTCCCGTCCACTCACCAACTCTCTGCAATCTCTCACTCTCCGCCGCAGTGTTGCATCTCTCTCGCTATTCTATCGCTACTATAATAATCAGTGTTCCTCAGAGCTTTCCCAGTGTATACCACCTCCTTTACGTAGGGCCCGTGGTACCCGTTTTGCAACTCAATCCCACCCCTACTCTGTGCAACTCTCCAACCCAAGAGTGAAACGTTACCCTCAAACTTTCTTCTACTCAACAGCTGAGCTCTGAAACTCTCTCCCAGAATCAGTCTTTCCCTCTTCCTATGACTTAAATTGCTTCAAACTCTGTGTGTCCAGGCATTTTGGCTCGAACGTCCCTTGATTTTGGCCCTGCCAGTCTTTCAACTATGGGGGAGGCAGTCGCTATAGGCAGTTCTGCCTTTTGCCTCCCTCAATCACATAGAAAAAAAATAAAAAATAAAAAATGGAGTGTGTGATACCCTTCGAGCCCCTGTGACCAACCGGGGGACAACTACCCAAGTGACCACGCGTTCGCCAGACTCTCTACCAGGCTTCTATACTTCTTTCAAACCTTTAAGTGTTCTTTTGTTTAGTAATGGTAACAATTATTTCAACTAGGATTAACTTGATATGTTCACCGTTACCGTAATTATCGAAGATTGTCCATTCTTCACTATTCCTAGTTACCCGTCGCTCGATTTAGATTTTAGAGAGAACATTTTAGACTTCTATTTGTGGGATAAATATATAAATTATATACTTCTTCGGATATAGGCTCCTGTATTCTTTATACATATGTTCGTCCGGGAATAAATACATGCACATTTACACGTCAAAAACCAGTGAACACTTATTCAGATCTTGTTTTATGTTATATCATCATTTGGGTACGTTAATCATAGATAAATTGTTCACAGAGCGTTTTCTCAATCAGTCTCCTATTTTGACTATTATTATTATCATGATATATGAAGTTTAATTAATTTTGTGTAGTATTTTAGTTGCTTTAACTCTGTTATTCATGTCGCATTAACTTATTGTTCGATTAGATATCTCAGTCACGCATACATGACTACTATCCACGTTTAACCTATTCATGAAATTATATTCATAATAATTACTCTTTGAGTTATTCGAGATTAATCTCGATTAATCAGCTGATGCCTGGCGGTCTTCAAGCTTCCTGGCCGGCAGTTCACAGCTGAGCGCAGCAGCATGGCAGATGTACGATGCGTCCAGTTTTCGAGTGACGGTTATTTACACCACCCGAGCATCATGTGTGCCTTCATAGTTCATATATTAGCATGATGTATCACATAATGTCATTGTAAGCGATGTTAAAGTGTGATAAGTGCTGTGTGATAAGTTTTATAAGTGCCCACAGATGGCAAGACCCGCACGCGTCCTGGTTACCATGGCGACTGGCTGCCATCTTGGTCCACAACGCATGCACGTACACAGCTGACTCACCCTCTCCCTCATCACTTTCACTCTTACGATGCCTCTCTCACGTACTCTTTTTTTTATTTTATACTTTATCGTATGTTTTATAGTTAGAATATGAGTTATACACATTGTTTTGGGCACTTTTGACTTAGAAATATGAGTTTGGCAGTATGGGAGATGGGGAGAGTGTGGGTGTGGGGGAAGACCTTGTACATAGGAACATGACACACTCCTACGCTCCCTCCTCTCCCTCTCTCTCTCTCTCTCCTCTCTTCTGACCCCTACGATCGCCTGGCGGAATTTAGAGGAATGCCATGGGGTCTGGGTCAGCCTCCTCCTCCTCTCCCTCACTTATTGGGGAGTCAACTATGTCATAGGGAGCAATAGGAGAGCGATACACATCGCGAGGCGACAAAGTAAGTCCGACACCCATGAACTACACAAGACAACTGGCGAATCTGGTGGCCCAGTCCTCCACTTCCTCCCTCCTCCCGCGCTCTCTCTCTCCACTCCCCACCATGGCTGGACTTTGGTATTACCAAGTATTGCCACTGTTGAGTGTTACGAACTGGCACTCGGGTACACAAGGGCTCTCAATCAGGACTCGAATACGGCTCGCTGCCACAACGGAAACACACGATCCCAACCCCTGAGTACTGCCAGCCGAACAAAAAACACCAATACCCTCCAGAGTTCAATCTGCTATAACGGGGTATACAAGAACTCGGTACTAGTGTTCAACAACAGACTAATAAAGAGACAGGAATTATCTAGTCTGTTCAACAATCAAACAATGAAGTAAGAAACAACAACACCAAAGAATAGTGTTGGCCGAAGCCGAAGTAATCCACCCTTGACTATGAACTTAAGAAGTCCTCCACCCTCTACTTCGGATCGGCACTATTACGTTACGTTAATTAATAGTCCTTAAGCATCGAGCAAGGAATCTTCTGAAAAAAGTTAGATGCTTCTCAGATGCTCGTAAGAAGTACGTATCGGATTTTGAACAGTAATTCAATAAGCAAAAACACTGGCAATTAAATACTATTAAAGGCTTAAATTGGCATAAGAATAATTAAAAGAATATGCAATAGTAAATGGCAAACATTAAAAAGAAGTACTCCGCAAATGCAACGGCAATAGCCTACTCGGATTGTGCTTGTGGGCCACTAATCACTAAAGTAGCCAAGCTTGCAACACATGAAATCAATAGTGCATAAACAATATCATACATAAGGAAAGCTTCAATACTATTCTGTATCTACTAATCGAGTAAAGTCTAGCTGGGGTACTGTGGGCAAAAGGTAGCAGTGACTGAGCAAAAACGGCTTGTAGCCTAGCGAAGTCCTCACGACTGTTTAAAGTATTACATTAAAACTAACAAGTGCACTTTGAGAAATCCAGATCCCTTGTATCTGGTTTTCTCCCGGCTCCTTGACAAATTAAAAAAAAATGTTAATAAAATACAGGGTGGTTAGGCTCTTGCCCTCACGCACTGTAAATTATTAACTCAACACAGTCAGCCGCGAAGACAACCTAGGCTTCACTGAACCGAAACGAGTATGCAGGTTTATCGCTTAACCACTGCATCAAACAACAACTCGTAACACAGAAAAGCCTTACCCCAGTCTAGCATTACCTAGACTAGCAGAAAACAGGAATAATAATAATAACACACAGGGAAATGCATATACAAGTGCAACAAACATAAATCAATCCTATTCTAAGTCAACCCTTCCAAAATAGGCTATCTAATAGGCAAGTATCTCGTGAGAACTCAAGCGATAATACGTTGGCTGACTAGCTCTGCACCAACGGGACCATGGAAGTTAAACAGGGGAGGGAAAAGAGAAGATAAGAATGTAAGGTAGTAGAGAAAGTTCCCATCAGTCAGAAGAATATATATAGTTAGCAAGGGAAATGAGAAGTCGCTCTGCCTAACGAGTTCTGATGAAAAAATGGCTAGACTTCCCTTTTATACCCGGCCCTCTAGTGAGCCCAACGTGAACTACTAAGGACCGCCCACTGACAACCATTACGTAATTTCTCTCTCTCCTCTGGGATACACAAAGGCTCCCCTAGCACTGAGGGAGGGAAGAGTGTTAGTCAGTTAGGCCTACCTCCTGCCTGGCGTACCCACTGACCCCTAACTGTGGCTGTTTCTCTTCCCATCATTACAAATAAGTTTTACACACAATACTTATAACTAATGATATAAAATAGAACTCGTTGACTCAGATGAAAACAAAATACATATTCATAATACTTATAGTACAACGGCTCACATGAACTAAGTTAGGAAACTCTACATAGACTACAGCCAAAGTTCCTGCCCTGACGATCCTAGCGAGAGTGGGGCATGACTAGGCGTTCTGTACAGCATGCTCACACGTGGACATGCGTCACATGAGCAACATTATAATGTATATCCCATGCAAATTTGAACTCTCTAGCAATCATAGGACAAGAATAAATAAGATCGAAAATGGCGGTAAGATAAGTGGGTAAACTGGCTTTCCCTATCCGCCCGTACCCACCCACGCGGCTGGACTAAGGGGTTCCCGAGTACCGCCACTCTTCGGCAACATCAAAAGGTATATCCCATATCATCCTCAAGCCTCTAGCTATCATAGGACATGAGTATATAAGGTCGAAATTGCTGACGCAGGTGCTGCGGCGCTGGGGTTTATCGTTACATACATTGCCGACGCATCACGTGCGTCGCTAGGGTCCTGTGGGTTAAATTATAATGTTGCATAAATGTAAATTTATCCAATATACTACCACTGATCTCTCAATAGCTCTCTCACCACTAACAGTAGTAAGTGTGCGTCGGGAGCGTTTAATGTGTTCAGTTATTTTGTAGATCATGATTGTATTTACCGCAACACCAAGCCATAAGGAAGGAGGGCAGGGAACATTAGCTAGACATTAAGGGTGGCAGTGAGGGTTAGGAGGGAGCCGAGCCATAAGGAAGTAGGACAAGGAGCATTACCTTGTCACACAGCGCTAGAGGGGAGACTAATCCTGATGGATATAACTATTTATGACACTCAGGTCCTCCCTCTTTCTTACAGTAGTAGTAATTTGTTTAGCCTAAGGGAAAAATAATAATTAGGCCAACTATGCCAGTACAATCAAACTCGAAACCCTGGTACAGTGTAAATAATTGTAGGTATATACAAATAAAGAAACCCGAAAAGGGCATAAATATATAAGCTAAGATCATGAATGGCGACTAGTTTTCTGCATTTTTCTTATACAAATATATATATTAAACTAATGAGGTAGGCTATAACTGTTACCGTTACTGTACATTCAATTTTCTAACCGACAGAATCTCACTGACTCCCATATATTTTTTAATGATGTAAATATTCCCACTTCCCCTAGTATTGACATTCTCGGTGTAACATTAACTACTAACTTGAGCTGGACACATTATGTTAGAAGCATTGCTAAGAATGCCTCTAAAAAACTGGGACTCCTGTACAGAGTTCGAGAATTCTTCACTGACGAGCAGTTGGCCGTAATATATAAAAGTTGTGCGTTCTCAGATGGATTACTGTTCACCTCTGTGGGGTGGAAGTGGAGTGGTTGCATTGAGGCAGTTGGACAAAATTCAAAATAAAGCTATTAGATTAATCAATAACCCTGCAATCACATAGGACCTTCCTACATTATCCATACGAAGAAACGTTGCATCCCTTGCATAATTCTACAGATATTTTCACAGCAATTGTTCCGAGGAACTTGCTTCAATTGTGCCGCCTCTCCACATCTTTCCCCGTAGAACTAGGGCAGCTGAGAGCAAACATGAATTTACACTTTCTCCTCCACAATGCAGAACTTCTGCTTATCAGAATTAATTTATCCCCAGAGCTACTACTCTTTGGAATTCACTTCCCTCGAATTGTTTTCCACAAACTTACAATCTACAAATTTTTAAATCCACTTGTTACAAACATTTTATGAATGGAGGATGCCATTAGGCACATGGACCTTTTTGTTTTATCTGTGTTTTTCCTTCCTCCGTTCATTGTCTCTTAAAAAAAAATTATATAACATTTGTTACCACACTATGTCCGTCTGGTCTTTATTTTAATAGTTTATGATGGTAATAATGACAATAGCAACTCAAAAATGAATGCATTCTAACTAATATATATTTAAGTAATTGAAATGAAGACGCATTTATTGACTCATCTCCGTAGAAGTTAAATACAGAATATTTGTTTAGGATGTGGTATATAATATCAGTCAGATGAACTGTTGACATATCTTCCCTTATCCTACGACTTAATTAAACTCCTTTATAGTCTGTGCGTCCAGTCTTTTAACTGTAATGTATCCGGAATTTAGCTCAGTAAATATAAAATGTTAGTATTGGGGGGGATCCTCGTTGCAAGCAGATTATTTGTGTATCCACTTCTTCTACATTGATGAAAATATACTTTGCAAAATATGAATATTTAATCCAATTACATGGATATCATAACACTCTTGATCTATAAACAGTCAGAGCATTTTTATCTGTCTAATATATATATATATATATATATATATATTTTGTTTTTTCTATGTGATTGAGGGAGGCAAAAGGCAGAACTACCTATAGCGAGTGCCTCCCTCATAGTTGCAAGAGTGACAGGGCCAAACTCAAGGGACATTCGAGCCAAAATGCTTGGAAACACGGAGTTTGAAGCAATGTATATCATAGGAAGAGGGAAAGACTAATTCTGGGAGAGAGTTCCAGAGCTCAGCTGTTGAGTAGAAGAAAGACTGAGAGTAACGTTTCACTCTCGGGTTGGAGAGTTGCACAGAGTAGGGGTGGGATTGAGTTGCAAGACGGGTACCAAGTGCCCTACGTGCCCCTATATATATATATACACAGGGTGTATTTACAAAACGCTTACAGACATCAAGTGCTAAGTACCGAATACAAAAACAAGTTCACTTTATTCTATAACAAAATAACAAACAATAAAATATTAATGATTTAAAGGATATAAAGTAAAATATTCAGTGACGTCCAAGCATGCGTTATAATCCGAACACTGGCATTGGTCTCCCCTCCCCCCCCCCCCCCATCTCCTAGTTTATACCCAGGAATATTGAATTATAAACATAATTACATTTCAGGTGAAACAATGTAAGTAATATTCCCTTTATACACCGTTTACAACTCAAATTATTTTATGTTAATTCATTTTTTTCTTTCAACATAGGAAAGACCAAAGGCATCTTGGATGAAACAAATTACAATCCTCAAGTGGTCTGCAGGCATTACTGTCATATGATAGTAAATAAAAAAAAACAATGCTGAATGACAAAAATACCCAAACAAGGTGGGCATTACAAAGTTATTGCCTAATGTTATTTAATTAAGTGTACAGTAGTGAACATTCATTCAAATACAAACTTATTCGAAGCGGTTTCGGGTTGAATTGAATCTCGTTACTAATTCTTACTGAGCATTTGCATTTCAGAGATTCGTTTAATAAGTTCGGGACTTCAAAATCGATCAAAATTAATTACCACTACTGCACATGGTCATTACAGTGTAATAAGAAGAGATTAGTTGAACTAATTTTAATTACCACCAACTGATATAATACAGAAACCAATCATAACCAATATCTTTAATCTTTGAATCTTTATACCGAGTCATAAAACATTTTCGGAATTTCGTTCAAGATAGGAACGATCAGCCCGCAATGAATCTATGAATCAAGAACTATGCTTCATAAACAATTGAATTACCTTCAACTACGTTTGGATACTCGACCCAGATTTGGGCATCAGGTTTATATCCCGTGACCAGAGTTGCAAATGTTACATATTTTGTTACGCTAATCTGTTTAAAATAATTAGTATTTTTCTGCTAACTACCTAATATCATCACCATATTATAAGATACTTTGATTTCGTAATATCTAATGAGTGAATAGGTTAACTTATACTTTCCTTTTTTTTTTTTTTTTTTTTTTTTTTTATATATTCCAACTTACTTCCTCTCGGGCATAGGCTGAGAGCCTTAACATTCACCGCTTTACAATGAACAGTGAAGCCCGTGAGGTCTTGTTCCAGTCTAGGGAGTGAGACATGTGAAGCACGTAGAGTACAATGAGCACCTGCCATCTTGCCTTCACATGAGGCACGGTGCTCAGTCATGGCCCGAAACAACCCCATCTCTGAAGCCACCTCGTTCCCGTGCTTCACTGTCTCACCCCCTACACTCGGACTCTCACACTTACACACACACAAAGCCACCTGTTGAGCAGATAACTCGCCAGGGATTGCACCCCTATAGCATATTTTGAATATGGGAATATTCATACAGTGCTATTTAATCAGGGAACAATGAGGGTATTTTATTGACGTTTCGGTGGGCTTGTGGTAATGCACTGATACCAGGTACAGCACAAATTCCATCCCAATAATATCTTCCCTTTGATACATCGGGATTTGAACCCGGGACCTTTGGATTACCAGGCCAGTGGCAAGACCACTCCACCACACCTCCCCCTAGTTAAATCCATAGTAAACGTGTTATTCATGTATCAATTATTTATTGCTATAATTGTAACCCTGTTTTGCTAGATTTCTAAATAAGCATATATCTCATAAATAACACTTTTTGGGGGATAATGTGATACTACAATATATGTTAATTTTCCATTTTACAATGTGTTAGTCATGTGTCGGAGATTAACTGTTTTTATCCTGTTTGCTTCTTACCTTTATTTTCCTTGTTATGTTTGTAGTCCAGGTTTTAACTGTAAACAAATGTTGAATAGGTAAATTAATGAGGTAACTGATTTGAAGCAAAGACACTCTTGGCTTTTTCTATAGGTTTTTATTATTAGAAATATGGAACTATATGGTGTGGCTGATTAATGGTTATAAGGTCTGTGTAGGTACTGTAGATGCGCCCGACAGGGAAGTACCTACTTAATTAAAGCACTAAGCTGAAAAACAACTAGATTGAGCTATATTATTCCTGTAATCTGTATTCCTGTAAAGAATAGATGTATTAAGAATAGTGAAAATAGATTAACTGATTTGCGTTCGTAAGCGTTCGTAAGCATTCGTAAGCGTTTGTAAGCGTTCGTAAGCGTAAGCGTTCGTAAGCGTTCGTAATAAGGCAAACAGGATTCTCGGGTTCATCTCTAGGAGTGTGAGTAACAGAACTGCTGATGTTATCTTAAAACTTTACTTGTCATTAGTGAGACCCCATATGGATTATGCTGTCCAATTTTGGTGTCCTTATTACAGAATGGACATAGATTCATTGGAGAGAATTCAGCGTAGAATGACAAAAATGATCCATAATATTAGAAATTTTCCGTATGAAGAAAGGTTGAAGAAATTAGGTTTACATTCGTTAGAGAGACGCAGAGTTAGAGGGGATATGATAGACGTGTTCAAGTGGGTTAGTGGGATTAACAAAGGGGACATGACAAATGTACTAAAGCTCAGTGATAGCGAAAGAACTCGTACCAATGGTTTCAAATTAGATAAATTTCGTTTCAGAAAAGATATAGGCAAATATTGGTTTGGTAACAGAGTTGTAGATGGGTGGAATAGGCTACCAAGTGATATAGTGGGATCAAGAACGATAGGGAGCTTTAAGAAAAAATTGGATAAGCATATGGACGAGAAGGGTTGGGTGTGAAGGGGGATCAGCCGGGTTGGGCCAATCAGCGCTCTGCAGACCCCCGTAATCCTGCGTTAATCTCTAACCGGTTTGGTAAGATGATCCTAAGGGTATTAGAGTGTTGAGCCTATAATTGGGCTTTGTAATTGGGGCTGTGTGGGACAGGGATCTGCCTTGCTTAGGCCAATCGGCTTTCTGCAGACTCCCATTTTCTTATGTTCTTATGTTCTTATTAATGACACATACACTAATATCGCACAGTATCGCACTTGTCACTGTATACGTCACTGTATAATAACCTCAGCCTGTGAAGGGTACGACCTTCCTTAGGGCTGGACTGATCGGCTACTGAATGCTTGAGCCAATGGAGCGGGCCGGCTTCTATCTAGTGTGGTGTGACATGTTACTTAGTTGCTAGTAATCATCTTGGTGTTGCTGCAATACTCTGGGGAGAGCGTGGGAACCCTTGCTTACTCTGCAAGAATTGTACCAAGGCCTTTTATAGGTGGGGGAGATGATCATTCTATAGGTGAGATCATTCCCAACTAGAAATGTACAGTTGCCTACTTAAGTAAGTGACTAACTGTTATAAGGGTGTGAGTTATATAAGTGATTATAAGTATTACCCTAGAGTGTACAGTCACTCAAAATGCGCTGTTACACCGCTCGGCCACGTCAGCTGAGGCCTACCGAAGTGTAAATAAAGAATAGCAAACATATATATAGATACACATTTTATTCATCCCTATGACTTATCTAACACTGTACCCAGTGTATTGCAATGCCAATGAATGTGTTATAAATGTCTATCTATCTATCTATTGCCTGACGCTGTGATCCCCGAAGGTGTGGCTACGAACGAATCGGCCCCATGCACCTCTGTCCTCAGTCAGTTGACGCTCCTCCTCCCAACCAGCACCGCCTTCATTCATATACAGTACTTCCTCACTCCATCCTTCCACCTCTCCTTCGGTTCACCTCTCCCTCTCTGGCCTTCCACCTTGCTCTCATACACCCTCTTAGTTAATCTCTCGCTTTCCATACGTTCCATATGGCCAAACCATCTCAAGTTGTTCCTTTTCACACGTTCCAGCACATCTACCTCCACACCACACCTCCTTCTTACTTCCTCATTCGTCTGTCTATCCCTCCATGTAACTCCGCACGCACTTCTCAAGTAACTCATGATAAAGGTGAGGACCAAATTTACACGTTAGCATTAGCAGGTGCTTGCTTTGCCTCACGCCTAAGTGACGGGAACAACCCTGAACGGAAGACGAAGGGAATTACTTACTAGGATAAGATTGTTGACGAGAGTCATGGAAGGGGGTTAGTGCAGTAGGAAAATTATTTCCTGATTAACTAAGAAAACTAACTAGGTTAGTTGTACTATGAAGAATTTATTAATTTCATGAGGTTTGAGAGTGCTCGTAAGAAATGATGAGGTCCAATGAGTTACCTGTGAAAGAAAATGTTAATAGGAATGAACTCTGAGGAGAGGTTAGTTATCAAGGCAATATGCTGATGATAAGGAAGCGTGAAGATTAGTGAAATCCTTACTTCGCAGAGAACAGGTGCCTGACACATCCCATGATTATTAACTATAATTCTAAATCTAGACTAACAAGGGACACCTGGGTCTGGTTATGAATGCAAAGATCTGAAATATCTAGCAAGTGTTGATGAAACACTGGGAGCCGTGGAGCAGTCTTTGATGAACCAGTGAGTCACAGATGCTCGAGTCAAGGTAAGTTCGCATGCAGTTTTGTCCAGGGGCAGTAGGAAAACACATACTCAGGACGCACAGACATGGGAAGATACGAGGACCTACATGAATAAAGGCGTCTTTGTTTGTCACAGTCACAAGTTGAAGTTCGTCAGAGACGAGCATCATGTGTGCTGTATCAGTAAAGGTCAGTAATCATCCGTGTATTAGAAACGGGAACGGTATAATTCTTCAGTCATTGTAAAATGTGAGGACTGGAACGGAATGTGGACTCTAACTGATAAGAGTGTTATAACTGTTTCTATTAGTGAGAAATAGAATATACAGTTGTCTAACTCAAAATGCGGAATCAGGGCAAACTGTTCCTTCTCCATGTCTAATGCTGTACGGAGATGGGCAACAGGCAGTAGATCTGCGACGATCCGTCTCTGATATCACAGTACTCAAAGAATTCATCACATTCGTCTTGCTTTCGAGTCGTGACTCAAGACTCTATTAGGGTTTTTGCTGCATTCTCCAAGACAGTGAGTCTCTTTCTTAGCTTTTCTACTTCAGAAGCGTGGGCTGTTCTAAAGAGCTCATAGGAGAGTAGGTCAGCAAAGTATAAAGGTCCTCTCTTCTCACGTGTGTGAGTGCGAGTGTTTGGTTACCAGGATAAGGTCATCAGGTAGTTCCAAAATGATTCATCCGGAGAGTGCGATTTAATTCTAGCTACGCTAAAACTTGAAACGTAACTGTAAGTCGCAAGTCACCAGGCATCATCTGATTAGTTAGTAGGGAACACACTAACCAGGTCATCTTTCTCGAAAGAAAGGGTAAAGTTCTATTTGCAGAGGTTCAGTAGAATTCTTCACACATGGCCAGTAGGATGTACTGGGATGAGCAGCTTGCTCTGTCAGATTATGTGTCTTAAACAGAACGAAAAATCTTCTTTTGTGGATCGGAATTGTAATTACTACTTTTTCAAGTACTTATGTTTCTAGTTTATCTAGAGGAAAGTTCTACTAAATTTGTGGCATTAACAGAACATCGGTCCTCTCTGTTAGCATACTGGAGTTTCTTGCCGAAATGCAGGAGTGTCTGCGGAGGCAGTCAGGAGAGGTACAGTGGTTGCACCGTAGGAGTAGGTATACAGGTATGTTATGGCCATTCAGCGAGTGTTTGAGTACTCATCCGGATTAACCTGTAACCATCGAAATGATTCTGTTTCATGAGTGGTAGCGTCTAGACTAACAAACTTAGTCCTGAATGAGTTAAGACGTTCTTATTGATTCTAGACAACTTACCTTAACACTGACTATGAAGAGGAATTTTGAGTTCTCTTCGGCATTTATTCTTATCATTATTGCATCGGATGCATGTAAATGATCTGGGAATGAAAGTTGGATCTTGCTAAAGACTTTCAGGTGTCTCTTCGCATCCTATTTGACTGATAAGTATAATCTAGAGGAATATAGATTTCTGCGTAGCTTAGCTGTAGTCAGAAATCATGGCAGAAGCTTGTCTTTACCCGCAGAAGCTAGTCTTGTATACCTGTCTGTAGGTTTTGGAAGACTCTTCAAGGCAATGTAAAGCCATCTAGGTTTCCCTTGACTTCTAGATTATCTTGAAATCTTCATGATGTTCCAAGATTTCAAAGATAGCTATAGTAGCTGTGGTACTTTGCAGTCAACTAGCCCAATTGAGAATGGGATCTGTTGTGCAAATACATGCTTTCTCAAGTAGATATCACCCATTAATTCTTTCACATTGTGCTTGGTTTCCAACCCGTTATCGGCGAGGAGGTGCCTAGGAGAGGAAGAGCGAACAAGTAAGTAATGTACGAGCCTGTTGGTAATTGGGTCCTTTGTATCCGTCTATAAGCAGGAATACGACAAACTAGTCTGAAGGATTACATTTAACACAAACCAGCTGGTACTGCTTACGTCTGGCGTCGCCTGGGCATTTCAGCAATTCCAAAGAAACAGTGTCAAATGGATGTGAAGCCTTTGGGTATTCCAGGAGTGCCACAGGTTATGGTTTCTTCTCCAGTACCTTGTGGTAGCACAAGAGAGTCTTTTGTTAAAGTGTCGTTTACTATCCCTCTTAATAGTTTTCCAGTAGTACATCTATTTGGCGGCCTCAAGAGTTGCTTCCTGTCTGCACATATGAACTGTCTACATTTGTTGGTACAGTTGCTGCACTAGGTAACAACTTGATGGCTCCATGCTGTTTTGGAAGTACTACAATCGTGTCTGGAATGACATATACATGGCTGTATGTGTGAGTGTCAACGGGAAGAGTCTAACCAGAGGTTCTTAGTGCAATCGGAACTGCGTCAGATGAACTTGGGTTCTGGGAAAGACATCATCTTCTCCGATTCCAAGAATAGCTTACTTATTGGATTTGTAGTGGTTCTACGCTTGCTCGTCTTTCACTTGGCTTCTTTTTAGGTCGGTAACCAGATTACCGGGGCAACTTGCACGACTCTGGAGAGTGCGTGGGCTGCTACGTTAGCTCTTACCCTAAAATACAGTGTCGGGTAAGCTGTAGGAATGTCCCGTACCACCGCGTTAGTCTGCCAGTGAGAATTTATCACCTTTGAGTACCATTTTGTCCTTGCCTGTCTGTCTGAATGGAGGTCGAAGGAAGGCTCAAGGCTAAGCTTTCACGAAGGTTTCGACTCCCAAGATGCTGCAAGGGTTAACCTTTCTGTGTTGTGATATCTAGTCTCTCTCTACTTTATTTAACACTTTCCTTATGTAACCTATGACTAGCATCTTGAATACTGTACGGAGCTCTTGTGAGAAGAGTCGTTTGTACGAGTGTGAATTGTTGAGCATGTTTTGACTGGTATTTAGGCAAGCATTCTGATGAGCTCTGCCTGCTAAGACTTGAAAACATCTTACTATAATTCTAACCTTAAGTTTGTATTTTAAGTGCAACTTTACAAGGTAATTAACTGCACAGATCGTACTATTCGATGAGAATCCTTTCTGCTCGACTCTAGATTGGCTTACTGGGACATCTCAGATACCGATTGTGAATGTACAGTCAAGTCTTCTGGTGTCTATCCATGAGTTGATGGAGTTCCACTTAAAAAAAACTTAGACTTGTGAGTTACTTTGAAAAACTTTGTTCCCGTTATTCCTATGGCGTGTAGGAGTTCTGACAAATCAGGCTGTGGGAAATATTTCCTTAACTTGGCTAAAATACGCTGTGGTTGTCTTCGTTGCGATCATCCACCTAAAACTATCCCGTTCTTGGTTACCAATCGGGTTGGTGTCAACCGAAGGAAGGACGTGTGTTTTAGACTTACCTAGGTTTACTTTTAGGGCTATGTAGTGCATTGGTTAGATTCTTTAGTGTTTTTAGCCATACACTGCAGAAGGCGACTACAATCCTAAGTCTAGGTCTTCGTAGCTACTGAAGAATGTTTTAGCGACGCGCCAAGATACCGGAGTAGATGCGCGAATCATTCTATAACTCTACGGCGGTTCGTATCCTCTACAGTTTGTGCCTGCAGGATGTCTTAGTACATTGTAGGTCTGGATGCCGTTGGTAATGTACTTACGAGTGCTGTAAAAGATTTTTCCACATCTGCTATAATTTCGGGTAGTTCTCTGGAAGACCTATTCTTCGCATAATTCCTTGTTTTCTGGATATTACTAAGGGATACTATTTAGGTAACCCAACTGGAAGGTATACACCTTCTCTAGTACGAATCCTTTTGGGCTGTGGATGTGAGCGAGAGAAATCTGGTTTGCAATACGGCTCTTGATCTTAGCACTCTTGGACATAAAGCGAGAGCTCTTAGGATCTTGCAGGTGAAACTGGTCATGCTTGTTGAAACAGTCGCTGCTTATGATCGAATGCAGGAAAAAACGTGTAATGCTTGTTGTGTATGTACTTCGACAATGTTGACCTAACTGTGACCTATCCACCATGTACTCGGAACATATTCCAAGGATCTTGCGCAAGCTAACTGCCCATACTTGTCGGAACAGATGTTACATGATCAGTGCTGGGGATAAATCGGGTCGAACACAGTACGGAGTACTGGAACAACTATGGGTGAAGCTTAAGCAGTGAGACTTCAGGGTGATGTGGTTATCTTTCAGATTCATTATGTCTTGGACATAGATAATTTGAACTTGTGCGGAACCTTGTATTTGCTTGGGCGTTTCTGCTACGCAAACTATGTATGAGTTTCGTACGTTACCTGTGTCAAAAGGTGTCTGCCGCCACAAGAAATGTATTGGGGACTACGTGTGGGACCTTGGTGTGAGGTTTTAATCCACCACGTGAAACTTTGGGTTACGTGTGGGACCTTGGCGTGAGGTTTAATCCACCACGTAAAACTGGCTTAGTCACGTATAACCATAGTGTGAGGTGTTGATTGTGACTCAAAATGTCGACCATGGAGGAGTCTCATTCTCTGCGACTTCGGGTAGTTTGTGCTGCAAAGAGCTGGCAATTATAGTCTTGGGACTAAAGGATCTGACACGCTGGTAGGAACCAGAATCGCGAAGAAGGCGACTCATCTCTTGGCCTATGTGGTGTGTCTACACGAGGGCAATCCTTTGTGTCGTGTCCATATACCTCACAGCGGGTCTCTCTCATGTAGGGCGAGGGTTCCGTTGTGGTTTTCCTGCCTTGCGAGGTTTTGTATGCACTCGGGATTTGCGTTGTGACGTTTGATTCTGCTGTGGAAGTAATTGTGGATGGAGTGTCCAGCAATTTTTCTTTGTATGACCAACTTTATGGCAGTGGCCACACTTCTTAGGGATTGCACCAGTTCTTCTCAGAGGCGAAGGTGTCGGACTGGTTCGGCGCCTCGCCACGCAAGAGTGTTTTTTCCTTGCATTATGATTGCAGTAGGTACACACTGTCTGTGATACTGTCACTATCTCACGAGCTCTTCTTGGATTGGCAAGAGGAATTAGCTCGGGGTCTGGTCTGGGAGCTCTTCTGGGATTTGTAATTTGCTCAGGGGCTGGTCTAGGAGCTCTTCTTTGAACTGACTCAGGAACAGATGCGGGAACAGTCTCTGCTGTAACGTCTGGAATCTTGGGAGCTGGGTCCAGCGAGGTCTCAGAAGCAGTATCTGCATCCGATGCATTGTCCGAATCAGTGTCCGAAGGTGACTCCGGAGACTTCGGAACAGTCTCTAAACTTGGAGGAGACCTTGGAGTGTGTTCAGCTTCTGGTGTGAGGGGTGTCTCTGGCTGGTGATCGTCAGGATTTCCAGCGATAGATACTATCGAAGACACAAAGGGTGATTTGGAATTGCCTATAATTTGTTGTCTGAAATGGAGCTGTTGCTTGAGCGAGGTCGAGAGCACCTCCTGGTTTCAGATGCTTCTGGACTAAGGCAATTTGTTCCTCGTCCCTTACGATGGAATGGGAGTCCTCGTATCTCAACATTTCCTTCAGAAATTGTATAATTCCCCCTGGGAAATTAGGACACTTCTTCCCAGAAAACATAGGCAAGTGGACTGTATGCTGTGACTGAGCATCCACGTGAGAATTGCCTCTGGTTGTAGCTTTAGTGGTCATAGTTGTAGTCGGACCTGTAGCTGTCATAGCTGTAACTATCATAGCTATAGCGGGAGCTGCAGCTGTAGTTGTAGCTGTCATAGCTGTAACTGTCATAGCTGTAGCGGGAGCTGCAGCTGTAGTTGTAGCTGTCATAGCTGTAGCGGGAGCTGTAGCTGTAGTTGTAGCTGTCATAGCTGTAACTGTCATAGCTGTAGTGGGAGCTGCAGCTGTAGTTGTAGCTGTCATAGCTGTAACTGTCATAGCTGTAGCGGGAGCTGCAGCTGTAGTTGTAGCTGTCATAGCTGTAGTGGGAGCTGCAGCTGTAGTTGTAACTGTCATATCTGTAACTGTCATAGCTGTAGATGTAGTTGTAGCTCTCATAGCTGTAACTGTCATAGCTGTAGCGGGAGCTGCAGCTGTAGTTGTAGCTGTCATAGCTGTAACTGTCATAGCTCGTAGCATACGCAATAAATTTTCAGATTTAGAGGAGCTAGTGTTTACAGAAAATTATGATGTGATTGGCATAACAGAATCTTGGCTCAATACAGAAGATAGAGACTTTTTAGCAGAGTATTCACTTCCCGGTTATGTAATGTTTGAGAAAAGCCGAATAAATCGAAATGGAGGTGGCGTTTTACTTTATATCAAAGAAAGTCTTAACCCTACCCTCTTGTCAAAACCTCAAATTGTGAACGTCGACGCATCTTTTGTGCTAATAAAGAATAATAAAGGTACAAAAATAATACTTGCATTAATATACAGACCTCCAGCTCAATCAGTGCAAACTGACCGAGAAATTTACGAACAAATTGCAGATGTAAGTAACTCCCAAGATACCGTAATTTTTGGCGACTTTTGGCGTAATTTACCTGTGACCAAGTGGGGCGATACTCTTACTTCACACACCGGACATGACTTGTATACGAACTTGCAAGAGAGTTCGCTTTATCAATTTGTTCGAACGCCAACCCGTGGTAATAACGTTCTTGACATTGTACTTGCAACAAAAGAAGAATTAATAGAGAATTTGAATGTTGGTGATGAATTCAGTAACAGCGACCATCGTACGATAACTTTCACTTTAAAGTTTACTAGTAATGAACCAAATAGTAGCATCGAAAAAGTCCCTAATTTCAAGAAAGCAAACTTCCATAAACTTAGAGTTATGTTTAAAGAAACTGACTGGAGCTTTTTAATTCACAATAACGACATAAATACATCTTGGAAGTTATTCGAAGCCACTTACCTAAAAGCAGTGCAAGACTGCATACCATCGAAAATACGGCGTCCAGGCCATAATAATAAGCCCAAATGGTGGAATAAAGATATTTCAAACTGCCTGCTTGCTAAAAAATTTGCTAATGATAGATTAAAATCCTCACAAAATGACGAAGAACGGCTGAAATTTGTAGAGCTACGACGCAAAGCCAAAAAGTTAATTAAGCAAAGTAAAAAGACCTTAGAGTTACATATTGCGAATCAAAGTAAAACAAACCCGAAAGAATTCTATAGTTATATCAGAAAGAAAAAAGTAGTTACTTCAACTGTTGGACCGTTAGTCGATGAAAATGGAGAATACACCAAAGACGAAGTACAAATGAGTAATGCCCTCAATACCTTCTTTGCATCAGTTTTTACAACAGAAGACCTCAGTGATATCCCTACACCATCGCCGATTCAGATTGATAATTCAGATGTTCTAAGCAATATCACCGTTACAGAGAGAGAAGTATTGAATTGTTTAGATAAACTCAAGGTAAATAAAACGCCTGGACCTGATACAATCTCGCCTAGAGTTCTAAAGGAAGCTAAGGATGAGCTCTCCAAACCACTGACATTACTATTCAATAAATCCTTGCAGTCTGGAACTATGCCCGATCAGTGGAAACTAGCCAACGTAACACCGATATTCAAAAAAGGCAGCAAATCCCTACCCAGTAACTATCGTCCAATTAGCTTAACCTCAGTTGTATGTAAAATGCTAGAAACGGTCATACGAGACAGACTCGTAAATCACTTAGAGGAAAATAAAATACTTAAAGATACTCAACACGGCTTTCGTAAACAACGTTCCTGTTTAACAAACCTCTTAGACTTCTTCCACGATATCCTCAACCTCTACGATGAGAGTAAAGCTGTAGATATTATATACCTTGATTTTCAAAAGGCCTTTGACAAAGTTCCCCACAAACGTTTACTGCTAAAACTAAAAGCGCATGGAATACAAGACGGTGTGTTGAAATGGATAGAAAATTGGCTCGGCGACAGAAAGCAAAGAGTAGTCATAAACGGTAAGGCATCTAAATGGACCAATGTAAGTAGCGGGGTACCCCAGGGATCGGTACTAGGACCAATTATCTTTCTAATTTACATCAACGACATAGATGAGGGTCTCACCTGTACAATCTCAAAATTTGCTGACGATACAAAAATTGCAAATAGCGTACTCTCAAAAGAACAAGTTGACGATATGCAACACAATCTAGATAAATTGTCATGTTGGGCACAAATTTGGCAAATGAGTTTCAATGCGGATAAATGTAAAGTACTACATATCGGATACCTAAATGAGAAAGCAAACTATTCGATGAATGGCACTCAGCTTAAGAATGTAAACAGAGAAACCGATCTGGGAGTAACAATATCGAGTAACCTAAAACCGAGTCAACAATGTTCAGAAGTTGTTAAGAAGGCAAACAAAATAATTGGCTTTATAGGCAGGTCATTTGAGCATAAATCCAAAGAAGTTATCCTAACCCTTTACAATTCCTTAGTCCGCCCTCTTCTGGAATACTGCGTTCAATCCTGGTGCCCTTATTACCAAAAAGATATAAACAAGCTAGAACGATTTCAACGTAGAGTTACCAAAATGATACCTAGCCTAAAGAACAAACCATACGAAGAGCGTCTTAGAGAATTAAATCTATTTCCTTTAACCCAGCGCAGATTAAGAGGTGACTTAATTCAAGTGTTCAAAATCATCAAAGGCATCGACAATATGAACTGTAGTAAGTACTTCACTATCGACCAATTTAATTACACGCGGGGAAACGGTTGCAAAATTATTGGTAAATCTTTTAACTCACACGAATCTAAGAATTTCTTCTTCAATCGAGTTGTCAACTTGTGGAATGGGCTTCCCCGAAACGTTATAGACTGCATCACCGTTGATTCATTTAAACTCCGCCTAGACAAATATCTCGCATCAAACCCGCGACTGACTGCGTTTGTAAATGAATAACTTTATTTTATCCTCCCCTCAGTTACTAACCCATCTGTCCCCTACTAACTTCCTAATCCTGCCACGGACATTAGTTCCAGGGCAGTAATTCCCTTTCCAATGTTCCCTTACCCACTCTAAACCACTGTTTGGACACTTGATCCTCAGTGTTTTGGAGGACAAGCAACCTAGAAGGGTCACTAGATCTGTTGTTGCTTGATTTCCTTTGTACTCCTTTGTACTCCTTTGTACTCCTTTGTAGCGGGAGCTGCAGCTGTAGTTGTAGCTGTCATAGCTGTAACTGTCATAGCTGTAGCGGTAGCTGCAGCTGTAGTTGTAGCTGTCATAGCTGTAACTGTCATAGCTGTAGCTGTAGTTGTAGCTGTCATAGCTGTAACTGTCATAGCTGTAGCAGGAGCTGCAGCTGTAGTTGTAGCTGTCATAGCTGTAACTGTCATAGCTGTAGACGGAGCTGTAGCTGTAGCTGTCATAGCTGTGACTGTCATAGCTGTAGTTTAACTGTCATAGCAGCAGCTTTAGTTGTAGCTGTCATAGCTGTAACTGTCATAGCTGTAGGCGGAGGTGTAGCTGTAGTTGTAGCTGTCATAGCTGTAACTGTCATAGCTGTAGCGGGAGCTGCAGCTTTAGTTGTAGCTGTCATAGCTGTAGGCGGAGCTGTAGCTGTAGTTGTAGCTGTCATATCTGTAACTGTCATAGCTGTAGCGGGAGCTGCAGCTGTAGTTGTATCTGTCATAGCTGTAGGCGGATCTGACGTAGCTGTAGTTGTAGCTGTCATAGCTGTAACTGTCATAGCTGTAGCGGTAGCTGCAGCTGTAGTTGTAGCTGTCATAGCTGTAACTGTCATAGCTGTAGCGGGAGGTGCAGCTGTAGTTGTAGCTGTCATAGCTGTAACTGTAATAGCTGCAGGCGGGGCTGTAGCTGTAATTGTAGCTGTCATAGCTGTAACTGTCATAGCTGTAGCGGGAGTTACAGCTGTAGTTGTAGCTATCATAGGTATAACTGTCATAGCTGTAGGCGGAGCTGTAGCTGTAGTTGTAACTGTCATAGCTGTAGGCGGAGCTGTAATTGACTCATAGCCATGGTAACTGTAGGTGTAGTAGGTTCTTCTGAAGTCTTCTCTACACTTGAATCTACATATACTTTAATCCTAGTCCTAGAAATTTATAAATTTGAAACTTACCTCAGGAATGCAGGTATTGTACACTAGTGTTTTTGATGGATATTTTCCGTTCTACTACGGAGATAACACCTTCACTATGCACTATTTTTAAAATGTATGACGTACGTAGGGGAAAAATTCTGATAAGTGCATAGCACCGTCTCATAATAACATAACCTTCGTGCCTGAAAGACTAAGGGCCTTATATTTGGTGTGCAACTATGTTAGAAGTTCGCTTGCGCTAAGGATGTATCAGGGTGGCCCGATGTCTCCTTGAAAGAGTTAGCTAGTTGTTCAGTCAAGTCGTCAATGTCAGAAGCAAGTTTTTGTCCCTACTTCTTTCCTAGCTGCTGTGTCTGACTGAGATTCAATTCCCGCTCCCTCTAATTCCTCTTCTGAGTTGCTCTCAGAGTGACTGTCTGAGGAAATTAAGTCTTCCTCATGATGGGGTGACTTCTTGCCAAAAGGATTAAAGGACATAGGGGAAAAATTACACTTTTGGTAAGGTTGCCTGGACTGAATGTCATATGACAAATAATCCCCCATTTTTTTTTTTTTTTTAGCACTGGTACAATATTTTTGGTAGTAGGGATTTCTCTTAACCACACACCCGTACCTAAGCTTGTATGAATGATAAAGGTGGTTAGTCTGATGAGTGAGCAGTAGAAATATTAATACAGGAAAATTCGGGAAAGGCCAGGTTAGTAAGGAACTGTAGGAACACTCTTACTAAATGAGTTAAAAAGACACAATGTAACACAGGCAAGAGAAAAGAAAAAAATATCCTCTGCTAATAATTCATTTTGTGTGAGATTGTTGCTGGCAAAAATAATATTTACTGTAGGCCTTCAAAATATACTTCTATGTGAGAAAGTAGAATTAAAATGAAGTAAACATATAAGTTTCTCAGTGCGAGAATACAATTCTTGAAGCAATACTTGAATTTACTAAGTCGAAATAGAGTTAAAATGAACATACAGTCACACTTTAAAATTCGTTGAGTAAATAAGTAGAGTTATTTTGCTAGGGAAATTAAAAGAAGGCACTGGCTATTGCTGCTGTGTTGTGAATTTACTAGGTCTAACTAGTACTATTATGTTTCTTATGTAGTATTAAGACCAAACTATACAAGTAACTGGTACTATAGTTGTAAAGCGGCTTGAAGATCTTGTTGTGTATTTCCAATCAGCTGTTTGCTGAGTGAAAATGTCTGTATAAATCCCGTAGAGTTTATTTCGTGGCCACCTCCCTTCTACGTCATCAACGAGACGTCATGAGTCGATGACGTCACCCCAGCATCACACCCTGGCTTGAGAGCCGGGTGGGGTTGAGCGTGACGATTGTGAAGTTGGTTGAGCGTGAGTGTGAGTGCTTGAGTGTGAGCTCACCATGACTCACTCTCACTGGTTGCTCAGGGAAGAGATGCTGAGGTCGGCGCTGATGTTTTTGGATACTGAGATACACATCCAAGTGTACCAGCTTGCTCTGAATTCACTCTAGTTGGTTATCATTCATGAATGTTTCTCCTTCCACTTTAGCTCATTAGTATTTGTTAAATTTAGTTGTTTTATTTCTAGCTTTCTTTATTGCTTTACTAATTGCTCTTCGGAGGTCTCTTTCTTTGTGTTTTATTAAGGAAGACGAATCCCAATAAGCTGCCAACCACTTATGTGTCGGAGATTAACTGTTTTAATCCTTTTTGCTTCTTACCATTATTTTCCTTGTTATGTTTGTAGTCCAGGTTTTAACTGTAAAAACATGTTGAATAGGTAAATTAATGAGGTAGCTGATTTGAAGCAAAGACACTGTTGGCTTTTTCTATAGGTTTTTATTACCAGAAATATAGAACTATATGGTGTGGCTGATTAATGGTTATAAGGTCTGTGTAGGTACTGTAGATGCGCCCGACAGGGAAGTACCTACTTAATTAAAGCACTATGCTAAAAAACAACTAGATTGAGCTATATTATTCCTGTAATCTGTATTCCTGTAAAGAAAAGATGTATTAAGAATAGTGATAATAGATTAATGACACATACACTAATATCGCACAGTATCGCACTTGTCACTTTATTATTACCTCAGCCTGTGAAGGGTACGACCTTCCTTAGGGCTGGACTGATCGGCTACTGAATGCTTGAGCCAATGGAGCGGGCCGGCTTCTATCTAGTGTGGTGTGACATGCTACTTAGTTGCTAGCAATCATCTTGGTGTTGCTGCAATACTCTGAGGAGAGCGTGGGAACCCTTGCTTACTCTGCAAGAATTTTACCAAGGCCTTTTATAGGTGGGGGAGATGATCTTGCTATAGGGGAGATCATTCCCAACTAGAAATGTACAGTTGCCTACTTTAGTAAGTGAACAACTTTTATAAGGGTGTGAGTTATATAAGTGATTATAAGTATTACCCTAGAGTGTACAGTCGCTCAAAATGCGCTGTTAGTATTTTTCTGCTAACTACCCAATATCATCACCATATTATAAGATACTTTGATTTCGTAAAATTTAATGTGTGCATAGGTAAACTTATACTTTCCTTTTAGTTAAATCCATAGTAAACGTGTTATTCATGTATCAAGTATTTAGTGCTATATTTGTAACCCTGTTTTGCTAGATTTCTAAATAAGCACATATCTCATTAACACTCAAGCTGCGGCTCTCGACTTAAGTCGGGTTAGAGAACCATGGCCTAAACAGCGGGTCCCGACTTAAGTCGCAAGAGATGTTGAGCACATTATCGGCTCTGAGAGAGAGTCCACGCGGTGGGAGGAACGCAGGCAGGCTCTGACCGCTTGGCCTGGGCCTAGCGAGGTAACTAGTGCATCTACTACATCCCTACACATGCCTTGCCTCGCGAGTCAAGGTAATATCTCGGGAATTTACCGTATTTTAGGGTTTTTGCACTCGTGTGGCAACATCGTTGCAAGAGAACCTGTGGTCATACAAGGATGATTCAGGTGTCATTGGAAAACTCTATTAATTATCGCCCTTTCACGGATACATAATTGTATTATGCTCTGGCTATTGTTTATGCATGAAAAAGAGCATGGAATGATGCTCGTTTAGGGTAAATATGCCCGCCTGGCAGGTGGTAGATGTTACAAATATCCCCGTCCGTAAGGGGTTAATACCACTTTTGGGGGGAAAATGTGATACGACAATATATGTTTATTTTCCATTTTACAATGTGTTAGTCATAGTCTGTAACAGTTATTTACATCCTGTACAGTGAATATATATATATATATATATATATATATATATATATTATATAGTGTTTTATTACAGTACATTAAACTAAAATAGTTTACATTGGGTAATTTTAGAACGTAGGGAAGGATAACTCTCTCCTCGGTATTAGACTACGGTCCATCGTTAGTTTTATTAAGCCGAATACATTCGGTTAGTGGTATAGCCAAAGTTAAATGACGGAAATAATTAACTTGCTAAAGGTTACTGACATTCTGAGATATAATGACTGTGGATAAACTGCAAGAGGTGGAATGACCTTATTCTTGGGCTTTATAATTATTGGAATGATTTTATTCTTTTCATTAATACAACACCTTATCAATATGATTACGCTATGATATTCATGCAATACACATTATTATTATTAGCCAGAGTAGCTATGATGACCGGTTATGAATGGATAATGGGCTTGGCCTTTTCTTATGTCTCATGTTACCGTATGGTGCCACTATATCATTTGATCACCAACAAGTACACAACAAAAATAAAAGAATATGTAGGAGAGAGAGAGAGAGAGAGAGAGAGAGAGAGAGAGAGAGAGAGAGCTCATATTGAATTCCCCAGACACTGATTTATGTAACGCTCTGTAATGCCGGCGTCACATGAATTATATTAGCAGGGAATTATATCAGAATGTAGCATCTGTTACAAATTATGTTATAAAGTTATACACTACAAATATGTTATTTGCATTATACACCGCATTGATTGCTACAAATTTAACACGCATGATCAGCCTGCAATAACAAAGCAAATCAAACATTTCATTCAAACTTTTAAACAAAACTTTGTTCATAATTTGAAACACACATTTGATTAGACAAAACAATGTTGTTTTCCGAATTATTTGTTTCTACAATTTAATCCTGATAAATACTTGTATTGTATATACTAGTATATGGTATTGGAATACTTGTATTGTATATACTAGTATATGGTATTGGAATACTTGTATTGTATATACTAGTATATGGTATTGGAATACTTGTATTGTATATACTAGTATATGGTATTGGACTACTTGTATTGTATATACTAGTATATGGTATTGGAATACTTGTATTGTATATACTAGTATATGGTATTGGAATACTTGTATTGTATATACTAGTATATGGTATTGGAATTGTATTTTACATACATTCTTTTTAGTTTAGCCAATGTGTTGCTTATGCCTGTATTATATATGATTATAAAAACATATGAGTTGCAACAAAATATCCATCATAATGGAACTGGGGATCTCCGAGGTCGAAAATGTACTACATAATATTGTAATTTTCATTATAAACATTGACATTCACCTTGTATCGCTCGCCAGGAAAATATAGATACCTAAATGGCACGAAAGGTCTTGTATTGACACATAAATGAGGCGAAAGGTCATAAAATTACCAAATTAATGGAGATTAACATGATGGAGTAGGGGGTCCAGAAAAAATCCTCCCCTTATGGGAACGATTACTATTTGTCTGTGCTCTTTTGAGTCAATTTGTTTCAGCTGGAGCAGGTCCGACAGTAACTCATGAGTTTGTCTTGTCCCAGTACACAAACATACAGTATACTGGTACCTCTCTCTCTCTCTCTCTCTCTCTCTCTCTCTCTCTCTCACACTATGAACTCCTTGACCTACCAAGCCGCAGACACAATACCTTACCTTATCAATTAAGTACGATTGTGTACGACAGGTTGGGTAAGAGGTATCCTCACCAGGATTCGAACCCACGGTGCCCGACTCTCCCAAATATACCTGGAGTGAGTGGGTTCGAATCCTGGTGAGGATACATCTTACCCAACAATACCTTACATTGGGGCCGTAGCTCAAAGTCTATCTTGGTAATATCTGTAATATATACTTGGCTGGGGTGGGAATTAAGTCATTATTGTACGTTATTACCGTAAGTCTCCCGTGTGCTCCCTCCTATATCTTATATTACCGTAAGTCTCCCGTGTGCTCCCTCCTATATCTTATATTACCGTAAGTCTCCCGTGTGCTCCCTCCTATATCTTATATTACCGTAAGTCTCCCGTGTGCTCCCTCCTATATCTTATATTACCGTAAGTCTCCCGTGTGCTCCCTCCTATATCTTATATTACCGTAAGTCTCCCGTGTGCTCCCTCCTATATCTTATATTTTCTTCAAATTAATTACATTACTGTACCATTTATCAGGGCCTAATTATATACCACACGTTATTGTTCTGCTTGTTAGTTTCGTTATTACTCTCCCTCCGAATTTGTGGGAGGTAAATAATATATCTGTTTTTTACTTCCACCAACACACTTGGCCGGAGGTTAAGTGTTTGCATCAAGTTGTGTGTGGGGTTTTTTTCTGTAAACAAAATATCTCAAAAAGTTGTGAACCGAATTTCACAAATTCAGTGGTCTGATAGGATTATATCGCAAAGAAGTGATTTCAATTATTAAGTGATCAGTTGAGTGCATTCCTCCATCACTGTAGGTGGCTCACAAAGTCGTATGTGTGTGTGTGTGTGTGTGAGAGAGAGAGAGAGAGAGAGAGAGAGAGAGGTATAGTTGTGTACTCGCCAACTCTCTGCAATCTCTCTCTCTTCGCCGAAATGTTGCATCTCTCTCACTATTCTATCGCTACTACAGTAATCAGTGTTCCTCGGAGCTTTTCCAGTGTATACCACCTCCCTACGTAGGGTACGTAGTACCCGCCTTGCAACACAATCCCACCCCTACTCTATGCAACTCTCCAACCCAAGAGTGAATCTATATTCTCAGACTTTCTTCTATTCAACAGCTGAGCTCTGGAACTCTCTCCCAGAATCAGTCTTTCCCTCTTCCTATGACTTAAATTGCTTCAAACTCTGTGTGTCCAGGCATTTTTGCTCGAACGTCCCTTGATTTCGGCCCTGTCACTCTTTGAAATCTGGGGGATGCACTCGCTGCAGGAAGTTATGCCTTTTGTCTCCCTCATTCACATAGAAAAAACAAACTGGGACAAGAAAAACTCTCAGTAACTAAACAAAATAGACACAATAGACACAGTTAACCCGTACAGCCCCAGCGACGCGTCTGACGCGTCGGCGATGTATGTAACGCACAGCCCCAGAGACGCTCCTGACGCGTCACCCTAATTGCGCCGACCATAACCTCAGGTGTAGCCACTCAAGAGGGCTCAGATTTGTATGGGAACTGTGTACGTATCCCACGCAACTGTGCCGATGGTTGAAAACTCTCAAAGTCCACGTGCGTGCGCGCGAGCGCGCAATAACCTGTTTTTTTGGGATAATTGCCTTCAATTTTTTACTCTTGTAAAATCCGTTTTCGGGGGCTCTGTAGGACCATTTTTTAAGCTTTTTGAGCGGTTTTTCGTGGTTTTTCCTTCATTCCTAACCCATTCGCTATTGTTTCTGGAATAAAACCATTTTTTGAAAACCGGCCGGGTTCTGGTGCGCAAACATTACAAAACTAGCCGGGGCTCCACGGGTTAATTTCACTTAAGGGGAAATATTTGTTTGTTTTGGAACCTTTATCCTTCATGTTTATCCCCATATATATATATATATATATATATATATATGTATATATATAAATATATACAGTATATATATATATATATATATATATATATATATATATATATATACTGTATATATATATATTGTTTTCTATGTGATTAAGGGAGGCAAAAGGCAGAACTGCCTATAGCGAGTGCCTCCCCCATAGTTGAAAGAGTGACAGGGCCAAAATCAAGGGACATTCGAGCCAAAATGCCTGGACACACGGAGTTTGATGCAATTTATGTCATAGGAAGAGGGAAAGACTGATTCTGGGAGAGAGTTCCAGAGCTTAGCTGTTGAGTAGAAGAAAGTTTGAGAGTAATGTTTCACTCTCGGGTTGGAGAGTTGCACAGAGTAGGGGTGGGGTTGAGTAGCAAGACGGGTACCACGTGCTCTACGTAAAGGAGGTGGTGTACACTGGGAAAGCTCTGAGGAACACTGATTATTATAGTAGCGATAGAATAGCGAGAGAGATGCAACATTGAGGCGGAGAGAGAGAGAGATAGAGAGTTGGTGAGTGGACGGGACTTAATGATACGAAAGGCCTTCCTTTCAACTTTGTCTAGAAGAGCGGTGTGAGAGGAACCTCCCCACAAATGTGAACAATACTAGTCTTAATACAAGGACACACTATGCCCCTTTACAGAGCAAGAATCTGTGCAGGGGTAAAGAACCCACTAAGGCGGTTAAACACACCCAGCTTCTGGGAGGCTGCCTTAGCAAGACTGGTAATATGGTCCTTCCAAATAAGAGCAGAAGAAAAAGAGACACCAAGAATATTGAGAGAAGATGAAGGATTGATGTTTGTATTGTTGAAGAATACGGGATAGTTCGCTGGGAGTTCCGGACGGGTAGATAGATGGAGAAATTGGGTTTTGGAAGCATTAAAGGTAACAAGGTTTTCTCTGCCCCAATTAGAGATAGTATTTAGATCAGAATTTAAGAATACTATGGCTTCATTACGTTTGTCGTTGAGGGATTGCTGGCTGGGGCGTTCTGAAAAACTAATGGAGTAGTGTAAGGTTGAGTTGTCTGCCTATGAATGGATGGGAATTGAGGTACAGTTGAGAAAATAATTTATAAAAAATAGAAAGAGAATAGGAGATAGGACAGAGCCCTGAGGAACGCCGGAGTTTATAGGGTGAGGAAGTGAACGATGGCCGTCCACTACCGCGGCTATGGAATGGCCGGAATGGAAATTAGAGACAAAGGCACAGATGGAGAGATAGAAACCGAAGGAGGGTAGTTTAGAAATTAAAGATTTGTGCCAGACTCTATCAAAGGCTTTCGATATGTCTAGTGCAATAGAAAAAGTCTCACCGAAGTCCCGAAAGGAGGATGACCAAGAGTTAGTATGATATGAAAGAAGATCACCAGTAGAGCGACCCTTAAGGAAGCCATACTGGCGATCTGAGAGCAGATTATGAGAGGAGAAATGCTTAAGAAATTTGGAAGCAAGAATAGTTTCAAAAACTTTAGAAAGACAAGAGATGAGAGCAATTGGACGATAGTTGGAGGGTTGAGAGCGGTCACCCTTCTTTGGGACAGGTTGAATGTGAGCAAACTTCTAGCATGAAGGAAAGACATTTGAGGATAGACAGAGACGAAAGAATTTGCCTAGGTAGGGAGTCAACACGGAAGCACAGTTTTTGAGAACAACAGGAGGAACACCGTCTGCCCCGTACGCCTTCCTAGTATTAAGCCCAGAGAGGGTAGAAAGTAAATCTTTAGAAGAGATTAGGATATTAGGCATAAGTAAGAGAGAGGAGGGTGGAGAGGGAGGAATAGCACCGGAATCATCCAAGGTGGAGTTTCTAGCAAAAGTTTGAGCGAAGAGTTTAGCTTTGTCAGAGGAAGAAGTGATGGTTGCGCCATCAGAGTGGGAAAGGGGAGGGAAAAACGAGAATGAAAAATTGTTCGAGAGGTTTTTGGCTAGATGCTAGAAAGCTTGGGAAGAGCTAGAGTTGGATAGTTCAGTGCATTTATTATTGATGAAAGAGTGTTTGGCAAGTCGAAGAACAGATTTGGCTTGATTCCGGGCAGAAACATAGGAAGAATGAGAGTCTTGAGTTTTAAGGCGTCGGTACCGTTTGAATGCTTCCTCCTTATTGCAGACAGCAGTAGAACAGGCATGAGTAAACCAAGATTTTTTAGCATTAGTCTGAGATAAAGAGAATGGAATGTATGCTTCCATGCCGGATAGGATTACTTCGGTAATGCGTTCAGCACTCTCCGAGGGTCCCCGGCCACGGAAGCAGATATCATTCCATGGGAAATCAAAGAAGTACTGCCGGAGAGCCTCCCAGTCGGCAGCGCCAAAGTGCAACGAGCGCCGCCGGCTAGGAGGATCGGGTGGCTGTACTGGAGAGATAGGACAGGTGACAGAGATAAGTTTATGGTCGGAGGAGCCCAAAGGAGAGAAAAGATCAACAGTATAAGAAGAAGGGTTAGAAGTTAGAAACAAGTCAAGAATGTTGGGCCGGTCTCCGAGGCGATCCGGGATACGGGTGGGTTGCTGAACTAACTGCTCTAGGTCATTTAGAATAGAAAAGATGTAGGCTTGTTCACCAGGTTGGTCAGTAGTGTGAGAGGAGAGCCAATGGCGGTGGTGAACGTTGAAATCTCCTAAGATGGAGATTTCTGAGAAAGGAGAAATGGATAGAATGTGTTCCACTGTAGAGTTTAGATAGTCAAAGAATTTGGGAAAGTTGGTAGAGTTAGGGGAAAGATAGACAGCACAGAAATCTTTAGTAAGAGAATGACAGGAAAGTTTGAGGCATAAAGTTGAGAATTCAGAGGAGTCGAAATTGGGAACACGAGAGCAACATCCGCCTTTGGCTTTGAAACTAGAATAGAGAAAGTAGGAGGATACAGAGAAGGGGCTGCTGGATGTTGCTATAGACACCTGAGTTTCGGTGAGGAACAGAAAATCAGTTATGTAGGAGGAGACGTGGTGTTCAACAGAGCGAAAGTTAGAGGAAATTCCGCGAATGTTGCAGAAATTAATAGAAAGAGTATCAGGCCGAGGTCCAGGTAATTTTGTGGGGTCGTCGGGGGATGGTCAGGCGGGTGTGGGGGCATTTATGGTCAGGCGGGTGTGAGGGCATTTATGGCCCTCCCCCCCTGGGGAATCCAAGGCTGGGCTAAAATTCATAATTTTTTTTAAATTTGGGTGTGGAGGAATGAAGTGTGGTGTGCATCTTTAGTGTAGTGAAGTGGATAGGAGGAGGAGGTGTTTGTGAGAGCTAGCTGGATTGCTCTCAGTGTAAATGAGGCACAAAGAAAATCAGTAAGAGAGGCCAAGCAAATGAAACAGGAGTTCCAGCGACTCTTTATCACATGCCTATAACCTCACCTTGGTCTAGCCCTGATCGATTGGTGCCTACAATCTCCCCATATATATATATATATATATATATATTTATCTATACAGTATATATATATTTTTTTTTATGTGAGTGACGGAGACAAATGGCAGAACTGCCTGTAGCGAGTGCCTCCCACAGAGTTGAAAGAGTGACTGGGTCAAAATCAAGGGACGTTCTAGCCAAAATGCATGGACACACAGAGTTTGAAGCAATTTAAGTCATAGGAAGAGGGTGAGACTAATTCTGGGAGAGAGTTCCAGAGCTCAGCAGTTGAATAGAAGAAAGACTGAATATAGTGTTTCACTCCTGGGTTGGAGAGTTGCACAGAGTAGGTGTGGGATTGTGTTGCAAGACTTGTACTACGTACTCTACATAGAGGAGGTGGTATACACTGGGAAAGCTCTGAGGAACACTGATTTTTGTAGTAGCGATAGAATAGCGAGAGAGATGCAGCATTGCGGCGAAGAGAGAGAGAGAGAGATTGCAGAGAGTTGGTGAGTGGACGGGAGTTAATGATACGAAAGGCTTTCCGTTCTACTTTGTCTAGGCTTACGGTGTGAGAGGATCCTCCCCACACATGTGAACAATACTCAATACATGGATGCACTGTGCCCTTGTACAGAGCCAGAAGCTGTGCATGGGTAGAGAACCCCTTGAGGCGGTTGAGCACACCCAGTTTCTGGGAGGCTGCCTTAGCAAGACTGGTAATATGGTCCTTCCAAGTGAGAGCATAAGAAAAGGAGACACCGAGAATATTGAGAGAAGATGAAGGATTGATTTTTGTGTTGTTGAAGAGTAAGGGATAGTCCTCTGGAAGTTCCGAACGGGTAGTAAGATGAAGAACTTTGGTTTTGGAAGCATTAAAGGTAACAAGGTCTTCTCTGCCCCAATTGGAAATAGTAGTTTGATCAGAAGATAAGGGTTGCATGTCTTCATTACGTTTGTTTTTGAGGGATTGCTGGCTGGGGCGTTCAGGAAAACTAATTGAGTAGTATAAGGTAGAGTCGTCTGCGTATGAATGGATGGGACTGAAGGTACAGTTGAGATTATATATATATACTAGCAGGGGTACCCGGCGTTGCCCGGGTAATCACCATAATCACCATCACTACTACCACCACTACTACTACCATAATCACCATCATCAATACTACCATAATCACCGGCCTCGACCTCCCTGTGCCTCATTAAACTACTACCACAATCATCACAATACTACTACTACCATAATCACCGGCCTCGACAAAAACGGCGCCCTCGATTTCGGCCGCTAAATTACTTCCGATTTTGGATCTGAACTCATCCGCACCCCCATTTTGGGGGGCTGCGAACAACTTTTGTTCCATACACCTTTTCGATCGGAGGCCTCCTTCTGCCCCAAACGGCTATTTGTTTTTAAACCAAAAGCAATTTTTCCGATTTCGCGCCCATTTTCTCCGTCCCTTTCACCCTGGGGAATTCTATTTTTCCACTAAAACCTGCCTAGGGGCCCCCTTACTATGCATACCAAGTATGAACGCTCTAGCTTAAAAAATGTGGCCATGCATAAAGAACAGACAGATAGACACACACACACACACACACACACACAGACAGACAGACAATCGAAAATATTATATACTAGCAGGGGTACCCGGCGTTGCCCGGGTAATCGCCTTAATCACCATCACTACTACCACCACTACTACTACCATAATCACCATCATCAATCACTACTACCACAATCACTACCATAATCACCGGCCTCGACCTCCCTGTGCCTCATTAATCGCCGACCTCGATTTCGGCCGCTAAATGACCTCCGATTTTAGATCTGACCTCATCTGTACCCCCATTTTGGGGTGCTGCCAACAAATTTCGTTCCATACACCTTTTCGATCGGAGGCCTCCTTCAGCCTCAAACGGCCATTTTTTTTAAATGCGCCCATTTTCTCCGTCCCTTTCACCCTGGGGAATTCTATTTTCTCACTAAAACCTGCCTAGGGACCCCCTTACTATGCATACCAAGTATAAACACTGTAGCTTAAAAACTGCGGCTGCCTATAGACAGAGAGAGAGAGAGAGAGAGAGCGAGAGTGATACGGGTGTGTGTGTATGTGTGTGTGGGGGGGGGGGGGGGCACAGATTGAGAGAGTTTATACCATAAGAGGTTCATGTTATCTCCCCGTTAGTGGTGATGGAGGGTCATGCAGGCAGGTGGGCAGGTTTATGTGCAGACAAACACACACACAGACAGACAAGCAGGCAGATAGACAGACATATAGATACACATACAGTTGGGCAGCTAAACTGGTATGTAAGAAGGCAGGAAGACACACAGACCGATAGAGAAATAGATAGGAAAGCAGCTAAGCACACACATTGGTAGGTTAGATAAGTAGGAAGGTAGATGGGGATGTAGGCAGATTGTCAGACACACAGGTTTGTGGAAAGGTAAACAGACAGAAAGGCACGTAGATAGATGAGAAAACGTGTAGACAGACATGGATAGAAATATACAGAAAGTAAGATATAATAGCAGACAAAAAGGCAAATAGACAAACAGGCAGCAGAGAGAATAGAAGCAATACATACAAGTAGTCACCATAAACGACAGTCAAGCAAACATGGAGCAAATTTTATACAAGGAATTAAGACATGCAAGAAGAGACACTGATAGAACGTCATAGAGATAGGTAGAAGGAACAGACAGACACCCAGGTAACGAGGAAAACAGGAATATTTATTTGTTTAATCAGGAACAGGATGACAAGTAAAGTGATAGTCAGCAGGACAGAGGGAAATAAACTCACCCCAGTTATGACTTGATTGATGGAATATGTATATCTTTGTTAATAACCCCTTGAGGGTTATTATATATTTTATAGTATATGCTGGCTATGATTAGACGATTTTTTCAGTTTTGGAAAGCTCTCTAGTCATCAAAGGGGTATAACCTATCTCAATCATACCTCTGACTCACAATTCTTTCCTAATGAAATCGCCTAATGATAGCCAGAACAAACGCGTCATAATCCTCAAGGGGTTAACATTACTTAATATATATACACAGGCAAAGTAATATAAATCAAAACACGTAATGTAGTGGCATCCGCCATTCATGAGACATGTGTAACAATTGGAGTTGACCTGGTGTAAATTAAAGATTGGTGGACTGTCATTCTGTGGAAGTTATTATGGCTCGTGATATAAGTTAATTAATAAGGGCAAACACATTTCCACCAATATTTGTGATATTTGTTTGTACTGGTATTGAAACTATAGTCCATTTACTATATGTATCCAGACGTCGTGACCCATAACCTCTATAACTCAAACACGAATAAAGTAATCAAGCTTATATTTTCAACATTTGGGACAAGTAAACCACGGAATAGGTGTGGACATTTACAGCCCATTTGATCTATCCCATTTTGAGTTACAGAGATTAGGCGTTACAATTTTGGCCTACCTATTGAATGGTGTATAAATGAAAACAATAGGGTAATTTAGCTGACATAACCAATTTAAAAGTTAACCCTTTAAGCTGCCTGACCAGTGTTAAAGTTAAAAATTGAGAGGAAAAAACATACCAGCTTATTAGAATATGGTGATACGTTCATTGTATTACTGTATGTCCATAGCTTTGCCCTGCAATAAACCTTTGGGCCTCGCAGGTGTTACAGGCCAAGAACAGCCCCTTGTATCACTGGTGATGAAAAGTTTGTTGTTATATTACACGCGACATATGCTTCGTCTTGGACTCTCTCTCTCTCTCTCTCTCTCTCTCTCTCTCTCTCTCTCTCTCTCTCTCTCTCTCTCTCTCTCTCTCTCTCTCTCTCTCTCTCTCTCTCGCTCAGCCTAACACAGTCCACCAACCTACAGTATATCACGCTCGGGTGGAGGACTAAAGAGTATAAACATTGAGAGAGGACTTCATTACAGATGAGTCCCTGATGGGTACAGTTATCCCAGTGTCATTACAGTACCACCGAATAAATAACAATTGTTGTTTTCGTGAAGGGTTATGTAGGGAATTAACAAACAAAAGGTCTATTGAATCTCATTACTATGCTTTTTTGACGGGTATGGAATGGGCAAGGGAAGATTGTCACCTAAAACCATTTGAGCTGTTGAGCATCGTTCAATGGAAGATATATTTGATATTTTACTTGTCTTGTAGTTTGTCGCATATCAACATGCCAAACACAGTAAACTGAACAACTTGACTGAACTAAACAAATGGTAAGCAACATAGTGATTATATAGTTAAGTATATGGTTAGTGACATATGTATGTTTGTAGAGTTACTGTTGCAGTTATCTCTGTAAGTTTTGGAATATGTATACAGGTAAGTAAGAATGAAAGGGAAGGTGGGATAAAGGACAGATGAGAAAGTATAAGAGAGAAGGAGAGGTGTAGCACGTGAAGAAAGAAGGAAGTGAGGGATAAGAATAAGAATGTAGAATTGGAATGAAAACGGCAGGATGGAAAGAAAGGTGGAAAGAAAAGTAGGGGATACAAGAGAAAGATATAGCAAAGAGTGCACGAAGGGAAGAAGGGTAGATGTATGGAAGGAAAGAGAGGAGGAGGGTGGGCAGGGGAAATGAAGACATCTTTTGTCCATGAATAGTTTTATTCACGTGTTTATACAGTTATGCATCGCTCAACTATGATTAATTCCACTCATGTTTTCATTTCATAAATTACTGAAAAGTAAACACAACGTTGCAATTGTTTGCGTGTTCAACTGCGGGCTAGAAATAATATTTGACTATTAATATATTTACGTATTCAATTAAGCGCATGCATGCTAATTAAACATTATCGTTGCATCTTCATTTGTCTATAAACTGACTTGTTATATATTATACATATAATACTGTAGTATTGCCTACACCCAATCAAACCAGTACTATAAAGCTTACATCACTTCAGTTCGTCATGTAGTAATCATATACATTTTAAGCACATTATACAGTATACGGGAAGAGCGTAGTAATACCTCAGTGATTTATGATGAAGATTATGGAGGCATTTAACTATTGATTAATTAAGTCTTTTGGACCATAATGGTGCACACCCTTCACACCATTTCTGAATTGATTCTTGCTATCAATAAACGATGATATGAATGATAGGAAGATATAATTTGAGTTGTAATCTAATAATAAGATAGTTCTGAACCCTTTAACTTATAAAAAGCTTCTTCCTTATTGCGGACAGCAGTAGAACAAGCGTGAGTAAATCAAGATTTGTTGGCATTAGTCTGAGAGAAAGACAATGGAATATATGCCTCCATGCCTGAGAGGATTAACTCGGTAATGTGTTCAGTACAATATAATTTCATGGGAAATCAAAGAAGTACTGCCGAAGAGCCCCCAGTAGGCAGTGTCAAAGCGCTACAAGCGCCGCCGGCTGGGAGGAGCAGGTGGCCTTACTGGAGAGATACGACAGTTGACAGAGATAAGTCATTGGTCGGAGGAGCCCAAAGGAGACAAAAGATCGACAGCATACGAGGAAGCGTTAGAATTTAGATACAAGTCAAGAATATTTGGCCGATCTCTGAGGCGATCCCGGAAACGGGTAGGTTACTGAACCAACTGCTCTAGGTCATTTATGATAAAATAGATGTAGGCTTGTTCATCAGGTTGCTCCATGGAGTGAGAGGAGAGCCATTGGCGATGGTGAACGTCGAAATCTAAGATGGAAATTTCTAAGAAAGAAGAGATGGATAGGATGTGTTTTACTTTAGAGTTAAGATAGTCTAAGAATTTCGGAAAGTCAGTAGAGTTATGGGAAAGATAGACAGCGCATAAATATTTAGGATGAGAGTGACAGAATAGTTTGAGCCATCAAGTTGAGAATTTAGAGGAGTCGAAGTCGGGAATACGAAAGCAAGTGAATTTGTTGTGTATGTAGACACAACATCCGCCTTTGGTTATGAAACCAGGATAGAGATAGTAGGTGGGTACAGAGAAGGGTTTACTGTCAGTAGACTCAGACAACTGAGTTTCGGTGAGAAAGATAAGATCAGGGTTCAACAGAGTAGAAGTTAGAGGAAAGGCAACGAATGTTGCGAAGTTGATAGTGAGAGTGTCAGGACCATTACATAACCCAAAAGGTAACATAGTGAACTCGTACAGGCGTCCTTGGCTGGTAGAGACTGCTGTTTTCTGTTGATGTTCCGGCAAGACAGGTACTTGCCAGTAGCCAGCTTGCAGATCTAGAGTAGTGAACCATTTTGCGCCAAGTAATGAGTTGAAAGAGTCATCAATCCTGGAAAGAGCTGTAGCGTCTTTAATGGTGACGTCATTAAGTTGCCGGTAGTCGATGCAAAACCAGGTTGATCCGTCCTTTTTATGGACCAGTACTACCGGAGAAGACCAAGGGCTGGTCGAAGATTTTACAACTCTGTGGCGAGCATATCTTGGACTTGCTTTTCTTCTTCCTCGCATTGAATTGGGTTTTTCCTCCTTATTGGTTGCTTAATGGGGTGTCCCACGGTGTGAATGGGGTGATGCAACATGTCCGTTCTCCCCATATCTCGACTAGAGGTAGCAAAAATATCTTGATAGGAAATTGGGAGGTTTCTGAGGTCAGTTTGTTGGTTAGAAGTGAGAGTGGATGGTATGTCAGGAAGTTTTTTTTTATAGGGAGGTGAAGATTCAGAGGGAACAGAGAATTCGTCTGAATACATTTCTAGGTCGCCAATGGCCAGGCCCTTAGGCAGAGTGATAGGTTTGTCTGATATATTGGCAATTTTGATGCAATTCATCTGATGTGGTAGCAAGCAAGGAGCGGTTAGGCATATCCCATTGAAAGGGCTCTGGAGGTGTGGGGTCACAAGGACATTTCCTTGAAGGGTAGGTACTAATGGTACCCATTTCATGTGATGAGGGGGGACTGTACTGGAGGAGGCAATTATAACTTGAGAAATTATGTGGTTGCAGAGGGGCACTATCTTGAGTATTTTGGGGGGCAGCAGTGACAGGTAGGGATATCTGCAAAGTTGGGTATTTGATCTGCTTCAAATTGTCCTCAGCAGATTTTTTTTTTTTTTTTCAGGTTTGGAAGGTGGATCATAAGATAAGGTTCGGTGCCTACAATTTATTGAGGCACCTAACGGTATCAACAAATCGAGACCTAAATATCCATCATATTTAGACTCACTGGGGTTGTATATCACGAAAGAGTGATGACCTCCGTGATTGGGATGAGGGGTGTTAACATATAATGGGAGTGTCTGACCCAGGTTAGGAATAACTTGATCATTGGCACTAATTAATATTATGGAGGAAGATTGTATTTGTCCAAAAACATGCTTATGTTTCTGGAAAAAAAAGGTAGGAATAAGCAAGAACGGAAGCCCCCGTATCAATGAGGAATCGAACTTTCACCCCATTCAGTGTGATTTTGTGGTACACCGGAAGTCCGTCATCCGATGTCTCGTCATGAGCCCCCGCCATCGTTGCGACTATTTGTTTGGGGGGGCAGCCTAAAAATCCTGTGGTCTGGCTGGATAATTTCAGGCTGATATGTCTCTAGTTCTCATTCTGCTTCTCCTTCCTCGATTCCGGCCGTCCCATCGTCAATAATGGTAGAGATCTGCTTTGGCTTGATCCATGGGATTTGTGCCCACCAATTTGGAGTCCTTGTCCTCTTTCTCGTGAGTTCATTGAAGGATCTCTGGAGGGACCAGATCATGCAGGGCCCGGAGTAGGGTTTCCAGTCTGCTGGCCGGATTCGGACCCAGTTCTCAGCTATGTCTGCTGGCTGAGGAGCTACTGGGCGACTGCTGAGCATTGGGTTAGTAGAGGGATGGGTAGTGGCTCTACTTATTGCAGAAATTTTGTTAGCTGGCTCTCTGAATTTCCTCAACGCCATGATTCTTCTGATCACAGGCAGATCTGCATCATAGTTGGTTGGCTCTATTGTGGAGAAATGATCGGCCACTGGGTCAGGCAGGATTCTCACAAAGGTTTTGAAGATTGTTTTCTTCCTCTGGGCAGTCGTTTCATACGGAAAGACCGTCAATGCGATCTGGTGCAGTTTCTCCACAGTCTCATCCAAGTCTCCGGTAAACTTGACTTCGTGGAATTTTTTATCAGCTATGGTTTGTCCCAAAACTGGATTGATTGCGGTTCTTACATATACCTCAAACTGCGCCCAGGTTAACCCAGGCATATTGTCGTGCACATACCCCGACACTTTAGTTGCATATTTCCCTAATTTCAACACAATTGTATGGATCTTGGAAGCATCCTCGTTTCCGAACATAATGTCCAGGACCGGTTTGACTATTTCCAGGTAGGTATAAATGTCATAATCCTCAGGCTTGAATGCCGGGATATCAAGAGGCCTAGTAGTTGCCATGATGAATAATGTAAATACACTAATTGAATACAGATTTTTTTTTTTTTTAGAGACAAGAACACTCGTGTTGGTAGCCGTATTGAGACACCGCTGCCGCCAGTGTTTTGTCGGGCTATAGTAATTACAGCTTGTGATATAGACTTTAGTAAAATCCAGATATGGACTTATAGACCGTAAATAAACTCAACAGGAACTTCCCGAACACGTTCTTAATATCATAAATAAGTGTTCAACTAGGTACTACAGAACTCAATAACAACACACTTGTGAATTATATACACAAGTTTATTCAAGGGCATAGAAATTTTATCTTCACTTATTGGCTTGGTTTATAGGGGTAATTCAGACTATAGTATTACCTTAATAATTATGGGAATAATAAGGTAACAAAGCGAATATATGCTAGTAGAATAGACCAAAGTGAGATCAATTTTACTTCAGTGTTGGTAATAAACAAAGTAGGAAATATGCAATTAAATAGACACGTGACCTATAATATCAACCCTTAATAATAATAATGATGCGGGTCGAGTGTCTTTCGTGCATTAAACAACAATAAATAGAATCGTACAATCTCGAAACAAGAGAGGATGAATGAATTGAGGAGTAAAATAAATACACAGGCAGTGAGCGAGATGTATGAGTGGGGCGCGCGCGCTTGAGCTAGGTAAACGCTCTCAGGTAAACGCGACCTTTAATCAGCTAGCGTGTCAGGTCAAGAACTCTACTGCGGGGTTGGAAAATACAATTCTGGTTTGTGTAAATATGAACTTAATCTCAGAGATATTACGATGAAACTAGGGGCAAGGTATTACTTATTTCTTTTCACAATTTACTATGTATGTAGCTCAAATTATGTAATCTATGATTTGAACTGTATATTTACTTCAATCGAATGTATCTAATAATTACGAACTCGGTCGAGGAATTCAGATGTAATGTTTTAATATAATTACGAATTAACTAAAGAAAATATTTACTAAGTGTATATAAAGACAAAGTATAATTAACCAAATGCGATTAATTAGCAGATGTCCTAGAAACGCTTATAATGGTAATAGCGTAAGGAAATAATTAACAAAATATTAATTATGTTGAAAGTGACGCACAAGACGAAGTTGTACTATGAAAATACTCAGAAGGGTATTAACAAGATATCTGAACGAGTTAACAGAGTCTTAATAAGAATTCACCTGAATAAGTGGTGTATTCGAGATGATGGAACATTTTGATAAAAGACTCTATGCAATGCTAGAATTCCTAGACAGTAAGAATCAGAATTATCTACAGTACATCAATACTCGCATGAACGATAATACTAGTTCATAAAATAATTACAACAACGATTAAGTAATCGAATGGGAAAATTTAGGGACTTGGAAAGTATCTAACTTGGGGGATGATAAACTTCACAAGGAGGATACTGAGATAAATTTATTATGAAATTGAGCGTAGGTTCTAGGTAATAAGATATGAATTAAGAAGGGGAATCAAGACACAAAATACACTTCGACCTCAACTTGTAACATACATAACAGAATACATTTATTAGGAAAATCTGTAAGTGCGTGGTGTGATAAATTAAGGAACACAAGTTTATAACGTATGCGTAGGACGTTCTTTACTCAGAATCTATAGGATATTTAAACAAGATGAATATAGGATCTTGAACACAGGTCTTAGGTAAGAATTACTATCAGTTTCAGAAGGATTAACACATACGCAAATTAGGATCTTGGGCACAGATCTACTTATAATCACACGCTTACACGATTCACATATTTTAACCTATACCTCGACAACAATAATCACAACTCAAGATATACAGAGACACTTAGGGTAATATTGGAGGGTAGTGAGAGAGCAAGGCTGGCCGATGTAGAGCGTAGGTTCTTGGAGCAGCACTTCAGGAGGGTAGGGTATCACTCGAGCAGGCCTTCAGGTTCCAGACTTCAGAGGGCACCACAGGTCTAGCACTCTCTCTGGCAGGGGGCAGGTTTGGGGCAAGCTTCGGCTGTGGTTAGCTGTCCTGTCCTTTTCAGGCTGAGTACAGTACCGCAGTGGAGGT
Source organism: Paralithodes platypus (assembly GCA_032716605.1). Classification (NCBI taxonomy): domain Eukaryota; kingdom Metazoa; phylum Arthropoda; class Malacostraca; order Decapoda; family Lithodidae; genus Paralithodes; species Paralithodes platypus. The sequence goes on along the minus strand of CM064515.1, from coordinate 9,086,471 downwards.
TTGCATACTTTTCCACTAAATCTTTGGAGTAATATCTGACTTAATTCTTGACTCTCTTTTATATAGTCTCGCGGCAATAGGGGTATTGTGAATTCGTTGTGATGAAGTTGTTAGGTTTAATACTAATAGTAGACATGGCTGGTTGATATGTATAGGTGTACTTATATATTAGGTAACACATTTATATCATACAAGGCATTTATTTACCCTATTCTTGGAGAAATCTTACTTATAAGGATTACATCATTCTCCAGAATCTTAGACAGACTGGGGTATTGCTGGCCTATTTGTGCTTCTTGTCTTGAGGTTATTATAACTACAGGACCGGCATAACTGGTACTCCTGCTCAGGTCCATTTATACCTGTAAGCTTCTGGTCGCTGGTGTTCAACTTGCATAAACAAGGCTTCATCATATTGCAGATCTGGGGATGGAGGGGATGCTGTCCTGTGATTGGTTGGTGTGGTTTGAAAGCAGGGCTGTGGTTGGTTTGGACAGTTTCCCATGCTCATAACTGCTGCTTGGTGCCCTAGAAAATGAAAAGCTCTGGGCTTCTGCATTTTCTTGTCTCTTCATTGTTTCCGTGTTATGGTTTTAGCTGGTGGACCTAGTTGCAGGCTGGCAATTCTGCAACTGGCTTTTGTATTTGGCTGTAGCAACCTTGTCATTTCAACCTTGTTGCATTTAATGCTTCCAAAACCCAATTTATCCATCTTACTACCCGTCAGGAACCTCCAGAGGACTATCCCTTATTCTTCAACAATACAAAAATCAACCCTTCATCTTCTCTCAATGTTCTCGGTGTCTCTTTTTCTTCTGCTCTCGCTTGGAAAGACCATATTACCAGTCTCACTAACGCAGCCTTCCAGAAGCTGAGTGTGCTCAACCGCCTCAAGGGGTTCTTTACACCTGCGCAGCTTCTTGCTCTGTACAGGGGCACAGTGCGTCCTTGTATTGAGTATTGTTCACATGTGTGGGGAGGATCCTCTGACACCGCACTCCTAGATAAAGTAGAAAGGAAAGCCTTTCGTATCATTAACTCCCGTCCACTCACCAACTCTCTGCAATCTCTCTCTCTTTGCCTCAATGTTGCATCTCTTGCTATTCTATTGCTACTACAATAATCAGTATTCCTCGGAGCTTTCCCAGTGTATACCACCACCTCTACGTAGGGTACATAGTACCCGCCTTGCAACACAATCCCACCCCTACTCTGTGCAACTTTCCAACTCAAGAGTGAAACACTATTCTCAGACTTTCTTCTATTCAACTGCTGAGCTCTGGAAGTCTCTCCCAGAATCAGTCTTTCCCTCTTCCTATGACTTAAATTGCTTCAAGCCCTGTGTGTCCAGGCATTTAACTCGAACGTCTCTTGATTTCGGCCCTGTTACTCTTTGAAATCTGGGAGAGGCACTCGCTGCAGGCTGTTATGCCTTATGTCTCCCTCATTCACATAGAAAAAGAAAAAAAAAACAGCTGATATCTCTATTTTATATATTGTGCTTAACTGAGACGGTGTGACCTCAGTACATTTGACCCTACCTCGAGTCACGTTATACCTTGCGTTAACTTTGACCTTCAGGATATCAGCTATTATTTGAGACTAACCGCTCTGTTAGCATTTAAGCTATGTTTATATATTCATCATATGTTTATTCAATTGTGATTTATCAATTATTATTATAAACTGATTTATATATCACCCATGCTTTAAGAATATTACTATTCATTCTTGAAGTAGGTTCGAGAGTATTTCCGTATAAATACAACTCAAGCAATTATAATTTATTTATCCATGCCAGTGCCCTGATATAAAGTGAAATTAAAACTTATGAAACTCAACCGTGTATTCTGTATCATTGGTAGAGATTGAGGAGATTTATAATTGTATATCTGGAGTCAGCTGTGTTCCTGCTGAGTGTTATAGTTCTTAAAAGCTTTCCTAGGGTGGAAAGAGAGAACTGACTTAATCTGGCAAATATTATTGCCCAGCATAACAATATGGATACATAATCATGACCAAATATACATATATTGTTCTTCATATGTAGGCCAAAAGTCACAGCCCCTAACCTCTGTAATTAAAAAAGGGTTAGAACAAATGGGCTGTAAATATTCTCACCTTTTCCCTAGTTGACCCTTCCTAAGTGGTAGAAATATTAGCTTGATTATCTTAATCGTTTTTGAGTTATGGAAATTAGTGGTAAATATTTTTGGCCTACCTTTGATGAATGGACTATTTTGCAAGAAATACTAACTCATTGCCACCTATATGTATATCAGTGTGCTTAGTACATTGGTTGAGGAATGGTGTATACGGAGCCCTGTTTTTAAATTTTGTCTTGTGCGTCGCGCACGCACCTGAGAGTTAACACGGCTGGACTTGGCCTTGTTGTTGTTGTTAGGGTGACGGTAATTTAAAATGGCTATATTTCGGTAATTACTGAACCCAATTAAATTATCATTCATATGCATATACTCTGATATATTCTTTAGGCCATAAAGGAGCCATATACATGCATACATACATACAATTTTAAGACTGAATGCTCCACACATACGTGCAGTTTCAGTGTCTTGTCCTAATGGCGGCGTTCCAGGCAACCCTGTTAAGGGCTGCTTCACTTGTCAAGTTTTTGGATTTGAGATCGGCATGTATAGTCCAATTCCAGGTCTTCCTCGGTCCACCCCTTGGTGCAGCTCCCTCTACAATCACAGACCTGCATTTTTTCACCCAATTTTGTTCATCCATTCTCTCCACATGTCCATACCATCCCAGTCTACTTGTACGCATCTGTAACAGCGCATTTTGAGCGACTGTACACTCTAGGGTAACTCATATAATCACATATATAACTCACACCCTTATAACAGTTATTCACTTACTTAAGTATACTACTGTACATTCTAGTTGGGAATGATCTCCCTATAGATAGATCTCCCCCACCTATAAAAGGACTTGGTACAATTCTTGCAGAGTAAGCAAGCGTTCCCACGGTCTTCTCCAAGTATTGCAGCAACTCCAATATGATTGCTAGCAACATGTATCGTATGACTCCACACTGGTCAGAAGCCGGCACGCTCGAGCCCCAGGCATTGTTTAGTAGCAGATCAGACAGCCACATAGGAAGGTGAACCCTTCATGCGGCCGTGGTAATTTAATACAGTGACATATACAGTGACAGTGCGATACTGTACGATAATTAGTGTGTGTACCATTATATATTTTTCGCTATTCTTATTCTTTATTCTTTTACAGGAAATAATATTATCACAGGAATATAGCTCAATCTAATTGCTTTTATAATATAGTGCAAAGCTGTAGGTATTTCCCAGTCGGGTAGCTACAATACCTACAAAGACAATCAATAACTCAAACCAGCCCCTAATTAAGCATAATCTATTTTGTTGGTAATAAAACCCTAGAAAAACCCAACAGTGTCTTTACTTCAAATCAATACCTTAACAAGTTACCTTTCAACATGTTTTTACAGTGAAAACCTCAACTACAAGCATAAACCAGGACAATTAAGGTAAGAGGTAAAAAGGGCAACCAAATAGTCACCGCTACACATCACTTCGCTAATACTCTTTATACCTAAACGTCTCCTCAGCTCAACATTTGTTATTCTATCCTGCAGCCTGGCCCTACACATCCATCTCACCATTCTCATCTCATTAAGTTCCAATCTGTTGACATCCTCTACTTTAACGGCCCATTTTTCTGAGGCATACGTCATTGCACTTCTAACACATGAGGCATACACCTTTCCCTTCAGGGGGAGAGGCATTCTTTTCATGGTCAGAATTGGCAGCAGTTCTCTGAACTTCCCCCAGTTACATTTAATTCTAGCGACAGTGGCAGCCTCGGTCCCACCAACAGCAGAGATGGTATCTCCTAGGTAACAAAACTTGTCCACCAGCTCCAATGACCCATTTCCAAAATTCACAGCCACAGGATCATCACTTAACACAAGCTCGCCTTTGCACACTACACACTTAAATTTCTCTATTTCTGACTTATTCTTCGGCAGGGGTTCCTTTATTCTACTACAGAGCTTACTCCCATGGTGCACCCAGCGTCGACAGATGCTACATTGAATCGCGTTTACGCCCACACCCTTTCCACACACTGCACATGAGTATGCACCGCTCTTTTCCACATTGCCTCGTCTCAATCTACAATGCATGACCTTGGTTTTGTTAATATTTACTCTTAAACCCTCGCTCGGCATGCCCTCTCTCCATCTCTTGAATTTGGCCTCAGCATCTTGCATATTGTCAGCTATTAGGACTAAATCGTCTGCATAAAACAGTTCCAATGGCAGTCCGCCTCTAAAAACTCTAGACAGTGCCTCCAGGACCATAATAAAGAGGAGGGGGCTTAACAGTAAACCCTGATGGACTCCAACACGGACTGCGAACTCATCACTCAGTACATCTTTCACCCTCACCGCAGTTCGCGAATCCTAATATATCTTCATTATCACATGCACCAGCCATTCTTCCACACCAAGTTTCCTCATAGCCCACTGCACAACATCTCTAGGCACCCTGTCAAAGGCCTTCTCCAGGTCTACAAACACAAAGTAAAGATCTCTGCCTTTTAGTAAGCATCTTTCCTGTATCTGCCTGACTATGAAGGTAGCATCGGTTGTACCCCGTCCTGGCATAAAACCAAACTGCATAATTATAATCAATGGAGATGCTTTGCCTGATCAAACCCTCAAAGACACTCTCACAGACCTTCATGATTTTATCAAACATTTTCAGGCCCCTATAATTACCTCTATCTAGCGCATCCCCTTTTCCTTTGTAAATATTTACTATTACACTTTTGTGCCAATCCTCTGGGATTTTTTCATCTTTAATAATGGTGTTTATCAACTCAGTGACTAAGTTGACACCAGTCTCCCCTGAGTCTTTTATATTAAAATGTCATTCTCTGTGTCCCACCAAGCGCCGCGGAGTTTACACGGCCACACAGACCTATAATCTGATGGGACTTGTTCTTCTACACTCAACCGTCTTGTGGGTTCTTCACCCTCACACAGCTTCTTGCTCTGTATCAGCGCACAGTGCACCCCTGTATTGAGTTTTGTTCGTATGTGTTGTGAGGCTCCACCCATACCGCACTTCTTGAACGAGTAGAATCAAACACATTTCGCCTCATCAACTCACTTCTACTAACTAGTTCCCTACAATCTCTTTCTACATGCCACAATGTTGCATCTCTTTCACTCTTCTGTTGCTATTACAACAATCAGTGTTCTTCAGAGCTCTCTCAGTGCATACCCCCTTTCAACACATTCTCATTCCTATTAAGTCCAGCTCTCCAACCCAAGAATTGGTAAAGTTTCTCAGTCTTTCTTCTACTCAACAAGTGATCTCTGGAACTCTCTCCCTCAATCAATCTTTCCTTCATCCTATGACTAAAGCTGCTTCAAACTTCGTGTATCCAGGCATTTTGACTCTGACGTCCCTTGTATTTGGCTCTGTCACTCTTTTGTCTTTGGGGTGGACACTCTTTGCAGGCAACCTACCTTTTGTTTCCTTCATACACACAGAAACAAATGTATATATATAAACAGAGAGAGAGAGAGAGGGAGAGAGTACAAAGGAGTAGTACAAAGGAAATCAAGCAACAACAGGTCTAGTGACCCTTCTAGGCTGTTTGTCCTCCAAAACACTGAGGATCAAGTGTCCAAACAGTGGTTTAGAGTGGGTAAGGGAACATTGGAAAGGGAACTACTGTCCTGGAACTAATGTCCGTGGCAGGATTAGGAAGTTAGTAGGAAACAGAGGGGTTAGAAACTGAGGGGGGGATAACAAAAGTTATTCATTTACAAACGCAGTCAGTCGCGGGTTTGATGCGAGATATTTGTCTAGGCGAAGTTTAAATGAATCAACGGTGCTGCAGTCTATAACGTCACGGGGAAGCCCATTCCACAAGTTGACAAAAAAACGTTCCTGTTTAACAAACCTCTTAGACTTCTTCCACGATATCCTCAACCTCTACGATGAGAGTAAAGCTGTAGATATTATATACCTTGATTTTCAAAAGGCATTTGACAAAGTTCCCCACAAACATTTACTGCTAAAACAAAAAGCGCATGGAATACAAGACGGTGTGTTGAAATGGATAGAAAATTGACTCACCGACAGAAAGCAAAGAGTAGTCATAAACGGTAAGGCATCTAAATGGACCAATGTAAGTAGCGGGGTACCCCAGGGATCAGTACTAGGACCAATTCTCTTTCTAATGTACATCAACGACATAGATGAAGGTCTCACCTATACAATCTCAAAATTTGCTGACGATACAAAAACTGCAAATAGCGTACTCTCAAAAGAAAAAGTTGGCGATATGCAACACAATCTAGATAAGTTGTCATGTTGGGCCCAAATTTGGCAAATGAGTTTCAATGCGGATAAATGTAAAGTACTACATATCGGATACCAAAATGAGAAAGCAAACTATTTGATGAATGGCACTCAGCTTAAGAATGTAAACAGAGAAACCGATCTGGGAGTAACAATATCGAGTAACCTAAAACCGAGTCAACAATGTTCAGAAGTTGTTAAGAAGGCAAACAAAATAATTGGGTTTATAGGCAGGTCATTTGAGCATAAATCCAAAGACGTTATCCTAATCCTTTACAATTCCTTAGTCCGCCCTCTTCTGGAATACTGCGTTCAATCCTGGTGCCCTTATTACCAAAAAGATATAGACAAGCTAGAACGAGTTCAACGTAGAGTTACCAAAATGATATCTAGCCTAAAGAACAAACCATACGAGGAGCATCTTAGATAATTAAATCTATTTCCTTTAACCCAGCGCAGATTAAGAGGCGACTTAATTCAAGTGTTCAAAATCATCAATGGCATCGACAATATGAACTGTAGTAAGTACTTCACTATCGACCAATCTAATTACAAGCGGGGAAACTGGTGCAAAATTATTGGTTAATCTTTTAACTCACACGAAGCTAAGAATTTCTTCTTCAATCGAGTTGTCAACTTATGGAATGGGCTTCCCCGAGATGTTATAGACTGCAGCAACGTTGATTCATTTAAATTTCGCCTAGACAAATATCTCGCATCAAACCCGCGACTGACTGCGTTTGTAAAAGAATAACTTGATTTTATCCTCCCCTCAGTTACTAACCCATCTGTCCCCTACTAACTTCCTAATCCTGCCACGGACATTAGTTCCAGGGCAGTAGTTCCCTTTCTAATGTTCCCTTACCCTCTCTAAACCACTGTTTGGACACTTGATCCTCATAGTAGGGTCATTTGCTTGGAATCCGTGACCATTTTGTTCCTACCTTTTTCTCTCGATGGATTTGACAACCTGAACCATTTTAAAGGAAAATTAGCTCCTATGTCCCTCTGAAAATTGACGGCTAACTCTGCTAGAGCCCAATATTCAAAATGGCCGCCAACACCATCTTGAAAAACATGAAATGTAATATCTCTGGCATCAGATGAGCTACAAGGACGAATGAGGTGTCCTTTTTCACTAATTCTGGCATTACAAATCCACTGGAATGGTTATTGCATTGTATTGTATTGTATATTGTATTGTTATAGTATTGTATTATACTAATTATACATACTAATCTGCCACTTCACTGTCACTACATGATTCACTGTATGAGCCACTATCAGAATCACTGTCCTCACTTTCGCTGCTATCATCACTGTTGTTCTCTGCCTGCGGATTTGTAGGTAGTGGTATGGATAGGGGAAGTGGGTGCTGGGTTGAACGGACAGGCAGACATAGGCCATTTACAAGATGCCATCCATGGCCGATCGGTGAGGGGTGACTTTGGAGCTGGTAATGCTTTTGCAAATATGCAAGATAGTTTGCACGCTCCAAGTGTGGACGGAGACTGTCCAAGTCAGGCACAAGTCGGATAGTGCTTTTTTTCTTCTGAGCTCTCCACTTCGCTGCCCTCGCATCTCCCAGGGTCTTGCTTTTGGTATCACCATAGACATATCGAATGACAAACCACTCCAAATCACTGATGACCTGTTCTGTAACTAGGAGATGTGTACCACATGCTGCTAGCAGGTCGTGTGCCTCTTTAGACTTCTCCAGACGATCTGCGATGAGCTTCTTGCTTGCTCCATAGAAGCCAGAGATGTGGTCACACCCAGTGAGGACATGAAGTGGTATGATGGATGCAGCCATTGCCTCACTCCACAAACATCGGGCATCGATAAGCTGATGTTTGCGTTTCACACACATGATTCCTGTTGTCTTCTGAGCAACATATGCCGCTTGCACGTAGTTGTCTGTGTCCTCTGTGTCAAGAAATACAGCTGCTGTGTAGCTGTCTGACCGGAGCACACTAAATATGGTGAGCATTGCCGTATCTGCCTCTGCATGGGAGCATGTGAGCTCTGGCACAAGCTTGCCTGTGGTGAGATTCTTTGCAGTGCTGCCAACTACACAGTAGATGATCTCGGTGCTAGTTGTTGTTGCTGCTGTTCTCTGGAATTCCGTTTGAAGAAATGCCTGAAGGAGGATTTTGTTCTCAGGTTTACCCAGGAGAGCATGGAAAACTTTACTAGAAGGAAATTTATCTTCTGTCTTCAGGTTTTTTGGCGCAGTATTCTCTCACTGTCCTTGATCGTGTAATTCCGATCATATGAATCATTGACGCAAATGATGCGCTCAGCATGCTTGTGTCTCGTTAGAATGAAGTGCACCAACTTCTCTGCATAATCTCCCCAGGTATACTTGGTACCGTCTCCCTTCTCTCTGTCTTCAATGGTATGAGTTGTTAGGCGCCAGATGAGGCCCATATCAATAATAGACGTGTATACATCAGGCTCTGGAATGACAGTCATAGTTAGTTTTTGTTGAAGCTTGCTTTTCTGTGCCTTACGGATGGTTCCATTGACGTTGAAGATGGCAAGGCACTCGGCTGTAACACGATGCTGCAGGACTTCTTGAAGTTTGAGGGCACCACTCGCTTCAACCAGTCCGAGAACAGAGGCCAAGGCATTACGCTCCATTTCCTCAGTCTTTCCCTTCAGGTTCTCACCATCTGCTTTCTTCAATTCCTGAGTTGAAAAGTTCAAACGCTTGCTACGGCGAACTCTGTCGTTGAGAGACTTGGTCTTGGAATACACTCTCTCATTCAAGAACTGCTTCAGTTTGCTTGTGCCATCCTCCTTTGCCGATTTCAAGTCGGCAGCGAGAGCGTCTGAGGCTGGGATTCCTGACTGTAGGGATCTAAGTGTCTTGTTTGTATGGTCAAATGGATCACGCTTGAATTCAGTGAGACATGTGCTTATATCCTGTACAGCTTGTTCATCCTTCTTCATTTTACTCGACGAGCAATCAGCATGCTTCCCTTTTCCTTGTTTCTTGCGATTAGCATGGCGATGGACCTTTGTTCTCATCCGATTGATGTTATTCACATTCCAAGTGTTTGAAAGGAGCTGCTTTTCATTGTTCAGAATGGCCAACCAACCAGACTTCAGCTTAGAGCCCTTATTCATTGTTGACTCTATCCATATGTCGAGGGCAACACACGAATATGGTTTTCCTGTCATTGACTGTGCAAACATACCACTCTCCATGAATGCAGCCTGATCGACAGGAAGGGTATCAAGCACTGCGGTGAAATCGGGGAGATGCCGACCATACTTGTCATTATCATAGATTTGCATCAATGGAAGCATGAGCTTGAGTGAGGACTTGAACTCAGTCCAGTTGCTTGTTCTGATTGCATGGATATTTTGAGTTAGAACCTCAACCATTTCCATGAATGATATCCAGTATTCTCCTTGTGGGGCACCCTCAAAGTCCTTGAAGAGAGCATCAACGAAGTCCTTCAGCTCAGCATTTCTCTCTAGCTCTGCATGTTCATCTGCAAGTTCCTGTGCATCAATCGGATGTCGAAGCTTGGCAAGGGATGCATTTACTTCTTCAGATAGAGGGGAATCTTCCAAACGTTTGTCTATGACATGGTGGACCAGAGTCTCGTAGAATAGTCGCAAGCAGCGAACCCCACGCTTAACATGTTTTCCACGAAGGGCCTGATCAACAGACCCGTCTGCTATAACACCAGTTGCCACCAACACATCTGAGATGCCAGATCCCTTAAACCTCTTGTATATAGTGTAGATGAACGACATTTGGATGTGGAAGGGTGCCATGAATGGTAAGATTTTGCTGAACAGCTCGGCATTCTCACTTTTCAACTCAAGCATGAGCACGTAGACAGGATGATCACCAACAATTATTGCAAAAGGCATCTTTTTTTTCTTCGATTGCTTTTGCAAGCTTACACATCACATCATTGAGAATTTACTTACTGGGTAGGTTGGGATAGGTCATGTGGTATATTGCTCGACTCTTCTCATCTGCAGTTGACATGCTGGCGTGAAACCCTGAAAACCCAGGCACAGTCTGTTCTTCTGGCTTAGGTCTCGTTCGGTCATCTTGCGCCCTGGCCAATGCATGGATCACACCACGAATTCTTTGCACCGATGTGTCAGGAGGAGGAGTACTTTGATCAGCTGGTGGCTTCCTGAGAGGTGGTTCCCCACGCTTCGCTGTCTTGTATGGGTTGACTTTTTGCATTTCACTTCCGAGCTCTTTGAGAGTTGTCGAGAGGTTTGATGCAAAGTTGGCACCGGGAACTGGTCTATCCTCGTGATTCTCGGAAGGAAGTTCTGTATCAAATGATTCTGGCTGCACAAACATGACATTAGTGCGGTGTGACTGGCCAGCACCGGTCAGTGTGTCGCTCTTGAAGTCATCGTTGTCGCATATAGCGATAGCAGGCTTACCCTCAGCTAGTTCGAGGGGGCAATCAGATGAGTACTTGAGGTCATTGACCACCCAAAAATCTTGCAGCATAAGTACGTCATTGTAACTGATGCCCAGTCCATCTTTGTGCATTATGTCGACTATCTCCCTACTCTTGGTCAGTCCATGTAGCAAGACAGAGAGATTTATCTCAAATGCAGTGCGTTTTCCAGTGATGTAGCATGTGAGGATAGATGCAATCGATCGGACGGATGGACTGTCATCAATTGCAGACTTATTTGGGTGTTTCAGCCATGTGAGCAGCTTCAGCAGGAGCTCACTGAGGTCTTCTTCTCTCTCCAACTCGTGTATATATGGGAGCCAGGGAATAGTATTTGTCCTGATGATTTGCTCTTTGAGTCGTGCCACAACATTCATCACCAACTGATCATTGCTGACACCCAATGAAGATAATACCGCCTCGATGTATGTACCTGCTGCTGTTGTATCATATACCAGTTCACTCACATTCTTTTGAATGCGTTCATGAAATCCGATGTCTTCCCCAAATTCATTGACGATAATTTCCTTTAAGTAGCTGGATTTTACTACTGAGTTATGTCCGTGATTTGAGATAATGCGCTTATAGTCCTGCAGCAGGCCTTGCAGTGTGCGAATTTCATGGTCTTCGAAGATGACTTGACGAATATGATGAAAGAAGAGAGCTTGGGCCTCTCGGAGGTTTACACGCTGCAGATGTTGAGTGCTTTCATCTGAAAGGGGCTTGTGGTCGCTTACATATTTGCGCCAGCATGCACGATGGTAGCGGATTTCCAACCGAAATGCTGTTTGACTATCTGGGATGGATGCAATCAGAGTGTCAAGTCTCAATCTCATGACCTCATCTTCCAGACGGACAGTATGTAACTTGAATTTAGTCCAGGCATCTACTGTTGATAGGAGTAAAATCTGCTTGTCACGATCACTACTCTTGTATGCCCCTTTCATGCACCACACACATAGAGTCTTATCATGAAGGACACCCATACTGGAGCGGAGCCTTTTAGGTGCACTGGCCTCTGGGGAAGGGTCTTGTTGATCTGATGCTTCATCTCTTTCAAGACGTTCCTCGGATTTGTGTTTGCGTTTTTCGGCTTGAGAGAGCTTGTGCTTGCTGGATAATGATGCGTAACAAGTGCTATGCATGTGGTGACTCTTTGGTCCCTTCTCCCAATCCACATTTTCATGTATATGTTGAAACTTATCAAGTTCTTTCCATTGTAAAGACTTTTCCCGGATGGATTCCCACTTCTCAGGTGTAATGTTTTCCAAACGATCATCTGCGGTACATCGTTTACCACAGAGTAAAATGCACTCGTATTCATTTAATGTCTTGTCTGGTAACTCTTCACTCTCTCTTCTATTATCCATTATTTCGGTCACTTCACAAGTCGGCGATTTTCATCAGATGGGCATGCGATCCATCTGAAACAGTAAAAAAGTAATATTAGATATACACCGCAGGCAGAGAACAACAGTGATGATAGCAGCGAAAGTGAGGACAGTGATTCTGATAGTGGCTCATACAGTGAATCATGTAGTGACAGTGAAGTGGCAGATTAGTATGTACAATTAGTATAATACAATACAATAACAATACAATATACAATACAATACAATACAATAACCATTCCAGTGGATTTGTAATGCCAGAATTAGTGAAAAAGGACACCTCATTTGTCCTTGTAGCTCATCTGATGCCAGAGATATTACATTTCATGTTTTTCAAGATGGCATTGGCGGCCATTTTGAATATTGGGCTCTACCAGAGTTAGCCGTAAATTTTTCAGAGGGGCATAGGAGCTAATTTTCCTTTAAAATGGTTGAGGTTGTCAAATCCATCGAGAGAAAAAGGTAGGAACAAAATGGTCACGGATTCCAAGCAAATGACCCTACTATCAGTGTTTTGGAGGACACGCAGCCTAAAAGGGTCACTAGAACTGTTGTTGCTTGATTTCCTTTGTACTCCTTTGTACTCCTTCCAACCATCTGCTACCCAATCATATAGCCCATCAGCCAGCCTTATCACCCACCATATTATATACACCCATTGCATCACTTTAGTCTCCTTATTCTGTCATCATCAATCATATTTTTAAATGTTTCTTTGTTATATTCCTTCCATCAAAAAGATTTATTTTCCCAGTCCATTTTGTTGTTCATTATTTATTATCTAGTATGGTGATCAGACAGAATGATGATCAGAAATGTATAATTAGTCGCTTGGGTGTCCATTTTGAAACACAAACTACTGGGATGTGATTTGATGTTGACGTGTACAAAGCATGGAGAAGCATTTGTCACGATAATTAAATTATGGAAACAGCAGGATTTGGTAGTAAAGGACAAATTTCATGCTGAATTATGTTTAACGCCTTACGAGCGGGCCCGTCAGTAACTTCTACTACCCGCCAAGCGGGTGGTTTTACCCTAAACGACCTTGTTTCCGTGCTCTTTTTCATGCATAAACAAGAGCCAGAGTGTAACACAATTATGTATCCCTGAAAGGGCGATGATTGAGCTTTCCAATGACACCAGAACCATCCATCTACGACCACGCATTCTCTTGCAACGATTGTGCAAGACGAAGGAAAAATCCCTAAAATACGGTAATTTCCTTACATAATTCCCTGTCTAAGGAGGCAGTGAGTGTGGATGTGTGTGGAGGGGAGGGCAGTTGCCGCGCAGGAGCCGTGCCAAACGGTCAGAGCCTACCTACGCTCCTCCCACCGCTCGTCTCTCTCTCAGAGCCAACCATTGCTCAAAATTGCACACCGCCTCAAGTCGGTCCCTGCCACATAGTCCTTTCTTCTCTAGACCGACTTAAGTCCGGCGCCGCTAGACAAGGGTTAATAGTGGATAATAGAAATGTGAGGGATGGCAGTGACCAGTGGGACACATTGTTTATTCACAACCTTGAACACTGTAGAAGCCCCATCAGGTCATAACATATTCTACTGTGTGTGAGTGAAACAGTGGGTGTAACAGCTAAAGAGAAGAGAACGCTCTTCAAGGCACTGATGAGAGTAGGGAACTAAATTAAGTACCTGGCTGCCAAACACAGTAATAAAAGAAGTGTATGTATATAACCCTCATAATTACCCTCATTAATTCCACCATCAACTACAGTATGTTTTATAGATTTATATGACCATATAATATCATCATATATATTCATATCCATTAAACTATTACTTTATATAGACCCATTTCTCATATATTATCACACCTAGCCACCTTTAGCCATCATTGCCTCAATACACATAGCTTATACTATATTATTATAATATGTTTCCAATTGTTTACACTTGATAATATGTCTGGAAATCAATCGGGTTTTAGTACAAGATTTCATGTTCCACGACAATACACTTACCACTAAGTTTGCTATACTCTTCCATTACTCACTTTCTGAGTACACACCTGCCGGTGTAGTGAGAGGGAACAGCATTCACTTCATCCCACACCTTTAGTTGGACAACACCCCTGTCCAGGGCAAACTGCTCAGTATTAAGCCCATTTATACACCCACTCTTTATGTTCTCATAATTCATCTTCTAGAAGTCCTCATATACATGAGAAACTCCCTTATTCACCTTTAACTGATATAACTGATTGCTAAGCCACATACAGTATATATTAACTATATTTGAGAACATTATTACTATAACTGCTGGTTCTTATATGAACTCGTGTATTGTTAATCTCGAGTAATTTAAGATTATATTATGATTTATTATATTACATGTTATATTCAGTAATTATCATAGGAATCATTATTACAACTCTCATATAATTTTAAGGTGGTTTACTTGCAGTGATCTATGTATTTACTTGCAGTGATCTATGTATTTACTTGCAGTGATCTATGTATTTAAGCAGAAGACAATCTGAAGGTTGAAGCAGTGACACTTCCTGCTTTTGTTCTACCCATGTCAGACTTTGCTAGACCATTACTCATGCACTTCTGAGCCCTCCAGGCACTGTCCACGTGAAATGGGATTTTCCATCAGCTCTGTGGGGTGTGGGAAGAGTGGAGGAAAGATGTAGGAGGGAGGTTTTTAGAACACTTAGACAGAAGACGTGAGCACGATAACAGGCCCGGAGCTATTCCTCGCAACTTGGGGGAAAATTCCCTGTAATATTTAAATCTACATTTGTTCCTGAATAAACAAGGTACCGGGATTTACAAGAGTCCTTTACCCTAAATATATGTGGTAAAGGTGGTGGCAGTATTCACGATTACTTAAATAATAATTTAATAATAAAGTAGGTAATCCATAGTCTACATTCAACGAAAGAAGCTACGAGAATCGACCCAGCATCTTCAACCAGCGAAACAACTATACAACACAAATCTTAACCCCTTATGGAAACAACAAACAAAACGTTGCCCTACAATTACGAACTTCATTATTTTACACGACTTATTAATTTACACATAATTTGAAGTGAGCCTTGACAACTCCTAAGATAACAACCACTACATTAGTGCCTAAAGGTGTGCCTAAATATTTATGATGAATAACAGTTCATGCATGATCAATAATGTGTGATGAACGATAAACGTTTAGTGGCGATCTGTAGAGCCAATATATAGAGGGCATGGATAGATCACTAAAACCTGTTACTAAATGTCTAGTTTGACTGTGACAGAGATAAACTTAGCAACAACAGAGCCTGGTGCAGGTACCACCACCAGTGATCGAGAGTGGTGTGGTCAAGAAACAGTTAATGCACTAACACCTAGGTTAGGCAGGTAATAGACTTTTTCATTCTATTCTGGGATTTAGAGAAACCTGATTGTGTGTGTATTGAATTATGAACGTGGCAGATAATATTGGATATTGTACTATGGAAGAAAGTAAATGATGACAAGATGTAGTTAGGATTTATAACTTCTGGAAGTAATACAGGCCCAATGTTTATAGTGAGATAACTACACTATTCACGAACAGTCCATGGGATAGAATAATATGCTGTATTATATAATTGGATATTCAAACAGACATTTAATAAAATGCGTAGAGAGGTAAGAGTGCAAATGTGGTTGTGGTACCCGGTGCTGACTATCTGAACTGAGTACAAATATATATTCCCATTAGGTGTGTTATTTGATAAAAGACAAAATCCAAATTTTCAGAGGTCTATGGATCTAAAACTACCATGTCATACTTGACATACAAGCTAAATTGAGTCGTGTTGGCTACATGTGCTGGACAGAGCAATTCCTCTCGCTGGTACTGTTCATTATATACTCCAATAGCAGAATATCGGAATGTGCGAATGTGCACGCAAAATAATTCTGAACTCCATTAATGTAACTTTTTTGTATCTACACTTGTGATGTAGTTCACGAAAACAAATAATATCATAGAACACTTTTAATGCACAAGTCAATGGACTAACAACGATTACTCTAGTTAAAAATGTATCATCGCGATCAATAGACGATTTATATCAGGTTAGGAAAGACAAGAGGGGGTCAGAGGCTAAATTAAGACAGATCCTACTTATGTAATACCTAGAGAGGATTCATAATATTAACTGTATCGACTGCTGTTACATAATTGTAACCTTATACAATGACACCACCGCACTGTACTGTAGGGGAACCTACTGTATACTGTATACAGAGAGTGATGATATACTAGGCTATGTTTGAAAGCAATACTTAGGCTAGAACAAAATTAATATCTAAAGGTTTATATAACATTACCATGAAGAGATTATTTGATATTTCGGTGGGAGAGCAGGAACTAAAAGGCTATATATATTGACTAACATTATCATCATTTAATTCTGGCTTCAGATAAAAGTTGTAGAATATCTTTGCAACGGCATCTAAGCATCATAATTATTGTAACACCCATTTAAGTATTGTTTACCTGCTTAATTTGCTATATAACTGACTACATTGAATTACATTTTAACAAGGTTTCAAGCGCAACACATTAAATATTGGGTCCTGTTCCCCTGTGTGTGTGTGTCTGTATGTGTGTGTGTGTACACTATGATAACAGAAAGAATATTGAGATACTATGTTTAACAATCTATCTATTGCCGGACGCCGTGATTCACAAATTGGTGACCACGAACAAACGTTCCCATGCACCTCTGTCCCCCAGTCAGTCTATGCCCTTCCTCCCATCCAGCACCTCTTTCACGCATATACTTTTTAACTCCATCCTTTCACCTTTCTCTCAGTCTACCTCTCCCTCTGTCATTCCACCTCACTCTCGTACACTCTCTTAGTCATTCTCTCGCTTACCATACGTTCCACATGGCGAACAATCTCAAGGTGATACTGTTCACACTTTCCAGCACATCTACATCCACACCACACCGCCCTCGTACTTCCTCATTCGTCTGTCTATCCTTCCATGTAACTCTGCACGCACTTCTCAAGTAACTCATTTCCACCCCTCTCACTCTTGGTTTGTGTCTCTTCAACAACGTCCATGCTTCACTCCCGTATGGCAATGTCGGGATTACCACACTATCATGCAAGGACTTATTTACTTCCATGCTGACCACCCTATTTCTTGTTACTGCTTTCAGCGTTCCTGAAACCCTCTTCCCCTGTTGCATCCTCTCCCGCACTTCTTCATCCATACTCCCATTTTTAATCAATGCACTGCCCAAGTACTTATATGAGCTGGCATACTCCCTAGCCTGACCGTTCAACCTTACCCGCACACTCTGTGGCTGCGCACCTTTCAAAGACCATACCCTCACTCTTTCCAGCATTTACCTTCAGATTTTGTTTTTCACATACTGTTCCAAACATATTTACAAGACCCTGCAACTCCCACTCACTATCACTCATAAGAACTGTATCGTCGGTAAACCAAAAACTCTTCAACCCAAGAGTTAAACGTAATTCATTTTTTTTTTCTATTTAACAGTTGAGCTCTGGAACTCTCTCCCAGAATCAATCTTTCCCTATTCTTATGACTTAAATTGATTCAAACTCTGTGTGTCATGGCATTTTGGCTCAAACGTCCCTTGATTTTGGCCCTGTCACTCTTTCAACTCTTGAGGAGGCTCTCGTCACAGGCAGTTCCGCCTTTTGGCTCCCTCACTCACATAGGAAAAAAAATGCAACTTCCACATATGTCCTTACCTTATCAGCGGTACACCAACATTCACTGTTCTTCCTTGTATTTCTTTCATGACTCCATCCATATATATACAACCATGCTTTACCCAACATTCACATAAAAGAACTCTCTCTGTTCATTCTCCGCACATGTTGATGCCTTTCCATCCTCATAATAAATATAGCTATAGCATACAATTTATCCAGCATAGAAGCATGTCCCACGTTATGTTTGTGTGCTTTGCTTTGTTTGCCCTCTGTTGCATAAATAAACTAACGCTGGCCTTGCCTGCTTGTGTATTGGGAAACCTTATGTGAAAGTCTCCCTCTGCCAATGAGAGATTTATTCATCATCAACAATTCTACTGCATCCTTGTGGTAGCGCACAGTTAATTTCTGAAATTGTATTCATAGAGTAAATCAATATCGAATATCGGAACAGTAATTCACTCTACAAACATTGCGTATTACCAATCATTACCCTGTGGCTGACATTGGAGAGACTAAAGCCATGGAGACCACAACTCAAGGGAAAACTGTTCAAATATGTTTGAACTAAATGAACAAGAAATGAAACTGGTACTATCCGAGACAAATAATTATTGAAACAATATTAATATAAACAAGTCAATATATTTGTTTTGGTGGAGTTAACTGGGGTTGACAATCTTTGCCAATGAGCATCAGCATCATTAAATAGTCACTCGATGACATTTATACTGGAAATATTTTTTACTGTATAGCATTGATTCCTGAAGCTTCTGAATCTTAGATGATCTTGGATGTAATGAAGCCCTTAAAGCCTTTTGCAGTTCTAGGAAGAAGTTAGTTGTCTTGGGACACCTCCTTGTCATTGACTGCTTGCTAGCTACAACACAGGTATTAGTTATAGGTTTTGAACACCTTTCTTATTTACTGTAATTGACCACTTGCGAGTTTTAGGCTATATGGAAATTGGAGCAGTAAACATGCAATATTAATGTAGGTTTTTGATGGTAGAAAGAATGTTGAATTTGAGTGTATGTATTTATGAATATAGTACAACAGTACTATAGTTGTTAATTCTGCTCAATATCAATACCTGAGAAATAATCAGCAATTAGTGTCCTACTACCTCATGTCCCTGTTCATCTAGCAGTATATTGGAACTTAGTTAAGGTGGACTGTTGTGACGTTCCTTCTATAGTAGCATATCTGTATTTCCTGCCTGAACGTATATAGTGCATGTATTTGTAATGGTATTATTGTCCTAAATAATAAATATATGGTTGAAGCTGTGAAGCTAGTAAACCATGACCCACGAGTCCAGATGTGCCCAATCTACATTTAACCCAGGAACGACGAGCGCCCCAGATGATTCTGAACCCTAGGAGGGCGAGCATCCTCATATGAGCCATGGCCTAATAAAAGCCTTTCCAAACATCCCAATGTCACTCAAATCAAAGGAATGTGTAAATATGCGAGATAATTCCTCTCCATACATACTATCACTCCTCCACATGTGTCCAAATTCCCCCATTCTCCCCTCAATTATCACCTATTTTTTTATCGTATTCCTATGATTATCGGTTCATTTATGATGCCAAAACTCCCCACTCGGTTTCAAGGTCGAAAAGGAGGGGTGTGGAGGGAGGAGAGAGAGAAAGACTAGCCCGCACGGTCTCCAGTCTCGCTCTCTGTCAACTCCATGAATGAACCGCTCAGCAATATTTTGTGTTATTCACCCCCCAAATAATACCCGCTTGTTTTATTGTTGCAACATGTAACTATCTTCATATTAAACATAAAATAGGCGCATATGAATAAGTAATAACAATATTTATCGGATAATGACGATTTTCGTCAGAAATTAATGCAATAGCTTAGCCCCACACGACGTTTACCGAATCGGAGTCTCGCCACGGTAGGTTAAGTATGATAGTACCGCTATACATCACTTCAGAATAGACAATATACTACAATAAACATAATTTACCAACATACACAGTATATTAAAGTCAACACTACGATATAACTCCACATGGACCCCACACACTATACACTACACAGGTGGTGGAACATTCCATACCTTCTCCTGGAACAATTAAAGAATCAAACAAATATCCTCGATGGAGAACATTAATTCTTGTCCACCCCCTCAAAGATCAGGGTGTGGCCTGTGTAGTCAAAGAATCATTGAGTGACCGCATATGCACGTGTGTATGTGTACTTAAATACAACAACAAAATCGACGTACAGTGTTTTACTACCGTGGACTACTTTCTTTCTGAAATACAAACTCTTGTAATTTACCTGTGGTCATAAATATGTCAACTTTGATGGTCCATATTACACACCATAAATAATGGGCTCCTATTTTAAAATGTTATGATATATTCTTTATGGAGCACACACACACACACACACACACACACACGGTTGCGCTAAGATGGGAAGTATGACACCTATAAAATACAGCATCGGAATATACGAGGTACAATAATGCTTTGTTATTACGCTACACGCAGAGCACGCTCTGCGACAAAATATATAAATTATGATGGTTGAGTAATGGTGAAATGTAATAGCATGGAATTTCATAGTATAAACTATATTTACATTGTAAGATTTTCAAACTTTAAACCCTTTGAAGAATATGACACATTTTGACAGTTTATTTTGGCTATCAGTAAAGATTATATATAGCTTAACCCTTAACTGGCGGCGCGCAACATATGTCGAGTGAAATAAATTTGGACTATGTGGCGGTGCACGACAACTGTCGAGTGCCATTTTCAGCACGTAATGTTGCTGAGAGAGAGAGCTGAGCGGTGGGACGAGCGTAGTAACCTTATGACCGCTCCCCACGACCTCCGTGGATGTACTGAACTGTATCCCACCCTTCTCCCCCCTTCCTCACTCGCTACACAGGGAATTATGTACGGAAATTACCTTATTTTAGGGTTTTTGCACTCGTGTTGCACGATCGTTGCAAGAGAACCAGTGGTCGTACAAGGATGGTTCGGGTGTCATTGGAAAGCTCTGTTTACGCCCTTTCAGGGATAGATTCTTGTTTTATGCTCTGGGTCTTTATTACGCATGAAAATGAGCACGGAAACAACCCTATTTAGGTTAAAAAAAAAAACCCGCTGGGCGGTACGGTCAAATAGACCACCTAGCCCGCCAATAAGGGGTTAATAAGGATTTGCTTTAATTAAATGGGTAAAGATTACTTACATTTACCCTTTATTTTCACATACCCATCGTAATGTGAATACGAACGTCGAATAACAGCCTGATAACAAACAAGAAATGCGTTATCGTATCTTGAAAGAGTTACAAAATCGCCATCCATGTATATCTACAGTGTACTGTGATGTAAAGTTTGTGTGTAGTTAATGATTCTACAAACACCACCAGTAAATACTAACATTATATAATTATAGACTACTACATATACTGTATATACTCTATATATATATATATATATATATATATATATATATATATATATATACGTGGGTATATAAGAGATGAGAGCAATTGGACGATAGTTGGAGGGTTGAATGAGAGCAAACTTCCAGCAAGAAGGGAAGATGTTAGAATAGAAACAGAGATGAAAGAGTTTGCCTAGGCAAGGAGTCAGCACGGAAGAATAGTTTTTGAGTACAGCAGCAGGAACACCGGCCGGACCGTACACCTTCTCAGTATTAAGCCAAGAGAGGGTAGAAAATACATCTTTAGAAGAAATTAGGATATTAGGCATACGTAGGAGAGAGGGGGGCAGAGAGGGAGGAATAGCACCGGAATCATCCAAGGTGGAGTTTTTAGAAAAAGTTTGAGAAAAGAGTTCAGATTTGTCAGAGGAAGAAGTGATGGTTATGCCATTAGAGTGAAAAGGGGAGGGAAAGACGAGGAAGAAAAGTTGTTGGAGAGGTTTTTGGCTAGATGCCAGAAAGCTTGGGAGGAGCTAGAGTTGGATAGTTCAATGCATTTATTATTGATGAAAGAGTGTTTGGCAAGTCGAACAACAGATTTCTCTTGATTCTGGGCAGAGACATAGGAAGAGTGAGATTCTTGAGTCTTAAGGCATCGGTTCCGTTTGAATGTTCATCCTTGTTGCGGAGAGCAGTAGAACAAGCGTGAGTAGACCAAGATTTGTTTGCATTAGACTGAGAGAAAGAAAATGGAATGAATGCTTCCATGCCCGAGAGGATTACCTCGGTAATGCGTTCAGCACTCTCCGAGGGTCCCCGGCCATGGAAGCAAAAGTAATTCCATGGGAAATCAAAGAACTACTGCTGAAGAGCCTCCCAGCTGGCAGCACCAAAGTGCCACAAGCGCCGCCAGCTGGGAGGATCGGGTGGCCGTACTGGAAAGATAGGACAGGTGACAGATATTAGTTTATGGTCGGAGGACCCCGAAGGAGAGAAAAGATTAACAGTATAAGCAGAAGTTAGAGGTTAGAAATAAGTCAAGAATGTTGGGCCGATCCCTGAAGCGATCCGGGATACGGGTGGGTTGCTGTACTAACTGCTCTAGGTCGTTAAAGATAGAAAAGATGTAGGCTTGTTCACCAGGTTGGTCAGTGAAAACAGAGGAGAGCCATTGGTGGTTGTGAACATTGAAATCTCCTAAGATGGAGATTTCTGCGAAAGGAGAGATGGATAGAATGTGTTCCACTTTAGAAGTTAGATAGTCAAAGAATTTTGGATAGTCAGTAGAATTAAGGGAAAGATAAACATCGCAGAAATATTTAGTTTGAGAGTGACAAGAAAGCTTTAGCCAGAGGAGTTGAGAATTCAGAAGAATCTAAGTTGGGAACACGAGAGAAAGCAAGATTGTTGCGTACATAGACGCAACATCCACCTGTGGCTCGAAACAAGGATAGAGATAGTAAGAGGATACAGAGAAGGGTTTGCTATCAGAAGTCCCACACAACTGTGTCTCGGTGAGAAAGAGAAGATCAGGGTTGGCAGAGGAGAGGTGGTGTTCAACCGGGAGTGGAAGTTAGAGGAAAGGCCACGAATGTTACAGAAATTAATAGAAAGAGTAGAAGATGGTGGTCCAGAACATTTTGGCGAGTCGTTACCAGGGGACAGACTGATTTGGGCATTTCTGGTCCCCCACCCCCCCCCAGGGGACTCTGAGGCGGGTCGAAGTTTCGTAAACAAATTTTTTTTTTTTTTGGAAAAGTTAGTGTAGTATGTAAGGTGTTTGTAGTCTAATGTATTGATAGGAGGAGAAGGTGTTTTGGAGGGCAGGCTGGGGTTGTGGGTTGCCCTCAATATTGATGAGACACTGAAAGGATCAGCTAGGGAGACCGGGTGGTGAGACAGGAGTTCCAGCGGTCCTTATCAATCACCTAGCACTCCCCGGGAGTACCGCCCTGTTCGGCTGGTGTCTACGGCCTCCTCCTAACAAATATATATATATTGTCACATCCAACTGAGCTTATAACGCAGTTCAGTTGCATGTGTGTTATAGTTCGCATAGCCTTTGTTTCTTTCTTTCTATGTTCTCACGTGAGAGCTCTGCCGTCTGTGTGGCGCCCTACCAGATATTGCCACATTGTCATTGCTAAGAGTGTAATTACTTTGTTTTGTTTAGCCCTTGTGGGATTGTGTTAGTTTATCATGAGTTTGCACAATGATGACTTATATTTATTTGATTACTTTTGTGTTATTGATTAGAGCACAGGTGCCTACTATAATTGTGTAGTCTGGTGATTCCTGGAGCTCCCTTCGTATCCACGAGGCTAGCCCGAAGTTGCTGCCTTATTCCCTGAGAGTCCCTGAACCGACAACACGCGCTGCTCTGTGTTGTTGGGCTTGCTTTCTTGTTTCCAATAATACTGCATATAACTCTTTTGTTCCTTAGTGGATAGTAGCAGAGCAAGGCTGGACTAATTTTGAGCATTAAAGTTTTGTCTTAACTTAATTAGTTTGCATATAGGAATTTTCTGCATTTAATATGAGCACTTGCACTTATTCGCACTATGGTATTCTTTCTTCACACCACTTCTCCATTTGTTTTCCTTTATTCTACTGCATTGTGATTTATTATTGTATATTCATCTTGTGTGTGTTGAGGTTGATATTTACAGTGGTTTGTCGGTTGTCTCTTACAAGCCAGCCACAACCCACTGACATATCAACCCTTGCGTTTGTGGGTCTACTGCATTGGACTTTTTCTATGGGTGTTTGTTTCCATATTATTCTCAGTTCCTGAGCGACTGGGCATACTATGAATTGTTCTGGGAGTCTAGCAGTATTATGTTTTGGTATTTTTTTGTGCCGTTTAGAATAATATTAGAAGCACTCTTGAAATACTAATAGCACTATCAACAGAGTCGGCTAGGCCCCGACTCTGAGACCGTAGATATTTTTTGTGTCTCCTTGTTTTACTGCTTTAATATAGCAAAGAGGAAGAAACCCCTTTTCCTAGAGAATCTGAGTGTCTTGGTGTTTAAGTCAGATATTAAGAGCGTGTCTGTTGCAAGGTTAGTGTAGTACAGTGGGCAGTGTTGGGTGCATGACTTACAGCATTGGTGTCTTTTTGCTACGGCGTTTCGTTTCGACAGTGATGTGGGCTATGCTATTATAGCATCTGCATTCCCTGAACCTCCCCTCG
Organism: Paralithodes platypus; assembly: GCA_032716605.1. Taxonomy (NCBI): domain Eukaryota; kingdom Metazoa; phylum Arthropoda; class Malacostraca; order Decapoda; family Lithodidae; genus Paralithodes; species Paralithodes platypus. Next base: position 9,061,927 of record CM064515.1, on the reverse strand, counting down.
TAACAATATATATATATTATATATATATATATATATATATATATTGTAACATCCGTACCGACCGGATGTCATGTGACCAGACCATCCTGTTGAACGTGACTTTACAACTTCAACGTCGTGGTAACGACTCAACCCTGCTTACGTGACTAGAGAGAGAGAGAGAGAGAGAGAGAGGGAGAGAGCGGCCCTGCTACATCCTGCATTCTTGGCATTCCTCGCTTTCCCGCCAAATCTGCGTGTGAAGGGCGGGGCGCTGTGACGTAGTGAGCAGCCCCCCTTCCCCCCCACCTATCCTCATTGGACCACCACACCTGCTTCTCACCTGTGAATGGCCAACACCAGCAGCCTGTAAATCATTGGTTCCGGCACCTGTTTCCTGACTTCTGATTTGATTAGCTTGGTCCGGGAAATGATATATAAGCCTGAGATTTGATAGTTCAAACTAGTTCATTCTTAGCTGGGGAGATGAGCAGTGTGTTGGGAAGACGAGACAGACTTCACAGGCTTGTATAATACGGTAGGTGTTATTATATGTAAAGAAGCGTCCGGAAGCGACCACTTACTCGTTAGTTAGGGATTATTCGTGACTGTTAATTAACCAGAGGTATGTCGGAAACATACACTCATTTGATTTAAGAATTTGTGATTGGAGAAACATATATGTTGGATTATTTTGGTGATTAGAATTAAGGTTTGATTCAGAGATGATTTGTGATTGAATATTGCCTACTTTACCTGTTAATACTTAACTGACTTGATGTAAAGCTATTGTCATAATTAATAATTAAGCATTGTAGAAGTTTAATACTTACCTGACTTTATGTAAAGTTATTTGTTGTTCGTAATAGGCATTGAAAAAGTCCTATCAATTATATTGTCTACTTAAGCCTACTAAGCTTTCATTTTTACTTTAGTGAAATCAGAACGTATGCAAAACGATCCTGAAATTTATCTCTCATTGCTTATTATTTTGATTAATTGTAAAATACCTTAATTACGTTTATAAATAAAATTCCATTATATATGTGACTTTATAATATTTCCTTACCATTTTTATTTAGTCAAATGTCTTTCAGTAAAAAAAAAAAAAATAAGATAAAATATTAAAGAGATAATAATAATAAACTAAGAGAATACCGAGATAATAGAAAGAGTAAAACAATCTTTAAAGGGTTAACAAACTTAAATTAATTATATACAAAGATCTTAATACTTTATTGATAATCAAGATTAATTGCTTTATACTATAATTATATAATGACTTAAAAACCCTTGCTTACATACCAAGCTTTTTATATTCTTACTTAATAGCCTATGGGGGGGGGCGGGAGGGAAGGAAGGGGGTAGGGGTGGTAGGGAGGGGGTGGTAGGGAGGGGGTGGGGGGCGGGAGGGGGCAGGGGGTGCGGGGAAGGAAGGAGGGTGGGGGTGGGGGTGGGGGGGGGGGGGGAGTTAACCAACAACGAGCCCCCCTACCACCCATAACTCCCCGCCTCCCCCTAACCCCAGCTACCACCCTCCCCCCCCCTCCCCCCCCTACCCACCTTCCTCCCCTCCCCCCGCGCCCCCTCCCGCCCCCCACCCCCTCCCTACCACCCCCTCCCTACCCCCCCCACCCCCCTCCCTCCCTCCCGCCCCCCCCATAAAAAACATTCAATGTAACTTGAAATAGTTTCCTGATTAAATATAATTGAAGTGTATCAGAGTATAAAGGATAACTGTCCCAACAACTAAAGGAAAGCAAATAACAACAGACAAACTTTAATATTTTACGTTCTATTGGCCTTCAGCTGTTTGCTACATTTTCATATTAACTGTTCTATCTTTATTTATTTAGTTAACCACTTCTAAGTCAAGATACGTAACAATGTATATATATATATATATATCCTTAGAATAAAAATGTCTGGACGTATGGAGCATGAAACTGTTCAAGTCATAATGTGAGTGAAAGACAAATGGAGAGAGAGTTCTAAAGCTTACTTTTTGGGTCTTGGGTTAGAGAGATGGACAGAATAGGGGTGGGGGTGTGCTGAAAGACGCGTGCCCCCAACTCTCCGTAAGGGAGGGGGTATACACTGAAAGAGCTCTGCAGAACACTGATTGCTGTAGAAGAATGAGAGAGATGAAACATTGCGGCGTGTAGAGAGAGATTGTAGGCAATTAGTCAGAGGGGGTGAGTTGAAATGCTTTTGACTACATTTTCGAGAAGTGCATTATAGGGGGAACCTCCACAAACATGCGAACAGTAGCCTACTGGATACATGGGTGCATTGTGCCCCTATACAGAGTAAGAAGTTATGCAGGGGTAAAGAACACACAAAGACAGTTAAGCACACCTAACTTCTGGGATGCTGGTTTAGCAAAACTGGTAATGTGATCTTTCCACGAAAGGCCAGAAGAAATAGAAACACCAAGAATACTGAGAGCAGATAAAAGGTTGATTTGTGTATTGTTGATGTTCTTGGTGGGTAGATAAATGAAAAACATGGGTTTTAAGAGCATTGAAAGTAACAAGATTGTATCTGCCCCAATCAGAAATGGTGGATAGATCAGAAGATAAAACTGTTATGGACTCATCACGTGAGTTTTTGCGTGATTACATGCTTGGTCTTTCGTTCTAAAACAACAAGCATTTTCTAAATCAGTATGATTGTTTTTTCTTGATGTTCTTTGTAATATAGTGTGTATGTGTGTTGACATTACTCTTTCATATCAAATCCAGGGTATTATGAACGAGACTGTATTGTACAAACACCATCAACCTGTCCTAAAGAAGGGTGACTGCTCTCAACCCTCCTACTATCTTCCAATTGCTCTCATCTCTTGTATCTCTAAAGGTTTTGAAACTATTCTTGCTTCCAAATTTCTTAAGTATTTCTCTTCTCATAATCTACTGTCAGATCAACACTATAGCTTCCTTAACCCGGCCGGTACGGGAAGACTCTTAGCTCCTTCAGACTCATATGACGCTCGTGCGTCATATGAAACATATGCCCAAAAACTCATATGGACTTATCTTCATAGCTCTCTAATAAGTTATATGACGCTCTAACGTCATATGGAGCTCAGTAAGTTCGGTAAGTTAGATGAAAATCTGTCGGTTGGTGGCAACCCCAAGTCTCTACGACGATTCTAACGGTCCGCAGTGTGGTTTTGACAGTTGTGGGGTACAATGGCAATGATACGTGTCTCCCGCCTCCTCGGACTTACTGGAACATAATATATCATAGGGAGTGAAGATCCTAGGCCTAAAAAAAAAAAAAATTAAAACACCTCAGTGGCACTAAAAAAAAATATCATTTCCCTCCATTACTTGCTACCACTCCTACATATGTGTCCCCCCCCACCCCCCTTTTCCCCCTCCTCAATTTTAATCAGGTATTTTCTCTATTATTCCTGATATTTATTAAGTATTTTCGTGGGAGGACGGGTGGGAGAGAGGGAGGAGGGTGGAGGAGTGTAACTCCAACCCTCCAAGCCGGTCTGAAAGCTCCCCTGGTCTCTCAGTGCCATTCGAGACATGAGAGAGGGAGGGTGTGTCTCTCTCGCCGGTCTGGGCCAGATTACAACTGCTGGGCTAAAATATACAATTTTCACCAGCCAATTGCTGTTACCACTTGTTTTATTGCTTTCCTATGTTCATATGTTCATATTAAAAGTAAAATAGGCGCATATAGATAAGTATTAATTATATATATGGTAAATTAACAATTTTATTGAGGAATGAATCAGAATACCTTCGCACAGCGAGCACTTTCAAATATAATACCTGTGCTGCTGCTGAGTTAAGGGTCGTTCTACTGGTGATCTTCTTTCATATCTTACTAACTCTTGGTCATCCTCCTTTTGGGACTTCAGTGAGACCTTTTGTTATTGCACTAGACATATCGAAGGCCTTAGATAGAATCTGGCACATATCTTTAAATTCTAAACTACCCTACTTTGGTTTCTATTCCTCCATGTATGCCTTTGTCTCTAATATCCTTTCTGGCAATTCCATAGCTGAGGATGTCGATGACCATCGCTCACTTCCTCATCCTATCAACTCTGGCGTTCCTCAGGGCTCTATCCAATCTCCCATTCTCTTTCTAATTTTCATAAATGATCTTCTCAACTGTACCTCTAGTCCCATCCATTCCTACGCAGACGACTCTACCTTACACTACTCAATTAGTTTTCTTGAACGCCCCAGCCAGAAATCCCTCAAAAACAAACGTAATGAAGCTATGCAACACTTATCTTCAGATCTAACTTCTATTTCCAGTTGTGGCAGAGAAAACCTTATTACCTTTAATGCTTCGAAAGCCCAATTTCTTCATCATACTACCCGTTCAGAACTTCCAGAGGACTATCCCTTATACTTCAACAATATAAAAATCAATTCTTCATCTTCTCTCAATATTCTCGGTGTCTCTTTTCCTTCTGCTCTTACTTGGAAGGACCATATTACCAGTCTTGCTAAGGCAGCCTCCCAGAAGCTGCGTGTGTTCAACCGCCTCAAGGGGTTCTTTACCCCTGCACAGCTTCTTGCTCTGTACAGTGTGTCACAGTGTGTCCTTGTATTGAGTATTGTCTTCATGTGTGGGGAGGATCCTCTCACACTGCACTCCTAGACAAAGTAGAAAGGAACGCTTTTCGTATCATTGACTCATGCACCCTCACCAACTCTTTGCATTCTCTCTCTCTTCGCCGCAATGTTGCATCTCTCTCGCTATTATATCGCTATTATAATAATCAATGTTCCTCTGAACTTTCCCAGTGTATACAACCTCCTCTACGTAGGGTACTTGGTACCCATCTTGCAACACAATCCAACCCCTACTCTGTGCAACTCTCCAACCCAAGAGTGAAACTTTATTCTCAGACTTTCTTTTATTCAACTACTGAGCTCTGGAAGTTTTTCCCAGAATCAGAGTCTTTCCCTCATCCTATAACTTAAATTGCTTTTAACTATGTGTGTCCAGGCATTTTGGCTCGAACGTCCCTTGATTATGGCTCTGTCTCTCTTTCAACTCTGGGGGAGGCACTTGATACAGGCAGTTCTGCATCATGTCTCCCTCAATCACTTAAATACAAAACAAAAAATATATATACAGTATATATATATAAATATGTATATATACAGTTGTTGTTGTTGTTGTTGTTCCCTAAGCTGCCTGGCCGAACAGCCCCGAGTCCCTGAGAAAGGCCATGGCCACGATCGGGCTTTCCCACAGAGCTCTCATTGAGTGTAGATTGTGTTGTTGGCGTAAGTGGTTGTGTGAAATGCAGTCTTCTATGATGTGTTTAACCCTTATTTAGCGGCGAGCAACATAAGTCGAGTTAAATAAAGCTGGACTATGTGGCGGCGCTCGACATAGGTCGAGTGGCAATTTCAGCACGTAATGTGGCTGAGAGAGAGAGACAAGTGGTGGCAGGAGACTAGCGAGCGTATGACTGCTCCAGACCACCGCGGCGAACCTACTGACACAAATCTCAGCTCCCTCCTCCCTCTCTCACTCGCTACATACTCAATTATGTACTGAAAGTACCGAATTACCTGCTTTTTGCACTCGCGTTGCACGGTTATTGCAAGAAAACTATCCATCATACAAGGATCGTTATGGTGTCATTCGAAAGCTCTGTTTATGCCCTTTCAGGGATAGGTACTTGTTTTACGTTCTGGGTCTTATTTAGGCATGAAAATGATCACGTAAACAGCCCTATTTTGGCTAAAAACACCCCGCTGTGCGGTACACATAAATAAACCGCATAGGCCGCTCGTAAGGTGTTAATGGTATGGGGTGCTGTGTTACATCCCGGGCAGGCGTCGACAACGGAGTCATCCAGTCTCTTCTGATAGCTCAGGAGAGCTGGATGGTGTCCGCATCTCAGCCTGGCCAGGTGGACTTTGTCCTCGCGAGGAAGGGAAGATTCGGAAGGATGGATTTCGGGAGGTCGTGCATGCAGCTGCGTGTTGTCTGTGAGTGAGTGGATGGATCGGTGAGAGATATGAGTATGGATGTGCTTCTGGAAGTTGGTTCGGGGTGGGCAGGGAGGGAGAGAGGACAATAATTGTGTGTGATACCGTGTGCTGGGTGTTGTTTTGATATTTCTTGGTGTCTGTGGGTGTGTTGTCATGTAGTTTAGTGGGTGGTCTTGGTTCGTGGAGGCTGCTGCCAGGAATTGAGTGCCTCTCATGTCCAGATGGTCTTTGACTTTGAGGATTTTGGTTTCTTGATGTAGGTGATCTGTGGGTGCAGTAGCTGTGCAGCCTGTAATGATCTTCAGGGCTTTGTTTTGAATAGTCTGTAAGGTCTTATGATGTGTTTCAGCTAGGTTAGAAGCCCAGTCTGGGCTTGCGTATTCCATCACTGATCTTATGTATTGTTTATATACTGTGGTGGTAGTTTCTTTGTTGTGTCCAAATTTTGTGTGAGCAAGTGACCTGAGGGCGTTAAGTCTGGGTGTCAGTTTCTTTTTAATGTTTGTGGTGTGCTGTTTGAATGTCATATGAGTATCATATGTTACTCCTAGGATTTTGGGTGTGTGTGTATGTGTTAGGGGTGTGTTGTTTATGGTGAGTTGAGGGATGTATTCGTGTTCTCCTGTCCAACTTGTGAGCAGGGTTGCGGTGGATTTGGCTGGGGCTAGATTAAGTCTGTTTGTAATGCACCAGCCATGTAGTGTGTTAAGATAGGGTTGAAGGAGATCTGTTGCTCTTTTTGGGTCATGGTGTGTGCATGTGAGTGTTATGTCATCTGCATAGGAGGCTAAGTTTATTTGGGGCGTATTGGGTGTAGTTATATCGTGCATGTACAGATTGAAGAGTGCGGGCGATAGGACGGATCCTTGTGGGACTCCGTTTGGAAAGTTTCTGATTTTAGATGACTGACCGGCAAAAGATACGTGTGCACATCTGCCTGCTAGGAAGTTGGCCAGCCACCGTTTTGTGTTGTTGTGCATGTTTGTGTTGTAGATTTTGTTTGTTAAGTTGTGGCGGGGGATGGCATCGAAGGCTTTACTAATGTCGAGTGTGGCTAATAGTGATCTGTGTGGTGGTCTAGCTGAATTGATGCCGTCGAAAGCTCTTTGTGTAAGGTCTGTGAGAAGAGTGTTTGTGGAGTGCAGTGGCCTAAAGCCATGTTGTGTTGGAGCTAGGGGTAGGTCAGGTGTAATTAGTTGTAATACTAGGCGTTCCATGACTGGAGGGGGAGCAAAGGAGTGTGATGGGGCGGTGCGAGGAGGGTAGCGTGGGGTCTTTGTTGGGTTTGGGGAATGTGATGATGATACCATGCTTCCAAATGTCTGGTATTGTGTTGTGTGAATAGCTGTAGTTTGATATGTTAGTGAGTGCTTGTATGCCTTGTGGTCCCAGGTGTCTGAGGTGTATGTTGCTTATGTTGTCTAGGCCATAGGCGGGTGAGTGCTTGATATTGTTGATGATATGCTTTGTCTGGTGATTGGTGAAGGGTGTATAGTCAGGGTCTGTGGGGAATTGTCTCTTACGTCGGATGACACGTCGGGCGTCTTTGTGAGGTTTTAGGTGGCTGACATGTGAAAAGTGATTGATGAGAGTGTTTGCTTATTGTTTACATGAAGGAGTAGAGTCTGTTGTTGTGATTGCAGCATGTGATTGTGTTGTGTTGCTGTTGGAAAGTGTGATGCTGTTTAGTGTTTTGTAGAGTTTTTTGGGGTTTGTTTTGTGATCAAGTGTTTGTAGGAAGTTATTCCAATTTAGTTTTTGTTGTTCTTGTATTTTGTTGTTAGTTTGGGTGTTGAGTGCTTGAATTTGTTGTGTGATGTCTTGTGTGTGGGGTGCTTGGGGTGCTGGGGAGTGTTTCAGTATGTCGCGTTGTCTGATGAGGTTTTGAATTTCTGGTGTGAAGTTGGGGTTGTGTCTTTTTCTGTTACCTCTTGGAATGTGTTTCTTGTCAGCGTTTTGGATAGTTTTATTGAGTATGTGTACAGCATTGTTGATGTTAGTGATGGGTGTACTGTTTAGAGTTGTGAAGTGTTGTTCTGTCTCATTTGTGAATGCTTCCCAGTTAGCTCTTTTATAATTGGTGTATGTGTGTTTGTGGCTAGCTGGGGTGATAATGATCTTTGGCTTTGGTGGTGATAATGATCGGGAAGTGGTCAGAGCCTAAGGTTCTGACCACCCTCCAGGATGTTGTGGGGGCGAGTTCTGGGGAGCAAAAGGTGATGTCTGGAGATGATGGGTTATAGAGGGCTTGGTGAGGAATATGGGTATGTTGATGGATGTCGTTAAGGATGATGAGGTTATCGGTTTGGTTTTGTAGTACCAGCCCTCTGTCTGTGTCGGGGTTGTCGACAAACCAGGGCGACGTCTTGGCGTTGAAGTCACCACCCAGGATGATGTGTGGGGTGTGTGGGGTGTTTGTGATGTGTTATAAGTGTGGTCTGTATTCATTTGGTACTGTAGGGGATGTTTGGGGAGGGATGTATGTGTTTATGATGGTTATGTTGGAGTTGTTGCCAGTGCGTATTTTAATTGACTGTATTTCTGTTGTGTTATCATTTGGGGGGAGGAGTGATTTGGTTTGTACACTGGTTACTATGTATGATATTTCTTTGTGTACCAGGGTGATGAGTCCACCGCCCCTACCGACAGCCCGGTCTTGTCTGATGGTGGTGAAATTATGAAATGTGGGTGTTTTTTGTGTTGTGCGGAGTTTTGTTTCTTGTAAGATGGCAATGTGTATGTTGTGTTGTTTGATGAAGTGTGAGAGTTCGTGTTTCTTTGTGTTGATGCCATCTATGTTCAGTTGAAGAATGTTAATGTTATGTGCACGATGTATGTTGGGTGCTGCTGCACTAGGATGGGGTGGGGGTGGGGGGGGGGGGGGGGGGGAGGGAGGGGGGGGGGGTTGGGGAGGGGTGAGGTGGGGGTGGGGATTGGGGAGCAGGAGATGGGGGTTGGAATGGATTAGGATTGGGTGTGGTGTGTTGAGTTGAGGATGTGGATGGTATGGGAAGGTTAGGTGGGTTAGGGAGGAGAGGTGGACGGGTTTTAGGGGGGGGAGTGGATGATATGGGAAGGTTAAGTGGGTTGGGGAGGAGAGGTGGACGGGTTTTAGGTGAGGGATTTGACTGGGAGAGGGAGGGGCATGAGGAACAGGTCCAGGTGTTTGTGTAGTGTTTCTTGGAGGCAAGTGTTGTGCAGGTGAAGTGGGTCCAGTTCCCGCATGAATTGCAGAGAACTGAACCCTTAGTATGGCGACTCGAAGTGATGGGTTTTGAGCAAGTTGGACATATGTATGTGAACGTGGGTCCTGGGTTGCTCTCAATGTCTCCGGCTAGAAGAAGTCTTCGAGAAATGACAGCCGGAGTCATTTCTCGGTGTAGGAAAAACTGTGTGATGTGTGTGTGTGGTGTGAGAGGTGTGGAAATTCCCGGCGCGACCGAAGCCGCTCCAAGGACCCGTGCCCCCAGGGGGGGGGCAGGGGATGGTTGTGACGGTTTGGCTCCCGAAACTGCTCCCCGCGGCCGGCATCCGGTTTTCCTCCACTGGTCGTTGATTTTGTCTTCGGCCGTGGAGGGTCGGCAGCCATCCGCGGTTGGCAGCCTCGGGAGGTGGCCCCACGGCGTAGACGCCGCCACATCAGGACCTATATATACAGTATATATATATACCGTATATATATATTTATATATATATATATATATATATATACCGGTATATATATTATATACTGTATATATACAGTATATACAGTATATATATATATATATATATATATATATATATATATATATATATATATATATATATATATATTTATATTGTAACATCCGAAGAGACCAGGATGTGATACGTGAGGAAGCTTTCAGTGCTACCAAATACATCCTATCTAATTATCCTGTTCTCTGTGCCCCTGATTTCACCAGATCTTTTTCCCTAGCTGTTGATGCAAGTAATACTGGGGTCGGAGCCGTGCTACTCCAGGAGGATGACTGTAATGTATTGCATCCTGTTTGCTATTTCAGTAAGAATTTAAATTCTGCACAACGTAATTACTCTGTAATAGAAAAGGAGCATTGATTTTGTCACTTCAATACATTAGTGTTTATGTTCAATCTGCCCCTGGTTCCATCACTGTATATACTGACCATCACCCATTAAAATGTTTGCACAAGTTCCATAATAAGAACCAAGACTGACCAGGTGGAGCTTGTTGCTGCAGGAGTACACCCTAGATGTAAAACATATTAAGGGTGTCCAGATTATGCTAGCAGATTGTTTGTCAAGAGTCTATAATATTGGCATATACTTTCCTCCTCTTGAACTCTTTTCTAGCCGGGGAGGTGTAACATCCGAAGAGACCAGGATGTGATATGTGACAATATACTACAGTATATATATATATATATATATATATATATATATATAGGGAGAGAGAGAGAGAGAGATAGATATAGGTGTGGTAAACTATCAATGGAAGTTAAATATTACTAAGCTATAATGAATCAAATGAAATCAATCTAAATGAAAACTACTCCATATCTAAATTGAATTAAATCTGAAACAAACTAATTTATATCCAAATGTCTCACATAATAAATTAATATATAGGGTAAGGTTATAAGGGTTAATATACTAGTCAGGAATTAACTCACCAATAGTTCCACGTGGCAATGAGGCAAGGGAGAACGTTTTACCCAATATGGCGGTGGACAATGGGGAACGAGACTTCGGTCCCGAGACACGAGTCAACTAAAAGAAAGAATAAATGATTACATGGGAATGGACATGAATATTATGCTTATCTGTCAGTCAGTCATGGCGTCGATGAGAGCATCGTGATAGTGTAGCTGTTTGTATTGCTGACAGTGTATTGTGATTAGAGGCTCAAAAGCACGATCAACTGAGGGCGGAAAATAGATGTTAACTGGTTGGTGTTCGTGAAGGCTCTGGTGTTTCTCAAAGGCACACCTTGCTGCCTTGGCAAACTCCAGGAGCCCAAATTATCGTACCGCATCTAGGTTGCTCTATACGATAAATTATATTAATATATACGATAAATTCATATATACTACAAAAGACCATGGCAATATTGCTTAATAGCATATTAGGCCTTTTACAACTTAACTTATTTACAATCTTATAATATACGATCTACTCGTCCTACGCCGGGCTGTAGGAACGTCTGTGACGTCACAGAGACATACGGGATCACAAATGAGTCATATTCTATCGTATTTATACGATACACTCCCCCCACAAAAAAAGACCTGAACCCCACCTTAAACTTAAAGTTGCCCAGAGGCTATCTTCTGACGCCACAAGTCGACGGCGCCAGCAGCAGCGCGTCTGGGACGCGTCCCGGTCCGAGAATGATCACCATCAGTAAGAGGTGAGTCGTTCCTTTGAGAATCCTCGGACCCAGCAATAACAGGTGGAGCATTAGATTGCAATGCGGAATAGAGCTCCAAAGCGTACAAACGTGCGATAGGACGAACAGTAGTTCCAGTGGCTGTCTTCAATAGTGCCACCCGCTCTACAGAGTCTGCCCCCTTGTATACCTCCAACATGTGGCCTAATTTCCAGTATAAACGAGGACTATCTTCTTTAATTAAAACAACTTCACCAACTGTAGGTGCCGTTGGTCTACCAGAGGGAGTAACACTCCTTTCCCTCAATGCTAGCAGATATTCACTAATCCACCGTTTCCTAAAATCCTCAATTATCCTGGATATATACTGGTATCTCTTAGACACCGCTACCTCAGAGTACAACGAGGGATCCTCTAACTCTACTATGGATTGGAAATCAGATGGAAACGCAGTCAATGGTTTTCCATATAGCAAGTGAGCTGGCGTTAATGGTAGTGGTTCTTGCAGGTCGGTGTACACATATGTAAACGGGCGATCATTCACGACTGCCTCTATCTCTGTAAGGACTGTCGTCAACTCACTCTTCTTTAATAGAACACGTCCTACTACCGCTCTTAGTCCTGATTTTACTATGCCGACACATTGTTCCCACATCCACCAAACCAAGGTGCCTTAACTGGAATGAACCTCCATTCGCACTTCTTCTCTCCCAAAAAAGTGATGATAGTAGGATCACTACTCATATCCTTTAGATTTTTTGATGCTTGAACATAAGTGGGAGCATTGTCGCTAAGAATGAGTTGAGGGAATGAACGACGGGCACAAAACCGTCTAAACGCCTGCATAAATTCTTCGCTAGACATATTATCACATAGTTCTAGGTGTACCGCTCGAGACGTTGCACAGGTAAACAATAATATATAAACCTTCTCATGCTCTCTCGTCTTCAATGCCCCTGTGTAATCTAACCCTACAGCTTGGAAAGGTTCTACGTTCTTTACATGGCATTCAGGTAGAGGTGGAGCTGGTCCAGTTGCATATGGTTTACCGTTTAGTCTCTGACATATTACACACTTTCTTACTACGCGTCGAGCTACTTGTCGAACTCTGGGTATCCACCATGTGAGATACAATTTGATATAATATGACATACCCCGTAGTGTTTTACTTCCCTATGTGCACGTATGATCAATAGATCAGTAACGTGATGTCTTGGTGGCATAAGTATAGGGCGGTTTGTGCCGTCTGGTACACCCGACCACTTCAGGCGACCCTCACACCTGATGAGGCCATTGTCTAGGTGCTACCTTAGTTGACACACTATATTAGGCATTAATGTCTTATTCGAGCTTTTCAAGGATTCTAATTCATTGGAAAAGGTTTCTACTTGAACCCATTTGATCAAAGTTACTTCAGCTGCTTTAAGGGGACCGGCCGCTTTTTACTCGGAAAAGTGCTCAAAACGGCAACATTGCGCAACCCGATATATGGCATCATCACCCATCCCTCTATCATCACTTAAAATCCTGAGGCAATATTCCGTCTGGAAGCATATTATTTCTGGGCTAGTTTCAAAATTTCGAGGGTCGCAGGTCGCGCAGACGCGTAGAAAATGCTTTATTGGTTTCGGAGCTGCACAAACAAAATTACGAAAAAGATGAATTTTGGGTGAAAATATGACGTTTGTAGATATTTTTCCTAGCAGTATCTGATACTCAATCCTGGTAACAACGAAGGGTGTGGTGGTGGTGGAGGAGAAAGAGCAGTGTGCTCCAAGTCGCGAGAGAGGTAGGGTGCGGCTGGCCGGCTGGCTTGCAACAGCTCTCGCTCCTTAGTACCTGACACCTCGCGTAAGAAAGTTCACTTGTCGGCGCATTATCTCCGTAACCACACATGCTACAAAAATGATTCTGGCGTCATTGGAAAAGGCATAGAATTCCCTACAAAACACCGTCTCCATTTCTTTTATTTCTTAACCATTTCGACACAGCAACCCGAGACATTTGTCACCTAATTTGTACCTAATTGCAAACTCCCTCATTGCAAAATTAGATCAAAAATGGAAAAAGTAAAGACTAGCTATTGTAACTACACCTATTGTTAGTACCCCCAATGCATTGAAACAACCAAGCAACAACATTTAAATGAGTCTTTGATTTTACAAATCTTAAATTTTCACACTAATTCTCACCTAACTCAAAAAATAATTGTCCTAGATAATTACAATTTTGGAAATCTCTCTTATTTTAGGTGCCCTATTTGTGTACCAAATCTTATGAAATACAGACGAATTCCATTGACACGTTCTAGAGTAGAAAGAGGCCGGTCCCGTTAAATTTACGAGCATCAATGTTGTGACCCCTGTTGCAGAGTTGGCCAGTTACTTTAAGCTTGAGATTGGATACATATCGCAATACCCAAGCTACAACTCTGACTAGTTTATTATAGTCACCGAATCTTGCCCACTCTATGATAGGACCCGGTGGCTCATTTGGTTGGGCTGTAACTGCCACTGTTTCCAGTGGCAGAAGTCCCTCACCAACAGCATGCCAAATCGTCCATTCACTTTCATGGAGCAGCCACTTTGGACCATGCCACCACAATTCGGACTTCACTAACTGGCTAGCCGTTATAACCCTAGTTATGAGATCACTAGGGTTTTCTTTTGTATTTACATAATGATAAGCAACATCTGGCAAAAGGGTTCTAATCTCATCTACCCTATTCTGCACATAAACTGGCAGAGACTTCTTGCTATGTATCCAGTTGAGTGCGACCTGACTATCGCACCAAACGTGAACGATTTCAATATTTAACACCTTACGAGCGGCCTATGCGGTTTATTTATGTGTACCGCACAGCGGGGTGTTTTTAGCCAAAATAGGGCTGTTTACGTGATCATTTTCATGCCTAAATAAGACCCAGAACGTAAAACAAGTACCTATCCCTGAAAGGGCATAAACAGAGCTTTCGAATGACACCATAACGATCCTTGTATGATGGATAGTTTTCTTGCAATAACCGTGCAACGCGAGTGCAAAAAGCAGGTAATTCGGTACTTTCAGTACATAATTGAGTATGTAGCGAGTGAGAGAGGGAGGAGGGAGCTGAGATTTGTGTCAGTAGGTTCGCCGCGGTGGTCTGGAGCAGTCATACGCTCGCTAGTCTCCTGCCACCACTTGTCTCTCTCTCTCAGCCACATTACGTGCTGAAATTGCCACTCGAGTTATGTCGAGCGCCGCCACATAGTCCAGCTTTATTTAACTCGACTTATGTTGCTCGCCGCTAAATAAGGGTTAATTCGCTCTCGTTTGCTGCGCGTACCTGTTGCACCAGACGTGCTAAGAGCAGCATGGCAGTCAATTCCATTTTAGGGATAGTTACCTTTTTAACCGGGGCTACCTTGGCCTGGGCTGTAACTAAATGTGCCCCAAATGAAGTAACGACATATATGGCTACCCCGTATGCCGTTGCGCTAGCATCGCAAGACGTGTGTAACGTAACGTCACCGAACGCAGCCACTTTACGAGGTATAGGTTTAGTACATAGGATGGCATACTCATTCAACAACAATGTCCCTTGGTCATTCAGGTCCTCGGGCAAACTATCATCCCATCCTATTTTACGTCTCCAAACTTCCTGCATTACAATCCTAGCTCTTATGGTAACGGGTAATGCTAGACCCAAAGGATAAAAAAAATTTGCAACTTTGCTCAACAGACTTCTTTTGGTGTGCGCTCCTGTCTGCTGAGCAAAAGACCTTGTTTGTAAAGTTAGTATGTCATGTTTAGGTTGACAGATCATCCCCTAATTTCTGGACTTTTCCTGGTTAAGAGATGCCGTACCGTCCCCCTGTATCAATCTCTGAAGATCCTCACTATTAGTAACCCACTCGCGGAGAAATAGATGTGCATCCGCAAACAATCTGCGTGCTTGCCAGTATGTATATAACAAATCATCCTGACTATCGCTAGAACCCTGCAAATTGTCTATATTTAATCCACGAGATAGTTTACTTGTGTCCTCATGCGTGTCAGCTAGATGTTTTCTGATTGTGGCATTTAACAAAAACTGTGAACACGTGGCCCCAAAGAGTACAACCCGAAAACGGTATATTATGACCGGACTTTCAGAATCGCTAATGTCGCTGAACCAAAGAAAGCGGGTAACATCTCTATCTTCCTCCTCTAGCTTGACCGCTTTCTCGATGTCACTGGTATATGTGTACTTCCCTAGCCTAAACCGCAATAGATGTTGGGACAGGTCCGACACCATGGACGGACCTGTCAACAGGCAGTCATTTAGACTGGGTAGTTGACCTTGGTGGGCAGAGCAGTCATACACCACCCGTATTGATGTGGTGACGCTGTCTTTCCTTACCCCATGATGGGCCAGATAGTGAACCCTACCCTTCTTAATCGGTTCCTTGACATCGACTCTCTCAATAAAGCCCCTATCTTCATAACTCCGAAATACATCGTCATACGCCTGGCGCGTGCTCGGTTCGTTAGACAATTTACGCTGTAATGCGCGCAAGCGACCTAATGCCAAACCATAGTTGGTAGGCAGGCTTATCTCACTGTTCTTCCAGGGTAAACTAACTTTATATTGCTTGTCTGAGGCACAGTAGCTCACAGACTCGTCAAACCTTTGTAGCGCAACTTCCGAGTCATAATCAGTCTCCATAGGATTAATGCCTATGTGATCCAATCTCCACAGTCGTTCCAGGTCGAACTCGGCAGCCATCTTAGGGTCACTAGGTTGGGAATCCTCTCTTCCCAACTCCTCTGCTGCGGTTACATTGACTCTATATATCGAGACCGTGTCGACCAGGACCTTTGACTGTGTAGTATGCACCTTTCCGCTCATGCAATATCCAAATTTAGTGGGGATTAAAATTACACCACACATCTTTTTAAATCCAGGGTATACTAATTCATAATAATGATCCACACCAAGTAGAACATGCACCTCACTCTGATTTCCCATGGGATCTGACAAGTTAACCCCTTTGCTACGTAATGCGTGTTCCACCTTCTTCACACCTACAGATACATATTCTGGTAGGGTGTCTACTACGATACAAGTCATAAAGTACCGTTTTTTACGGTAGATATATGAAATCTCCGCTATATCGTAGTCTTGCTTTTCAGTAACCCCTGTGAAGCCCTGCAATCGAAGAGTCTCAGCCCCTACGATTCGGTGCTTCAGTCCCACTAGTACGGACCTCTTTATAAAGGAACGTTGAGATCCTTGATCTAGAAGTACCCGACAAACTTTGTTATTGTCATTACCTTCCATGGGAATCTGTATTGTGGGCAATATAGTGGTGTCTTGCATGCTACCTAGTGCCACAGTTGTAGTACCCTCTGTTTTGACGTCTTTGACTTTATCTGCTGTAGGACACAACTTATCAAAGTGATGTCCTTTGCAGTGGCGACAGGGGAGATTTCCACTTGAGGGATTTTTTTCTTTACCCCTTTCTCCCTCATGTTTAGCCCCATTGCTTTTGAGATTTTAAGACGTTCGCCCCATTAGTTTGGCGATTTTAAGAACTTTCACCCCATTTATGTCACTTTTAAGACCTTTCTTCCCATTTAGGTGTCGATTTTTTCCTGGCGATAGCGAGCCTGTAATTTAAGAGCAACCGGCTTCCGGCCTGGACATTTTTCTACCGAAAAATTTACAAATTTATCTTGAAGGGGGTGTAATTTTAAGCTTGATGAAAACGTAGGGAACAAACTAAATACCTCCCCTTAAGTATGTAGCAGTACATTGTCCCTGCTGACCATGTTCCTTACTTAGACAACCTACACATAGCTTCAATCTTTTCGCCTGTGCTAGTTTTATCTCATTTGTTGGGTACTTTACACAGAAACTCCATTTATGTTTGTTGTTACATAGCTTACATAGAATCTGAGCAGGTTTCTTATACACACCCTCTTTCTTTACTTTAGTCCCCACTGTCATGCTTACTGTTCCCCTCTTCTCCAAATTCTCACTCCCTCCCGACACATACATTCTCCCTTTGTTCAACTGTAGATTATTGATTTCTTTACTGAACTGAGTTTCGAACTCCACCAAATCAAATTATCGAACCTTGTCAAGTATTGCCATAGGAAGCTTTTGATGCAAGATAATGACTATCATTTCCTGTGTGGTAAGCCCTAGGGTGTCTAGCGATCGAGTATGGCACTCCATATTTGCCCTAAAATTTGTTAACTCCTCAACCTTATACTGTGGTTCTGCGAGCCTTAACAAGGCAACGACATGGGCCATCTTCAACTGCTCTTGATCCCCGTATGTGGACTTTAATAATTGTACTGCCTCAAGATAACTATCACCCACTAAAACCCTCTATCAAATGTTAGGCCTCTCCTTCCATTTGTCCCTTCAGATAGTGAAACTTGCGGACATTATCCAAAGAGGATTCATGGACTGTAGACCGAAATACGTCCCAAAAAGCTAACCAATCAGTCAACTTGCCCCCAAATGTAGGAAGATTGAGCTTTGGGAGGTGTATAGTATGTTTTGGGTCAGCCCTTCTATGGGCCTCATTATCGCCTCCCTTCTTACTTGCGACAGCACGCTGTAATATGTACTTCGCTCTAAAGACAGGTTCGTCATAGAGGGCGCGATTATCACACTCTGTAACTATCTCTTCCTCCTCTGTCATGTCTGCCACAATCACCTCACTCAGAGCCATAATACGACCGTGGGTAGCCTGGACGTTTTCTAATCTAGCTTCCAATTCCTCTAGGCTAGCAGTAGTGATGAAAGTGTTGACCTCCACAATTAGCCTATTTAATACTCCCCGAAGTCCCGCCCTTTGATTTTTAGGGGCCTTGATCAGCACCCCACTAGACGGTGTCTCTTTATTGTCTTTATTAATTTTGCATGTGAGCTTATAGGCTATGTATCTAAATGTTAAGATACAAAAACAACGGCAAAAATAGTAGTCTAGTTAAGAGACGCCGACCGGCGGACTTCTATGTTATGGAGAAAAAATAGTACACAAAATAGCAATACCTACTAAAGGATCATATTGAACAAGAAAAAATGTTAGGTCAGGTCATATGACACAGGAAGTCTGAAATGGAAAAGAACATTTATTGGGGAAAGATGATGGGTGGGATGCAGGACGATATCACCCCGGCGATGCAGGTGGGATGCGCAACGATATCACCCCGGTGTCCCTCTCTAGCCAACGCTTCGTTAGCCCTACAATCTTATCATACAGGACTTGATTGGTGTCTAAATCGAGGTAGACACCATCCTGGTCGAGGTCCCGGGTGCTGAGAGTAAGTGATAAAAAGCGGTGCCTCGTCTCTACTAACCGACACATCAGGGCGCGGTTAACAGAGTTCTTAATGGCTTGATACTCTGCCGCTGACAAACCTCGGACCCTCGTCCGGCTCTCAATTGCCACAATCCTGCAGCTCCCCCCGGACTCACGCTCCAGATCTAGCGCCACCTCTTTGATGGCGTAAGCTAACTCGCGGGGCACGGTACCGGGGCGTATATCGTTGCCACCCAAGAACAATAAAATCATATGCGGCCTAAACCGAACCACCTGCCCCCACTGTGGGGAGGCTCTCAGGGTGTCAACGGTTGCTCCTGGTACCCCGAAGTAGGACAGCTTGAATGTCCTAACCCCCTCCGATGCCCGATACGACTCAGCTCCTCCGTCGGCTGCCCTTAGCCTAGTGGCATATGAATGCCCTATTATGGCAATTCTCTGAGGTACCGGCGCCCGAGGTACAGGAAGATAGCCAAGCCCCACCCCTCCGGGGTCCTTGCTCCTGCATCCTGGGCTAATCCCTTGCTTATTGCCTAAAAAATTTCCCTACTGGTAGCTAAATCCCGGGTCTGGGCACCAATGTGGTAAACTATCAATGGAAGTTAAATATTACTAAGCTATAATGAATCAAATAAAATCAATCTAAATGAAAACTACTCCATATCTAAATTGAATTCAATCTGAAACAAGCTAATTTATATCCAAAGGTCTCACATAATAAATTTATATATAGGGTAAGGTTATAAGGGTTAATATACTAGCCAGGAATAAACTCACCAATAGTTCCACGTGGCAATGAGGCAAGGGAGAACGTTTTACCCAATATGGCAGTGGACAATGGGGAGCGAGACTTCGGTCCCGAGACACGAGTCAAGTTAAAGAAAGAATAAATGATTACATGGGAATGGACATGAATATTATGCTTATCTGTCAGTCAGTCATGGCGTCGATGAGAGCGTCGTGATGGTGTAGCTGTTTGTATTGCTGACAGTGTATTGTGATTAGAGGTTCAAAAGCACGATCAACTGAGGGCGGAAAATAGATGTTAACTGGTTGGTGTTCGTGAAGGCTCTGGTGTTTCTCAAAGGCACACCTCGCTGCCTTGGCAAACGCCAGGAGCCCAAATTATCGTACCGCATCTAGGTTACTCTACCGTATACGATAAATGATATTAATATACACGATAAATTCATATATCCAACTTCACGACATTGCTATCCTCTATCCATAAAACACTACTCTTCCCACTACATATCATACATGTAACACCATACACCTTACCCAATAAATATGGCAGTACAATTGTTAAGAGCAAACCTGGTGGTCCCTCGGATATCCACCCCCGGCAGGGTTGGGTCATTGACACAGGGCTCTCCCGGTCGTCATCATGCGACTGTGTCAAGAGCATTGCAACGTCCCAAAGCTGCTCGTCGGTGCAGCTTTTTCTTTAGCAATATAAGGGGACTTCACTCTAACATCAATTCTGTACACCAATTTCTTCAAGCAGAATCCCCTACTCTCCTTTTTTTTGACAGAGACTCAAGTAACATCCACATCTGACACGTCTAGATTTAATTTTCCAGGTTATCAACTGCTCCAAAATGTCAGACCTAAAGGAGGTGTATGTTGCTTCGCAAAATCTGAAATTGCCCTGGAGGAGGTTACTAGTTTCAATTGTCCCTATTTTGATTATTCTATATACAAATTAATTTCTGCTGGTAAATTTAAATACATATGTTGCATCTACCGTTCCCCAAATACTCCTCCAGAGCAAAGTCTTTTTGATTCTCTGTCCTCACAACTCAGTGTCCTCAACTTAAATGCTTCTTCTGAAATCACTGTGTTGGGTGATTTTAATGTCCATAATGTTGAATGGCTCACTCATTCAGCCAGGACTGATGATGCTGGTCTTGAATGTGAGCTATTTGCAGACTCATTTAATCTCACTCAACTAGTCAACCAACCCACCCGTGTACCAGATAATCCTAATCATAATTCCCACCTACTGGACTTATTTTTTACAACCAATTCAGAAAATGATGATGTTGCAGTGAGGTCCCCGCTTGGATCTTCTGATCACTGTCTGATACAGGCCACCTGTCTATCAGCTACCACACCTTCCCACTCTGAACCTGTTTTGGTGACTAAATGGCATTACGATAGGGCAGACTGGGAGGGTCTTCAAGGTTTCTTTATTGATATTCCCTGGACCTCTTTCTTTTCTAATGATGCACACTCTACCTTGAGCCACATACAAGATTTTGTAAAAATTGGAATGGAAACTTTTATTCCTCATCAAAAGTACAGTAAAATATCTAATTCACCTAAATGGTTTGACCATAATTGTGCTAGAGTAACTGAACAAAAAGCAATAGCCTACAATGCATACACAAGATCAAAAACACATGAAGCCTTTAATTACTTTAGAAACATCAGAAATCATGCCAAAACTGTATTAAACCTAACTAAATCAAACTTTCTCCACAAGCAGGCAAATAAACTTCTAAATAATCCAAATGATAACAAATATTTTGGTCTACTCTTAACTCATTTAAATCTAACTTCACTACTGCTTCATCCATTCCACCATTAAAATCTCCGACTGGCAATCTTGTAAGTGACCCACGAGGTAAAGCTAACCTTCTTGCGGATATTTTCTCCACCAACTCAACCTTAGATGAAATAAATCAAGATGTCCCTGTACTTAATTTTAATTCGCCTGAAATTCCCTCACTTAAGATCCACACCAGACATGTCAAAACTATTTTGCAGAATCTCTCAGTAGATAAGGCTCCTGGTCCAGATGAAATTCCTCCAATCGTACTTAAGAATTGCTCCTTGGTGCTCGCTCCTGTATTGGCAAAAATTTTCCGTCTGTGTACTCATACCTCATGCTTCCCAGTACCCTGGAAGAAGCAAACATCCATCCAGTTCCTAAAAAAGGTGCCTCTTCAGATCCATCAAACTACAGACCAATAGCTATAACTTCCACTCTTGGTAAAGTCTTTGAAATTATATTAAATAATCACATAATTAAGCATCTTCAGAATAATAAATTAATCAGTGATAGGCAATATGGTTTTAGACGATGTCGATCAACTGCAGACATGCTTTGCCTTCTTACGCATCAAATCAACCAAGCTACAGACCAACATGGTGAAACACATACAATAGCACTGGATATATCAAAGGCATTTGATAGAGTCTGGCATCAATCCTTATTGTCGAAGATGTCACACTACGGCCTTGCATCATTAGTTCCACTAATTTCTTCTTATCTTCATAACAGAAAAATATGTGTAATGGTAGATGGCCTTTATTCTCAATTTCACTCAATAAATGCTGGTGTTCCCCAGGGATCAGTTTTGGCCCCAATTCTGTTCCTCATTCATATCAATGATCTCATATCTACCACTCATAATCCAATACATTCCTACGCAGATGACTCAACACTCCACAGTTCCTTCACATTTACCAATTCTTTCACCCAACCCGATCTTATAAATTCAAAAATAAACACTGCAATTTCTCTGAACCAGGACCTTTCTAGAATTAATGGATGGGGACAAAAGAATCTAGTTTCCTTTAATGCACAGAAAACCAAGTACAATCAATTTTCTAACCGACAGAATCTCACTGACTCCCATATATTTTTTAACGATGTAAATATTCCCACTTCCCCTAGTATTGACATTCTCGGTGTAACATTAACTACTAACTTGAGCTGGACACATTATGTTAGAGGCATTGCTAAGAATGCCTCTAAAAAACTGGGACTCCTGTACAGAGTTCGAGAATTCTTCACTGACGAGCAGTTGGCCGTGATATATAAAAGTCATGTGCGTTCTCAGATGGATTACTGTTCACCTCTGTGGGGTGGAAGTGGAGTGGTTGCATTGAGGCAGTTAGACAAAATTCAAAATAAAGCTATTAGATTAATCAATAACCCTGCAATCACACAGGACCTTCCTACATTATCCATACAAAGAAACGTTGCATCCCTTGCATTATTCTACAGTTATTTTCACAGCAATTGTTCCGAGGAACTTGCTTCAATTGTGCCGCCTCTCCACATCTTTCCCCGTAGAACTAGGGCAGCAGAGAGCGCCCATGAATTTACACTTTCTCCTCCACAATGCAGAACTTCTGCTTATCAGAATTCATTTATCCCCAGAGCTACTACTCTTTGGAATTCACTTCCCTCGAATTGCTTTCCACAAACTTACAATCTACAAATGTTTAAATCCAGTTGTTACAAACATTTTATGAATGGAGGATGCCTTTAGGCACATGGACCTTTTTGTTTTGTCTGTGTTTTTCCTTCCTCCGTTCATTGTCTCTTAAAAAAAAAAAAAAAAAAATATATATACTACATAAGACCATGGCAATATTGCTTAATAACATATTAGGCCTTTTACAACTTAACTTATTTACAATCTTATAATATACGATCTACTCGTCCTACGCCGGGCTGTAGGAACGTCAGTGACGTCACAGAGACATACGGGATCACAAATGAGTCATATTCTATCGTATTTATACGATAATAGGTATATATCTTTCAACTATTTAATGTGTCTTCCATCTACCAGAAGAAATAACTTCTTTTCATTGTATATCCATTTTCCTTTATCCCCTTCTGTACCGGCGATGTCTTTTGAATTTTAATCTTGCTTTTGTGCAGTTTTAGATGGATCTTAGGTATTAAAAAGAGTTAAGTGAGATAGTTCGAAGTCTGTTCATTGTTGGAGGCCCTTTTTGTACAGAATAAAATCGTCTAATAATAGCTAGAATAACATTAAAAGAAAGGCTCCGGTACATAAGGTATCAGTACTAAATTGAATACGCCTTCTCATGATGGTTTAGATAGATATTCCCTTCCTCCTATTCTCTTTTATCTCGCTCTCTCCTTCCCCGGTCTGCTGTTTTAGTTTTGTGTGTATGTGTTTTAGTTCCAGGCTTGTAAACACATTCATTGCCAAGGTGACCCAACCTCTTTTGTGGGTTACAATGGTCTTGATACTTTATTGTGGAGGCGGAAAGACTTGGGCCGGTAGTTGGGTTGGGAAGGTAAGTGGAAAGAAGAAGAGACAGAGGAAGTAGAGAAAACAATACTAAGTTTCTAGAGGCACGTTTGGAGGATTTGGAGATACATGGAGGAAGAGTGGAATTGGAGGTACAGATAATGGTTGAAGACATGGGGGAAGGAAAGGGAATAACATGGATAATAGACTACTGACAGCAAACCCTTCTCTGTATCCTCCTACTATCTCTATTCCCTGTGTCAAGCCAAAGGTGGATGTTGCGTATACCTAAGCAACAATCTTGCTTTCTCTCGTGTTCCGAACTTTGATTCTTCTGTATTCTTAACTCTCTGGCTAAAGTTTTCTTGTCACTCTCAAACTAAATATTTCTGCGCTGTTTATCTCTCCCCTAATTCTACCGACTATACAAAATTCTTTGACTATCTAACATCTAAAGTGGAACACATTCTATGCATCTCTCCTTTCGCAGAAATCTTCATCTTAGGAGATTTCAATGTTCACCACCGCCAATGGCTCTCCTATATTTCCACTGACCAACCTGGTGAACAAGCCTTCATCTTTTCTATCCTAAATGACCTAGAACAATTAGTCCAGCAACCCACCCGTATCCCATGCCGCTTCGGAGATCGGCCCAACATTTTAGACTTATTTCTAACCTCTAACCCTTCTGATTATACTGTAAATCTTTACTCTCCTTTCTGCTCCTCCAACCATAAACTTATCTCTGTCACCTATCCTATCTCTCCAGTATGGCCACTCGATCCTTCCAGCCAGTGGCGCTTGTGGTACTTTGGCGCTGCCGACTGGGAGGCTCTTCGGCATTACTTCTTTGATTTCCCATGGAATGACTTTTGCTTCCCTGGAGAGTGCTGAAAGAATTGCCGAGGTAATCCTCTCGGGCATGGAAGCATGCATTTAATTTTCTTTCTTTCAGTCTAATGCCAACAAATCTTGGTTTACTCACGCTTGTTCTACTACTGCAATAAGGAGAAAGCATTCAAACGGTACCGTCGCCTTCAAACTCAAGAATATCATGCTTACTATGTTTCTGTCCGGAATCAAGTCTAATCCGTTCTTCGCCTCGCTAAATATTCTTTCATCAATATTAAATGCATTGAACTATCAAACTCTAGCTCTTCCCAAGCCTTCTGGCATCTAGCCAAAAACCTTTCCAACAAGTTTTTCTTCTTCGTCTTTCCCTCCTCTTTTCCACCCTGACGGCACCACCGTCACTTTTACCTCTAACAAAGCTGAACTCTTCGTCCAAACTTTCGCTAAAAACTCCACTTTGGATGATTCTGGTGCTCCATCCCCTCTCTCCTACTTATGCCTAACATCATAATATCTTTCAAGGATGTACTTTCCAACTCCGGTGTTTCTCAGGTATTACATAATAGTAGTACTCCTGACTTAAAGAAATGCTAATCACGCTTTATAATAATGTTCCTTCATTGAATGTGTTGTGGGTGTGATATTGCTGGTACTAATATCCTACAACTACAAACATTATATAACTGGCAACCAACTCATCTCCCGTTGCCCAGCGAAGCTCCTACTCCATGTCATCCTCCCCGCCACATATTTTAAACCTTAGTTGCTTGACTGCTAGGCTCTGAACTGGGGTCGAAGAGAGCATATGGTTATAGATTTTTTTTTACTCAAAATTATACGATAGTTCACTGGTGTAAGTTATTGTCATAAGTCGCGTTACACCCTGTATATATACAGTATATGGATGAATAATAGCATATGAATTGCGAGGAAAGATGAAGTTGTAAGAATCAGAAGATATATTGTGTGATGGCAGGTATTACTAACAAGGGTAGGCAAGCTACAGCCATATGAATGATATTGGGGATGGGAAAGGGGAGGAGGTCTGTATTATTAACCCTTTCGCTGCGGGTGACGTTCTGGAATGTTTTGGCAAGTTACAGCAATTTCCAGGCTTTAAAAGCCTGTAAAAACCGTAGAAATCGAGTGTCAGTGGGCGGGAGCGTGAGGGGCCCACCTCCGACCCTCAGAGCAGCGAGCGGCTCACTGAGGTAGACTGTGTCTCGTGCGGGTCTCTCACTGCCTCTCACAACAGTGTTGCCGAGCGAGCGAGTGCTAACAAATAGCGGGTTTCCCGCGTTTCTATGGCACCGCTGCGGTTGAACCAGGCCACGTACGAGGCCCGTTCTGGCCTCATTTTTAAGCTATTTTCACCTAGTTTTCGGCAGAGTACAGTTCATTTAATGCAGATGCTTGATTTATCATTCAGGAGTGCCTGAATATGCCCTAAATAGCCCAAAACACTCCGCAGAGAAAGGGTTAATGATGAAAAAATATATATATATTTTGTTTTCTATGTGATTGAGGGAGGCAAAAGGCAGAACTGCCTATAGCGAGTGCCTCCCTGATAGTTGAAAGAGTGACAGGGCCAAAATCAAGGGACGTTCGAGCCAAAATGCCTGGACACATGGATTTTGAAGCAATTTAAGTCATAAGAAGAGGGAAAGACTGATTCTGGGAGAGAGTTCCAGAGCTCAGCTGTTGAGTAGAAGAAAGTTTGAGTAATGTTTCACTCTCGGATTGGAGAGTTGCACAGAGTAGGGGTGGGATTGAGTTGCAAGACGGGTATCACGTGCCCTACATAAAGGAGGTGGTAAACACTGGGAAAGCACTGAGGAACACTGATTATTATAGTAGCGATAGAATAGCGAGAGAGATGCAACATTGCGGCGGAGAGAGAGAGATTGCAGGGAGTTGGTGAGTGGACGGGAGTTAATGATACAAAAGGCCTTCCTTTCAACTTTGTCTAGGAGAGCGGTGTGAGAGGAACCTCCCCACACATGTGAACAATACTCAATACAAGGACGCACTATACCTGACATGCTAGCTGATTAAAGGTCGCACTACTTGTGAGAGCGTTTACCTGGCTCAAGCGTGCGCGCCCTACCCGTGTGTCTCACTTACACTGCCTGTGTACTTATTGTACTTCTCAATTCGCTCATCCTCTCTTGTATCGAGATTGTACGATTATCTTTATTGTTTATTTATTCACAAAAGACACTCGACCCGCATCATTATTATTATTAAGGGTTGATGCTATACGTCACGTGTTTATTTAATTGCATATTTCCTGCTTTGTTTATTACCACAATTGAAGTATTATTGATCTCACTTTGATTTATTCTGCTTATATGTATTCTCTTCATTGCCTTATAATTCACATAATTATCAAGGTAATGCTACACCCTGAATTGCAGACATATATTCGGGAATTGAATATTGAAATGATTATGCTGCGATATCCTAAAACCAAAGCAAATAACTAAAGATACCTTTCCTATGCCTTTGAATAAACTTGTGTATATCATTCACATGTGTGTTGTTACTGAGTTCTGTAGTACCTAGTTGAATGCTTATTTGTGATATTAAGAACGTGCTCGGGAAGTCCCTGTTGGGATTATTTACGGTCTATAAGTTCAGATCTGGATTTTAGTAAAGACTATATCACAAGCTTTAACTATTATAGCCCGATAAAACACTGGCGGCAGCGGTGTCTCAATACGGCTACCAACACGAGTGTTCTTATTATAAAACAAAAATCTGTTTTCAATTAGTGTATTTACATTATTCATCATGACAACTACTAGGTCTCTTGTTATCCCGGCATTCAAGCCTGAGGATTATGATATTTATACCTACCTGGAAATAGTCAAACCAGCCCTGGACATTATGTTCGGAAACGAGGACGCTTCCAAGATCCATACAATTGTGGTGAAATTAGAGAAGTATGCAACTAAAGTGTCGGGGTATGTGCACAACAATATGCCGGGGTTAACCTGGGCGCAGTTTGAGGTATATGTAAGAACCGCAATCAATCCAGTTTTGGGACAAACCATAGCTGACAAAAAGTTCCATGAAGTAAAGTATACAGGAGACTTGGATGATACTGTTGAGAAATTGCAACAGATCGCGTTGACTCCATTTTCTGAAGAAACTACAGCGCAGAGGAAGAAAATAATCTTCAAAACATTGGTAAGGATCCTGCCTGACCCAGTGGCCGATCACTTTTCAATAGTTGAGCCAACAAACTACGACGCGGATCTACCTGTGATCAAAAGAATCATGGCATTGAGAAAGTCCAGGGAACAAGCCACCAAAATTGCTGTGATAAATAAAGACACCACCCACCCCTCTACCAACACAATACCCAGCAGTAGTCCAGTAGCTCCTCGGGCAGCAGACAAAGCAGAGGACTGGGCCCGAATTCGTCCAGCAAACTGGAAACCCTGTTCCGGGCCTTGCCTGCTCTGGTCTATCAAGAGGTCTTTCAACGAGCTCACGAGGAAGAGGACAAGGACTCCAAGTTGGTGGGCGCAGATTCCCTGGATCAAGCCGCGCCAGATCACTACTATTATCGACGACGGGACGGCCGGAATTGAAGAAGGAGAAGCGGAAGGAGAACTTGACACATATCAGCCTGAAATCATCCAGCCAGAGCCACAGGATTTTTAGGCTGCCCCCCCCAAAAAAAATAGTCGTAACCATGGCGGGGGCTCATTACGGGACATCGGATGACGGACTACCGGTGTACCACAAAATCACGCTGAATGGGGTGAAAGTTCGACTCCTCATTGATACGGGGACTCCTCATTGATACGGGGCTTCCCGTTCTTGCTTATTCCTTCCATTTTTCCAAAAACATAAGCATGTTTTTGGACAAATGCAATCTTCCTCCATAATACTAATTAGTACCAATGATCAGGTTATTCCCAACCTTGGTCCCTTTATATGTTAACACCCCTTATCCCATTCACAGAGTTCATCACTCTTTTGTGATATACATCCCCAGTGAGTCTAAATATGATGGATATTTAGGTCTCGATTTGTTGATATCTTTAGGTGCCTCCATTAATTGTAGGCACAGAACATTATCCTTTGATCCACCTTCCAAACCTGAAAAAAAACACTTCTAATGACAACTTGAAGCAGCTAAAATCCACAACTTTGCATATATCACTACCTATCACTGCTGCACCCAAAAGTAATCAAGATAGTATCCCCCTTCAAACACATCCCGTCTTAATGTCAAAACCTCAAATTGCGAATATAGACATATCTTACGTACTATTAAATAATAAACGAGGAACTAAAATAACACTAGCTTTATTATACAGACCCCCATCTCAATCAGTGCAAACTGACAGTGAAATTTATGAACAAATTGCAGAAATATCTAACATACAAGATACCGTAATTCTTGGCGATTTGAACTTACCCGTGACTAAATGGGGCGATATTCTTACTTCACACTCTGGACACGACCTCTATGCTAACTTGCAAGAGAGTTCACTTTTTCAATTTGTACAATCTCCGACCCGTGGTAATAATGTGCTTGACCTTGTACTCGCAACAAAAGAAGAATTAATACAGAATTTGAATGGTGGTGATGAATTAAGTAACAGTGACCATAATACGATAACTTTCACTTTAAAGTTTACTAGTAACAAATCAAATAGCAGCATTGAGAAAGTCCCTGATTTCAAGAAAGCAAATTTTCATAAACTTAAATAAAAGCTTAAAGAAACTGACTGGAGCTTTCTGACTAACAATAACGACATAAATACATCTTAGGAGTGTTTCACAACCACTTACCTTAAGGCAGTGCAAGACTGCATACCATCGAAAATACGGCGTCCAGGCCATAATGATAAGCCCAAATGGTGGAATAAAGATATTTCAGACTGTCTGCTTGCTAAAAAATGTGCTAATGATAGATTAAAATCCTCACAAAATGACAAAAGAACGGGTGAAATTTGTAGAGCTACGACGCAAAGCCAAAAAGTTAATTAAGCAAAGTAAAAAGAACCTGGAGTTACATGTTGCGAATCAAAGTAAAACAAACCCGAAAGAATTCTATAGTTATATCAGAAAGAAAAAAGTAGTTACTTCAACTGTTGGACTGTTAGTCGATGAAAATGGAGAATACACCAAAGACGAAGTACAAATGAGTAATGCCCTCAATACTGTATGTATATGATTTACCTTGTACATTATCACTTTCATATCTAGTACAGTCACTTATACATATGTAATATCTCTCTATGAGTAAGATTCATGTTAGCATCCAGGCAGTCATATTAGTTATGTCATATAGCCACTCTGGCAACTCAAGCCTGGGGCTCCTCTCACCAGAGGGCCAATACATGTTTGTGTACCACGAGACAGAGCTATCACCCTGTAGGCTCTGCTTCGTGCCTGTATCCCATATCCTTCTCAATAAGAACCTATATATCTACAGCGTGTCTACTTACTCCCCAACCCAAGATAGGCCTGTTGTGCATCTATGGAGTTAGCTGGGACACACATAACATGGCGCAGTGTGTATTAAGAGAAGTTTATGTGGATTTCGCCAGACGCCGCCAGCCGCCATTGTCCACACACCCTGCATCCCAGCCACCGTCTCATTGCTTGGATTACAGTGATATAGTGCTCAACAGTGCGGTGCCGACGTTCCCAGTACAGTGCCAGTGATATTATATGTGCCAGTGCTATATTGTGTGCTTTATTTTATATGTATTGTGTGTGGCATAAGCATAACGCCCGCACAAGACCGAGCCACGAGAGAGCGGGGCGTGCGATCCTCCCCCTCTGACTGCCAGCAAGATACTGAGGTGAGGGAGGCCGCACACCACCGCTCGGTACATACGCACGCACACACACTGGGCACACACACAACTGGCAAACTTTTATTTCATCACCCAAGCATTCCCTTCAGTGCTAATTGTAATTGGGTTTTATTACATTGGTGAGGATACAGCTGGTGTGTATTCTAAATATTCTGCTGTTTTTGCCAGTCATTTTGATACCCCACTTGTATATGTGAGAGGCTAATAACTGTGTGTTTGTTATCTCCCTGTCTGTCTGTCACCCACACAAGATGTCAGACTCTGGTGATGTACAGGACGAAGGGGCAGGAACAAACTTGCCTTGTGATGGGGAGGAATACACACCTTATTATCAGCACCCTCAGTCCCCAACCACACCTTCAGCCCCTTCTTCAGCTGATTTCCTGTACTTTTTCAAATACCTGGAGGAGTCTCGCAGGTATGATGAGCAGAGGAGACAAGAGGAGGAGGCCCGCCGAGATCGTGTCCTGGAGGAGTCTCGCAGGCATGATGAGGCTATAAGGAGACAGGAGTTCCAGAGCTTATTTCAGCTGTTGGCTCGCACCAGGACCCCTCCCGACTCCTCCACACCTGCTGGTCACCTTGGCGGACAGCAGCCACATTCTTCCCCACATCCCTCAAACAATCCTCCACCACAGAAGGCTACGGCCCAGACACCACCACCATTGAAGCCTGACGCTACATTCCAGATGTTCCGGGAGTGGAGGAGACGCTGGGATGACTATGCTGTCATGGTGGACCTGTCCAACCTGCCTGCGGCCAAACAGATGATACAACTACGCATGTGCCTGACTCTCGAGACACAGCGTGTCTTAGAACACACCCTCCAGATCGCTCCCTCCACAGACAAGACGGTTGAAGAGGTGTTGGACGCCCTGCAGCTTCATATCAAGAGTCTAAGGAATGAGGCACTCCGGCGTCGTGAATTGTTGAGCTGCAGACAGCATGAAGGGGAAACTTTTGCAGAGTTCTACGTCCGCCTCAAACGTCTCGCAGAAGAAGTGGATGTGTGCCCTGGTAACTCACCCATCTGTGTGGAGACACAACTCAAGACTATCATCCTCATGGGCCTCAGGGACAAGGAGTTAGTCCAGAAACTCATCGCCCTGGACTCCAAGTCAATACTACAGGATGTCGTCACTACGTGCCGCTCGTATGAGGCTGCCAAATCTGCGACCACGGCCATTAGTGCGCCCCATGAACAAGTAAGGGCCGTCTCTTCATACAAGAAAAACAAGAAACAGGGCAGTGACAGGACCCAACCCCCCAAGCCTCCATCGAATGCAGCTGATGCCTGCCAGAGTTGCGCTCGCCGACACGGGCCTGACAAGTGTCCCGCTGCTGGCAGCACCTGTAACAGCTGTGGGCGCCACGGTCACTGGGCTCGGACAGCTAAGTGCCCTGCTCAAAAGGTTCAGTGCCGCATCTGTTGTCTTCTGGGGCATTATGACAAGTGTTGTCCGTCGACTAAGAAGAAGGAAAGACGCCAAGGTGGCCCCCCAGGCGATACGGGTGCCCCCTCCAACTCTGGCAAGCCCCCCCGACGCTAGGAGTAATAGCTGTCGTCAGGTGGGATCGACTCCTTCTACAGCTTCGACGCCGCAACCCATCTGTGTTACCCTCTCCTTTGGCGACGCTACATCCCGCCTACGGATGTTACCGGACACGGGCGCCGACGTCACCGTGATTGGCCGGCGTCACCTTGAGGATTTGGCTATCCCCATGAGCAGCCTGCGAGCCCCTTCGCCCACGACAACGTTCACGGCGGACGGCTCCCCGATGGCACCTGCTCTGGGGGTATTTCAGGCTACCCTCACCCTGGGACAGAGAGTGTGTACTGCCCTGATCCATGTGCACGAGGGTGTCCAGACTCCTCTGCTTTCATACAGCCACTGCAGGGAGTTAGCCATCATACCTCTG
This sequence comes from Paralithodes platypus, assembly GCA_032716605.1. Classification (NCBI taxonomy): domain Eukaryota; kingdom Metazoa; phylum Arthropoda; class Malacostraca; order Decapoda; family Lithodidae; genus Paralithodes; species Paralithodes platypus. Next base: position 9,029,647 of record CM064515.1, on the reverse strand, counting down.
GCATTCCCAACGCCCATACAAGAGGTCAAGCACGTCAACAGGTGTAAGGCTACACCACTTCCAGTCTCCACGTCGCCCGCTGAAGCCAAGAATTACTTCCTGCGGGAGTTTAGCGACGTGTTGATGTCCAAAGACGACCTAAAGACTGTGCCCCTCAAGCCTATGGTGGGTCAACCCATGAGGATCCATCTTAAAGAGGGAGCTGAGCCCTTTGCCATCCATACTCCCCGACAGATTCCCTTTGCCTTTAGGGACCAAGTCAAGCGAGAGTTGGAGTCCATGGTGGCCCAGGGCATCATCAAGCCTGCTGGAGACAACCCCTCAGAATGGTGCCACCCCCTCGTCGTTGTTGGTAAGGACAGCGGAGGAGTGCGCATCACCGTCGACCTCTCCAAACTCAACAAACACGTGTCCCGACCAGCTCACCCTTCGCCTACTCCCTCCGCAGCAGTTCGTGGTGTCGACCGAGGAGCTCGCTACTTCACCACTGCGGACGCCCTCTGTGGTTACTGGCAGATGGAGTTGGCTGAAGAGGACCAGCACCTGACCACCTTCATCACGCCGTATGGACGCTTCAAGCATTGCAGAGGACCCATGGGATTCACAGCTACGGGCGACGCCTTCTGCTACAGGGGTGATATGGCTCTACAAGGTGTGCAGAGGTGCGCTAAGGTCGTGGATGACATACTGCTGTACGATGAGGACTACAAGTCTCACCTCGACCGCATCCATGAAGTGCTGACTAGGTGCCGCAAGTTCGGGATTACCCTCAACAAGAGCAAGTTTGTGGTTGCCGCACCTTCAGTGGACTTCTGTGGATACACCCTCTCAGGGGATGGTATTGCGGCTGACACGAGCAAAGTGGCTGCAATCGGGGACTTTCCAGCACCAACCAACTTGACCGACCTCAGGTCATTCCTGGGTCTGGTCAACCAGCTGGCAGAGTTTACCCCTGACATCGCCGCCGCCGCTCAGCCCCTCCGCCCTTTGATGAGCCCCAAGAGGACATTTGTGTGGACTCCTGACCACGATGAGGCCTTCAGGCGAGTCAAGTTAGCCCTCATCAGTCCTCCTGTTCTCGCACACTTCGACCCAGACCTACCCACCATTCTTCAGACTGATGCATCGCGACTCAACGGCATTGGGTATGCCCTCTTGCAGGACCACGGCAGTGGCCACCTGCGGCTCATCCAGTGTGGCTCTCGGTTCCTGGCGGACGCTGAGACCCGCTATGCTACTATCGAGTTGGAGATGTTGGCTGCTGTTTGGGCCATGTCCAAGTGTCGACTGTATTTACAGGGTCTACAGGATTTCACACTGATGACTGACCACCGCCCCCTCATCCCTATCATCAATCACTACACGTTGGACGCTGTGGAGAATCCCCGCCTCCAACGCCTGAAGGAGAAGACCTCACCCTATATCTTCAAGGCCGTGTGGCGTGCCGGCAAGTTGCTCTGCATCCCTGATGCCCTGTCTCGAGCCCCGGTCAGCCGCCCCACGCCAGAGGATGAGATCGCTTGTGCCGACGCCGCCACCTACCTCAGGACTATAGTGACAACCAAGGACGTTATCAACTCAGGACGATCTTCGGCATGATCTTCGGCACCAGACGCAGACAGGACGCTACAGGATCTCCGGGTCGCGGCAAGAGCGGACCCTGCGTATGTTCGTCTACTCGACTGTGTGACCTCAGGATTCCCTGCCAACCGATACGACCTTCACAATTCCTTGCTTCCAATCTGGAAGATACGGGACGAACTCTACGCTGATGATGACCTCGTCCTGTATGGACCTCGGATCGTGGTTCCTGCAGCCCTCCGCCGACGCACCCTACAGCATCTTCATGACGGCCACCGTGGTGTGGAGGCCACTAAACGCAGGGCGAGGCAGGCTGTCTTCTGGCCGGGGATAGATTCCGACATCACCAACACTGTTCAAGCGTGTGAGTCGTGCCAGATCCTTCAGCCTAGCCTCCAGAAGGAACCACTCATGAATGATGACAACCCTACAAGGCCCTTTGAGTCTGTGTCGGCCGACTTTTTCATGGTCGCCGGGAAGTCTTTCCTGGTAGTCGTCGACCGTCTCTCGGGGTGGCCTGTTGTTGTCCCCTGCACAGGCGACACAACCGCCTCTGCGACCATCAGGATATTCTGTCGCTACTTCCGGGAAGTTGGTGTGCCCCTTCATCTGAGGACCGACGGGGGCCCACAATTCACCAGCCACGAGTTCCGGGACTTTATGAAGCGATGGGAAGTTCGTCATGTGGTAACATCACCGCATTACCCACAGGCGAACGGCCATGCCGAGGCTGCGGTGAAGTCTCTCAAGCACCTCACCTTAAAGACTGCACCCTCTGGCAACATTGACTGTGAGGATTTCGACCTGGGTCTCTTGGAACTCCGGAATACTCCAAACTTCACAGGCCGCTCCCCAGCCCAGTTCCTGTATGGTCATCCTCTTAGGACATGTCTCCCGGCCCATCCCAAGTCCTTTGCTGCGGAATGGCAAGCCGAGGCCGAGGACTGTGATAGACATGCAGCCGACCGTGCCGAGCAGGTTAAGACCCGGTACGATGAGCACGCACAGCCCCTTCCCAGGTTACGTGTCGGCCAGCAAGTGCGGATTCAAGACCCGACCACGAAACGCTGGGACAAGGTGGGGGTTGTGATGAGCCTTGGCAGGTCACGGGCCTATGAGGTACGTCTCCCTAGTGGCCGTGTGTGGTGGCGGAACCGTCGATTCCTCCGCCCCGTGCCCGTGGCCCCTTTCAATGACGCTGAACAGTCCTTAGCTTCTGACCCCCAAGTTACCCCACGTCGATCAGAATGGCTCAGTAGGAAAGAGTCCGCTCGAGAATGAACTGCGAGCGTGAGGGGGGAGGGAGGTGTATGTATATGATTTACCTTGTACAGTATCACTTTCATATCTAGTACAGTCACTTATACATATGTAATATCTCTCTATGAGTAAGATTCATGTTAGCATCCAGGCAGTCATATTAGTTATGTCATATAGCCACTCTGGCAACTCAAGCCTGGGGCTCCTCTCACCAGAGGGCCAATACATGTTTGTGTACCACGAGACAGAGCTATCACCCTGTAGGCTCTGCTTCGTGCCTGTATCCCATATCCTTCTCAATAAGAACCTATATATCTACAGCGTGTCTACTTACTCCCCAACCCAAGATAGGCCTGTTGTGCATCTATCGAGTTAGCTGGGACACACATAACAAATACCTTCTTTGCATCAGTTTTTACAACCGAAGACCTCAGTGATATCCCTACACCATCGCCGATTCAGATTGATAATTCAGATGTTCTAAGCAATATCACCGTTACAGAGAGTGAAGTATTGAATTGTTTAGATAAACTCAAGGTAAATAAAACGCCTGGACTTGATACAATCTCGCCTAGAGTTCTAAATGAAGCTAAGGATGAGCTCTCCAAACCACTGACATTGCTATTCAATGAATCCTTGCAGTCTGGGACTATGCCTGATCAGTGGAAGCTAGCCAACGTAACACCGATATTCAAAAAAGGCAGCAAATCCCTACCCCGTAACTATCGTCCAATTAGCTTAACCTCAATTGTATGTAAAATGCTAGAAATGGTCATAAGAGACAGACTCGTAAATCACTTAGAGGCAAATAACTTACTTAAGATAGTCAACACGGCTTTTGTAAAAAACGTTCCTGTTTAACAAACCTCTTAGACTTCTTCGACGATATCCTCAACCTCTACGATGAGAGTAAAGCTGTAGATATTATATACCTTGATTTTCAAAAGGCCTTTGACAAAGTTCCCCACAAACGTTTACTGCTAAAACTAAAAGCGCATGGAATACAAGACGGTGTGTTGAAATGGATAGAAAATTGGCTCAGCGACAGAAAGCAAAGAGTAGTCATAAACGGTAAGGCATCTAAATGGACCAATGTAAGTAGCGGGGTACCCCAGGGATCGGTACTAGGACCAATTCTCTTTCTAATTTACATCAACGACATAGATGAGGGTCTCACCTGTACAATCTCAAAATTTGCTGACGATACAAAAATTGCAAATAGCGTACTCTCAAAAGAACAAGTTGACGATATGCAACACAATCTAGATAAATTGTCATGTTGGGCCCAAATTTGGCAAATGAGTTTCAATGCGGATAAATGTAAAGTACTACATATCGGATACCTAAATGAGAAAGCAAACTATTCGATGAATGGCACTCAGCTTAAGAATGTAAACAGAAAACCGATCTGGGAGTAACAATATCGAGTAACCTAAAACCGAGTCAACAATGTTCAGAAGTTGTTAAGAAGGCAAACAAAATAATTGGCTTTATAGGCAGGTCATTTGAGCATAAATCCAAAGAAGTTATCCTAACCCTTTACAATTCCTTAGTCCGCCCTCTTCTGGAATACTGCGTTCAATCCTGGTGCCCTTATTACCAAAAAGATATAAACAAGCTAGAACGAGTTCAACATAGAGTTACCAAAATGATACCTAGCCTAAAGAACAAACCATACGAAGAGCGTTTTTAGAGAATTAAATCTATTTCCTTTAACCCAGCGCAGATTAAGAGGTGACTTAATTCATGTGTTAAAAATCATCAAAGGCATCGACAATATGAACTGTAGTGAATACTTCACTATCGACCAATCTAATTACACGCGGGGAAACGGTTGCAAAATTATTGGTAAATCTTTTAACTCACACGAATCTAAGAATTTCTTCTTCAATCGAGTTGTCAACTTGTGGAATGGGCTTCCCCGAGACGTTATAGACTGCAGCACCGTTGATTCATTTAAACTCCGCTTAGGCAAATATCTCGCATCAAACCCGCGACTGACTGCGTTTGTAAATGAATAACTTTATTTTATCCCCCCCTCAGTTACTAACCCATCTGTCCCCTACTAACTTCCTAATCCTGCCACGGACATTAGTTCCAGGGCAGTAGTTCCCTTTCCAATGTTCCCTTACCCACTCTAAACCACTGTTTGGACACTTGATCCTCAGTGTTTTGGAGGACAAGCAGCCTAGAAGGGTCAGTAGACCTGTTGTTGCTTGATTTCCTTTGTACTCCTTTGTACATGTAATTTATCAAGGTATAGTCTCCTCCTCCATTACAGTTCCCCCTCATCACGAAAAATGGGTACCAGGATTGACGACTCTCTCGACTCATTACTTGGTGCGAAATGGCTCACCACTCTGGACCTGTAAGCTGGCTACTGGCAAGTACCTGTCTTACCTGAACATCAACAAAAATAGCATTTTCCACCAGCCAAGGACGCCTGTACGAGTTCACTGTACTACCTTTTTGATTATGCAATGGTCCAGCTACCTTTTCAAGATTGATGGAATCGGTATTGCAAGGTTTAACCCGGGAAACCTGCCTGGCATACCTAGATGACATCAGTGTGTTCGGTAAAACCTGAGCAGAACATCTACAAAGACTACAACAAGTATTCTAAAGAATCCGAGAGGCTAACCTAAAACTAAAGCCTGGAAAATGCACTCTAGCTAAAACCAAGGTCAACTTTCTGGGACACATTGTTTCTGGAGAAGGAATTTCACCTGACCCTAGTAAACTTGAAGCAATCAGTAAAATCACCCCTCCCATTAACGTAAAAGGTGTTCGTGCTTTCCTTGGCCTAGCTTCATATTACAGAAGATTTGTGAAGAACTTTGTCACCATTGCCAAACCACTACATGACCTTACAAGGAAAGAAGAGCCCTTCTTGTGGACTGATATACGACTTCAAGCCTTCATTGATCTCAAGAACAAATTAGTTGGCATCTCCAGTGGTCTCATTTCCAAACTACACCAAGCCGTTTCGGTTATACACTGATGTGTCACAATTTGGTATTGGGGCCATATTAGGTCAGACCAGAGACGGCAAAGAACATAGCATTGCATGTGCCAGCCGCACCCTCAACCCGGCTGAAATTAATTACCCTGTAACAAAACGAGAATGTCTCGGCATGATTTGGGCTTTACAATATTTTAAAGCTTACCTGGCAGGAGTCAAGGTCACCGTCATCACAGATCACCACGCCCTTCAATGGCTGCGAAAATCATATACCAAAAATGCTCTGACAGTCAGGTGGAGGGAATCTCTAGAAGAGTTTGACATACAATAGCACTGGATATATCAAAGGCATTTGATAGAGTCTGGCATCAATCCTTATTGTCGAAGATGTCACACTATGGCCTTGCATCATTAGTTCCACTAATTTCTTCTTATCTTCATAACAGAAAAATATGTGTAATGGTAGATGGCCTTTATTCTCAATTTCACTCAATAAATGCTGGTGTTCCCCAGGGATCAGTTTTGGCCCCAATTCTGTTCCTCATTCATATCAATGATCTCATATCTACCACTCACAATCCAATACATTCCTACGCAGATGACTCAACACTCCACAGTTCCTTCACATTTACCAATTGTTTCACCCAACCCGATCTTATAAATTCAAAAATAAACACTGCAATTTCTCTGAACCAGGACCTTTCTAGAATTAATGGATGGGGACAAAAGAATCTAGTTTCCTTTAATGCACAGAAAACCAAGTACATTCAATTTTCTAACCGACAGAATCTCACTGACTCCCATATATTTGTTAATGATGTAAATATTCCCACTTCCCCTAGTATTGACATTCTCGGTGTAACATTAACTACTAACTTGAGCTGGACACATTATGTTAGAAGCATTGCTAAGAATGCCTCTAAAAAACTGGGACTCCTGTACAGAGTTCGAGAATTCTTCACTGACGAGCAGTTGGCCGTGATATATAAAAGTCATGTGCGTTCTCAGATGGATTACTGTTCACCTCTGTGGGGTGGAAGTGGAGTGGTTGCATTGAGGCAGTTGGACAAAATTCAAAATAAAGCTATTAGATTAATCAATAACCCTGCAATCACACAGGACCTTCCTACATTATCCATACGAAGAAACGTTGCATCCCTTGCATTATTCTACAGATATTTTCACAGCAATTGTTCCGAGGAACTTGCTTCAATTGTGCCGCCTCTCCACATCTTTCCCCATAGAACTAGGGCAGCTGAGAGCGCCCATGAATTTACACTTTCTCCTCCACAATGCAGAACTTCTGCTTATCAGAATTCATTATCCCCAGAGCTACTACTCTTTGGAATTCACTTCCCTCGAATTGCTTTCCACAAACTTACAATCTACAAATGTTTAAATCCAGTTGTTACAAACATTTTATGAATGGAGGATGCCTTTAGGCACATGGACCTTTTTGTTTTATCTGTGTTTTTCCTTCCTCCGTTCATTGTCTCTTTAAAAAAAAAAAAAAAAAAAAAAAAAAATTGTGTATCGACCAGGAAAGTTGCATACTAATGCTGATGCACTCTCTCGTCTACCTTTATCACCCTCCAAATCTGCACCTCACCACGACGAACCACCACACACTATTCTTGCAATTCACCATCAGGACTCATCAAACAACAGTCAACAAGACCTTCTGCAAGCCTATCAACAACAAAACAAACCAGACTGGATGCCAAGAAAGATATTCAACCAATTAACCAGACAATCTCTTTACCTTGGAAGGTAAAACTGTGATCACTCCACAAGCTGCATTACCCACCATGCAGTCCATCCATATAGATAATGGGATCCATCTGGCACAAAGAAAACTCATCTCCACCTTCCAACAAGTTTAATGTACTCCATCCCCTTACGTCACCGCCAAACGCATCACTGAGTCATGCAAAGCATGTGCGTTGGGTAAGGACAGAACCCGCAGAGCTGGTCCATCCAGAAAGTTAGTTGCCTCCAAACCTTGGCAATTGCTTGCAGTAGACGTAATGGGCCCATTGGACAATAGTCATGGTTTCAAGTACATCATCACTTTTGTGGACACATACTTCAAGTATGTCATTGCATGTCCAACAAAAGAACATTCAGCCATTTCTGTAGCTGAAGCTCTTATTCAACGTGTCTTCCCTTATTTGGACTACCAGAAGCAATTCATTCAGATAATGCCCCAGAATTTACCAGTCACATATGGTCACAGTTATCTATGACGTGTGGTTTCAAAATAAGCCATTCCTCCCCATACTGGCCTCAGGGGAATTCAATCTGCGAGAGAAGCCACAGAACCATAGCCAATCAAATCCTAAGCCGGTTGCAACAAATGGATTCCAAAGATTGGTCCAGTCAAGTCAAGATTGTGCAATGGGTGATCAACACTTGCCCTCGAGAAGACGGAATATCACCCCATGAACGAGTATTTGGAGTGGCACCATTGCTTCTTCCCCTCCGTCATCTAGCTGCCCCGTATGAGCCCTCTTTCAATTTCGACCAGTCTTTAATACACCTCAAGAATCGACTACGACAAATTCAGTATGTGCAAGATCTTCAGCCTGATGAAACTCCCAAATCCAGCCCTCACTGTATTGGTGATCTAGTTATGGCTGCCCACTTACCAGTACCATCCAAGCTCAAACCCAGGTTTATAAGTCCTTTTGAAATTTTGTCTGTTCCAAACTGCTAGCAGGTTACCGTGAATTATTTTGGTGAGTCACGCACATATCGTAACAGGCATGTCCGTAGATTTCAGCCAATTAATGAGAATATAGTTATGCTTGCTGACCCCATTCAGAATGACACATTGCCTGCAACTAATAACCAGAATTTAGGATCCACAGAACCTGCCTTACCTGACCTCACTCTACCTATGATACCCTCACGCAGACATAGACCCTTACCTGATTTACACCCTTTACCTCATACACCCACCCCCCTGTTACAGCCACGCCCATGCCCTATTGTGTACACACCCATTCCTGTTCTACCTACACGCACTGTCTCTGCACCTCCAACCCTTCCTTCTGAAGTTGGTCATCCACCACTCTATTTACCTGTTCAGGCCTCACCATCTCTCAGTGTACCTAACGCCTCAGAATCCTCAGGTACTTTACCTACAACTCCTATAATTGCCAACATTCCTAACCTCATCACTTCACCTGTCACTTCCGCTCCTCACCCTTCCTCTTCTTTGCCTCTTTCTTTACTTGTTCCTCTTGTTTCCAGTCTTTCCAGTCCCCAATCTTATGCCTCTAAACTAAAATCTCCAGTTCCTTCCGTATCACAATCCAAAAATAAACCAGTTACACGACCTATTCCATTACTAACCAGGACCATTCCGCAGCCATCTTCTAGCTCACGTCCTTCTCCAGTAATTCGTCTCAGACAAAACATAACAAATAGACCGTCACTATCTTCTAGCTCAGCTTCCTCACCTTCCCCACAATCACGTGTTTTCCAACCTTCTCTAATTCCTACTCGATCAAATCCTACATGCACAAGATCTGGTCGGCGTGTGGTGCCCCCTCAACGATGGGCGCCTACCTTCAAGCCGACATACATCCGGCGAGATCAACCCAAACCTACCTTGCCAGCTCCACTCCTGGTCACACCAACTAGTGAGAGGTCACCACTACCTGATCCAGCCACACCTACCTCCAGGCACACATCACCAGTCAACCCCGTCTGAGTCACTACTCCTCTACATCCAGAAGTGCTCAGACCTCCTCCTACAGCGACTCCTTCAACGACTCCACCAGCGATGAAGATAAACAGTGTCTCCATTTTTTATGGCATCAAGCCAACACCAGTGAAAACCCCTAACCAACTAATACAACTAGCTGCTCACGCCAAAGTCCCTCTGCAACTAACCCTGGTCATGGACGTCGACAAGCATATGGACGTACCTACCACATTTTGGCTGCTCACTCTACAGAACCTGACACCCGTCACGAACACACCCACCACCCGATCCTACATTCTTCAATCGCGAGGTCGCGACTTTTTCCTCGCCGATAGTGGTGAAATGACGGGGTTGGTGAAGCCAAGTAGAAAAGACAGTTGCAGAATTGCCAGCCTGCAACTGGATCAACAAGAGAAACCAGCAGCACGGAATCAAAGGAGGGACAGGAGAATACAGGAGCCACCCCTTCCTTCCGGAGCTTCTCATGTTTTATGGGACCAAACAACAGTCACGAGCATGGGAAATTCTAACAGCCAATCACAGCACTGGGTTCAAACCACACCAGCCAACCACAAGACAGCATTTCCTGCATCCCCGGATCTGCAATATGATGAAGGCATGTTTATGCAAGTTAAACATCAGCGACCGGAAGCCTACAGGTACAAATGGACCTGAACAGGAGTACCAGTTATGACGGACCTGGAGATGTTATAACCCCAAGAAAAGAATTACGAATAGGCAAGCAATACCCAAGTTTGTCTAGGAGTCTGGATAATGATGTAATCCTTACAAGTAGAATTTCTCCATGAATAAGTTAAATAAATGCTATGTAAGCCTTAAATGTACTACCTACTATATAAGTAAACATATAAATATTACCCCTCTATGTCTACGATAAGTATTAACCTCTGGGCTGCGCATAGGGGGTAGTCTACACCATTCGCCTGTGCGGAGGTATTTACACTGTTTCCTCACTAAAATCGTTATTTTACCATAAATATCATTAATACTTATCCATATGCGCCTATTTTACGTTTAATATGAAGATAGTAACGTGTTACAACAATAAAACAAGTGGAAACAGTGTTTGGATGGTCAAAATCGCGAAATGAAAGCGAGAGTTTCATTCATCAAGTGTGAGCCAGCCTGCTCTACATCCTTCCCTCTCGTAGCCTGGAGAGATACTGCGGCCTCTCTCTGTATCTCCCGCTATTTCCCACGCTTAGACACACAGATGACCACGCCCTACTAGCAACTCGCTAATGTTAGCACGAAAATATACCTAAGAATAAGGGAATAACAGGGAAAATAGTTGATAATTGATGGGGGGGGGGGGAAGGAGGGGATGTGGAGGAGTGATATGTGGCATGGCCGAGGGGCAAAAAGAAAAAAAACAAAAGTTTCAAGTGCTACTGGGGTGTTTTAAATGTGTTTTTTTTAGGTCTAGGATCATAAGAGTCTCCCCGCAGTCCCCGGGTTAAACCTCACAACTCAATCACAATGAATTCACAATACCCGTATTGCCGCGAGTTCATGTAAAAGAGAGTCAAGAATCAAGTCAGATATCACCTCAAAGATTTAGTAGAAAAGTATGCAAACATCCACTGCGGTACTGTACTCAGCCTTGAAAAGGGACAGGATAGCTATCCACAGAGGGAGCTTGCTACAACCTGCCCCTGCTGGAGAGAGTGCTATACCTGTAGTGCCCTTTGAAGTCTGGAACCTGAAGTCCTGCTCGAGTGACGCCCTACCCCCCTGAAGTGCTGCTCCACGAACCTACGATCTACATCGGCCAGACTTGCTCTCTCTCTACCCTCCAACATTACCCTAAGTGTCTCTGTATATCTTACGTTGTGTTTATTGTTGTCGAGATATAGGTTAAAATATGTGAATTGTGTACGCGTGTGATTATATTTTGACCTGTGCCCAAGATCCTTATTTTGCGTATGTGTTAATCCTTCTGAAACTTATATTAACTCTTATCTAGATCTGTGCTCAAGATCCAATATTCACCTTGTTTAACCCTTCTTTAGCGGGGGCGGACTTAAGTCCGTATCGAAAAAATTGGACTATGTGGCGGGGGCGGACTTTAGTCCGTGTGCAATTTTGGCGCAATATTGGCTCTGAGAGAGAGACAATCGATGGGAGGAGCATAGGGCGGCTCATGACCGTTCGGCACGGACCTCGCGCGACGACTGACACATACACAACACACCTCCACCCTCTCTCCCTCACCACACACGTAATTATGTAACGAAATGACCGTATTTTACCGTTTTTTTTCCTTCGGTTGCACGATCGTTGCAAGACAACCAGTGATCGTAGAAGGATGGTTCAGGTGTCATTGGAAAGCTCAATTAATGCCCTTTCAGGGATACATACTTTTATTACGCTCTGGCTCTTGTTTATGCATGAAAAAGAGCACGGAAACAAGGTCGTTTTAGGGTAAAACCCCCCGCTTGGCGCGTACTGGAAAAAAACTGACCCGCCCGCTCTTAGGGCGTTAAATATCCTCTAGAACGTTCTACACATACATTATATAATCGTGTTAATTGAATCACCTTGCCACGCACTCACAGATTTTCCTAGTATATGTATTCTGTTATGTATGTTACAAGTTGAGGTCGAAGTGTATTTCGTGTTTTAATTCCCCTTCTTAATTCATAACTTATTACCTAAAACCTACACTCATTTTCATAATCAATTTATCTCAGTATCCTCGTTGTGAAGTTTTATTATTCACTAAGTATATTTACTTTCCGAGCCCCCCATCTTACGTTCAATTACTTAATCACTTTTGTAATTATTTTATGAACTAGTATTACCGTTCATTTGATTACTGATGTAGATAATTCTGTTTCTTCCTGTCTAGAATTCTAGCATTGCATAGAGTCTCTTATCTAATATTTCATCATCTCGAATACACCGCTTATTAAGGTGAATTCTTATTAAGACTCTGTTAACTCGTTCAGACATCTTGTTAATACCCTTTTGTGTATTTCCGCAGTACAACTTCGTCTTGTGCGTCACTTTTATTATAATTAATATTGTGTAAATTATTATTTACGCAATTACCATAAAAGCGTTTCTAGGACATATGTTAACTAAACTCATTTTGATTAATTAGACTTTGTCTTTAAATACAATTAATAGATATTCCTGTATAGTTGATTCATAATTGTATTAATAATTATATATCTGAATTCCTCGACCGAGTTCGTAATTATTGCATACATTCGATTGAAGTGAATATAAAGTTCAAATCATAAGATACCTAAATTGAGTTACTTAAAAATTAAATTGTGAAAAGAATTAAATAGTACATTGCCCCTAGTTTCATCGTAATATCTGAGATTAAGTTCATATTTACACAAACAAAGAATTGTATTATCCAACCCCGCAGTACGAATAAATGACCCGACACGCTAGCTGATTAAAGGTCGCACTACTTGTGAGAGCGTTTACCTGGCTCAAGCGCGCGCGCCCCACCCGTGTGTCTCGCTTACACCGCCTGTGTAGGCTACTTATTTTACTTCTCAATTCACTCATTCTCTCTTGTATCGAGATTGTACGACTATCTTTATTGTTGATTTATTCATGAAAGACACTCGACCCACATCATTATTATTATTATTAAGGGTTGATGCTATAGGTCATGTGTTTATTTAATTGCATATTTCCTGCTTTGTTTAATACCACAATTGAAGTATTATTGATCTCACTTTGATTTATTCTGTTTTCTTTTTTTTTTTTTCTTCTATGTGATTGAGGGAGGCAGAAGGAAGAACTGCCTATAGCGAGTGCCTCCCCGATAGTTGAAAGAGTGACAGGGCCAAAATCAAGGGACGTTCGAGCCAAAATGCCTGGACACACGGAGTTTGAAGCAATTTAAGTCATAGGAAGAGGGAAAGACTGATTCTGGGAGAGAGTTCCAGAGCTCAGCTGTTGAGTAGAAGAAAGACTGAGAGTAACGTTTCACTCTCGGGTTGGAGAGTTGCACAGAGTAGGGGTGGGATTGAGTTGCAAGTCGGGTACCACGTGCCCTACGTAAAGGAGGTGGTATACACTGGGAAAGCTCTGAGGAACACTGATTATTATAGTAGCGATAGAATAGCGAGAGAGATGCAACATTGCGGTGGAGAGAGAGAGATTGCAGAGAGTTAGTGATTGAACGGGAGTTAATGATACAAAAGGCCTTTCTTTCAACTTTGTCTAGGAGAGCGGTGTGAGAGGAACCTCCCCACACATGTGAACAATACTCAACACAAGGACGCACTATGCATCTGTACAGAGCAAGAAGATGTGCAGGGGAAAAGAACCCCCTAAGGCGGTTGAGCACACCCAGTTTCTGGGAGGCTGCCTTAGCAAGACTGGTAATATGGTCCTTCCAACTGAGAGCAGAAGAAAAAGAGACACCAAGAATATTGAGAGAAGATGAAGGATTGATTTTTGTATTGTTGAAGAATAAGGGATAGTCCGCTGGGAGTTCCTTACGGGTAGATAAATGGAGAAATTGGGTTTTGGAAGCATTAAAGGAGCAAGATTTTCTCTGCCCCAATTGGAGATAGTATTTAGATCAGAATTTAAGAGTTCTATGGCTTCATTACGTTTGTCGTTGAGGGATTGCTGGCTGGGGCGTTCTGAAAAACTAATGGAGTAGTGTAAGGTTGAGTCGTCTGCGTATGAATGGATGGGAATTGAGCTACAGTTGAGGAGATAATTTATAAAAATTAGAAAGAGAATAGGAGATAGGACAGAGCCGTCCACAACCGCGGCTATGGAACGGCCGGAAAGGAAATTAGAGACAAAGGCACAGATGGAGGGATAGAAACCGAAGGAGGGTAGTTTCGAAATTATAGATTTGTGCCAGACTCTATCGAAGGCCTTCGATATGTCTAGTGCAATAGAAAAAGTCTCACCGAAGTCCCGAAAGGAGGATGACCAAGAGTTAGTAAGATATGAAAGAAGATCACCAGTAGAGTGACCCTTAAGGAAGCCATACTGGCGATCTGAGAGCAGATTATGAGAAGAGAAATGCTTAAGAAATTTGGAAGCAAGAATAGTTTCAAAAAATTTAGAAAGACATAAGATGAGAGCAATTGGACGATAATTGGAGGGTTGAGAGCGGTCACCCTTCTTTGGGACAGGTTGAATGTGAGCAAACTTTCAGCATGAAGGGAAGACGTTAGAGGATAGACAGAGACGAAAGAGTTTGCCTAGGCAGGGAGTCATCATGGAAGCACAGTTTTTGAGAACAACAGGAGGAACACCGTCTGGACTGTACGCCTTATTATTATTAAGCCCAGAGAGGGTAGAAAGTACATCTTTAGAAGATATTAGGATATTAGGGATAAGTAAGAGAGAGAAGGGTGGAGAGGGAGGAATAGCACCGGAATCATCCAAGGTGGAGTTTCTAGCAAAAGTTTGAGCGAAGAATTTAGCGTTGTCAGAGGAAGAAGTGATGGTTGTGCCATCAGAATGGGAAAGGGGAGGGAAAGACGAGGAAGAGAAATTGTTGGAGAGATATTTGGCTAGATGCCAGAAAGCTTGGGAAGAGCTAGAGTTGGATAGTTCAGTGCATTTATTATTGATGAAAGAGTGTTTGGCAAGTCGAAGAACAGATTTGGCTTGATTCCGGGCAGAAACATAGGAAGAATGAGAGTCTTGAGTTTTAAGGCATCGGTACCGTTTGAATGCTTCCTCCTTATTGCGGACAGCAGTAGAACAGGCGTGAGTAAACCAAGATTTGTTAGCATTAGTCTGAGATAAAGAGAATGGAATGTATGCTTCCATGCCCGATAGGATTACCTCGGTAATGCGTTCAGCACTCTCCGAAGGTCCCCGGCCACGGAAGCAGAAATCATTCCATGGGAAATCAAAGAAGTACTGCCAGAGAGCCTCCCAGTCGGCAGCACCAAAGTGTCACAAGCGCCGCCGGCTAGGAGGATCGGGTGGCCGTACTGGAGAGATAGGACAGTTGACAGAGATAAGTTTATGGTCGGAGGAGCCCAAAGGAGAGAAAAAATCGACAGTATAAGAAGAAGGGTTAGAAGTTAGAAACAAGTCAAGAATGTTGGGCCGATCTCCGATGTGATCCGGGATACTGGTGGGTTGCTGAACTAACTGCTCTAGGTCATTTATGATAGAAAAGACGTAGGCTTGTTGCTTATATATATTCTCTTCATTGCCTTATAATTCTCATAATTATCAGGTAAGGCTACACCCTGAATTGCAGATATATATTCGGGAATTGAATATTGAAAATGATTATGCTGCGATATCCTAAAACCAAAGCAAATAACTAAAGATACTTTTACTATGCCTTTGAATAAACTTGTGTATATCATTCACATGCGTGTTGTTACTGAGTTCTGTAGTACATAGTTGAATACGTATTTGTGATATTAAGAACGTGTTCCGGAAGTCCCTGTTGGGATTATTTACGGTCTATAAGTCCAGACCTGGATTTTAGTAAAGACTATATCTCGAGCTTTAACTAATATAGCCCGACAAAACATATACAGTATATATATATATATATATATATATATATATATATATATATATATATATATACATATATATATACTGTATATATACTGTACAGTAATATATATATATATATATACTCTCTATATATATATATATATATATATATCTATATATATAGTATACTGTATATATCTCAGTCTTTCTTCTACTCAACAAGTGAACTCTGGAACTCTCTCCCTCAATCAATCTTTCCTTCATCCTATGAATTAGACTGCTTTAAACATCGTAATTCCAAGCATTTTGACTCCAAAGTCCCTTAAATTTGGCTTTGTCACTCTTTGACTTTGGGGGAGACACACGCTACAGGCAATCTGCCTTTTGTCTCCTCCATACACATAGGATAAGAACAATATATATATATATATATATATATATATATATATATATATATATATATACCTGTATATATATATATATATATATATATATATATATATTATATTTGGCCTGGCTGTTTCGGAATCTTCATATTCCATTTTCATCAAAGAAGTGATTAATTGAGAGGAGTTACCGGGGTATACTGTATATACAGCAGGTGATCGTCAGGGGGGGGGGGGGAGGGGGGAGTCAATTATCGTGAGGTTGGTTATGCGTGTCTTGTGGTTGGCTGTCAGTGTCAGGTCAACGTGAGTTGATTGGCCTAGAGGTGAGGGGAGGGGCTAAGGGGAGCGAAGTAGGGTTCTGATTAGAGGAGCGCAAGTGGTAGTGATGTCTGGCAGTAGTTGGTGCGGCGGTAGTGGGAGCGGAGGGAGGGGCGGGAGGTGTATGAAGGTGGGTAGGACGGGTAGAAGCCCGGCGAGCACTGGGGAGGGCTTGGAAATCGTCAGATAGAATACTATCTATTTATCTATTGCCTGACGCCGTGATCCCCGAAGGGGTGGCCACGAACGAACCGGCCCCATGCACCTCTGTCCCCAACCAGTCGACGCCCCTCCTCCCAACCAACACCGCCTTCATTAATATACTTCCTCACTCCATCCTTCCACCTCTCCTATGGTGCACTTCTCGCTCTCTGTCCTTCCACCTCGCTCTCGTACACCCTCTTAGTCAATATCTCGATTTCCATACATTCCATATGGCCGAACCATCTCAAGCTGTTCCTTTTCACACTTTCCAGCACATCTACCTCCACACCACACCTCCTTCTTACTTCCTCATTCGTCTGTCTATCCCTCCATGTAACTCCACACGCACTTCTCAAGTAGCTCATTTCCACCGCTCTCACTCTTGGTCTGAGTCTCTTCCCGAACGTCCATGCTTCGCTTCCGTAAGTTAGTGTCAGGATTTCCACACTATCACACAAGGACTTCTTCACTTCCATACTGACCACCCTATTTCTTGTTACTGCTTTCAACGTTCCTATAACCCTCTTCCACTGTTGTACCCTCTCCCACACTTCCTCATCCATAATCCCATCTTTACTCAACACACTGCCCAGATACTTAAAAGAGCTGACGATCTCTATAGCCTGACCGTTCAACTTCACCTCACACTCTGTGACTTCACCACTTTCGAAGACCATAATCTTGCTCTTCCCTGCGTTTACCTTCAAATTCAGTTTTTCCCACACTGTTCCAAACTCATTTACCAAACCCTGCAACTCCCATTCATTATCACTCATCAGAACTGTATCATCTGCAAACAGCAGTATAGACAGCTTCCACTCATTTCCCTCCCTTTTCAGCAATACACCAACATCCACTGCTCTTCCTAGTATTTCTTTCATGACTCCATCCATATATACAGTAAACAACCACGGGGAGATCACACACCCATGTTTCAACCCAACACTCAGGTCAAAGAACTCGCTCTGCTTGTTCTCCACACGTACTGCCGCCTTTGCACCCTCATACATGCTCTTAACTGCTTTCAGCAACTTGCCATCTACTCCGTATGTTCTAAGTACTTTCCACATGCCTTCTCTATCCACTCTGTCATAGGCCTTCTCCAAGTCCATAAAGGCAACATACACCTTTTGTTGCTTCTCCAGATATTTGTCCACAACACAATTC
Source organism: Paralithodes platypus (assembly GCA_032716605.1). Classification (NCBI taxonomy): domain Eukaryota; kingdom Metazoa; phylum Arthropoda; class Malacostraca; order Decapoda; family Lithodidae; genus Paralithodes; species Paralithodes platypus. The sequence continues at coordinate 9,011,568 of CM064515.1, read as the reverse complement.
AGTGTAAAAATCTTATCTACACATCCTCTTCCCTTCCTAAAACCTTCCTGCTCGTCGCGTATCCATTTCTCCATTCTCACTCTCACTCTCTCAATCACTACCCTACTGTTAGAATACTAAGGAAAGGTTTAATGGTTTGGATGTATATCGCCTCTAGAAAGGCCAAGTGTCGATGGTCTAGTTCGTGGTCAATAATGGTGGTGTGTTGGTCCAAGTCAGATCTGGTGAGGTCACGGTGATGGGGGGCAGTATAGTGAGATTTGATAGCGCCATTTTGGAGGTGGAGGGTTAGACGTCTTGTTAATTTGGTCGTTGTCATACCGATATAAAATAGTGGCCCGCAGTCCACATTGTTACATGTGTGTCGGTAAAGGACATGGTCTTTTTGGAGGGACGTCTTGTTGGCGGTAGGTCTATTCCGGAGGAGGAGGTTGGATGTTTTCCGAGATTTATAGTAAATAATGAGTTTGATACGTTGTTCTGGGTTGGTGGAGTAGACATTTTTCTTAATGATGTCTTGCATTATGGCCTCATCAGCTTTATACTCGGAGGACATATGTAAGGTTGGTCCTGGTTCCATTTTTCGAGTTGTAGGTTGACAGCTCGTTGTACTTCCGAATTGTTGTAGCCGTTGTTGATTAGTACTTGGCTAATGCAGTCAAGTTCAGTATGGGTGGATTTTCAGGTGTTGCAGTGGGAGAGGGCCCTCCTGATGTAGGCATTGATGGTGGAGTTCAGGTATCTGGGGGGGCATTCACTCTGTCCGTTTAGGCAAAGTCCGGTGTTGGTGGGCTTAGTGTATACCTGGGTCTTGAATCCAAGTTGGTGGGCTGTGACAAGGACATCAAGAATGGGGAGTTGTCCTTGGGTTGACTTTTCATAGGTAAAATTAAAATTAAAAGAGGAGGCGATAAACTGCTGGCGGAGGTCCTGTAGCTGCAGGGTGTCCTTAACTCGCACGAAGATGTCATCCACATACCTGCAGTAGATGGATGGGCAGTGGGTAGACAGTTCCTCTTCAATAGTGCCCATAAAGAAATTAGCAAAGAGGACCCCATGGGGCTACCCATTTCTACACCATCAATCTGTTGGTATAGGTGTCCTTTAGGGCAAGTGAAGGGAGCTTCTTTAGTACAGATCTCCAGCAGCATCCTCAGTGCCTTCTCAGGGATGTATAGGGGCTGGAGGAGGGCGGAGTGGTAGACACGTTGGATGATGATGTAGTCGATAGGTCTGTCCACCGGCACATTGGTAAACAAACACTTGACATCCAAGGAGGAGATGATGTGGTCTTCAGTCGGGGGGGGCGTCTCTCAGGATCTCAAGGAAGTCGGTGGGGGAGGTGATGCTATACTGGCTGGGGGTGTACAGCGTCAGTAGGTGGTTTAAAGTTTTGGCGACTTGGTAGGTGGCGGTGGGGATTTGGGAGATTATAGGCCTAAGAGGATTTTAAGGTTTATGGGTTTTGACAGTACCATAAGCATAGCCAGGGGAGAACTCAACTATGAGTTTATTAAGGTGGAGGCCTCCTGACATAGCATTGATGGTGGTGATGATGGTATAAACTTTTTTTTTAATCTCCTCGGTGGGGTTTTTGTTGATCCTCTTAAATTTGGTTTCGTCACTAAGTAGGTTGTCCATCTTCATTATATATTCCTCCTGGTTGTGTATCACATAGTTGGCGGTCTTATCGGCTCATCTGAGGATGATCTTGTTGTTCTCACGGAGTAGTTTAGCCACAAGTAAGTGCTTCTTCTGTATGATTTTACTATTGTAGGAGCCTCTTGATTGTGTGGCTTCAGCCAGAAGAGATGGTTGGAGGTTGGGGGAGGTCCTTACGCTTGCAGCTAGTTCTAATTTGTGAATGTCGTCGAGCAGGACTTCAATCTCCAGGCATTTGCGATGGGGCCGGGGCATGGTGAGGTAGTGGCAATTGAGACCCAGGTTAAGTAAGTCTTCTTGATCAGAGGTCAGGTCCAGGTATGTCAGGTTGAGGTATCCTTTGGCTGGTTTGGGTAGTTTGATATTGCCACCGCATAGTTTGAATAGCTTTTTAATTGCTTGACTTTCTGTGGTATGTGTTGGTTTTTCAGGCAGGTGAGTTTTCATTAATAGGAGTCTTGATATGGTCGGGGACGTTCTCGATTTTTTAGTGGCATCATTGAGTTCTTCTTTGAGGTTATTGGTGACTAGCCTTTTCTCTTGTATTTCTTCCTCCACAATTTCTCGCCGGAATCGTAGTTTAGATTCTCGTAATCTGGCATTCTCGTAGTGTAATTTTAGGTTGGTATAGCCAGGGAGTGTATTTTCTTTAAGACAGATGAGGTTGAAATAGATTGAGGTTTCACAATTAATTAGTTTCTTATTTAACTTTTCAATATTTCGAACAGTTTTCCTCCGGTCTTCATTGATGAATTGAGATGAGTTACCGGTGTATATGTAGCTGATCGTCAGGGGGGGGGGGGGGGGGGAGGGAGGAGTCAATTATCGTGAGGTCGGTCATATCTCTTGTGGTTGGCTCTCAGTGTCAGATCAACACCAGTTGATTGGCCTAGAGGTAGGGGGAAGGGCTAAGAGGAGCGAAGTAGGGTTCTGATTAGAAGAGCGCAATTGGTAGTAATGTCTGGCGGTAGTCGGTTTGGCAGTAGTAGAAAGTACAAAGGAGTACAAAGGAAATCAAGCAACAACATATCTAGTGACCCTTCTAGGTTGCTTGTCCTCCAAAACACTGAGGATCAAGTGTCCAAACAGTGGTTTAGAGTGGGTAAGGGAACATTGGAAAGGGAATTACTGCCCTGGAACTAATGTCCGTGGCAGGATTAGGAAGTTAGTAGAGGACAGATGGGTTAGTAACTGAGGGGGGGATAAAATAAAGTTATTCATTTACAAACGCAGTCACTCGCGGGTTTGATGCGATATATTTGTCTAGGCGGAGTTTAAATGAATCAACGGTGATGCAGTCTATAACGTTTCGGGGAAGCCCATTCCACAAGTTGACAACTCGATTGAAGAAGAAATTCTTAGATTTGTGCGAGTTAAAAGATTTACCAATAATTTTGCAACCGTTTCCCCGCGTGTAATTAGATTGGTCGATAGTGAAGTACTTACTACAGTTCATATTGTCGATGCCTTTGATGATTTTGAACACTTGAATTAAGTCACCTCTTAATCTGCGCTGGGTTAAAGGAAATAGATTTAATTCTCTAAGACACTCTTCGTATGGTTTGTTCTTTAGGCTAGGTATCATTTTGGTAACTCTACGTTGAACTCGTTCTAGCTTGTTTATATCTTTTTTGTAATAAGGGCACCAGGATTGAACGCAGTATTCCAGAAGAGGGCGGACTAAGGAATTGTAAAGGGTTAGGATAACTTCTTTGGATTTATGCTCAAATGACCTGCCTATAAAGCCAATTATTTTGTTTGCCTTCTTAACAACTTCTGAACATTGTTGACTCGGTTTTAGGTTACTCGATATTGTTACTCCCAGATCGGTTTCTCTGTTTACATTCTTAAGCTGAGTGCCATTCATCGAATAGTTTGCTTTCTCATTTAGGTATCCGATATGTAGTACTTTACATTTATCCGCATTGAAACTCATTTGCCAAATTTGGGCCCAACATGACAATTTATCTAGATTGTGTTGCATATCGTCAACTTGTTCTTTTGAGAGTACGCTATTTGCAATTTTTGTATCGTCAGCAAATTTTGAAATTGTACGGGTGAGACCCTCATCTATGTCGTTGATGTAAATTAGAAAGAGAATTGGTCCTAGTACCGATCCCTGGGGTACCCCGCTACTTACATTGGTCCATTTAGATGCCTTACCGTTTATGACTACTCTTTGCTTTCTGTTGCTGAGCCAATTTTCTATCCATTTCAACACATCGTCTTGTATTCCATGCGCTTTTAGTTTTAGCAGTAAACGTTTGTGGGGAACTTTGTCAAAGGCCTTTTGAAAATCAAGGTATATAATATCTACAGCTTTACTCTCATCGTAGAGGTTGAGGATATCGTGGGAGAAGTCTAAGAGGTTTGTTAAACAGGAACGTTTTTTACGAAAGCCGTGTTGAGTATCTTTAAGTATGTTATTTTCCTCTAAGTGATTTACGAGTCTGTCTCGTATGACCGTTTCTAGCATTTTACATACAACTGAGGTTAAGCTAATTGGACGATAGTTACTGGGTAGGGATTTGCTGCCTTTTTTAATATCGGTGTTACGTTGGCTAGCTTCCACTGATCAGGCATAGTTCCAGACTGCAAGGATTTATTGAATAGTAATGTCAGTGGTTTGGAGAGCTCATCCTTAGCTTCCTTTAGAACTCTAGGCGAGATTGTATCAGGTCCAGGCGTTTTATTTACCTTGAGTTTATCTAAACAATTCAATACTTCTCTCTCTGTAACGGTGATATTGCTTAGAACATCTGAATTATCAATCTGAATCGGCGATGGTGTACGGATATCACTGAGGTCTTCTGTTGTAAAAACTGATGCAAAGAAGGTATTGAGGGCATTACTCATTTGTACTTCGTCTTTGGTGTATTCTCCATATTCATTGACTAACGGTCCAACAGTTGAAGTAACTACTTTTTTCTTTCTGATATAACTATAGAATTCTTTCGGGTTTGTTTTACTTTGATTCGCAATATGTAACTCTAAGGTCTTTTTACTTTGCTTAATTAACTTTTTGGCTTTGCGTCGTAGCTCTACAAATTTCACCCGTTCTTCGTCATTTTGTGAGGATTTTAATCTATCATTAGCACATTTTTTAGCAAGCAGGCAGTTTGAAATATCTTTATTCCACCATTTGGGCTTATTATTATGGCCTGGACGCCGTATTTTCGATGGTATGCAGTCTTGCACTGCTTCTAGGTATGTGGTTTCGAAAAACTTCCAAGATGTATTTATGTCGTCATTGTTAATTAAAAAGCTCCAGTCAGTTTCTTTAAACATAGGTCTCAGTTTATGGAAGTTTGCTTTCTTGAAATTAGGGACTTTTTCGATGCTACTATTTGGTTCGTTACTAGTAAACTTTAGAGTGAAAGTTATCGTACGATGGTCGCTGTTACTGAATTCATAACCAACATTCAAATTCTCTATCAATTCTTCTGTTGTTGCAAGTACAATGTCAAGAACGTTATTACCACGGGTCGGCGTTCGAACAAATTGATAAAGCGAACTCTCTTGCAAGTTCGCGTACAAGTCATGTCCGGAGTGTGAAGTAAGAGTATATGGAGGGAGTGGTGGGATGTGTATGAAGGTGGGTAGCACAGGTAGAAGCCCGGCGAGCAATGAAGAGGGCTTGGAAATCGTCAGATTAAATATTAAGCGAAGGTTAAGGGTTTGGATGTATATCGCCTCTAAAAGGGCCAGGCGTCGACGGTCTAGTTCGTGGTCAATAATGGTGGTGTATTGGTCCTAGTCAGATCTGGTGAGGTCACGGTGGTGGGGGGCAGTACAGTGGGATTTGATAGCACCATTTTGGAGGTACAAAGGAGTACAAAGGAGTACAAAGGAAATCAAGCAACATCAGATCTAGTGACCCTTCTAGGTTGCTTGTCCTCCAAAACACTGAGGATCAAGTGTCCAAACAGTGGTTTAGAGTGGGTAAGGGAACATTGGAAAGGGAAATACTGCCCTGGAACTAATGTCCGTGGCAGGATTAGGAAGTTAGTAGGGGACAGATGGGTTAGTAACTGAGGGGGGGATAAAATAAAGTTATTCATTTACAAACGCAGTCTGTCGCGGGTTTGATGCGAGATATTTGTCTAGGGGAGTTTAAATGAATCAACGGTGATGCAGGTCTATAACGTTTCGGGGAAGCCCATTCCACAAGGTTGACAACTCGATTGAAGAAGAAATTCTAGATCTTAGATTCGTGTGAGTTAAAAAGATTTAATTACCATAAATTTTTGCAACGTTTCCCGCGGTGTAATTAGATTGGTCGATAGTGAAGTACTTACTACAGTTCATATTGTCGATGCCTTTGATGATTTGAACACTTGAATTTAAAGTCACCTCTTAATCTGCGCTGGTTAAAGGAAATAGATTTAATTCTCTTAAGACGCTCTTCGTATGATTTGTTCTTAGGCTAGGTATCATTTTGGTAACTCTACGTTGAACTCGTTCTAGCTTGTTTATATCTTTTTGGTAATAAGGGCACCAGGATTGAACGCAGTATTCCAGAAGAGGGCGGACTAAGGAATTGTAGTAAAGGGTTAGGATAACTTCTTTGGATTTATGCTCAAATGACCTGCCTATAAAGCCAATGATTTTGTTTTGCCTTCTTAACAACTTCTGAACATTGTTTGACTCACGGTTTTAGGTTACTCGATATTGTTACTCCAGATCGGTTTCTCTGTTTACATTCTTAAGCCTGAGTGCCATTCATCGAATAGTTTGCTTTTCCCATTAGGTATCCGATATGTAGTACTTTACATTTATCCGCATTGAAACTCATTTGCCAAATTTGGGCCCAACATGACAAATTTATCTAGATTGTGTTGCATATCGTCAACTTGTTCTTTTGAGAGTACGATATTTGCAATTTTTGTATATCGTCAGCAAATTTTTGAGATTGTTACAGGTGAGACCCTCATCTATGTCGTTGATGTAAATTAGAAAGAGAATTGGTACTAGTACCTGCCCATCCTGGGGTACCCCGCTACTTACATTGGTACAATTTTGATGCCTTACGTTTATGACTTTACTCTTTGCTTTCTGTCGCTGAGCCAATTTTCTATCCATTTTTAAACACCACGTCTTGTATTCATGCGCTTTTTTAGTTTTAGCAGTAAACGTTGGTGGGGAACTTTGTCACAAGCCTTTTGAAAATCAAGGTATATAATATCTCAGCTTTAATCTCATCGTAGAGGTTGAGGATATCGTGGAAGACGTCTAAGAGGTTTGTTAAACAGGAACGTTTTTTACGAAAGCCGTGTTGAGTATCTTTAAGTATGTTATTTCCTCTAAGTGGGATTTACGAGTCTGTCTCGTATGACCGTTTCTAGCATTTTAATACAACTGAGGTTAAGCTAATTGGACTATAGTACTGGGTAGGGATTTGCTGCCTTTTTTGAATATCGGTGTTACGTTGGTGCTAGCTTCTTTCCACTGATCGGGCATAGTTCCAGACTGCAAGGATTTATTGAATAGTAATGTCAGTGGTTTAGAGAGACTGAATCCTTAGCTTCCTTAGAACTCTAGGCGAGATTGTATCAGGTCCAGGCGTTTTATTTACCTTGAGTTTATCTAAACAATTCAATACTTCTCTCTCTGTAACGGTGATATTGCTTAGAACATCTGAATTATCAATCTGAATCGGCGATGGTGTAGGGATATCACTGAGGTCTTCTGTTGTAAAAACTGATGCAAAGAAGGTATTGAGGGCATTACTCATTTGTTCTTCGTCTTTGGTGTATTCTCCATTTTCATCGACTAACGGTAAGGTGGAGGGTTAGACGTCTTGTTAATTAGTGGCCCGCAGTCCACGTTGTTACATGTGTGTCGGTAAATGACATGGTCTTTTTGGAGGGACGTCTTGTTGGTGGTAGGTCTATTCCGGAGGAGCAGATTGGAGGTTTTCCGGAATTTATAGATAATAGTGAGTTTGATTCATTGTTCTGGGTCGGTGAGGTAGACATTTTTCTTAATGATGTATTGCATTATGGTCTCATCGGCTTTATACTCAGAGGACATATGGCTTTTACTGTATAGTAACTAGTGGTACTATAGTCTTCGCTGTAAGTAGGCGAGATATCATGACCTCTATCTTCTGTAACTCAAAAAGGGCTAGAGCAAATTGGCTGTAAATTTCCACATCTATTCCTTGACTGACCCTTTCCAAATGGTAGACATTAGCTCGATTACTTGAGTCGTTTTGGAGTTACAGAGGTTAAAGTTAATGATTTATCGCCAACTTACAGCGAATAGACTATAGTTACAATTTGATGATGAATTTATTATACTACGACTGACTTTTTAAAGTTTAATATATAACTCATTATCTACAGTATATGTTTATTTGATATATATTGACGAATGAGTATTTAGTGTAAAATGTTACTAATTTATAATCTATCACATATACATACAATATATTATTATAAGTGTTAAGTGAATAAAGGTTGATCAAATTGCCATCACCACATAATTTGTTTTTGTCGAGGGTATTAGATCGTGTTTGTATTGTATCTGGTTAGTATATAGCTGTTAACACAATAAGTGACAGTGTAATGGCATCTACATGTCATAGGCCACAAATTACAGCGCATTTAATTTTGGAAGACATTTTGAAGTCTAGAACTTATGAAATAAAAAACCTGGTGACAATGGTGTGTCCCAAACATTAATACTTATTTTGTTTTGTTCTCTCTCTCTCTCTCATTGTCATTGTTTCTTTTGCAATGCCATATTGAATAATTGAAACCAATTGTTTCCGTTCTTTGTGATGGTGCATTCTTCTGTCTCATTTGTGTGAATCAAAGAAAGAAAGGAGTTGGCGGTGACGGATACACTGGAGGAGGCTAACTAAAGAGGAGAAGACCTCAACGACAGTGGGAAGGAAGAATTAAAGAAAATTCCATTAGTGCCGCTATTTTGTTTGATTTTATAAATGTTTACAAACGAATCTGAGTATAATAACAACATCGTGTATAACAAATAATCAATACATTGTACATAGTAGTCATTTATATTTCTGAACAAAGACATTATCTCCTGGTTCATGCTTCACGAGTGTGCTGAAACTATCTTCCATCGGTGGCAGATGGCAGCATATTAACTATAGACGCCAAAGCAGCGCAGGTGTCATACAATGTTCATGACTAGCTGATATATTACAGAAGGCCGAATAGTCTTTGTGTTGTGAATGTGTTGGTGACAGACGTGTGGTGTATTAATTCATTTATACTGTATATATAACTAGTTGGCATGGTCAGTAAATCTGTGATGTAGATAGTTGAACTACAATCAGTCAGGCTGTAGGTTATCTTTCTGTTAACTGTGTGTGTGTGTGCAATATATGTAGCAATACCCTCTGGTCTATCTATCTATCTATTTACCCAGGCACATTCCCCAATTTTATTTATTTTTTATTTTTTTTAGCTGGGGGTGGCCGACTCGAGTTAGATCCCAAACAGGGACAACAAAAAACAAAAATAAAAAATAATGAACACATAAAAACAAAACACAAATTTACACACATCTAGGTTACCCAGGAGAAGACCCAGAGACCAGGGATCACCAATGTCACTCCAGCACTCCCCCGGCCTCCTGGAGAAGTTACGATCTCAGCAGGCAGACATGCAGCGAAGCCTAACCACCACAAACCCGCCCACCACACATCCAGGCGCACCCTTCATATATAAGCCTACCGGGTCCCCGGGCCAGGCGCCTGAAGGACTAGTATCTTGTCCAACTGGCGCCCGACCCCGTCTCCCAAATAACTGCGATTTCACTCATCTATTCACAAGCATTCACCATTCATTCCTGTTTATTACCACTTTCCTTACCTGATCTATAGTAATTTCTCTATCTTCCAATGCTTGTCCTACACAGTCTCTCCACCTCAATGGGGGTCTTCCTACCCCTTTACCTCCCCTTGTATCTGACTCACATATTCTCTTTGAAAGCCTTTCATCTTCCATTCGTTTAACATGGCTGGTATAGTTTTTTTTTTTTTTTTTTTTTTTTTTTAAGAGACAATGAACGGAGGAAGGAAAAAACACAGATAAAACAAAAAGGTCCATGTGCCTAAAGGCATCCTCCATTCATAAAATGTTTGTAACAACTGGATTTAAACTTTTGTAGATTGTAAGTTTGTGGAAAGCAACTCGAGGGAAGTGAATTCCAAAGAGTAGTAGTTCTAGGGATAAATGAATTTTGATAAGAAGTTCTGCATTGTGGAGGAAAAAGTGTAAATTCATGGGCGCTCTCAGCTGCCCTAGTTCTACGGGGAAAGATGTGGAGAGGCGGCACAATTGAAGCAAGTTCCTCGGAACAATTGCTGTGAAAATATCTGTAGAATAATGCAAGGGATGCAACTTTTCTTCGTATGGATAATGTAGGAAGGTCCTGTGTGATTGCAGGGTTATTGATTAATCTAATAGCTTTATTTTGAATTTTGTCCAACTGCCTCAATGCAACCACTCCACTTCCACTCCACAGAGATGAACAGTAATCCATCTGAGAACGCACATGACTTTTATATATTACGGCCAACTGCTCGTCAGTGAAGAATTCTCGAACTCTGTACCGGAGTCCCAGGTTTTTAGAGGCATTCTTAGCAATGCCTCTAACATAATGTGTCCAGCTCAAGTTAGTAGTTAATGTTACACCGAGAATGTCAATACTAGGGGAAGTGGGAATATTTACATCATTAACAAATATATGGGAGTCAGTGAGATTCTGTCGGTTAGAAAATTGAATGTACTTGGTTTTCTGTGCATTAAAGGAAACTAGATTATTTTGGGGAGGTGTGGTGGAGTGGTCTTGCCACTGGCCTGGTAATCCAAAGGTCCCGGGTTCAAATCCTGATGTATCAATGGGAAGATATTATTGGGATGGAATTTGTGCTGTACCTAGTATCAGTGCATTACCACAAGCCCACCGAAACGTCAATAAAATACCCTCAATATTCCCTGATTAAATAGCACTGTATGAATATTCCCATATTCAAAATATGCTATAGGGGTGCAATGCCTGGTGAGTTATCTGCTCAACAGGTGGCGTTGTGTGTGTGTAAGTGTGAGAGTCCGAGTGTAGGGGGTGAGACAGTGCAGCATGGGAACGAGGTGGCTTCAGAGATGGGGTCGTTTCGGGCCATGAGTGAGCACCGTGCCTCATGTGAATGCAAGATGGCAGGTGCTCGTTGTACTCTACGTGCTTCACATGTCTCACTCCCTAGACTGGAACAAGACCTCACAGGCTTCACTGTTCATTGTAAAGCGGTGAATGTTAAGGCTCAGCCTATGCCCGAGAGGAAGTAAGTTGGAATATAGAAAACATTCATTAATTCTAGAAAGGTCCTGGTTCAGAGAAATTGCAGTGTTTATTTTTGAATTTATAAGATCGGGTTGGGTGAAAGAATTGGTAAATGTGAAGGAACTGTGGAGTGTTGAGTCATCTGTGTAGGAATGTATTGGATTATGAGTGGTAGATATGAGATCATTGATATGAATGAGGAACAGAGTTGGGGCAAAAACTGATCCCTGGGGAACACAAGCATTTATTGAGTGAAATTGAGAATAAAGGCCATCTACCATTACACATATTTTTTTCTGTTATGAAGATAAGAAGAAATTAGTGGAACTAATGATGCAAGGCCGTAGTGTGACATCTTCGACAATAAGGATTGATGCCAGACTCTATCAAATGCCTTTGATATATCCAGTGCTATTGTATGTGTTTCACCATGTTGGTCTGTAGCTTGGTTGATTTGATGCGTAAGAAGGCAAAGAATGTCTGCAGTTGATCGACATCGTCTAAAACCATATTGCCTATCACCGATTAATATATTATTCTGAAGATGCTTAATTATGTGATTATTTAATACAATAGCTGGTATAGCTAAGCACATTTCTGTCCTCTCTGGCAGACAAATGTTCCTACTGCCCCACTCTCCTACGTATCTCTTCATTCTTCAATCTGTCTCTATGAGTCACTCCACATGCACATACTCTTCAAGCAGCTAATCTCCATCACATCCAGCTTTCGTCTCTCCTTTGACTTCAGAGCCCATGTCTCAGCCCCATAAATCACTGTTGGTACAACAATCCCTTGATACATTGCACTTTTAGCTTTCATTCCACTGGTGGGGATTATGAATTATTCGTAAAAAAAAAAGTCATCAAAAACCAACTTCCACTGGGAGAATATTTTACAAATCAAATCCTTTAATTAACCCCTTCAGCACCATGACGCCTTTTTAGCTTTGGTTCTGGCTAACACTAGACAATTTTGTGGAGTATACGAAGGACCTATATAAATAAGACGGTTTATTGAGATTGTATTAACCCATTTAAGTCGTAGAGGTAGATTATAAACTAAAGAAAATCGTCTAATGAAAACCAGAATATGATGAAAATTACGATTCGTTATGGTGGTAAGGGGTTAAACTGCATAAAGCTGGGGGAATGTCATATACATTATAACAAATACTGTCAAAAGTATAATGATAATGATCAGTAGGTGATTTCCAACTTTAATAATTCCATGAGTGTGTGTGTGTGTGCGTGTATATAAGATTTATCTGCTAATATTAATATACATTAGATTGTCTGTTAAAATACTTGATACACATTCCCTATCTGTCTGCCCTTTCTGCGGTTGCCTTAGGAAAATATTTACTGTGCATTACTTCCTGGCACGCAACCAAACATTTAATTATAGTCTAAAATGAATGGTATGACATACATGTGTACTTGATTACTTTCTCTATGTGGAAGTAATGTCGTTCCTAACTTTGTAACAATTCGTCTTCCTATTTTGGTATCATTAGCAAATGCATAATACTTGCAAAACAGGTTGTTGTTGTTGTTGTTGTTGTTGTAGTTCCCCAGACTAGGTGGCCGATCAGGCTCGAGTCCGGTAGACCGAAGCCACCCCAGATGTTTGGGCCCCGAATGGGCCAGGGTGAGATATGATCTGTCTCTGAGAGGGCAGCAGGTGAGGTGATCATCAGCCCACAGGCTTGCACCCCCAGGCCAATGCCACCACCGTCCACATATAGTATGTTAGTTATTGTAAATTTAGAGGTACGTGTGTTTTCTAAACTCCCTTCTCCCTCATGCTTAGCTCCATTAGTGTTGACATCTTAAGACTTTCACGACATTAGTTTTTCAATGAAAAGACCTTTTGCCACATTTCTTTGACAATATTAAGACCTTTCATGCCATTTAGGTGTTGATTTGTTTTCCTGGTAAGTGATAACGAGCCAGTAGTTTTCCTGGTAAGTGATAACGAGCCAGTAGTTTTCCTGGTAAGTGATAACGAGCCAGTAGTTTCCTGGTAAGTGATAACGAGCCAGTAGTTTTCCTGGTAAGTGATAACGAGCCAGTAGTTTTCCTGGTAAGTGATAACGAGCCAGTAGTTTTCCTGGTAAGTGATAACGAGCCAGTAGTTTTGGAGGAGCCAGCCTTCGGCCGGGACATTTTATTTTATCGAATAATGTACATATTTATCTTGAAGGAGAATCTTGATGAAGTTTTTTGGGGGGCTTGTTGGAGTCCTAGGAAAATAGCAAAATAATCATGAATAAATATATAAATACACACATTTGATAAACCCCACCTCCCTTCAGACAAGGACTAGACCTAACACTGGACCATTACTTTTACCAGTAAGCGCTTGTGCGGGACCTTTACCCACACATTTCTAAATTGATGGTAGATGATACTGACAGTATTGCTTAATTCTTCATGCAAGATCAAAGTATCGGACACAAATAAAGTAGATATGTCAAGCATGTACAGCTATTTCGAAAGCCATTTTGCAATGCTTGGTTATACTCTTTTTTGTTGAAGACATTTGAGTATTTATTTCTTGATCATGTTCATAGTTTGAAAACTAGAGACGCCAAATTATTATGTTCCCTGAACAATACTTGTGTCACACTAGTCAGTTTCAAACCATTAGGACCTCTCGCTAAAATGAATTATGTGTTAAAATTAATTGAAATGTTCTTTATTATTTCGTACCAAACTTGTTTTAATATTCTTGTGGGTAATCTGTTGGATCATAAGGAATATCCTTGTTTAACCTCATTATCATATGTGTCATATCACCTTCGTCAACATAAATAGTTCTTTAAACATTCGCATTTCATTGTATAATAAATTATTACTAAACACAATAATAATGTTATCCAATTGTAATTCACCATTTGTAATTTATCCTTTAGAAGCCGCAACCGGTCCAATAGTTGTATCATTATTTGTTGTCAATTTAGATATTGTGTTATATACTTTTGTTTGCAATGTATTATTTATCATTATATGGGAATGACCAGGTAGCTTAATACTACTGAGGCAATTATTATAGTGATACTATTAAAAAATGTTTGGGATGGGAACAGTTCCAGTTTGGTGTATCTTAAACACGACCAATACATGACGTCAACACCATTAGGATACATTCGTAAATATTCGTAAGTATTAAATACCAAAATTTGAAATTTAAATTCTATCAAAGGTTAAGCATTGACAACTGTTTTTACATAATACATCCCAATAGTTTGTGGAACCATTATGTGTGATATTATATTGTTTTTACATAATACATCCCAATAGTTTGTGGAACCATTATGTGTGATATTATATTGTTTTTCGTGTCCTAACCATATGTGTCTATAGTGTGTAGTCACTGATAATGTCCTAACCATATGTGTCTATAGTGTGTAGTCACTGATAATGTCCTAACCATATGTGTCTATAGTGTGTAGTCACTGATAATGTCCTAACCATATGTGTCTATAGTGTGTAGTCACTGATAATGTCCTAACCATATGTGTCTATAGTGTGTAGTCACTGATAATGTAATATGTGTCTATAGTGTGTAGTCACTGATATGTCCTAACCATATGTGTCTATAGTGTGTAGTCACTGATAATGTCCTAACCATATGTGTCTATAGTGTGTAGTCACTGATAATGTCCTAACCATATGTGTCTATAGTGTGTAGTCACTGTAATGTCCTAACCATATGTGTCTATAGTGTGTAGTCTCTGATAATGTCCTTAACATATGTGTCTATAGTGTGTAGTCACTGATAATGTCCTAACCATATGTGTCTATAGTGTGTAGTCACTGATAATGTCCTAACCATATGTGTCTATAGTGTGTAGTCACTGATATGTCCTAACCATATGTGTCTATAGTGTGTAGTCTGATAATGTCCTAACCATATGTGTCTATAGTGTGTAGTCACTGATAATGTCCTAACCATATGTCTATAGTGTGTAGTCACTGATAATGTCCTAACCCATGTGTCTATAGTGTGTAGTCACTGATAATAACCATATGTGTCTATAGTGTGTAGTCACTGATAATGTCCTAACCATATGTGTCTATAGTGTGTAGTCACTGATAATGTCCTAACCATATGTGTCTATAGTGTGTAGTCACTGATAATGTCCTAACCATATGTGTCTATAGTGTGTAGTCACTGATAATGTCCTAACCATGTGTCTATAGTGTGTAGTCACTGATAATGTCCTAACATATGTGTCTATAGTGTGTAGTCACTGATAATGTCCTAACCATATGTGTCTATAGTGTGTAGTCACTGATAATGTCCTAACCATATGTGTCTATAGTGTGTAGTCACTATGTGTCTATAGTGTGTAGTCACTGATAATGTCCTAACCATATGTGTCTATAGTGTGTAGTCACTGATAATGTCCAAACCATATGTGTCTATAGTGTGTAGTCACTGATAATGTTATTGTTTTTCGTGTCCAAACCATATGTGTCTATAGTGTGTAGTCACTGATAATGTTATTTACTAATATTGTTTCTATCTAACAGTGACACTCTCTATTAACCTTGATTAATTATAAATGTCCACGCTAATTAATCAGTTTCTAACCACTTTGACATCAATCAATATCATTATCATTATGCAAATGAGATTGTTCTGTCCAGCTGTGTTCAGTCAACCATTAATTCATTGATATTCATTGTTCATTTAACCAATACTTCCTGTGCAATATTAACCTGCCTTTGTACCAGTCTGTCTGTCTGTCTGTCCAGCTTTCACAGTATTGTGGTCATGATTGTTTGTGCGTTACAAGACCACTCACAATACAGTCATCAGTAATATTGTTACGACCGGGACTCGTATAAAACAAGGGCTCTTAATCATTGGACTAGAAAGGCACACAGCCACAACGGTAACACTAGATCCAACCCTCGAACTTATAATGCCGGCGCACAAAAACACCTATACCCTCCAGAGTTAAATCTGCGATAGCGGGGTATCCTATAACTCGGTATAAATGCACTACTACTACAGGCTGATGATCTCTGATACAGCCTGATCACAACAACATACAATTACGTTAATAATGTATACAAGGAAAAAGATAGAGAGCTTAATTAAATCACTGGAATGATTTAATGCAAACAAGAAGAAGGTATAATTAAAGTTACTCTAAACAATAATAAACTGTCACTCCTATATTAAAGAAAGTGAATGAAAGTCCTAAAGCATCGAACAGGAATCTTCTGAAGAAAGTCTGATGTTGCTTAAGATGATCGAATCGGATTTTGAACTGTTATGTAAAGCAGGAACAAGATATGACAAATATATGGACATACAGTGTTAACTGGCATGGGAATAACAATAAATGCGCAATAGTATTATCTCCAACAACAAACGAAGAACTTCCTCAGGCAACGCAAAAGCCTGCTCGGGTTGCGCAACTCAACAACAACCAAGGCTTACAATTAACGTGCATAAAAATGCTGCATACATAACATAAAAGTTTATAATCCTAATTGGGTGTCTGCTAGGCGAAAAAAGTCTAGCTGGGATGTCGTAGGCTAGGAAACAATGGCTGAGCATGCGGCTCGTAGCCTAGCGAGGTCCTTAAGACTGTACGGCCAAATTACGTTAAATGACGGGGTGCTCTCTTGAGAGATCCAGATCGCTAGTATCTGGTTCTCTCCTGGCGACCCTCTTCAAGTCAAAGCAAAACGGGTTAACACAGTGTTGGGTGGCAGAGGCAAAAGCCCTCACTCGCAACACAATGCTAAACTCACAAGGTACACAGTCAGAAAGACCACCTAGGCTTCCCACGTATCCGTTGCGATTGTACAAGTTCAACAAAACCTGGTACACATCGGAAATCACAACAACAATAGCCTCACCCCAGTCTAGCATTAAATAGCCCAGCAGACAACCAGGAAATAGGTAGGGAGACACCGCGAGTGTGTCGAACCTCTACAGACAAAATGGTAACCCCTCCAAAATGCCTAACTAAACATGTAATATCTGAGAGCTTCAGCATATAATACGATGGCCGATATATGAAATCGTGCAGAACCAAAGGGGAGTTATGATGTTAAATAGATTGGAAGAATGAGAGGTAAGAAGTTGAGAGAGAGAGAAAGTGTTCTATAGGTAGAAGTCGGGGACAGGTGGCAAGGGAGATGTGCAGGGTATGCTGGTCAGGCAAGCTCTGAGCAAGGAAGGCACAAGGGCAGCAGGGAGTGTGGGGGGACTACTTCCTGCCACGGCAGGAGGGCGGCAAGGCGGCCAGCCACTCAGAGGGCCCGGCCATGGCATGACGTCACCGAGAGAACACGTAACATTGCGCGTTCTACCTCCTGCCTCCTGCACTTACTCACTCACACTCTCTAGCTGTATCATTCAGTCTTATACATTAAACATATAACTGATGATATAAAATAAAATGCATTGTCACAGACAAAAATAAAGACCACTTCTGTACTGCCTGTGACATGACGATTCACAAGAAAGAAAGTATAACATTGTAGATAGACTGTAGCCAAATTCACTGCCCTGGCGAGTGTTAGCGAGTGGCCAAGCGAGTGGCTGAGCCCACGTGGCGTTCTGCTGAGCTGCAGGCATCACACCCCACCCAAGATATTAGACACTCAACTATGAGCTCCATATCTGACAAGCAGAACCCCGATAAGACTCGCCACCCCTAACCACTTCGCCACAATGAAAGGCAAAGCTCAGTTCTCATCCAAAAAAATTACAACCCCTCCCAACACAATAGCTTAATTCATACTGCTATGCTCCTATAGCGAGCTTCTACTAGCCCAGCCTTCTGAGAGAAGTACAGGTTCGACTCAGAACTTCAGCTATAACATACTTAAAAATGTAACTATTAAAGAAAGAGTTTTTATGTGATTTTTTATTTTAATTTTAATGTTGTTTTTGGCGGCTGCTCTATAGGGGCAAGCCTGATTTTTCTCCACTCTCAACACACACTGACTGGAGGGTGCTCCCCAAAGCGTACCCTCCCAGGACAAACAATCAGCCACAACATTATCATTGCCCTTAGCATGCCACACATCCAACTTGTGTCAGGCAGCAAAACAACACCTGGCACTGATAAACTGTCCAGTTCATCACAAGACTGGCATTTCTCTTCGCTCTTTCCGGCAACTGGACCTGCCAAAAGCCTTTCACTAGTTCTACCTTCGTGATAGGCGATGCAGCCCCGATCCGGTCTATGGTGTCGTCAACTCTCGATAAGGTACAGGCGTCTGTCAGGGATAATGCACACACACTCTCGCAATCAACACACACACTGATCTTGCCACTTAACACAGGTTGCAAAGTTACAGGCAACGACCACTTATGACATTCCTTATCCCTCAGACCATTCGTCAACACGTAATCCAGATCTGCTTGCACCACAGGCTGTCGAGCAGGATTTATATGGTAGGGAGCCAATTTGAACCTTGCACTGTCTCCAGCCTCCATGTCGGATTCTACCCCGTACATCAGGCCTGGAGAATGAACAAACATACGGATGTACTGCCACAGCCTAGTAAACAACTTATCTCGCAGAACAACATGCCTAGTACCCTCCCACAACCCAGCCGAGACCGCAGCTTCTAACCTGTAGTCTCCCTCCTTCTCCACCTTCGTCCCTAGAACAGCCAGGTCATGAGGGGGACAATCAGTACCACCTGTGCAGTCACTCCCATAGTTCATTATTGCTAAGGCTTCCCCGCCGATACCGTACATGCGCACCCCCGCATTCCTTACGACTACATCTGCCTGCGCAGCATCATCGCTTTTAGCGACATGGCCAGAAATAGTCGGTCTATGGTAGGGCTGTTGCATTCGACTAGAGCAGCATTGGGAGGCTATGCGACGACCGGGCACATCCACTCCACAGCCAACCTTACCAATCTGCTCAATGTCCTCCTTCTGACCACCACCCTTGGCAGCCATGGGTCGACCCTGACCTGACAACCATGTCAAAGCCTCGTCGCCCACCTTAAACCACCGAAACAACGAGGCTAACGGTTTGCAAACATTCAAGTGACCTGCCCGCGGAACATCTTGCACCGCCTAAGTTGTGAGGCTCGGGTGCTCGGCACGACCAGTGGGATATGAACCGAGCTGGTGCTGGAGCGCTGCACACTGCTGCTCAGGCAGGTGCTCTAGCGCTTCCACAGCCACCAGACTCGTGTCCCCCGCCCACTGCTCCGCCGAGACATGACAATCCATACTCTCCTCCACCTGTGCCCTACTGCCCCCCTCTCCTTCTCCACCTTGGCCGCTGAAGACCAACGCAGGGACAGTAGGCTGCTCAGGTGGTTGCCTCACAAACTCCTCCAACAGGTTCACATGACATGTTTCCCCGTCCTCGTGTTTGATAGCCCCGTTCCCTCAACTCTCCTCCAACTGGGAACTACTAAGTCGCAGAGTACCATCACGCCCAACCATGTCACTAGGGGTGACAGGTTCTGGGGCCACTCCGGAGCTCACCTCTGGATCAAGTACTAAGTCGCTAAGAAGAGCCGCTGGATCAAAACTCACAAAACTCCTATCTTTAGCTTGCTCCTTCCGACCGTTCCTCCGCTGGTCTAGAGACTGAGGAATAGGCTGTGACACTTTGGATGCACGAAATTGACACCTCTCGACCAACTTCTGCCCCTCCCTACTCACGTCGGCCGCCCTCTCGGCAGCGACTAAGGATGGAACCTCAGAAGCAGGTACTGCAAAGTCGTTGCCAAGAAGAAGGTCGACGCCCTCTACTGGCAGTTTCTCCACGATTCCGACATCCAACTCTCGTGTCACACCTACCTCCAGCTTCACTCGGACCAACGGGTATGACTTTGTAGCATTGATACCCTGCACCACAACTACCCGTGCCGCGTTTATAGGTTTGCCTGTAAAGTTTTTCATCAATGTCAAGGAAGCACCCGTATCACGCAAAAAATCTACTCCATGCTTGCAACCAGCCCACTTCACGCAGACACGCCCTCGATGGTCGCAAAAGACATCGCGGACAGGGTTCGAGCCTTCCGGATTCTTCTCCACTGGCTGTGTCCCAGCCTCTGATGTTATACTCCAGGCAAAGTCAGACGACTTCGGGGACACCCCAATGTTGCGAGCCAAAGACACGACTGCTGTAGGTAGCTTGCTAGGACAGGATCGTTCAAAATGCCCATTCTCGTGACAATGAAAACACTCTAACTCACACTTGGGCTTCCCTTGAGGTGGGGAAGGGCCCTGACCCTTCTTAAACGGGACGGTATTAGGTTTATGGTCAGACTTAATATCGTTGCTCTTGTTGTTATGGTTATATGGTGTATCACTGACTCGGGGGGGTGGAGTGTTGCGCCCCTTGTTACCTGCATCGTTCCGTTGTGCAGACCCGCACCCACGAATCAGTGACATCCTAAGGTCAGCCATCTCAGCTGCATCCTGTAGAGTTTTCTTTTTTTTTTCTTTAAGATTCAACGTCAGATCGCCGCCCATACACTTGAATTTTTTTTCAAGAAGCATCAACTGTTTCAACTCCTCAAACGTTGATGCCTTCTCAGAACGCAGCCAGTTTCTAAATGCATCGGACAGATCCCGGGCATGCTCAAGAAAGGTGCACTCACGACCCTTCGTTACACTCCGGAACTTCAATCTGTACGTCTCTGGTTGTAACTTGTACGCCCGCAGAACAGCTTCCTTCAATACCTCATAATCGACGCAAGACTCCAAGGGCAACGCATCATATGCATTGAGTCCTTTGCCAACCAACCTAGAGGAAACAAGGGCTGCCCACTTAACCTCGGGCCATTGGTGCTCCCGGCACTTCTTCTCAAAACGCATGAAAAACTTGGTGACACCCGACTCATCAAATACAGGGACCAACTTAATAAGGTGCGATAAAGACTGCTCAAGACCTCGATTCCCAGAACCGAGATGCTGCCCTGTCGACTCCACCCTAGACTTCTCAAGATCTTTGTCTGCACAGTACATGGCTTTTCTCTCCTCAGACTCAACCTCTCGCTGCTTCTGCTGAATCTTAGCCTACTCGAGCTCAAGTTTGGCAAACTCGAGCCGAAACAACATCTCGGAAATCAAACCCTGAGGAGGGGGTGCTACTATTGGGGACCCACCCCGTAAATCACCTAGAGGTATACCCCACCGCCAGCGGGCATCGGCCTGCGGGAACGTACCCGGCTCCGGAGCCCGAGGGGGCGCCATGGTAGGAGTCGAGTGGAATGGGGGCTGGGCAGAAGGTGCCCCAGCTCCCGCTCCACCCGAAGCCCCACGCACCCCACCGAGCACACAGGTAACATGCTCACCTCTCGACAAACTGCTAGTACCGGGAAACACTAAGACCGCGGCTACACACTGTAGTCCGTACCGGTCTAGCCCCGACACATGATCCACTGACACCGGCTTCTCCAAAAATATCCGAGCATCCTCCTCACTGTTTACCACCCGAGCGCCGCTAGGCAACTCCACCTTCTCCACCTCCTCGCCTGTGCTCTCACTATGTACTGATCCGTCGTCCGACATAATGTCCACCGAAAATTCTCAACATTTATAAAAATAAGTACCTAAACTCTTATGTAGCACTATACACTCAAAAATGCTTGAAGACTCTTAAGTGTTATACTACTTGCCAAAACAAATCTGTGTCCACTATATTCCTTTAAACAAAAACAAATGACGACAACACTCCTGCAATATTTCTCTAAGTTCACAAAATCCTAAGCAAGGACGCCATTTGTTACGACCGGGACTCGTATAAAACAAGGGCTCTTAATCATTAGACTAGAAAGGCACACAGCCACAACGGTAACACTAGATCCAACCCTCGACCTTATAATGCTGGCGCACAAAAACACCTATACCCTCCAGAGTTAAATCTGCGATAGCGGGGTATCCTATAACTCGGTATAAAACTATAAATGCACTACTACTACAGGCTGATGATCTCTGATACAACCTGATCACAACAACATACAATTACGTTAATAATGTATACAAGGAAAAAGATAGAGAGCTTAATTAAATCACTGGAATGATTTAATGCAAACAAGAAGAAGGTATAATTAAAGTTACTCTAAACAATAATAAACTGTCACTCCTATATTAAAGAAAGTGAATGAAAGTCCTAAAGCATCGAACAGGAATCTTCTGATGAAAGTCTGATGCTGCCTAAGATGATCGAATCGGATTTTGAACTGTTATATAAAGCAGGAACAAGATATGACAAGTGTATGGACATACAGTGTTAACTGGCACGGGAATAACGATAAATGCGCAATAGTATTATCTCCAACAACAAAAGAAGTACTTCCTCAGGCAATGCAAAAGCCTGCTCGGGTTGTGCAACTCAACAACAACCAAGGCTTACAATCAACGTGAATAAAAATGCTGCATACATAACATAAGAGTTTATAATCCTAATCGGGTGTCTGCTAGGCGAATAAAGTCTAGCTGGGATGTCGTAGGCTAGGAAACAATGGCTGAGCAAGCGGCTCGTAGCCTAGCGAGGTCCTTAAGACTGTGCGGCCAAATTACGTTAAATGACGGGGTGCTCTCTTGAGAGATCCAGATCGCTAGTATCTGGTTCTCTCCTGGCGACCCTCTTCAAGTCAAAGCAAAACGAGTTAACACAGTGTTGGGTGGCAGAGGCAAAAGCCCTCACTCGCAACACAATGCTAAACTCACAAGGTACACAGTCAGAAAGACCACCTAGGCTTCCCACGTATCCGTTGCGATTGTACAAGTTCAACAAAACCTGGTACACATCGGAAATCACAACAACAATAGCCTCACCCCAGTCTAGCATTAAATAGCCCAGCAGACAACCATGAAATAAGTAGGGAGACACCGCGAGTGTGTCGAACCTCTACAGACAAAATTGGAACCCCTCCAAAATGCCTAACTAAACATGTAATATCTGAGAGCTTCAGCATATAATACGATGGCCGATATATGAAATCGTGCAGAACCAAAGGGGAGTTATGATGTTAAATAGATTGGAAGAATGAGAGGTAAGAAGTTGAGAGAGAGAGAAAGTGTTCTATAGGCAGAAGTCGGGGACAGGTGGCAAGGGAGATGTGAAGGGTATGCTGGTCAGGCAAGCTCTGAGCAAGAAAGGCACAAGGGCAGCAGGGAGTGCGGGGGGACTACTTCCTGCCGTGGCAGGAGGGCGGCAAGGCGGCCAGCCACTCAGAGGGCCCGGCCGTGGCATGACGTCACCGAGAGAACACGTAGCACTGCACGTCCTACCCCCTGCCTCCTGCACTTACTCACTCACACTCTCTAGCTGTATCATTCAGTCTTATACATTAAACTTATAACTGATGATATCAAATATAATGCATTGTCATAGACAAAAATAAAGATCACTTCTGTACTGCCTGTGCCATGACGATTCACAAGAAAGAAAGTATAACATTGTAGATAGTGTTACGATCCAGGTTCTCAAAGACATAGGGCTCTTCGACATTGGACTAGATAATGGCAAAAATGCAACAACGGTAACACTAGATCCAACCCCTGCCTTAAACATTGGAAAACAAAACACCATTACCGCCCTGAGTCGTGCCTGTACAACGAGGTATCCTATGACTCGGTAACTGGTGCACACACACTAGGCTGACGCTCGATGAAACAGCCTATTCTCAAACAGTAAAAGATTACTCGATTAGGTTACACAAAGAAAAGATAGTTAACGTGATTAATTAACGTTACGGTAGATACTCAAATAACTGGCACTCCTGTATTAAAGAAAGTGCAATGCTAGTCCCGCAACATCAACTGGAAACTTCTGAAATAAGTCTGATGCTGGGAAGATGTTCGTAAAGAATCTTGAACAATTATAATGCAGAATAGGGTCACAATAAATGCTAGGACATATAGTAATAATAGGCAGGCGAATAATAAAGACTGCGCAAAGGTAGTAATGCTCGACAACTAAAGAAATGCTTCATGACACAACGCAACAGCCTACTAGGGTTGTGCAACTCAACAACAACCTCGGCTCAAAAGTGCAGTGAATAATAATGTTGCATACATATAATAATGGGGGCTTATCTCTAACCAGTGTCTGCTCAGTTAATAAAGTCTAGCTGGGGTATCAAGGCAGGGCAACAATGGGCGAGCATGCGGCTCGTAGCCTAACGTTGTCCGAAGGTGGTATAATGAAGATTACGTTATATGACGGGGATGCTCTCTTGATAAATCTAGGTCTCTAGTACCTAGTTCTATCCTGGCGATCCCTCTGAAGTGAACACAAAGAGGCAGCACTATGTTGTGAGGGATAGGCTATGGCCCTCTCACACCACAGCGCTGTGCTCGCAAAGTAAACCTACCCGAAGACAACTTAGGCTCCCACAGTACCTGTCGATGTCGTGCAGGGCTAAGCTAACACTGCACACATCGGAGACAACGACACAGTAACCTTACCCCCAGTCTAGCTTTAGATAACCAAGCAGAATCACTCAACACCTTGCCAGGGAGACATATACCGGTCTACAACCTTCCCGAGAGAGGACATAACGGAAAAGTACGTCTCTCCAAACCTCAATAAAGCCTAATACATGGAAATATCTGAGAGCTTCGCGTACAATATGACTGGTCGACGGTGAACGTCTATGCTGAAACCAGAAGGGATGTTGAGTTTAATAAAGATTAGAGAATGAGAAAGGAGAAGTCGAGAGAGAGAAATAGTATGCAAAGTGGCGAGTATGGGGGACAGAATTGCAAAGGATATAGGTGGTACGCGTATCAGGCAAGCTCTGAGCTGGTAAAAAACACGAGGCCGCGATGGGCAGGGACTAGTTGACCACCCGGCCGTCAGCGCCCAAGCGAGCCGCGTCATAGCTCACCCCGCTGCCAGGTGTACCCCCTCACCCTCTCTCGCTCGCCTCCCACACAAGCAACATTTATATTATAGCGAATATAAAATATAAGGCGCGGTCACAGACCAAAACAAAGACCATTTCTAGACTGTCTGTGGCAACACGACACTAATAACATAAAGCAGATCATTCTAGGACAACTGTAGCCCATCCCCCCATCCTGGCGAGCGCTAGCGTGCTGCAATGCCCCACGCAACCATTCTGTTAACGCCGGGAGGCGTCACACCCCCCCCAAGATATGGGACACTCAACCATGGGCCCATATCTGAACAGACAGAATGTCGCTAGAATCTGCCACTCCTAACCACTCTGCCACTCATGGAATGCAAGCTCAGTCTCCTCAAAAAAAATACAACAACATTTATATATAAACAAAAATCTTATCACCCTTCCCAAATATAATATATTAATTCATAACATTGTGCTCCCAGAGCGAGCTTTAAGAAGCACAGCCTACTGAGGGAAAATCATTTGCACTCAGTACTCAGCTACAATATTATCTTAAAATTAATTATCAAAAAGAAAGAGTTTTTATTTTAATAATGATCATTGCTGCCCCCCTCTCCTTCTCCACCATGACCGCAGCAGGTCAACACAGGGACAGCTAGTGACTCAGGTGGGTGCCTCACATACTTCTTCAACAAATTAATGTGGCATAGTTGGTTACGCTTCTTCCGTTCTGGAGTGGCAACGAGGTAATCTAGATCGGAGATCTTTGACACCACCCGATAAGGCCCAGCGTACTTGGCAGCCAGAGGATGACCTGCCAAAGGCAACAGGACCAACACCTCTTGACCTACCTGAAACTCCCGGAGTTTCGCCTTAGTATCGTAGCTGTCCTTCATACGGGCCTGCGAACTCACCAAATTACGCCCGGCCAGCTCCAGACTTCTAAGCATTCTCTCTCTGCTCTCGAGGACGTATCTCAACATAGAACATGGCTTAGCGGTACCCTCCCAAATCTCCTTCACCATGTGGAGAGGGCCCCTCACCTGATGCCCGAAAACAAGCTCATTCGGACTGAAACTGAGACTCTCTCCAGGTACTTCTCTTGCCGCGAACAAAACATACGGCAGACAAAGGTCCCAATCCTTTCCGTTCTTTGCGCAATAACATCGAAGCATGCTTTTCAGCGTGGCGTGCCACCTCTCCAACACCCCTTGACTCTCCGGGTGATACGCAGAAGAGACGACAGTGCTGATGCCATGCTGAATCATAGTTTGTTTGAACAGATTAGAGGTAAAATTAGAACCTTGGTCCGATTGCACCTCTTGCGGGTAACCATACCGCGAGCAATACAAGAGCAGGTTCCGGACAACAGTTTTCGCCGTGCCATTTCTCATTGGATATGCATCAGGATAACGAGTGGCCACATCCATGATAGTTAATAGAAATTTATTACCGGCACTAGTAGGGGTTAGGGGTCCGACCATATCAATGATGACCTTACTGAAGGGCGGTCCACTGACAGGAATGGGGTGCAACGGGGCTCTCGGAATTGTTTGGTTAGGTTTTCCAACCCTCTGGCACGTATGACACCTTGCTATCCAGGTTACCACCTGCCCCTTCAACCCCGGCCACCAAAACAATTTTTCTAAAGCCGCCACTGTTTTTCTCACCCCTAGATGTCCTGCCAGTGGTATGTCATGCGCCAACCTCAGTAGGCTATCCCTGCACTCCCGTGGCACCACCAACTGGTCCACTACTCCGGACCCCTCTTGCCAACTACGTTTAGGGTCTTGAAAACGCCTATAGAGGATGCCTTCTAAATAAAAAAATCTCCTGGCTGTGCATCGCCGTCCTCGTCGAGCTCTACAGCTCCATTAGCACATGTTTGGAGCTCAGGGTCCTCTAGTTGCAACCGACGTATATCTGAGGGTGCCAAGCGATCTAACTGCTCCCCGAGCAATGCATGACCTTCCCCGATACTGGGCTGCTCCCTCTGTCTCTCTCGATGTACATAACGTTGCTGTCGTGGAGACTCGTCATGCCCAGCCTCGTCACTCTCGATGACAGGCCCAGGGGCTACTCCAGAATTAAGTAATGGTGCTAATACTGAATCACCCAGGAGAGCCGCCGAGTCAAAACTCTTAAAACCAACTCCAGCTTTAGCCTCCTCCTGTTGATCGTTCCTCCGCTGGTCTGAAGACGGAGGACTAGGCTGTGACACTTTAGCTGCCCGAGCTCGGGTGACAACACACGCCATGGGTTGTGTCTGGCACCGCTCGACCCACTCTTGCTCTTCCCTACTCACGTCGGCCGGCCTCTCGGCAACGACTAAGGGTAGAACCTCAGAAGCGGGCATTGCAAAGTCGTTGCCGAGAAGAAGGTCGACGCCCTCCACTGGCAGTTTCTCCACAATCCCTACATCCAATTCACGTGCCACACCATCCACCTCCAACTCCAACCGCACCAGCGGGTATGACCGAGTTGCATTAAAACCCTGCACCACCACCACCCGAGCCGCGTTTATAGGGTAGCCAGTCAAGTTTTTCATCAGAGTCTGGGAAGCACCTGTATCACGCAAGACCTCTACTCCATGCTTGCGCCCCGCCCACATCACGCAACCCCGCCCTCTATGGTCGCAAAAAACATCCTGAGCAGGGTTCGAGCCTCCCAGGTGCTTCTGCATTGGCTGTGCCTCAGCCTCTGACGAACTGCCCCGGGCAAACTCAGATGACTTCGGAGACACACCAATGTTGCAGGCCAAAGACACAGCTGCTGTAGGTGGTTTGCTAGGACAGACTCTTGCAAAGTGCCCCTTTTTATGACAATGATAACACTCCAACTCCCCTTTGGGCTTCCCTTGGTACTGGGAAGGGCCCGGCCCCTTCTTAAATGGGACGGTGCTAGTCTTGTGGTGAGTCTTGGCATCATGGCTCTTGTACTTGTTTGCATAAGGTATATCACTAACTCGGGTGGGTGGGGCGTCACGCCCCTTGTTACCTGCCTCACTACGCTGGGCAGACCCGCACCCACGAATTAGTGATAGCCGGAGGTCAGCCATCTCAGCTGCCTCCTGTAGAGTTTTTGGTTGCTTTTCTTTAAGGTTTAACGTCAGGTCGCCGCCCGTGCATTTGAAAAACTGCTCTAAAAGCACCAACTGTTTAATGTCGTCAAACATAGTAGCTTTCTCCGACCTCAGCCAATTCCCAAAAGCATCGGACAGCTCCCGGGCATGCTCCAAAAAGGTGCTCTCCCGACCCCTGGTAACACCCCGGAACTTCAACCTGTACGTCTCTGGTTGTAGTTCGTATGCTCTCAGGACAGCCTCCTTGAGTTCCTCATAGATAATACAAGACTCTATAGGCAACGCATCGTAGGCTTCAAGTTCTTCTCGAATCGTATGAAAAATTCTGTTACACCACTCTCATCAAACACCGGAACCAGTTTCAATAAGTGCGAGAGAGACTGCTCATGAACACAGTTACCAGCCCCAAGTCGCTGTCCCGTTGTCTCTACTCGCGACTTCTCTACATTCATGTCGGCACAGTACCTAGTCGACTCAGCTTGGATTTTTGCTTGACTGATAGTTTTTCTCTCTTCTATCTTGGCTAATTCTAATTGCTGCTGATGCTGAAGCTTAGCTAATTCGAGCTTAAACAATAATTCTGGAGATAACCCTTGAGGAGGTGAAGGTGCTACAATGTTTGAAATTACCGGTGGTCCCCCCAGGGGCAACCCACCCTGCCAGTCACCACCCAACTGCGGAAGCGTACCCGGGGTCGGCAAACTACTGGGATGGCTGGGAGTCGAGTGTAGGGAAGCATGGCCGAAGGGCTCTGAGCACTCAACCCATCTCGCTCACCAGTCACCCTGCCCAGTACACACGTTATCAAGTTATCCTTGGTCATGCTGCTAGTAACCGCATGACCGATAGCTGTGGCCAGACATTGAAGACCATACCGATCCAAACCCTCCAACCGCTCGGCAGTAATAGGCCATTGCAAAAATATCCTAGCATCCTCCTCACAGTTCACCCGATTAACCCTTTCATCATGCTACTGTTCCTCAGTTTCGACATTACGTACTGTGTCTCCATTCTCCTCTGACCCGGTATAAGACATGATGCTCACAAAAATTTCTCACCACAATATTCAGAAAAGAAGTACCCCAAACTCTTATGTAGCACTATTCACTTGCCAAAAATGTCTGAAGACTCTCAAGTGCTATACTACTTTGCCAAAAAAAAATTAACGTGCCCACTATATTCCTCAATAAAACAAATGACCACAACAATCCAGCAATTATCTCTTAGTTCACAAGATCCTGGCAAGGTCGCCATTTGTTACAATCCAGGTTCTCAAAGACACAGGGCTCTTCGACATTGGACTAGATAATGGCAAAAATGCAACAACGGTAACACTAGATCCAACCCCTGCCTTAAACACTGGAAAACAAAACACCATTACCGCCCTGAGTCGTGCCTGGACAACGAGGTATCCTATGACTCGGTAACTGGTGCACACACACTAGGCTGACGCTCGATGAAACAGCCTATTCTCAAACAGTGAAAGATTACTCGATTAGGTTACACAAAGAAAAGATAGTTAACGTGATTAATTAACGTTACGGTAGATACTCAAATAACTGGCACTCCTGTATTAAAGAAAGTGCAATGCTAGTCCTGCAACATCAACTGGAAACTTCTGAAATAAGTCTGATGCTGGGAAGATGTTCGTAAAGAATCTTGAACAATTATAATGCAGAATACGGGTCACAATAAATACTAGGACATATATTAATAATAGGCAGGCGAATAATAAAGACTGCGCAAAGGTAGTAATGCTCGACAACTAAAGAAATGCTTTGTGACACAACGCAACAGCCTACTAGGGTTGTGCAACTCAACAACAACCTCGGCTCAAAAGTGCAGTGAATAATAATGTTGCATACATATAATAATGGGGGCTTATCTCTAACCAGTGTCTGCTCAGTTAATAAAGTCTAGCTGGGGTATAAAGGCAGGGCAACAATGGGCGAGCATGCGGCTCGTAGCCTAACGTTGTCCGAAGGTGGTATAATGAAGATTACGTTATATGACGGGGATGCTCTCTTGATAAATCTAGGTCTCTAGTACCTAGTTCTATCCTGGCGATCCCTCAGAAGTCAACACAAAGAGGCAGCACTATGTTGTGAGGGATAGGCTATGGCCCTCTCACACCACAGCGCTGTGCTCGCAAAGTAAACCCACCCGAAGACAACTTAGGCTCCCACAGTACCTGTCGATGTCGTGCAGGGCTTAGCTAACACTGCACACATCGGAGACAACGACACAGTAACCTTACCCCCAGTCTAGCTTTAGATAACCAAGCAGAATTACTCAGCACCTTGCCAGGGAGACATATACCGGTCTACAACCTTCCCGAGAGAGGACACATACGGAAAAGTCCGTCTCTCCAAACCTCAATAAAGCCTAATACATGGAAATATCTGAGAGCTTCGCGTACAATACGACTGGTCGACGGTGAACGTCTATGCTGAAACCAGAAGGGATGTTGAGTTTAATAAAGATTAGAGAATGAGAAAGGAGAAGTCGAGAGAGAGAAATAGTATGCAAAGTGGCGAGTATGGGGGACAGAATTGCAAAGGATATAGGCGGTACGCATGTCAGGCAAGCTCTGAGCTGGTAAAAAACACGAGGCCGCGATGGGCAGGGACTAGTTGACCACCCGGCCGCCAACGCCGTCAGCGCCCAAGCGAGCCGCGTCATAGGTCACCCCGCTGCCAGGTGTACCCCCTCACCCTCTCTCGCTCGCCTCCCACACAAGCAACATTTATATTATAGCGAATATAAAATATAAGGCACGGTCACAGACCAAAACAAAGACCATTTCTAGACTGTCTGTGGCAACACGACACTAATAAAATAAAGCAGATCATTCTAGGACAACTGTAGCCCATCCCCCCATCCTGGCGAGCGCTAGCGAGCTGCAATGCCCCACGCAACCATTCTGTTAACGCCGGGAGGCGTCACAATAGACTGTAGCCAAATTCATTGCCCTGGCGAGTGTTAGCGAGTGGCCAAGTGAGTGGCTGAGCCCACGTGGCGTTCTGCTGAGCTGCAGGCGTCACAATATGTTCGTTACCAATGCACTGTTTTATGGAGGAA
The DNA here is from genome assembly GCA_032716605.1 of Paralithodes platypus. Lineage (NCBI taxonomy): Eukaryota > Metazoa > Arthropoda > Malacostraca > Decapoda > Lithodidae > Paralithodes > Paralithodes platypus. The sequence continues at coordinate 8,980,587 of CM064515.1, read as the reverse complement.
TATAACTGGCCTAATGATTCCTGCAATATCTAAAAACCCATCCACAACCAATGTTGATGGCAAGAACAAACAGATTCAAGGTTGTTAAACATAACATATTAACGCACATCCTAGGAGGAGGCAAACCCTGCTCGTTATTTAAACGATCATGCGATCTAGGAGTCGAAATACTTCCAACACCATTTGTGTGCGTTACTTTTCGTTCATAGTGGTTTAAGTCCAGTGTCAATTAAAAGGTCACTGACATCAGATGCACTGATGTATACTGATCAAAACAAATAACCAAACTATTAGTTACTGAGGGATTAATTAATTTTGTATTTTAGTTTTAATTATATGTACTATATATAGTTTTCTTAGGCGTAACTGATATAGCCTAATGTATCATCATTCCATATTATTCTTTGAACATATCATCATGGTGATAACCAAAGCAAGTAGGTATTCATTATTTACTTTAATAATATAATAGCTATGATTAAGCATAGCCAGCAGTAAAAGGTATCCATCATACTACACATGTTTATATTACAAGGGTGTAGACTACGCACATTTAATGTCGGTGGGTCTTTAAAGCCATATTCGTAATGTTGTATTACGAATTGTATATTCATTGTTTACTTTTAAGGGGGTAGGGGGTATTTATTAGTGTATTGACTTGTCTACTTACATATTATTTAGTGTCCTCACCAGACCTCGATCAAACAAAACCATAACAAAACAATCACCCCGTAGACCCCCTTTTTGAGATAAATGCATACATTTTTCCGGCGGTTTCTCCTAATATTACATTCTCGCTACTGCTCGCCAGAAAAAATAGACACCTAAATGGTACAAAAGGTCCTAATATTGACAACAAAATGGGGTGAAAGGTCTTAATATCGCCAACCTAATGGAAAACAAACGGCTTAAAATCTCAAAACTATTGGGGCTAAGTAGATAGCTCTCATATTTTCTTTTTGTTGGCTCTGTCTCATTATTATCTCTTTCTCCCCTTTCTATATATGTCTCTTTCGGTTCATCCAGTCTTTTTGCTTTTCTTAATGGATTACTTTTAACAGAACAAAACAAAGTAGATACATGATTATTTCACACATACATTTTTAGAGTAGAGGAGTATTGTAAGGAGGCGTCATCCTTTTGCCTTCTTTCTGCGGTCTTAAGCCATCATCATACATACACAAGTTGGTGCCCGAGTCCAACACGAGTGATGACATTTCTATATTCGGCAATGACTCTGGCATACTCTTCGTGACTCTTCGTGACTTGTGTTACACTCGTCTGAGTAATGTTGGTATCGGGGTGTGTCCTGGGTACTTGTGACGTGGCCTAGAAATTTAAAATCTGCATGACATTTTTTGTCCCCATCACGAGTCCGAAGGAGATACGTATAGACTCGTGTCAACACGTGTTGACTCTTCATGACTTGTCTTGACTCTTGTTGAACTCTGCATAACTCTTTGTGACTCGCTTGTGATGTAATGTAATGATAGGACATCATTGTTTTCATTTCCACGCATTAGAAACTAAACAATTATTAAAGTGACATCAAACAATATATAATTCTGTCCATTAAACAGGGAGATAATTAGATAATGGAGATATAGATCGAAGGTCGTTAGGTCCAAGTGAGCGTAAAATGTGAGAATTATGAAATATGCCTATACTCTCTGAAAATATAAGGTGTCGGAATCATATGTTCAGCATTACATAAAATAAATTAATATTTTTGTGTCATGCCCCAGCCAGGGTTCGAACCCAGGCCAGTAGTGCAGCACTCCAGCACCTAAACCACTAGACAACCGAGGAGCTAAAAGTAGTGGCTTCATTTGGAATTATATCCCATCCACCACCACCCGCTCCGACTCGTGATCACGTAGCTTGATGCCATACACACATACACCTCACACACAAACACTAGCAACTAAGTACCAGAGAAGGATACTTGTAATCTGGGGCACATTGAAGGCCTTACTGAATAAACAAGTAGAGCTCTAAATAAATGAATATTTTTGTGTCATGCCCCAGTCAGGGGGAATGCTTTTATTTGTTGTTTTGTTCATAATAATTATTAATGTAATGGTAGGATATTATTTTTGTCCATTCTATTGCATTAGAAATTAAATAATGATTAAAAAACAACAAATGAAACAACAAATAATTATGTTCATTAATAAGGAAGATAATTAGATACAGAAGATAAATACATTAGATTGATAGAAGGGAAGAGGTCAATCGGTCTAAGCAAGCGATAATGTGTGCGACAATTTATGAAATTTTTAGCGCTATTTTTGTGTTTATATATTTTGTCTATATATTTGTACTATATACTTTTTACTTACTATTTTATATCTGTCTATTTTACTGTCCTACTTTTCCTTCTGGGGACGGTAGGCTAGGAATCCTCCTCCCCTTGTAAAGTTTATCTACTAGACAAGACAGAAAGGGGTGGGGGAACACGAAAGTGGTACCAAACCATAAAATTTGGAACTTTAAATGTTGTTTCTGTTCGGTTTGTCTCGAGTCGACCAGCCCCAGTATATACATACATACACACACACATACATATATGCCGGTACATTGTCCGATGACACCCCAGATGACGGCACTCTTCGTGACTCTTGTTACACTCTTGTTACACTCTTGTTGACTCGTACCGACTCTTTGTTTTCGTACCCTGGAATTTGACCATTATTTTTTAAAAATTCCTCAACTCGTGTTGGGTTAGTGTTACACTCTTCGTGACTCTTGTTGACGGGAGGGTCTGTACGCAGCCACATACCTTACCCCCGGCCCCGCCCACTGCCCAAAATGTACAAATATTATATTAAATTAGATTAACCTAACTTAACCTAACCTAACCTAACCCAACCCAACCCTAATATAATATAATATAATATAATATTACATAACACAAATAACAAAATAAAAATATAAAAATACACTAAATTTTTAGTGGGATCGAACACTGGATTACTGGGTGCCGGGCGAGAGCTCTACTGACTTAACTACAGAGCGAGCTAGCAGTGACGGGTTGAAGGGTATATTTAAACGTGGGAAACGGGGGGCGGAGCCAAGGGAGGCTTACATTTTCGCGCATGCGTAGAGGGTAAGGTATGTGGCTGCGTACATCCCCTCCCCTTGTTGACTCTCCGTGACTGGTACTGACTCTTGGATGAACACGTACCGACTCTAGGTGAATCGGGAACAGTGACCTACTCGGGCTGGTTCTTGCCAGATTCACGAAGAGTGTCACCCATCATTCAGTCGTGCTCGACTCGGGCACCGACTCTTGTATGTGTGATGATGGCTTTACTCTTTCACCTGTTTTGTTTTCCTAATAGTTTCTTATTGTTGGCTCTGTCTCGTTACATTTATTCTTCCTCCCTTCTCTTTATATCTCTCATTTCATCCATTCTTCTACCATTATTTCTCTCTTTGCCTACCTACCTTCTACATTCTCTTTATCCTTCTATCATACTTTATTCTCCCAACCTCCATTCTCTCCTCCTCTCTGGCCTTCCTCTCCCAGACTCTCAACCATCTATCTGGCTTACCCACTTACTCCCTTATCCACTTACTCCGTCATCTTACTTACTTAACACTCCATCTACCATTTGTTGGAATTATTTTTTTCTCAGACATCCTTTTTTTTCTGGATGCGTTTTACATTATTATTTGATCTAAGTTTATGAAGGAAACAAAAGGCAATGATGCTCATAGCAAATGCCCCCCCTCAAGTATAAAGAGAGATAGGGAGCCAAATAAAGGTACGTTATAATAAAAATGTCTGGACACACAGGGCTTGAAATAGTTTAGGTCATAGAATGGGGGAAAGATAGAATGAGTAAGAGAGTTCAACAGTTTACTGTTTTTTTTCTTCTTCTATGTCTCAACCTCGGGACTGTAGACCGGTCAGTAGCCTGTAACTCTTACGAGGCCCCGAGATTATCGATTGAAGCTTCGATGTTGGGTGCTTCGTGTGTCGCACTAGATGTTCTCAGTGGAGCTTCAAGGTGTTGATTACTTCCTTTTTGTCACACTAGATGATACCACCTGTTTTATACACATCACTTGATATGGAGAGAGCATCTATACAGTCGTTCACAGCATCTTCGAATATGGTCGGGCACCTTCTATGCTATGAATTTGTAACGACATAGGGGGTGCTTTCTTGACGTATCAGTGCTGATAGGACACTTGTAGAACAGCAGGAACGATCAGATCACCTTGGAAAAAACCCTGATGTTTGGCGTGGATTCAATTCAATTTTTTGTCCTTCTGCAGTCCACGCGACCCACTGCACTATCGCCTCCCCCAATTGTGTGTATGATAGAGAGAGGGAGTAAGAGTGTTACTATGACAACAACATTATTTTGCCACTGAACAGAGCCAACTCTGACATCACCACCACCGCGAAGATATTTCAGTCAATGGGAACATCTTGCAGCCATACTCAGTTTTCTTCACACCAGCTATAAAGTTTCTTCTTTAATACTTGAGGTTCCCCCTTTGAAATAGCAGATGTATCCACAATTGCCAACAATAAATCAAATTGAATGGTTTGGTGGTTAAATTGTAATAACTAAGTTCTAAATAAGTCAAGAATCTAGGACCGATATCCAAGGCGGTCCGGAATTCGAGTAGGGTGCTTGACTAACTGTTCCAGGTCATTTAGGATAGAACAGATGTAGGCTTGTTCACCACGTTGGTCAGTGAAATGTTAGGAGAGCCATTGGTGGTGGTGAACATCAAAATCTCCTAAGATGGAGATTTATGCGAAAAGAGAGATGAATAGAATGTGTTCCACTTTAGAAGTTAGATAGTCAATGAATTATAATTACAATCAGCTTATTCTATCTATCTATCTATCTATATGCTCAGGCACAATCCCCACTTTTCCTATTTTTATTTTTATTTTTTATTTAATTCTATTTTATTATTTTTATTTTTGTTCTTGGGGGTGGCCGCCTCAAGACAGAGAAGAACAGGGAACACACACAACACAACATAAAACAACGAACAAACACAGACAAAACACAAATTCACACACATCTAGGCTCAGCTTATTGATCCGTCACATATACTGTAATGGGAGCTGATGGTAAGCATTGCATTGGCTGGATCACATCACTTATTACTGGTTTAGGCTCATAAATAGTAATCAGATCTTCAATCATAACTATTGTACAACACATTAACATTTCATCCTTTCCAGAAATTCTCCCTGTCCGTTAATCCGATAATGATCATGATTGACTCGTAAATATCGTTTTTCCTATGAACCCAGACACCAGAACCGATATTAGTGAATGTGTAACCCAACAAATTACACGTTTTGTTATTACTTTTGGGAAACACTTTATCTCTTAATATGCATGACACATATTGTCGTTAAATGTTGTTGTCTTATTATGTACTCAGCGCATCCATAATTATCCTCCTCCTTTTATCCTCTCTCGGAAGAGAATCTTTTACGTTATACAACATAAATAGGAACTTTACAAACACATGTTGGTGACGATTGTAAGACCATTGTTCACGTTGTAGATATACAGATCGGTTACTTACATGAATGTATATGATTAATGTTTGGTGGTTATGATATGATACTATACCAGAAGACGATTTACATATAAAAACATTCACGACATGATACATTTGGCGACAACATTAAATTGATGTGTGTGTAATATTAACCGATGCGGGTGATAGTTGTAGAAGCTCCGTCCACAATTCATCATTATGTATGATTTTTTCATTCATATAATCGAAGTAGTACTTTGTGTATATCTTTATTTTAGTTATCACTTTCGTCTCTCTCCACCTTTGCATCTGTTTCTAAGTGTCCCTACAATATGTATTCTTCTAATTACCTTCTTCCTCCCTTAACCCTTCGAGTACCAGAGACGCACGTGACCGTCGGCAATGTATGTAAGGCTAAACCCCAGAGTCGCATAGGGTGCGTTGCGGTTAATGACTCCAGTCCTATGGCACCTAGATATCTCAGATTTGTATGGGTACTGCTTAAGTATCCCACGCAACAGTGCCAATGGTTGATAACCCTCAACTACAACCGCGTGCGCGTGAGCGCGCATAAACGTGTTTCTGCATGTTTTTGCCTACCTATTTCCCCATGTTAATTCCGACTTTCGGGCGCCCCTAGGAGATCGGTATTCTGTGGTTTTTCCTTCATTTCCAACCCATTCGAGGTGTTTTCTGGATTTTTTTTTTTTAGACAACCTGTTGGTCCTGGAGTGTACATTTATATTATATTGCCTGGTGCTCAGTTGGTTAATCTAAACTGCGTGTAATTGTGTTCTCCCTTTATCTTGTTTCATATGCTAAACTGACCTATTAACTAGAGTTTTCACTTCATTTGCTTCCTCCATACTCTTTTGTTAACTTGTTTTACCTCCTCTCCTTATATATCGGATTCGGAGTAAGCCACACATGAGGTCTCATTAGCGGTGATGTGTTTACCAACTTGCCACCAACACACACTCCACCTACCACACACTGTGGAGGGAGAGGGAGGAAGATACTGAAGGAGGAGTATGTACAAGAGCACACTGGGGAGAGAGGGGGACGAAGTAACTGAAGGAGGAGTAGGTACAAGAGCACACTGGGGAGAGAGGGGGACGAAGTAACTGAAGGAGGAGTAGGTACAAGAGCACACTGGGGAGGGAGGAGGAGGAAGTAACTGAAGGAGGAGTATGTACAAGAGCACACTGGGGAGAGAGGGGGACGAAGTAACTGAAGGAGGAGTAGGTACAAGAGCACACTGGGGAGGGAGGAGGAGGAAGTAACTGAAGGAGGAGTATGTACAAGAGCACACTGGGGAGAGAGGGGGACGAAGTAACTGAAGGAGGAGTAGGTACAAGAGCACACTGGGGAGGGAGGAGGAGGAAGTAACTGAAGGAGGAGTAGGTAGAAGAGCACACTGGGGAGGGAGGAGGAGGAAGTAACTGAAGGAGGAGTAGGTAGAAGAGCACACTGGGGAGGGAGGAGGAGGAAGTAACTGAAGGAGGAGTAGGTAGAAGAGCACACTGGGGAGGGAGGAGGAGGAAGTAACTGAAGGAGGAGTAGGTACAAGAGCACACTGGGGAGGGAGGAGGAGGATGTAACTGAAGGAGGAGTAGGTACAAGAGCACACTGGGGAGGGAGGGGGAGGAAGTAACTGAAGGAGGAGTAGGTACAAGAGCACACTGGGGAGGGAGGGGGAGGAAGTAACTGAAGGAAGAGTAAGTATATCAGTATTGGCGGCACAAATACGGTAAATATATTTACTACAGTTTCCTATGATATTTCATGCAGTTTCATCACCTCGTCCATTTTCCCATTGTCAGTAAACCAGGCTCCCAAGTACAAATATCTAAGGCAGTAACTTGTTTCAGGATTTTGAATCTTTAGTAGTTTTATCTTACTCGGTATGATAAATATCAAAGAATTTTGTTTTCTGTTCATTTGGTTTCATTCTGTACTCGCTACAGTACCTTAATTCAACGTTTAACTTTGCCCTACACATTTCACGTGAAGTATCAACAATGAATGTGTCATCCATCAGTAGGAGTGCATGTATATATCCCAGGAACCCGTCCGCTCTGATAGCTTGCTTTAACAGTTGAACCATTTTATCCATATAGAGCAAACAAATTGTTATGCCGGGTTGTAATACAACTTAGCTTCGTTATGGTCTTTACTCAAATCCAACTATGGACTTTTAGACTCAATATATGCTCAACAGGAACACATCGAACACGTTCTTATTCACAATTATGTACTCAATCAGGTTGTAATAAACACAATAAAAACACACAGATAATTATAAACTCTTATTCATTAATTGGCATAGAATGAGATCATAGGTTCCTTAACACTCCACGAGCGGGTAGGTCGGTAACTTCTACTACCTGCCAAACGGGTGGTTTTACCCTAAACGAGCTTATTTCCGTGCTCTTTTTCATGCATAAACAAGAGCCAGAGCATAATAAAATTATGTATCCCTGAAAGGGCGATAATTGAGCTTTCCAATGACACCAGAACCATCCTTCTACGACCACGCGTTCTCTTGCAACGATCGTGCAAGACGAAGGAAATATCCCTAAAATACGGTAATTTCCTTACATAATTCCCTGTGTAGCGAGGTAGTGAGTGTGGAGGGGAGAGCAATTGCCACGCGGGAGCCGTGCCGAACGGTCCGAGCCGACCTACGCTCCTCCCACCGCTCGTCTCTCTCTCAGAGCCAATTATTGCTCAAAATTGCACACTGCCTTAAGTCGGTCCCCGCCACATAGTCCTTTATTCTCTAGACCTCCTTAAGTCGGGCCCCGCCAATAAGGGGTTAACTACTATTTGGAAGTAGCAAGATAATCTTTAGCAAGAAGTTATAGCACAATAGGTGTTCTATAATCACATATATATATATGGACCTGAAATGTGAACTAAGACTCAACTTAACTATTATAAGGAATAGTAAGTAAATCAATAATTTCAGTTAGAACACACAACGGTCTATGAATAACATACAAATGAACATAAAATAAGGGATAGTATTACTGTGGAAATATGCAATTATATCTATAGACAAACATATACATAGCATAACTCCTTGATAATAATATCTATGTGAGTTGAGTGTCTATCGTGAGGTATTCTGATTATTTCAAGATTGGTATTAATGAAATCTCCAAACAAGCATGAATAATCAGCTTAAGCATATTTATACAACCCCACGAGGATTTCTGTAGTTCGCTGGGTAGCGCGGGGCGTGACGCGCACTAGTATGGTAAACGATACCCAGCCCAGATATCTCAAGCTAGGTAGGTCACTCAGGTCATCTACTGGACTGAGATGCGGAAAATAGTTTATGTGGCTAATGCGATGTTTATCTTGAATAGGGGAGGATTGCTTTAATTTAAAAAGGAGAAGGGAGCTGAATTGTTTTTACAATTAACTATGTGGTTGGTTTGTGGCGAGAAAATTATATTATGAACATATCATTTATTAATATGAATATGTAATAATAATCTCACGGGTCGAGGAATTCAGATTTAATTATTTAGATAAACTGAATAAAGTCTCTTTACTTATTATAACCTAACAGGAATCATATAATACTTGACTCAAGTAGATTAAGAAACGCATGAATAAAATAGCATGTACTAGTAGTGATAATAATACTAAAAGTATATAAAATGGCGTACATGACAAAGTTGCACTTAGATAAGAATACCTGATAAGGTATGAAGGAGTTCTGAACTGGTTAACAGATTCCTATAAGGAATACAGAACAAATTAGCATTGTATTCGAGATGGTGAAATAAATAGATAATGGATCTATATAAAACTAGAATTCCTAGACGAGATGGATCGAAATTATCTATTTCATAATAGAAGAAATAAATAAGTTATTCAAAGAGAAATAGCTTAATACAGAAGATCACTAAGCGTGAATGGGTTTCTCGAGGAAATTAGGTTTTGCTTATAATAGCAATTTATATAGTTATACCTTCTAGGGGTAGAATTGGATTTTAATTAATTATGAAATTGGGTGTAGGTTGTAGGTAAATGCTAGATTTGAATAGGGAATAGACACACGTTATACATTTCAACTTCGACTTGATTCATGCACAGTAGAATGGACATATACAAGGAAAATCTGCGAGTATTCGGTTTGGATATCAGTTAACACGAGTATGTAATGTATGATTAATACGATTTACGAGATGTTTATACACTAGTTAAACTAGATCTTTCACACAGATCTAACTCAATAATTAATATGGCTTCTGAAGTTCTGAAGGATGACTATGTAACGTAATAAATATCGATCTTGGGCACATATCTACATAAGAATTAACACTGGAATACTAGCATATCTTTACCTTACCTTCACATCAATAATCACAACGTAAGACACTCAGAAAAACTTACGGTAAGATAAGAGGGTAGGAGATCGAGTGTAAGTCTGGCCGACGTGGATCGTAGATTCGGCTGTCTGGACTTCAGGGGTAACTGCCTCTCACGAACAGGAATCCAAGGTCCTGGCATCAGAAGGAACACAGCAGGTCTCACTGTAGTCTCGAGGGGGAGGGAGAGGCGGTTTCTACTTCAGTTAGATACTCCGTGCTTTTCAGCCTTAGAATATTACTTAGGTTAGAGGTGCTTACTTTCCTTAATTTCAGTGAGACTATGTTCAAGTTATTTCTTAAGTTTAACTTGTAGTAACTTAATTCTGCAAGGATATCGTGAATGGTTGTGATGTAAATTGCGATGGTAATACTTAGTTTAAAAATACATGGTGGTTATAGGTTGGTACATTATTATTTTAAGTCTTTTATTTAATACTCTCATGGTGGTTACTAGTTCTAAGTAAGAGATAATTGCAACTTCCGTGATTCTATGATAAACAGTGGTTATTAATGAGGACGTTGATATCTCTGTTCTTCTCTAGATTCCTGGGGTGATGTGGAGTTCTCCGGAATGGTACTGCAGTGGAGGTCCTAGTATCCCCACTTGTCTCTATAATATTCTGGTCTCTGATGTCTAAGTTGCATAAACATTTGCTCGTCATACTGCAAGTCTGGTTGTTGGTCGAATGGAGGCTGGTGATAGGTCGAGATAGTTTGAAAGCTCGATGGTGATTGGCCCCTCTTCCCACTCTTTTGTATGGGGCACAGACCTAACTTCTTAGCCTTTAGAGAACGGGAATGATCTGAGGTCCTGGGGCACTCCTTTGTTCTCATTTCTTCTAAAGCATGGGAAGCTGGTATACACTCCCATTTCTTCTGTTGGCTTCTCCTGTCTTTTCTGTTCTCCTGTAGACTAGAAATCCTACAGGTCTCACTCAACCCCGTAACTTCACAAATTGACAGAGCACCCTGCCTCACTCCGACAGTGCCATCTATTGTAGCAACTTTCAGTATATTTTTCGTACAGGTATACACATTCTGCATTGCTGGTAACATAACTTTACCACACACTAGTGACTTTAGGTGCTCTATTAATTTGTTTCAGGAAATCGGCCATAAGCTTAACTGTAGTCTATGAATACAAGGCATAATTTCAAGTTCATGTATCAAGCATTATGACATAATAATCTTAATGCCATCATCTGTTCTAAATGTCCTCTCTGTTTCATAGCTCCAGCCTGACATTTGTTGATATTACTCCATAATCGCAATCTATTTAGTATTAATATATCATATACCTTGGCTAACGTGCCCATAACTAGATCTTTGCGGACTTAGACGACAAAGAAGAAATAGAAGCAATTCGTCTTGTAGGAGAGTCCATGGTTCGTGGACAACTTACAGAGTTCTGCGCCAGGGTACCCAGGAACAGGAAGCATTTATGTATCTCGAGTGGCAGAGTAGACGACGTTGCAGCTGCAGTCATCGAAGTTTCAAAGTTAGGCACCTCACGCACAATGTACGTTATTCATGTCAGATCTAATGACGTGCAGCAGACCTGATAGGAGGACCTCATGCTGAAGTACCGGAAGCTGATTCAGATGTATAAGGAAAAGTCACCCAGTCATCAAATCAGGGATTGTCCCCAGGATCGGTGTGAAGAACCAGTTCTTCAACATAGCTACCAGCGTAAATCGTGAACTGGCTGACCTCTGAAGGGAAGAAAACGTCGGATTCATCCATACCTGGTATGCCTTCTACCGTAAAGATCATCTGTTTGTAGCAGATGGAGTCCATCTGAACCAGTTGGGAGCACCAAGATTGGCCGCCTACTTCACAACGTAGTAACGGATTTTCGGAAAAGAAGCAGAGCCAACCAAGGACCACCAGGTACAAAGATCGAGGACAGCGAGGCCAGAGGACCACCAGGGACGAAGATTGAGGACCGAGGACCACCAGGGACGATGATCGAGGACCGAGGACTACCAGGGACGACGATCGAGTACAGCGAGGACCGAGAACCACCAGGGACGATGATCGAGGACAGCGAGGACCGAGGACAACCAGGGACGAGGATTGAGACAGCGAGGACCGAAGACAGACAGTTACATAAATGTAGATCCGACCAGAACCAACAATTTGATTAAAGAACGTTCCGTGAATTCTAAAACAACAACTTTAAAGATTTTCTATGCAAACACGCGTGGCATACGCAATAAAATTTCAGATTTAGAGGAACTAGTATTTACAGAAAATTACAATGTTATTGGCAAAACAAAATGTTGGCTCATTACAGAATAGAGACTTTTTAGCAGAGTATTAACTTCCCGGTTATGTAATGTTTGAGAAAAGCCGAATCAATAAAAATGGAAGTGGCGTTTTACTTTTTATAAAAACAAATCTTAACCCGACCCTCTCGTCAAACCTTCAAATTGTGAACGTCGATACATTCTTTGTGCTAATAAAGAATAATAAAGGTACAAAAATGATACTTGCATTAATATACAGACTTCCAGCTCAATCAGTGTAAACTGACCAAGACATTTATGAGCAAATTGCAGACGTAAGGAACTCGCAAGATACCGTAATTTTCGGCGACTTCAATTTACCTGTGATCAAGTGAGAAGATAGTATTACTTCACATTCTGGACAAGACCTGTATGCAAACTTGCAAGAGAGTTCGCCATATCAATTTGTTAGATCTCCAACCCGCGGAAATAACGTCCTTGACCATGTAGTTTCAATAAAAGAAGAATTGATAGAGAATTTGAATGTCAATGATGAATTCAGTAACAGCGACTATCGTACGATAACTTTCAGTTTAAAGTTTAGTTAAATAGCAGCAATGAGAAAGTCTCTAATTTCAAGGAAGCAAAATTTCGAAAACTTAGAGCAACGTCTGAAGAAACTTTCCAATTAACAATAACGACATAAATACATCTTCGGAATTATTTGCATCCACTTACCTAAAAGCAGTGCAAGATTTCATACCATCAAAAATACGGTGTACAGGCCATAATGATAAGGCCAAATGGTGGGATAAAGAAATTTCAGATGGTTTGGTTGCTAAAATGATTGATAATGATAAATTAAAATCCTCACAAAATTACGAGGAACGGGTGAAATTTGTAGAACTACGACGCAAAGCCAAAACGTTAATTAAGCAAAGTAAAATGACCCTGGAGTTACATGTTGCGAATCAAAGTAAATCAAACCCGAAAGAATTCTATAGTTATATCAGAAAGAAGAAAGTAGTTACTTCAATTGTTGGACCGTTAGTCGATGAAAATGGAGAATACACAAAAAGACGAAGTACGAATGAGTAATGTCCTCAATACTTCCTTTGCATAAGTTTTTACAACAGAAGACCTCAGTGACATCCCTACAGCATCGCCGATTCAGATTGATAATTCTGATGTATTAAGCAATATCACGATTACAGAAAAAGAAGTATTGAAATATTTAGATAAACTCAATGTAGATAAATAGCCTGGACCTGATACAATCTCACCTAGAGTTCTAAAGGAAGCTAAGGATGAGCTCTCCAAACCACTGACAATGTTATTCAATAAATCCGTGCAGTCTGGAACTATGCCTGATCAGTGGATGCTAGCCAACGTAACACTGACATTAAAAAAAGGCAGCAAATCCCTACCCAGTAACTATCATCCAATTAGATTAACCTCAGTTGTATGTAAAATGCTAGAAACACTCATAAGAGACAGACTCGTAAATCACTAAGAGGAAAACAATATACTTAGAGATATTCAACACGGCTTTCGTAACAAACGTTTCTGCTTAATCCATGGGCTGTGACCGTCCTCATATGAGTCTGTACTGGTGGGCGGCGACCGTCCTCATATGAGCCGGGTTTTTAACCCCTTATTGGTGGCGCTCGACTTAAGTCGTGCACCAATTTGCAGCAAGTTAGGAGCATTATTAAGGCTTTTAAAGGGTTAAAATTGAGTGCAAATGACCGGGAGCAAAGCAGGCCACACGTCTGACACCCAGGGCTTACCGCCACCCACTGACTCACGCTCCCTGTGTTCTCGAGAGGACGGCAGCGTAGCCAGTAGTGAGCATAGCTGGGGAAAATATACCGCTATACGCTAAACTCCCATGTTCGTGGCACCACTGCATTAGAACCACGAGTGCTACGTAGCTCGTTCTGGTCTCATTTTGAAGCTTTTAGCGCCTATTTTTTTGCTGAATACATTTCTTTTCATGCAGATACATGACTGATCATTCAGGAGGGCCTGAATATGCCCAAATGAGCCCAAAACACCCCGCTAAAGAAGGGTTAAACACATATGAAAACCACGGGTCATGAGTCAGGCGGCAACAAGGTGGTGTGCGAGTAGTGGTGGTTGGCAACTCTCACCCTCACCTCCCCTTGGTTCTACCCCGAGACGGCAGAATATACGCGCGGGTAAATCATGCCGCTTGATGTTTTTTCTCTCCGCGCGATGCCATTCGCACTATATTTTTCAACTACGGATGACCCCCCCACCCCCCCAATATTTTTTGTTTTACACATATATATATGGCTGGATGCGCACTTGCATTCCCTACACGCTGAGGTGGTTTTCATCGAAATCGGTAAGGGTCGCCAAAATGGTCAACCTCTAGCAAGAGGCAATGGTGTTCAATATCCTAGGCTAGCACTTGCCGGGTTACCAAATCTCTTAGACTTCTTCCACAATATCCTCAACCTCTAAGATGAGAGTAAAGCTGTAAATATTATATACATTGATTATCAAAAGGCTTTTGACAAAGTTCCCCACAAAAGTTTACTACTAAATCTAAAAGCGCATGGGATACAACACGGTGTGCTGATTCACTGAAATGGATAGAAAATTGGCTCATAGACAGAAAGCAATGAGTAGCCATAAACGGTAAGGCATCTAAAGGGACCTATGTAAGTAGCGGGGTACCCCAAGGATCGGTACAAAGACCAATTCTCTATATAATTTACATCAACGACATAGATGAGGGTCTCACCTGTACAATCTCAAAGTTTGCTGACGATACAAAAATTGCAAATAGCGTACTATCAAAAGAACAAGTTGATGATATGCAACACAATCTAGATAAGTTGTCATGTTGGGCCCAAATTTGGCAAAAATTAGTTTCAATGCGGATAAATGTAAAGTACTACATACCGTATATCGATAGGGGAAAGTAAACTTTTCGACGAATGGCAACTAGCTTAAGAGTGTAGACAGAGAAACTGATGTGGGAGTAACAATATAGAGTAACGTAAAACCCAGTCAACAATGGACAGAAGTTGTTAACCCTTGTCTATCGGGGCCCGACTTAAGTCCGTATCGAAAAATTTGGACTATGTGGCGGGGCCCGACTTAAGTCCGAGTGCAATTTTAGCGCAATATTGGCTCTGAGAGAGAGACAAGTGACGGGAGGAGCATGGGTTACCTCATGACCGCTCGCCACGGCCGCCGTGGACCAACTGAGATGTACTCCACTTACATCCACCCTCACTCCCTCGCTACATACGTAATTATATAAAGAAATTACCGTATTTTAGCGATTTTGCCCTTCGGTTGCACGATCGTTGCAAGACAACCAGTGATCGTAGAAGGATGGTTCAGGTGTCATTGTAAAGCTCAATTTACACCCTTTCAGGGATACATACTTGTATTACGCTCTGGGTCTTGTTTATGCATGAAAAAGAGCACGGAAACAACCCCATTTATGGTATAAACCTCCCGCTGAGCGGCACAGTGAAATATACTCCACCACCCGCTCTTTGAGCGTTAAGAAGGCAAACAAAATAATTGGCTTTATAGTCAGGTCATTTGAGCATAAATCCAAAGATGTAATCCTAACTCTTTGCAATTCCTTAATACGTCCTCTTCCAGAATATTGTGTTCAATCCAATCCTGGTGCCCTTACTATAAACAATTTATAGACAAGATAGAACAAGTTCAACATAGAGTTACCAAAATGATACTTAGCTTAACACCTAACTGGCGGTACCCGTCATATGACGGGCTAGAGATAAATGGACAATGAAGCGGTACCCGTCATATGACGGGCGGCATTCTGAGCACATTAGGGGCTCTGAGAGAGAGTATGTGCTTTGGGAGGATGATAGGCGGGCTCTGACCGCTTGGCACGACCACGGTGCCTCTACTGAGACTGCCGCTGCAACATCCCACACACTCGGCCTCCCAAGACCAGGAAAAAACTCGGGTAATGACCTCATTTTAGGGTTTTTCACCTTCGGTTGCTCGATCGCTACAGGATAACCTGTGGTCGTACAAGGATGATGCAGGTGTCATTGGAAAGCTCTATTATCGCCCTTTCACAGATACATAATTGTATTATGCTCTTGCTCTTCTTTATGCATGAAAAAAGAGCATGGAATGAAGCTCATTTAGGGTAAATGTGCCTGCTTGGCAGGTAGTAGATGTTACAAACGGCCCCGCTCTTAGCGAGTTAAAGAACAAACTATACAAGGAGCGTCCTAGAGAAATAAATATATTTCCTTTAACCCAGCGCCGATTAAGAGTCGACTTAATTCAAGTGTTTAAAATCATCAGAGGCATCGACAATATGAACTGTAGTAAGTACTTCACTATCGACCAATCTAATTAAATGCGGGGAAAAAGTTGCAAAATTATTGTTAAATCTTTTAACACACATGAGTCTAAGAATTTTGTCTTCAATCGAATTGTTAACTTATGGAATGGGCTTTCCCGAGACATTATAGACTGCAGCATCGTTGATTCTTTTAGACTTCGCCTAGAGAAACATCTTGCCTCAAACCCACGACTGACTACGTTTGTAAATTAATTATACTGTGTCATGTTACTAACCCAACTGTCCCCTACTAACATCTCCTAATCCTGCCACAGACATTAATTCCAGGGCAGTAGTTAACTTTTCAAATTTCCCTTACACACTCTAACCCACTATTTTGATACTTGATCATCAGTGTTTCAGAGGACAAGCAGCCTAGAGGGGTCGCTAAAACTATTGTTGCTTGATTTCCTTTCTACTCCTTTGTATTCTCTCTATCTCTCTCTCTCTCCGTCTTTACCTAATCGTCTGAAAGTGGTGGAGAGCAGGAGGTAAATTGCGTTGGCCTCTTTGAGGAAATGGAGATATACACCCAAGGCCCCCTCCTCGCCGTCCTGCCATCCTTCCTAACGTTGGGTGATTAACTCACCTATACCCCTTCAGTACGATGATGACGTATACAATTCAATTCTGGCTAACATTAGACTATTTTGATTTGCTTTGAAAATACATCAATTGAACATTTTATTTTCATAGACTTTTTCCTATAATTAACTGAACAAAAACAGTTATGGGAACACGGAAGAACTCATATGTTTGACTTCATTCATATAATCAGAATGTTCCAAAGTTCTGTATAAACCCAACGCTTATGAAACTCACTTATAGAGAGTGAGAGACAGAGAGAGAGAGAGAGCCTCAATTGCAGGTCGAGAAAGAAAAAGAGGGAGAGGTGGGGGGGGGGGGTGATAGAGAAGGGGACACTTTAAATGGATGGGTTTAGATAGAGATAAATTGAAGACTTTACGTTTGCAAAACTGGGACAGTGGGAATCTATTGGGAAGGATGGCAATAGAAACTAATGTGAAAATGTGAGTACCTTGGTGTAATGGAAGGTTTATGGTTAGAGTTTGAATTATATTTGTATGACGATCTGTACAAGTAGATTGAATGGACAGTGGGGATGGTGAAGGTTTGTTTGAATTTAGAGATACTTTGTTTAGGCGAACAATGAGTGCTTGATTTAATGTCTTTGAAAGTATTTGCTATTCTACATTCAGCGGACCTCCCTTGGCCACCACCACTCGACCACCCTTACACAATCAACATCACTCAGCCAAACAAATAATACCAACCTCACAGTCGACCTTACTCAGTCAACCTCAATTCACCGTCTTCACTCGGTTGTTCTCTCAGCCTAAATTTCTGGCTCGTCTTCTCCAGGTTGATCGGTTTAAGGTGATCTCATTTGGCCAACATTGGAACTCCACAGACTTAATTCACTCAGCTGTGTATTTAGTAGACTGCTGCTTGTTTTTGGAAGATCCACTACTATTATTTGTGTTCTTTTCTTGCCTAGGATGTACAGTATACTAATTGTCGGCCAAACATATCCTATTCTATCACACTTGTTGACTGGTTATGATAATAATTAATTATGAAATATTTATTATGTACGCCATTTAATGGAAATTAACATACAACAGTTCTATCTTCATATTTAAATTATGTAATTTAGTTTGAAAATCCCACAGAAATAAATCACCTGGGACTGAACTCCAGAAAAAGTTATCAATGTTCGCTTGTCGATAACTTGATCTGAGTTTAGTCCTAATGGAACTTTCTTTCTATGAAATTATACCTTTTTAAATATTTCGGGTAGACATAAAAAACAGAGTTCAATATTTACTATACCTCATCTACTTACTGAAAGCTAATGCAAAAGGCCTTCGGAAGTATTTATGAAAATGCATAATGCAATTCCTTAAAGTTGGATGACGTAAAAACGGATGGAAAAATCATGCAATCACCTCTCTCTCTCTCTCTCCATTTACATCGTCATAGCTTGTAATACCTCTCCATTTAACCTGCAGTCACTTTCAATATTATCAAAAGGTGATCACAGGGACGTTAACCAGTTCGTGTGTCAAAGGAAGTTTTACCAACGTTGGCCGTAACGAAAATAGTTAGGCATTCTTATTATGTTACGTTCACATTCATTACAGAATAGTTAATCAGGCGACATATAGTTCTCACAAAGGCAGAACAAACATTACCTTACAGTAAGTTATTTGGATAATACCGCTATTTGGCTGACCGAAATCAATAGTTGACTCGGAATAGTCAAACCATTACACCACAATATGCCACCTTTATTGTTGACAGTACAACACACGTGGTTCCCCAGAAGCCTTAACCCCCATCATTACACACTTACACATACACCAAATGGTCTAACCATTACACCACAATATACCACAGTTATTGTTGACAGTACAACACACGTGGTTCCCCAGAAGCCTTAACCCCCATCATTACACACTTATACATACACCAAATGGTCTAACCATTACACCACAATATACTACAGTTATTGTTGACAGTACAACACACGTGGTTCCCCAGAAGCCTTAATCCCCATCATTACACACTTACACATACACCAAATGGTCTAACCATTACACCACAATATACCACAGTTATTGTTGACAGTACAACACACGTGGTTCCCCAGAAGCCTTAATCCCCATCAATACACACTTACACATACACCAAATGGTCTAACCATTACACCTACCCCCAGCTCCAACACAACATGGCTTTAGGCCACTGCATTCTACAAACACTATTCTCACAGACCTTACACAAAGAGCTTTTGACGGCATCAACTCGGCTAGACCACCACACAGATCACTAATAGCCACACTCGACATTAGTAAAGCCTTCGATGCCATCCCCAGCCACAACCTAACAAACAAAATCTACAACACAAACATGCCCAACAACACAAAAAGGTGGCTGGCCAACTTCCTAGCAGGCAGATATGCACACATATCTTCTGCCGGTCAGTCATCTAGAATCAGAAACTTTCCAAACGGAGTCCCACAAGGATCCGTCCTATCGCCCGCACTCTTCAATCTATACATGCACGATATAACTACACCCAATACGCCCCCAATAAACTTAGCCTCCTATGCAGATGGCATAACACTCACATGCACACACCATGACCCAAAAAGAGCAACAGATCTCCTTCAACCCTATCTCAACACACTACATGGCTGGTGCACTACAAACAGACTTAATCTAGCCCCAGCCAAATGCACCGCAACCCTGCTCACAAGCTGGACAGGAGAACACGAATACATCCCTCAACTCACCATAAACAACACACCCCTAACACATACACACACACCCAAAATCCTAGGAGTAACATATGATACTCATATGACATTCAAATAGCACACCACAAACATTAAAAAGAAACTGACACCCAGACTTAACGCCCTCAGGTCACTTGCTCACACAAAATTTGGACACAACAAAGAAACCACCACCACAGTATATAAACAATACATAAGATCAGTGATGGAATACACAAGCCCAGCCTGGGTTTCTAACCTTGCTGAAACACATCATAAGACCTTACAGACTATTCAAAACAAAGCCCTAAGGATCATTACAGGCTGCACATCTACTGCACCCACAGACCACCTACATCAAGAAACCAAAATCCTCAAAGTCAAAGACCATCTGGACATGAGAGGCACTCAATCACCTGGCAGCAGCCTCCACAAACCAGGACCACCCACTAAACTACATGGCAACACACCCACAGACACCAAGAAATATTAAAACAACACCCAGCACACGGTATCACACACAATTACTGTCCTCTCTCCCTCCCTGCTCACCCCGAACCAACTTCCAGAAGCACATCCATACTCATATCTCTCGCCGATCCATCCACTCACTCACAGACAACACGCAGCTGCAACCACGACCTCCCGAGATCCATCCTTCCGAATCCTCCCTTCCTCGCGAGGACAGAGTCCACCTGGCCAGGCTGAGATACGGACACCATCCAGCTCTCCTGAGCTATCAGAAGAGACTGGATGACTCCGTCGTCGACACCTACCCGGGATGTAACACAGCACCCCATACCATTAAACACATCATAGAAGACTGCATTTCACACAACCTCTTACGCCAACAGCACAATCTACACTCAATGAGAGCTCTGTGGGAAAGCCCAATCGTGGCCATGGCCTTCCTCAGGGACTCGTGGCTGTTCGGCCAGGCAGCTTAGGGAACAACAACAACAACCATTACACCACAATATACCACAGTTATTGTTGACAGTACAACACACGTGTTGCCCCAGAAGCCTTAACCCCCATCATTACACACTTACACATACACCAAATGGTCTAACCATTACACCACAATATACCACAGTTATTGTTGACAGTACAACACACTGGTTCCCCAGAAGCCTTAACCCCCATCATTACACACTTACACATACACCAAATGGTCTAACCATTACACCACATTATACCAGTTATTGTTGACAGTACAACACACGTGTTGCCCCAGAAGCCTTAACCCCCATCATTACACACTTACACATACACCAAATGGTCTAACCATTACACCACAATATACCACAGTTATTGTTGACAGTACAACACACATGGTTCCCCAGAAGCCTTAACCCCCATCATTACACACTTACACATACACCATATGGTCTAACCATTACACCACATTATACCACAGTTATTGTTGACAGTACAACACACGTGGTTCCCCAGAAGCCTTAACCCCCATCATTACACACTTACACATACACCAAATGGTCTATCCATTACACCACAATATACCACAGTTATTGTTGACAGTACAACACACGTGGTTCCCCAGAAGCCTTAACCCCCATCATTACACACTTACACATACACCAAATGGTCTAACCATTACACCACAATATACCAGTTATTGTTGACAGTACAACACACGTGGTTCCCCAGAAGCCTTAACCCCCATCATTAAACACTTACACATACAGTGTTTTATCCATGGTAACAATAGCAATACTAAAATACCAATCATACTAACAATTGTATACTGTCAACACTAATAATAGTAAAGTAGACGTGCCGTTTTGCCCAAAATCAAAACGGCATACCCAACTCTGCAATGGGTCACCTTCATCACTACTAGTCACTATCACCATTATTATCATCATCATTACTACTATTATAATCATCACTACTACTCTCACCATCATCACTACTACTCTCATCATCACTACAAATTTCACCATCATCACTACTACTAGTACTGTCACCATCTTATCTACTACTGTCATCATCACCACTACCATTATCATCACTACTATGACCATCATCCCCACTATTACTACCATCACTTCTAATGTCATCTAAACTAACTTCACCTAACAGATGAGGTGTGAGTAGTTTTCAGGGCGTCGTGTGTGTGTGTTGGGGTGGAACCATAACTATTGCACAAATTCAAAAAATCATTATTGACTGGCCATCATATTCACCCAACAAATGTTTGTGTGAAGTTTGGTGAAAATACGTCGAACAATCTACAGTATGAGGAGTTTCTGGACAGACAGACATTTCAGTCGGCATTGTACCACTTTATGGGGCGGCGGCGATACCACTCTCCTTACGCAGAGTTGATAAATGAAAAACAAATATATATATATATATATATATATATATATATATATATATATATATTGAGAATATATCACAAATAGCCGTGAGCTACTAAATGTTTCTAATCTCTCAGTGGGGATCGAACCGTCTACCATCAGGACGATAGCCGACGCTTTAATCAATTACACCACAGCAGTCTAAAAGACACTCAGCCTTCTATCCTAGTTATGTTAGGGAGAAGGGATACCCACTAGGCGAATATATTTCAATTCAAACCTAGTTGTAGGATCCATATTTGCAGAATACCGTACAAGGATTTTTTGAGTGTCCCGACGCAACTCGGGTCGAAATTGATTTAATTTAATTCTAACCCACAAAGCATGAGAGTTACAAATATTGAGAATATATCACAAATACACGTGAGCCACTAAATGTTTCTAATCTCTCAGTGGGGATCGAACCGTCGACCATCAGGACGATAGCCGACGCTTTAATCAATTACACCACGGCAGTCTAAAGACACTCAGCCTTCTATCCTATTTATGTTTGGGAGAAGGGAAACCCACTAGGCGAATATATTTCAATTCAAACCTAGTTGTAGGATCCATATTTCCAGAATACCGTACAAGGATTTTTTGAGTGTCCCGACGCAACTCGGGTCGAAATTTATTTCATTTCATTCTAACCCACAAAGCATGAGAGTTACAAATATTGAGAATATATCACAAATACACGTGAGCCACTAAATGTTTCTAATCTCTCAGTGGGGATCGAACCGTCGACCATCAGGACGATAGCCGACGCTTTAATCAATTACACCACGGCAGTTCTGTGTTAGTTGGTTTAGTGTAGACGGTGGTTTTGAACCCATGGTCGTTCAGAGCTACGAGGATGTCGAGGAAGGGAGTTGTCTATTGTGTGATTTTTCAAAGGTGAAGTTAAGTCCGGAGGAGGTCATGAAGCGACGCTGGAGTTCCTGTAGTTCGTGGAGGTCCTTGATTTGCACTATGATGTCATCCACGTATCTACAGTAGAAGGCGGGTCGTTGGGCAGCTAGGAGCTCTTCCTCGATGGTACCCATAAAAAAGTTCGCCAAAAAAGTTCATAGCAGACTTTTGCCCCATGATTTTCGCCTCCTCTGAACCTCCACCCTCTATATATACCCTTCCTGTTTACCTTTTATATCATTCTATCCTTACTTGATAATGCTGGTTGTCCAGTGAAACGCGTCGTATATCCTGTATCATCATGTACATTAATGTAACCCTTTACCACCATGAATTTTGCTCATCTCATTCATCTACTTCCTGCAACCCAGCGAAAACTCATCAGAGACCTGGAAACTTTGAATAATAAAATTTCCAATGCAGAAATTGCAATTTCTTTCAACCTCGTATGAATTAAAAAAAAATTATTAGGCCTACCTGGCTTTACTAATATATATATATATATATATATATATACAGGGTGTCCCAGGAGGAAGGGGCATAACTTTAGGAAATGATAGAGCAAAATATTCTAAGCCTAAAATGTTCTATAAGAAATATT
The DNA here is from genome assembly GCA_032716605.1 of Paralithodes platypus. Classification (NCBI taxonomy): domain Eukaryota; kingdom Metazoa; phylum Arthropoda; class Malacostraca; order Decapoda; family Lithodidae; genus Paralithodes; species Paralithodes platypus. The sequence goes on along the minus strand of CM064515.1, from coordinate 8,956,889 downwards.
CCAAATCTCGACCAATATCGAGATATTGCATGTTGAAAATGGTATTTTCTTCAGTATTTCCCCATAAGGCTGGCCTAGCTGTCTTAGTGCCTACCACACCTCCATCTTTCTGCAATTATTTTACCATGTAATTATAAAGATACTATAATTCTGTAAGTTGCAAAATGATTATAGACATATTAGCTCACTTTGGACCAGTTGGAAACTATTTGACATGTGTGAGTCTATTACAGTGATGCAGGGGAGGACACTAAATTAAACCTTCAATATCTTTAAAACGGTTGAGATTTGGACTTTTTGTTATGGAACATGTTATACTTAGAATACCCTGTTCTATCATTCCCCAAAATTATGCCCTTTCCTCCTGGGACACCCTGTACATATATATAATATATATATATTCCGGTATATATATATATATACATATATACAGATACACAGTATAATATATATATATATATATATATATATATATATATATATATATATATATATATATATATATATATATATCACACAACACGTAGAGAGAGATAGAGAGAGGGCAAGAGAGGGAGGTGGTGGTGTGGCGGAGATTATTAAACCTTCAAGTTGAGCCACTTATAGTACAGTAGCCTACATCTCTCTCTCTCTCTCTCTCTCTCTCTCTCTCTCTCTCTCTCTCTCTCTCTCTCTCTAAGAAATGCCCAAGACTAACGAAACCCACTTAGGAATGTGACTTGCAATTTTGGGATTCCAAATGCAGTACGAGAGAGACAGAAAGGATAAAGTAATTGGATGAGCTTAGGGAGAGAGAGAGCGCGCTAGACGAATTTATTAAGGCAAGACTGAAATATATATATTTGAAATGATGACGAGAGAGATAGAATGTGAAGTAGTGGTTGTGTTTTGAGTGTATGCATTTATGTGCGGGTTTGTATGGTTGTGTGTGCGTTTCTGTACGTGGCCACCCCTTCGGAGATCACAGCGTCCGGCAATAAACTTGTCACAGGCATCTTTTATTCTGTTGTCTCCTTCATACACATAGACAAACATAAATATATGAAAACAAGAGACTGGCCAACCATGTTGCCCTGCTCAGAGATCTAACCAGGGTTCGTTTGGCCTGTGAACCAAACACGCTAACCAGTACACAAGGAACTACCATAAATAATCATAACGTATCAATATAGCCTAAGCATCGCGCACTATTAAGCACTGAATCATAACTGGATAATAAAGTTGATTGTATACATTTTCTATTTCGTGTTCTTTTCATCCAAATCCAAGATCCTTCCATCCCCTCATACTTATCTTGATTTCAATGTTGTTTATTCTAATTATTATTATTACTATGTCACATTCTGATTATGTTAACTCTTTAACTAGTCTCTACCACGTCCCAACCTTCCTCCAATGCCTCAACCAATCCCAGTTTGTCAATTCAATTCTTGTGAACGAAGAACACAAAGCCAAATTCAAGGTACTTTGGAGGCAAAACAAATATATTTTGTAACTACGTATTCCTTCCTTTCCCTCAAACTAATATTTTGTTTAATACATTTCCAGTCTTCATTCCCCTCGATTTACTTTTCCCTACAATGCATATCTGACATATCCTTTCCCTTTAAAAAATATCCCCTGTCCATCTTTCATCCGTGTATTTGATGACGTCCTCCCTTACTAAATCCTATCTTGAATTCATATACCTGCAGCTTTCCTACCCTTCCAAATAATATCTATAAATCACAAAACATGCATTATCTTCAGCCTCCTATGTATTTTGCTCTCCTCGCCCTCCACATCGTATCCTAATAAATATATTGTATCGGCAGTTTTTGTTTTGTGTAGGCTATATAATTATAATTATTTTCCCTGCAAATCATATATCATATCCAGTAATCTTCCCAACACTGAATTTATCTACGGTATTCTATTTCAGTTGCCTTCTCTTTTTTGTCCATATCTTCACCCATCCTCTCTACTTCCAAATTCTATCTTCATCCACACAACTACAACCTGCCTACCCTTTCATATCCTACCTACCATCTTCTCTACTCGCTCTTCTTCCCCCATCACTCCTTTGCCCATCTATCTCTTCACCTTTCTTATTCCAAATCCTAGTACCCACATAACTACAGCCTTTCTCCCCTTCCACATCCTTCCTATTTTTTCTCTCCCCCTTCTTCTTTATTCCATATCCCCATTCCCTCTGTATTTCAAACCCCATCTTCTTCCACATACTTGCAGCCTTTATATATCTCAAGAACGTACCTATTATGTTTACAACTTCCTCCTCTTCCTCCGTGTCCTCGTCTTCCCCCTTTCTTTTTCAATGCTGAACACATTTTCCTGCAATTTTCGATGGACAAGTTTATTCTCGTACAATGTTTAGGCTCTTTGGCATTGGAAATGAAAAGTTGTCCCAAGGTAGAATATATTAACTAGTTTAATGTTCATGGAACTTATAGTTTCAAGCTACCAGAAAACATTTGCCCATAAGAAAATGCCGGGCAAATTGTTCATGTGACACCGGCTTAATGCCAAGGGTTAATACCACCCCTTGTGTTGTTTCCGCCTCCACAATGCAGTATCGGGATTATTACAACCCACACAAAAGGTCGGGTCAACTTACCGACCAATGTGTTTACATGCCTGACAATAAGACACATAAACGCACAAATGTTACCACAGTCCAGGGAAGGAGGGAGAGAGAGGAAGGGAATAACAAAGAGGTGATGAAGAGGCCGTAGAATCACTCGTAATTATTTAAATTAATGGATATTATTTCGAATGGAGTGGAGAAAGAACAATTGGAGAGTTGTTACATAGATAGATAACTGATAGTCACATAAACAAATATATAAATAGATTAACAGTTAGATGGATATACATGAATTTATCAAAATCGAGAGAATGTAAGATAAATAATATAGTATATTATGTATACTATACGAATATTATGTATACTATACGAATATTATGTATACTATACGAATATTATGTATACTATACGAATATTATGTATACTATACGAATATTATGTATACTATACAAATATTATGTATACTATACAAATATTATGTATACTATACGAATATTATGTATACTATACAAATATTATGTATACTATACAAATATTATGTATACTATACAAATATTATGTATACTATACATATTATGTATACTATACGAATATTATGTATACTATACGAATATTATGTATACTATACGAATATTATGTATACTATACAAATATTATGTATACTATACGAATATTATGTATACTATACAAATATTATGTATACTATACAAATATTATGTATACTATACGAATATTATGTATACTATACGAATATTATGTATACTATACAAATATTATGTATACTATACAAATATTATGTATACTATACGAATATTATGTATACTATACAAATATTATGTATACTATACAAATATTATGTATACTATACGAATATTAGTATACTATACAAATATTATGTATACTATACAAATATTATGTATACTATACGAATATTATGTATACTATACAAATATTATGTATACTATACGAATATTATGTATACTATACGAATATTATGTATACTATACAAATATTATGTATACTATACGAATATTATGTATACTATACAAATATTATGTATACTATACAAATATTATGTATACTATACAAATATTATGTATACTATACGAATATTATGTATACTATACGAATATTATGTATACTATACAAATATTATGTATACTATACGAATATTATGTATACTATACAAATATTATGTATACTATACAAATATTATGTATACTATACGAATATTATGTATACTATACGAATATTATGTATACTATACGAATATTATGTATACTATACAAATATTATGTATACTATACGAATATTATGTATACTATACAAATGTTATGTATACTATACAAATATTATGTATACTATACGAATATTATGTATACTATACGAATATTATGTATACTATACGAATATTATGTATACTATACGAATATTATGTATACTATACGAATATTATGTATACTATACGAATATTATGTATACTATACGAATATTATGTATACTATACGAATATTATGTATACTATACGAATATTATGTATACTATACGAATATTATGTATACTATACGAATATTATGTATACTATACGAATAGTAAGATAAAGGAGATATGTAACTTAAACTGAAGCAATATATCGGTAAACACTGTAAATATAAATGAATTTAACTGAAATTAAATACATAATATATTTGACTTAAGTTATTAATTATAATATTAGACCACATTTACATTTACACTTGCAGAGACACCTTAAACGTTTATCATATACGATATTAGTTGCAGTTTCATATTGATATATTCAAACATTAGGTAAGATGAAGTTATTATTATTAGTATTATCATTATTCGGTATTTATTTATTTGTTTCTTTTTTTTCTTTTTGGAACTAGCCAAGGTACTCGCACCCTGTGTGGGATAAAGAGTAGTCCTCTGATACTGAGAGGGATACACTAGCATAATAAACTCTACTTGAATAATGACAACCCTTCCCCCCTACTCCAAAGCGTTATTACAACCCTTCCCCCCTACTCTAAAGCTTTATTACAACCCTTCCCCCCTACTCCAAAGCTTTATTACAACCCTTCACCCCTACTCTAAAGCTTTATTACAACCCTTCCCCCCTACTCCAAAGCTTTATTACAACCCTTCCCCCCTACTCTAAAGCTTTATTACAACCCTTCCCCCCTACTCCCAACCTTTATTACAACCCTTCCCCTCTAGTCCAAAACTTTATTACAACCCTTCACCCTACTCTAAAGCTTTATTACAACCCTTGCCCCCTGCTCCAAAGCTTTATTACAACCCTTCACCCCTACTCTAAAGCTTTAATACAACCTTTCCCCGCTACTTCATAGCTTTATTACAACCCTTCCCCCCTACTCCAAAGCGTTATTACAACCCTTCCCCCCTACTCCAAAGCGTTATGACAACCCTTCCCCCCTACTCCAAAGCGTTATTACAACCCTTCCCCCCTACTCCAAAGCGTTATTTTGTGTATTATGTAACAATTAACTTTTGCTAATAAACTATTGTGGTACCACCTGAGTACCCTATCCATGTCACATCCACATAACCCCATATGGGGGTTTGAGGGCAAACAGACAAACATAATTTTGAGCTTTATATACTGTATAATACATTAGGTTAATAGATGTGGTACAATTGTTCACCTTTTTGGCTATCACACACTTTTGTATTAATGCCCGGAATAATATTTTAAATTGAAGTTTACTAATTCAACTTAAATAAAATGTAATCGATCAATCAAAATGGACTGAAACCACAATGCCACTTAGCTGTATTCACCCTCCGACTGCACTATCATGGGCCTCCTAAGGGAAGGTGTTCACGCCGCGGTACATATTATCCCAAATAGCTCTAGTTTCTTCTGTGTGTAGTTTGAGAGATTTACGTTAGCCTTGGGAAACGTGGTTCAAGGGTTATTACCCTGCTGTTGCAAAGGCTTATCTCTTAATACCTTCACCTGACCTGACCTGACCACCCTGACTGAGTTATAGTACATTACCATAGTTTAATAATTTTGTTTCGGTATTTCTGGTTTGGGTGATGCTAGATATATTATATATTAATTCAGCCTTCTAAAACAACGTAAATATTTTCAGAAAAGTCTGGTTGTAAAATTCCAGAATCCCTCGTGTGACTCCTCAAGACATTAGCCTTCCTGCACCCTGTCTTACAAACTTTGTCTATTCAATTTTACTATTTCTGAATGTTCTCGTTTCCACCACTCCCATTTCCACGCTCGGAACTTTGTTAGTATTTCATGAAATTATGCTAGTTGTTGAGTAAATTGACTGGTATAGGCTATTGAATTAGGTGTTACCACTGTGTTATATTATAATCTTTAAAGGAAGCCTATTTATATCGCTACTACAATAACCAGTGTTCCTCCGAGCTTTCCCAATGTATACTTGCTATTCTATCGCTAGTAGTACCTGTAGTACCCGTCTTGCAACACAATCCCACCCCTACTCTGTGCAACTCTCCAACCCAAGAGTGAAATGCTATTTTCAGTCTTTCTTCTATTCAACTGCTTAGCTCTGGAACTCTCTCCCAGAATCAGCCTTTCCCTCTTCCTAAGACTTAAATTGCTTCAAACTCCGTGTGTTCAGGAATTTTGGCTCGAACATCCCTTGATTTTGGCCCTGTCACTCTTTCAACTCTGGGGGAGACCCTCGCTACAGGCAGTTCTGCCTTTTGTCTCCCCCACTTATTTAGAAAAAAAAACAAGCCACATTGAAAACATAATTATGCGAGTCATCGTCACTTTTTATCTCCTTCTTTTAAAGTGGGTATAAAACTCAAACCTAAATATGCCACCACTGTTAAATCCTGAGCGATTTATTCAAACTTAAATATCACTTTCATATACTCGTGTTTCATCACTGAGTGTCATTATATTTATATTCAAGGTAACATTAAGGTTATGAATGCCCTCCTGGTATTTCAGAGGAATGAACTGTCATATTCTTGCTTCCACACCTTCATTGGTATTTCCTAAACTGTAAACAAAAATCAATTAAAAGCAATTATATAGTTAAGAATGGCGTCATCATTTTAGGACCACAAATTATATTATGATGCATGTGTGTAGGAAAGGTACAGGGATACTATGCACCCAGGTATTGATGCATGTGTGTAGGAAAGGTACAGGGATACTATGCACCCAGGTATTGATGCATGTGTGTAGGAAAGGTACAGGGATACTATGCACCCAGGTATTGATGCATGTGTGTAGGAAAGGTACAGGGATACTATGCACCCAGGTATTGATGCATGTGTGTAGGAAAGGTACAGGGATACTATGCACCCAGGTATTGAGTACTGTTTACATGTGTGTGGAGGCTCCTCCCATACCGCACTTCTCAAAACCATAAAGTTAAAAGCATTTTGTTTGATCAACTCATCTCCTCGTGAACGAGTTACCAAAACGTAGAGTTACAACAATTATACCAAGTCTAAAATTTAAACCGTATGCGGCACTTCTTGGATAATTATATATATTTCCTTTAACCAAGTGCAGATCAAGAGACAGCCTAATTCAAGTGTTCAAAATCAATAAATGCGCCGACGACATGAACCGAAATAATTACTTTACAATCGACCAATCAAATTACACCTAGGGAAATGGTTTCATAATCATTGGTAAATCATTTAACTCGCATGAGTCAAAAAATGTCTTCTTTAATCAAGTTCTGAACTTATGGAATGGGCTTTTCCGAGATGTTATTGACTCCAGTACCGTTGATTCCTGAAACATCGGCTATACAAACACCTTCCTTTAAAACCGCAACTGATTGTATTTGTAAATTAATAGCCTCTGTGTTTCTCATTTTTGTTCATTTACACCAAAGACCACTTATAGTTGTGTTACGTTATTTAGCCAAGTTGTTCCCTATTAACATCTTCTAACCCTGCCAGGGACATTAGACCTAGGGCAGTACTCGCCTTTCCAAATGTCCCTTACCCACTCTAAGCCACTGTTGAACAATTTAAACAACAGTGATTTAGAGGGCAAGCAACCTGAGGGGTTGCTAGGTCTGTTGTTGCTTTACCTCCTTCGTACTATCTTTCTACAATGCCTCTCTTTACACCACAATGTTGCATCTCTCTCTCACTATTATACTGCTATTATAATAATCAATGTTCTTCAGAGCTTTCTAAGTGCATACCACCTTCTTTACTAATTGTCTGCCCTACTCTATAACCTAAGAGCGAACCGATTTTTCTACTCAAGTAGATTGTGGAACTCTCTCCCTTAATATATCTTTCCCTCATCCTACGACTTAAACTGCCTTGTTATCCGTGTGTGCAGACACTTCAACACTAATATACCTTGATTTTAGTTATCTGTCACTCTTTGTCACTCTTTCAAGTTGGGAATGGGGAAGGGGCCCCAATCGTTACAGGCAGCTTTACCTTTTGTCTATTTTTTTTTTCTATGTGAGTGAGGAAGACAAAAGGCGGAACTGCCTATAGCGAGTGCCTCCCCCATAGTTGAAAGAGTTACAGGGACAAAATCAAGGGACGTTCGAGCCAAAATGCCTGGACACACGGAGTTTGAAGCAATGACTGATTCTGGGAGAGAGTTCCAGGGCTCAACTGTTGAATAGAAGAAAGACTGAGAGTAACGTTTCAATCTTGGGATGGAGAGTTGCACAGGGTGGGATTGTTTTGCAAGACGGGTATCGCGTACCCTACATAGAGGAGGTGGTATACACTGGGAGAGCTCTGAGGAACACTGATTATTGTAGTAGAGATAGAACAGCAAGAGAGATGCAACATTGCGGCAAAGAGAGAGATATTGCAGAGAGTTGGTGAGAGGACGGGAATTAATGATACGAAAGGCCTTCCATTCGACTTTGTCTAGGAGTGCTGTGTAAGAGGATCCTCCCCACAAATATGAACAATACTCAATACAAGGACGCATTGTGCCCCTATGCAGAGTAAGAAGCTATGCAGGGGTAAAGAACCCCTTGAGGCGGTTGAGCACACCCAGCTTCTGGGAGGCTGTCTTAGCAAGACTTGTAATATGGTCCTTCCAAGTGAGAGCAGAAGAAAAAGAAACACCAAGAATACTGAGAGAAGATGAAGGATTGATTTTTGTATTGTTTAAGTATAAGGGAAAGTCCTCTGGGAGTTCCAGACGGGTAGAAAAATGGAGAAATTGGGTTTTGGAAGCATTAAAGGCAACAAGGTTATCTCTGTCCCAATTTTAACCCTTAATTAGCGGCGAGCAACATAAGTCGAGTTAAAAAAAGCTGGACTATGTGGCGGCGCTCGACATAGGTCGAGTGGCAATTTCAGCACGTAATGTGGCTGAGAGAGAGAGACAAGTGGTGGCAGGAGACTAGCGAGCGTATGACTGCTCCAGACCACCGCGGCGAACCTACTGACACAAATCTCAGCTCCCTCCTCCCTCTCTCACTCGCTACATACTCAATTATGTACCGAAACTACCGAATTACCTGCTTTTTGCACTCGCGTTGCACGGTTATTGCAAGAAAACTATCCATCATACAAGGATCGTTATGGTGTCATTCGAAAGCTCTGTTTATGCCCTTTCAGGGATAGGTACTTGTTTTACGTTCTGGGTCTTATTTAGGCATGAAAATGATCACGTAAACAGCCCTATTTTGGCTAAAAACACCCCGCTGTGCGGTACATATAATAAACCGCATAGGCCGCTCGTAAGGTGTTAAATAGTAGTTAGATCAACGGATGAAGGTTATATGGCTTTATTATGTTTGTTTTGAGGGATTGCTGGCTGGGTCTTCTGGAAAACTAATTGAGTAGTGTAAGGTAGAGTCATCTGCGTATGAATGGATGGGACTGGATGTACAGTTGAGAAGATCGGTTATGAAAATTAAAAACAGAATGGGAGATAAGATAGGATTAGGAAGTGAGCGATGGTCATCCACAACCGCAGCTATGGAAAGGCCGGAAAGGAAATTAGAGACAAAGGCACAGATGGAGGGATAGAAACCAAAGGAGGGTAGTTTACAAAGGAGTGTAAAGGAAATAAAGCAATAGCAAGTCTAGTGACCCCTCTAGGCTGCTTGTCCTCCAACACACTGAGGACCAAGTGTCCATACAGTGGTTTAGAGTGGGTAAGGCAAAATTGGAATGGGAACTACTGCCCTGGAACTAATGTCCGTGGCAGGATTAGTAAGTTAGTAGGGGACAGATGGGTCAGTAAGATAACACAGTTATACGTGATCTTTCATATATCTGGACAACAAAAAGTAACATCTTAATACTATATATATATATATATATATATATATATATGGACTTGGAAAAAGCGTATGATCGTGTGGACCGTGATGCAATGTGGAAGGTGTTAAGGATTTATGAAATAGGAGGAAATTTGTTAGAAGCAGTTAAGAGTTTTTATGAAGGGAGCAGAGCATGTGTGAGAGTAGGAAATGGTGAGTTGAGTGAATGGTTTGAGGTAAAGGTAGGTTTGCGACAGGGTTGTGTAATGTCACCATGGCTGTTTAATATGTTTATGGATGGTGTGGTGAGGGAGGTGAAAAGGAGAACTATGGGAAGAGAATTGGCTTTAGTAGGAAAGAATGGTAGAGATTGGGAGTTGAATCAGTTGCTGTTCGCTGATGACACAGCATTGGTGGCGGATTCTGATGAGAAACTGCAGCGGGTAGTCAAAGAGTTTGGTGTGGTTTGTGGAAGGAGGAAACTGAAGGTGAATGTCAATAAAAGTAAAGTAATGGTGTGTAATAGGGAAGAGCATAGGGTGAATCTAGATGTGGGGCTGGATGGGGAAATATTGGAACAAGTAGAGTGTTTTAAATATCTAGGAGGAACGATAAGCAGGAGTGGAGGTATAGAAGTGGAGGTAAAACAGAGAGTGTGTGAAGGAAGGAAGGTTTTCGGAGCAATGGGAAGTATGTGGAAGACGAGAAATCTCGGAGTGAAAGTAAAAAGTGCACTGTATCAAGGAATTGTTGTGCCAACAGTGATGTATGGGGCTGAGACATGGGCTCTGAACAAAAAGGAGAAAAGAGGGATGGATGTGATGGAGATGAGCTGCTTGAGGAGTATGTGTGGAGTTACTCGTAGAGACAGATTGAGGAATGAAGAGATACGTAGGAGAGTGGGGCAGCAGGAACATTTGTCAGCCAGAGTGGACAGAAGGGTGCTGAGCTGGTATGGTCATGTTGAACGAATGGGAGATGAAAGGCTTACAAAGAGAATATGTGAGTCAGGTACAAGGGGAGATAGAAGGGCAGGAAGACCCCCATTGAGATGGAGAGACTGTGTAAGAAAGGCTTTGGATAATAGAGGAATGACTATAGATCAGGCAGGGGAAGTGGTGGTGGACAGGAGTGAATGGAGAATGCTTGTGAATAGTTGAGTGAACACGTGGTCATTTGGAGTAAGGGGTCGGGCGCAAGTTGGACTAGATAATAGTCCATCAGGCGCCTGGCCCGGGGAGACGATTAATATGAAGGGTGTGCCTGGAAGTGTGGTGGGAGGGCTTGTGGCTTTGGCTCCGCTGCATGTCTGCCTGCCGAGATCGGAACCTCTCCGGGTGGTCAGGGGCCGGGGGAGTGCTGGAGCGACCTTGGTAACCCTGGTCTCTGGGTCTTCTCTTGGGTGACCTGGATGTGTGTGAGTTTGTGTTTTTTATCTGTGTTTATTTTTTGTTTTATGTTGTTTTTGTGTTTTCCCTGTTCTTGCTCTGTCTTGAGTCGGCTACCCCCAAAATGGGGATTGGGCCTGAGCATATAGATAGATAGATAGATAGATATATATATATATACGCAACAATCTTTAGTGAATCTGAGGGTGGAATAAAACATAGTTATTATTTTACAAAGTTTAGATATTACAAATTTGTGCCAGACTCTATCGAAGGCCTTTGATATGTTTAGTGCAAGAGAAAAGGTCTCACCGAAGTCCCGAAAGGAGGATGACCAAGAGTTAGTAAGATATGAAAGATCACCAGTAGAACGACCCTTAACCCTTGTCTGGCGGGGGTGGACTTAAGTCGGGCTAGAGAACCAAGGACTAAGTGGCGGGGCCCGACTTAAGTCCGTGTGCAATTTTTGAGCAATAATGGCTCTGAGAGAGAGACGAGCGATGGGAGGAGCGTAGGTCGGCTCATGACCGCTCGGCATGGGTCCCGCGCGACTACTGACGTCTACTCTGCACACACCCACACTCACTTCCTCGTTACACAGGGAATTATGTAAGGATATTACCGTATTTTAGGGATTTTCCCTTCGTCTTGCACGATCGTTGCAAGAGAACGTGTGGTCGTAGAAGGATGGTTCTGGTGTCATTGGAAAGCTCAATTAACGCCCTTTCAGGGATACATAATTGTAGTACGCTCTGGCTCTTGTTTATGCATGAAAAAGAGCACGGAATCAAGGTTGTTTAGGGTAAAACCACCTGCTTGCCAGGTAGTAGAAGTTACTGACGGGCCCGCTCGTAAGGCGTTAAGGAAGCCATTCTGGCGATCTGAGAGTAGATTGTGAGAAGAGAAATGCTAAAGAAATTTGGAAGCAAGAATAGTTTAAAAAGTTTAGATATACAAGAGATGAGAGCAATTGGACGATAGTTGGAGGGTTGAGAGTGATCACCCTTCTTTGGGACAGGCTGAATGAGAGCTAACTTCCAGCAAGAAGGGAAGGCGTTAGAGGAGAGACAGACGAAAAAAAGTTTGCCTAGGCAGGGAGTCAGCATGGAAGCACAATTTTTTAATACAACAGGAGGAACACCGTCTGGATCATACGCCTTCTTAGAGTTAAGCCCAACGAGGGTAGAATGTACATCTTTAGAAGAGATTCGGATATTAGGAATAAGTAGAAAAGAGGGGGATGGAGAGGGAGGAATATCACTGGAATCATCCAAGGTGGAGTTTCTAGCAAAAGTTTGAGCGAAGAGTTCAGCTTTGTCAGAGGAAGAAGTAATGGTTGTGCCATTAGAGTGGAAAAAGGGAGGGAAAGACGAGGAAGAACAAATGTTGGAGAGGTGTTTGGCTAGATGCCAGGAAGCTTGGGAAGAGCTAGAGTTTGATAGGTCAGTGCATTTATTTTTGATGAAAGAATGCTTGGCAAATCAAAGAACAGATTTGGCTTGATTCCGGGCAGAAACATAGGAAGAATGTGATTTTGTAGGTTTAAGGCGTCGGTACCATTTGAATGCTTCCTTCTTGTTGCGGACAGCAGTAGAACAAGCGCCCGAGAGGAGTACCTTGGTAATGCGTTCAGCACTCTCCGAGGGTCCTCGGCCACAGAAGCAGAATTCATTTCATGGGAAATTAAAGAAATACTGCCGAAGAGCCTCCCAGTCGGCAGCGCCAAAATGCCACAAGCGCCGTCAGCTGGGTGGATCGTGTGGCCATACTGCAGAGATAGGAAAGGTGACAGAGATACACGTTTATGGTCGGAGGGGCCCAAAGGAGAGAAAAGACTGACAGTATAAGAAGAAGGGCTAAAAGTCAGAAATAAGTCAAGAATGTTGATTCGAGATCCGAAGCGGTCCGGGATAAGGGTAGGTTGCTGGACTAACTGCTCTAGGTCATTTATAATAGAAAAGACGTAGGCTTGTTCTTCAGGTTGGTCAGTAGTATGAGAGGAGAGCCATTGGCGGTGGTGAACGTTGAGATCTCCTAAGATGGAGATTTCCGAGAAGATAGAGATGGATAGAATGTGCTCCATTTTAGAGTTTAGATAGTCAAAGAATTTGGGAAAGTCGGTAGAGTTTGGGGAAAGATAGACAGCACAGAAATATTTAGTATGAGAATGACAGCATAGTTTGAGTTGAAATTGGGAACACGAGAGCAAGTGAGTTTGTTGTGCACATATGCACAACATCCGCCTTTGGCTTTGAAAATAGGGTAGAGAAAGTAAGAGGATACATAGAAGGGGCTACTGGCAGTTGCCTCAGATACCTGAGTGTCAGTGAGGAAAAGAAGATCAGGTTTGTAGGAGGAGAGATGGTGTTCAACTGAGTGAAAATTAGAGGAAAGGCCGCAAATATTGCAAAAGTTGATAGAAAGAGTGACAGGCCGTGGACCAGAGCATTTAAAGGTGTCACCAGCGGAGGTGTGTCGGAGTGGTCTTGCCACTGGACTGGCAATCCAATGGACCCGGGTTTGAATCCCAATATGTCAATGGGAAGATATTATTGGGATGAAATTTGTGCTGTACCTAGTAGCAGTGCATTACCACTGCACACCGAAATGACAAAAAATACCCTCATTGTTCCAAGATTAAATAGCATTTTATGAATAATCCCATATTAAAAAACATGCTACAGGGGGGCAATGCCTAGTGAGTTAATTGCTCAATAGGTGGCGTTCTGAGAGGGATTGTCCGAGCCTGAGGGATGAGACGGTGAAGCTCAGAGGCGAAGTAGTTTCAGAGAGGGAGTTACTTCGAGCCGTGAAGCTTCGCATGTCTCACTCCCTAGACTGGAGCAAGACCTCACAGGCCTCATTAAGTTCAGTGGTAGAGTGTAAAGGCTATCAGGCTATGCCCGAGAGGGAGTATTTGGAATATAGAAAGAAAACAACAAATATATATATATATTGTTTCCCCCCCCCCTCTTGGGGACTCCAAGGCTTGGTGTGTGTTCATCATCATCATATTTTATTTTATTTATTTATTTTTTTGTGGAAGGAGGAAGTGTGATGTGCATTTTAAGTGTAGTGAATGAAGTAGATCGGAGGAGGAGGTGTTTGTGAGAACAGGCTGGACTACTCTCAGTGTAATTGAGGCGCAAATGGAATCAGTAAGAGAGGCCAAGGAAATGAAACAGCAACTCCTTATCAAATGCCTGCAGCCTCTCCTGGGTATAGCCCTGTTTGATTGGTGCCCACAATCTCCCCACATTCCCCCTATTAGTCGCCTTGTACGACACCAGTAGGTTGTGTGTGGCATATTCTTTTTTTCTTACTCCCCGGGGGTATACTGTATATATATATATATATTATATACAGAGAGAGGGAGAGAGAGAGAGAGGGGGGGGTAATATTTTCAATAACAAATAATTTAGGCAATGATTGCTGGTGAGTGGAGCAAAGTGCGTTGGGTATTGAGAATATAGAGAGGCAGGCATTATAAGCAAAAGTTATGGGTGGAAGCAACAAGCAAAATAGCTACAACACACACACACACATATATGTATGTGATGTTTACATTAACACAATATTGTTACCTGTTTTTTGTTTTTTTCAGGGATAATTATGAACGACCTTCAAGCCCCATGCTGCGTAATCTGTTGTATAATACAATGTTGGTTTAGTTTACTTGAAACACATATTTGTTAGAGTATTCAACTTCCTTTGGTTACGGTATGCTCGTATTATTTTAGCCAATAAAATGGTCATCGTTTTCATCTCTCTAACTATGGTACCGTTTCAATTACTGTGTATTCAAATGATTCAATAGATTATTTTGGGTGACGTTATCTTAATTCTTATTATATATTTGATTTGATTTTTAATATTGTTTGTCTATTTCTAAATCTTACTACTATTTTATGTCTAGATTTCGTGTTTATTGATTTAAATTTATCATGAATTGAATTAATCTAATTCATTAATTTCACTACACACACCAAACACCTAACAACGAAATCAATGAAAGCATGTGATGCCACCGGGATTCGAACCTGGGTTACCACATACAGATCTTAATCACTCTAACCATTACACCATCAAGGCAGTTATAAGTATAGCACATGACCATGAGTCATATCCATTTATCAAATACTGGATATTTATCTAATTATGTACTGTCCCCAACTGCACTATGGATAGCCTAATGCTTAGGTGAAAGGAAAACATATTCATGGGGCACAGATCACATAGATCGACCTCGCTACGAAATGTTCTTGAACCTACTGATAATCTAATTTATTAATTCACTCCACATACTAAACACCTCCCAACGAAATTAATGAAAGCATATGATCCCACCGGGATTCGAACCTGAGTTACCACATACATATCTTAAACACTCTAACCACAACACCATCAAGGCTGTTATAAGTATAGCGCATGACCACGATTCATATCCATTTATCGAATACTGGATATTACGACACAGTAAAGGATTTTCAAAAAAGAAGTAGAGCCAACCAAGTACCACCAGGGACGAGAATCGAGGCCTGAGAATCACCAGGGACGATGATCGAGGACTGAAGACTACCAGGGACGAAGATCGAGGACAGCGAGGCCCGAGGACCATCAGAGACGATGATTGAGGATAGTGAGGACAGAGAACAACCAGGGACGAGGATCGAATACAGCGAGGACAGAGGACAGACAGGTACATAAATGTAGATAAAACCAGAACCAAAAATTTTACTAAAGAGCGTTCCGTGAATTTTAAATCCGCAACATTAAATGTTTTTTATGCAAACGCTTGTAGCATACGCAATAAATTTTCAGATTTAGAGGAACTAGTGTTTACAGAAACTTACGATGTTATTGGCATAACAGAATCTTGGCTTAATACGGAAGACAAAGACTTTTTAGCAGAGTATTCACTTCCCGGTTATGTAATGTTTGAGAAAAGCCGAATAAACAAAAATGGAAGTGACGTTTTACTTTATATCAAAGAAAGTCTTAACCCGACCCTCTTGTCAAAACCTTTAATTGCGAACGTCGACACATTCTTTCTGCTAATAAAGAATAACAAAGGTACAAAAATAATACTTGCATTAATATACAGACCTCCAGCTCAATCAGTGCAAACTGACCGAGAAATTTATGAGCAAATTGCAGACGTAAGTAACTCACATGATACCATATTTTTTGGCGACTTCAATGTACCGGTGACCAAGTGGGGAGATAGTATTACTTCACACTCTGGACAAGACTTGTATGCAAACTTGCAAGAGAGTTCGCTATATCAATTTGTTAGATCTCCAATCCAAGGATATAACATCCTTGACCTTGTACCTATAACAAAATAAGAATTAATAAAGAATTTGAACGTCGGTGATGAATTTAGTAATAGCGACCATCGTACGATAACTTTCAATTTAAAGTTTACCAGTAACGAATCAAATAGCAGTATGGATAAAGTCCCTAATTTCAAGAAAGCAAACTTCCGTAAACTTAGATCTATGTTTAAAGAAACTTAATGGAGCTTTCTAAACAATAATAAAAACATAAATACATCTTGGGAATTATATGCAACCACTTACCTAAAAGCAGTGCAAGACTGTATACCATCGAAAATACGGCGTACAACCCGTAATGATAAGCCGAAATGGTGGAATAAAGAGATTTCAGACAATTTGCTTGCTAAAAAGATTGCTAGTGATAGATTAAAATTCTCACAAAATGATGAAGAACCTGTGAAATTTGTAGAACTACGACGCAAACCCAAAAAATTAATTAAGCAAAGTAAAAAGTTCCTGGAGTTACATGTTGCGAATCAAAGTAACACAAACCCGAAAGAATTCTATAGTTATATCAGAAAAAAACAGTAGTTACTTCAACTGTTGGACCGTTAGTTGATGAAAATGGAGAATACACCAAAGGAGTAATGCCCTCAATACCTTCTTTGCATCAGTTTATATAACAGAAGACCTCAGTGATATACCTACAGCATCGCCGATTCAAATTGATAATTCTGATGTTCTAAGCAATATTACCATTACAGAGAAAGAAGTATTGAAATGTTTAGATAAACTCATGGTAAACAAAACGCCTGGACCTGATACAATCTCACCTAGAGTTCTAAGGGAAGCTAAGGATGAGCTTTCAAAACCACTGACATTGCTATTTAATAAATCCTTGCAGTCTGCAACTATGCCTGATCAGTGGAAGCTAGCCAATGTAACACCGATATTAAAAAAAGGCAGCAAATCCCTACCCAGTAACTATCGTCCAATAAGCTTAACCTCAGTTGTATGTAAAATGCTAGAAACACTCATAAGAGACAGACTGGCAAATCACTTAGAGGAAAATAACATACTTAAATATACTCAACACAGCTGGCTTTCGTAACAAACTTTCCTGCTTAATAAACCTCATAGACTTCTTCCACAATATCCTCAACCTTTATGATGAGAGTAAAGCTGTAGATATTATATACCTTGATTTTCAAAAGGCCTTTGACAAGGTTCTCCACAAACGTTTACTACTAAAACTAAAAGCGCATGGAATACAAGACAGTGTGTTGAAATGGATAGAAAATTTGCTCAGCGACAGAAAGAGTAGTCATAAATGGTAAGGCATCTAAATGGACCAATATAAGTAGCGGGGTACCCCAGGGATCGGTACTAGGACCAATTGTCTTTCTAATTTACATCAACGACATAGATGAGGGTCTCACCTGTACAATTTCAAAATTTGATGACGATACAAAAATTGCAAATAGCGTACTCTCAAAAGAACAAGTTGACGATATGCAACACAATATAGATAAGTTGTCATGTTGGGCCCAAATTTGGCAAATGAGTTTCAATGCGGATAAATGTAAAGTACTACATATTGGATACCGAAATAAAAAAGCAAACTATTCTTGAATGGCACTCAGCTTAATTAAGATTGTAGATAGAGAAACTGAAATTGGAGTAACAATATCGAGTAACCTAAAACCGAGTCAACAATGTTCAGAAGTTGTTAAGAAAGCAAACAAAATAATTGGCTTTATAGGCAGGTCATTTGAGCACAAATCCAAAGAAGTTATCCTAACCCTTTACAATTCCTTAGTCCGCCCTCTTCTAGAATATTGCGTTCAATCCTGGTGCACTTATTACCAAAAATATATAGACAAGATAGAACAAGTTCAACGTAGAGGTTCTCCACAAATTTACTAGCCTAAAACTAAAAGCGCAATACGAGACAGTGTGTTTAGATAATAAATCTATTCCTTTAACCAGCGCAGATTAACACCTTAAATGGTAAGGCATCTATATGGACCAATATGTAGCGGGGTACCCCAGCGGGGGTGTTTTTAATTTACATCAAAATAGGGCTGTTTTACGTGTTCATTTTCAAAATAAGACCCAGATACGTAAAAACAAGTAGCCTACTCTGAAAGGGCATAAACAGAGCTTTCGAATGACACCATAACGATCCTTTTATGATGGCTAGTTTTAGTTTTGCCAAATGTAAAGTACTACATGGATACGCGAAATAAAAAAGCAAACTATTCATTGAATGGCACTCATATAATTCAGATTGTAGATAGAGAAACTGAGAGAGGGAGGAGTAAACCTGAGATTCAACAATGTCAGTAGTTGTTCGCCGCGGTGGCTTTATAGCAGTCATTTGAGCACAAATCCGAAGTATCCTAACCCTTTACCACTTGTCCTCTCTCTTCTAGAACATTACGTGCTGAATCTGCCACTTACCTATGTGGAACAGTTCCGCCACATAGTCCAGCTTAGAACAACCATACGACTTAGAGAATTAAATCTATTCCTTTAAAAGCGGGTTAAGAAGTGACTTAGTTCAAGTTTTCAAAACCATCAAAGGCATCAACAATATGAACTTTAGTAAATACTTCACTATCGACCAATCTAATTACACGCGGGGAAACGGTTGCAAAATTATTGGTAAACACGAATCTAACAATTTCTTCTTCAAATGAGTTGTCAACTTGTGGGATGGACTTCCCCGAGACGTTATAGACTGCAGCACCGTTGATTCTTTTAAACTTCGCCTAGACAAATATCTTGCCTCAAACTCGCGACTGACTGCGTTTGTAAATGAATAACTTTATTTTATTCCCCCCTCAGTAACTAACCCAACTGTCCCCTACTAACTTCCTAATCCTGCTACGGACATTAGTTCCAGGGCAATAGTTCCCTTTCCAATGTTCCCTTACCCACTCTAAACCACAGTTTGGGCACTTGATCTTCAGTGTTTTGGAGGACAAGCAGCCTAGAAGTGTCAATAGACCTATTGTTGCTTGATTTAATTTGTAGTCCTTTGTACTCTAATCATGTACTCCTTCAGCCTGGTAGACATATTTGTCCAAACTGTCTTCCTACAGTGCATGAAGAAGAAAAAAAGGCAAAGATGCTTGCAATCTGGATGGGTGGATGGGACTCGTTAGCCTTGGTCGGCAACTCATCTAGGGGAGACAACCTTATACAAATCCGGGTGGATGGGACTCGCCAGCCTTGGTTGGCAACCTGTCTAGGGGAGTAAACCTGATACAAATCCGTACTACTTACCTAAGGGTAAGGCAGGTTAGTGGATGGATTAGCCGAACACCACTGTAGAAAAATAGTGCTAACAAGATACACAGAGGGCCTCGGAGTCGGACGGATCCTAAATTGAGTGGTCAATCCTGTAAGTCCTTTACTAAACTGGCTCGGGTTGTCCCTCTCACAGGGAATAGGTCCGCTTGGGGGCATTCTGTGTATGGCCACCCTCGTAAGGGGAGTAAGGCGTCCGGCAATAGATAGATAGATAGATGCTTGCAACAAGTGTCGCCCCCAAGGTTGAAAGACTGACAGAGAGCCAACATCAAGGTAGGTTAGAGGTAATTTAGGTGTATTGGAAAGAGAGTGATGTGCTTGTTAAGTGTAGTGAAATGAATGGGAGGAGGTGGTGTTTATGAGAGTTAACTGTGTTACTGTCTGTGTAGGTCAGACATAAATAGAAACAGTGAGAGAAGCCAGACAAATAAAACAGGAGTTCCAGCAACTCCATATTTTATGCCTATTTGGTCTCCCCTGGGTACTGCCCTGCTCGATTGGTACCTACAATCTCCCCAAATAGATTACTACTCCTATGCTGTTAACTTCTCGTGTTTACTACTCCTATGCTGTTAACTTCTCGTGTTTACTACTCCTATGCTGTTAACTTCTCGTGTTTACTACTCCTATGCTGTTAACTTCTCGTGTTTACTACTCCTATGCTGTTAACTTCTCGTGTTTACTACTCCTATGCTGTTAACTTCTCGTGTTTACTACTCCTATGCTGTTAACTTCTCGTGTTTACTACTCCTATGCTGTTAACTTCTCGTGTTTACTACTCCTATGCTGTTAACTTCTCGTGTTTACTACTCCTATGCTGTTAACTTCTCGTGTTTACTACTCCTATGCTGTTAACTTCTCGTGTTTACTACTCCTATGCTGTTAACTTCTCGTGTTTACTACTCCTATGTTGTTAACTTCTCGTGTTTACTACTCCTATGCTGTTAACTTCTCGTGTTTACTACTCCTATGCTGTTAACTTCTCGTGTTTACTACTCCTATGCTGTTAACTTCTCGTGTTTACTACTCCTATGCTGTTAACTTCTCGTGTTTACTACTCCTATGCTGTTAACTTCTCGTGTTTACTACTCCTATGTTGTTAACTTCTCGTGTTTACTACTCCTATGCTGTTAACTTCTCGTGTTTACTACTCCTATGCTGTTAACTTCTCGTGTTTACTACTCCTATGCTGTTAACTTCTCGTGTTTACTACTCCTATGCTGTTAACTTCTCGTGTTTACTACTCCTATGCTGTTAACTTCTCGTGTTTACTACTCCTATGCTGTTAACTTCTCGTGTTTTTGGCAATGTTTATTATTATGAACACATTAGTATACAGTGTCAGCTTGTATGCGAACAATACCGGCTCTCAATTCACCACTTGCAAATTTCAGACATTAACCCCTACTGTACCGTAGGGTACAGACATTAACCCCTACTGTACCGTAGGGTACAGACATTAACCCCTACTGTACCGTAGGGTACAGACATTAACCCCTACTGTACCGTAGGGTACAGACATTAACCCCTACTGTACCGTAGGGTACAGACATTAACCCCTACTGTACCGTAGGGTACAGTAATAAAAGTCCCCTCCAGTCCCAAGCAATGTGGCCAAAATGGCAAGATAGAACAACCTCCAACCTCAAAAGGCGGGTGCCCAACCCCGAAAGGGGTTGAAATAGGGGAGCTATCCCCCCCGCCAAAGGCGGCTTTCTAGGGCCTTTCCTAGCTGATGCTGAGAGGATTGGGTTCTAGTCATGTGGTGATGGGCTGGTCTATCAGAGTGACAACTGAGCGAGCTCTGCCATACCCATAGCTTAGTCTGACTGTTCCTTTTACTTATATATTTTCTAGATCTCAAGTGACAATCCTCTTCCGTGGATTGACCTCCCAATCTACCAAGATTGGAAGCCAAAGCGTCACAGTTTTTCCTTTGCCCCTCAACTTTCTCTTCATAATTGCTGAGGGGCACAGGGCCCTGGGTGGGTCTTTGGTTTCCCGGGCGTTTCCGCACCCTCCTCAGCCCCCCGCCATGGAGTGTCTTCGGTCACCCAGGCTTTATTGTGGTCGGCAGGGAGGGTTCTGTGGGGGCGCTCGGTTATGGCCTTGGCCTTGCTCGGGGCCTTGGAGCTGTTCGGCCAGGCAGCTTGGGGAACAACAACAACAACAACCTCAAAAGATGGAGGAATACTGGCTCTCCCATCCTGCAGAGGCTTGGATATAAGCTGAGAAGTGTTGCCAACTCTAGAGCAGTGTTCAAACGGTCGTGGTACCAGGCACTGCCTGATACTGGCAGTTACAAGGATCGCATATTACTGACGGCTCCATATGCCGTTGCTAGGACTGGGGAGTGATTTATCTACTGACGGCTCACTGCCGTCTCTGGGACTGAAAGGGTTAAGAAGGTTGGTGTCGTTAATGTTAATATTTAATATAAATGCAACCACAATGGTTATTAAGTGGATAGAAAGTAGCCTACTGTATGCTGAATTGTATCTTACTATGTTTGTATTGACGCACTACACTCGTGTATAATATATGCTGGTAATTCGACCAAATATGAATGTCTACAGTTCCAACGTCTTTATAACTTGAAACTCGCAAGTGGTTAATTTCCTAGTCTATCTACGTACACCCTCGTATAAACAAAGCTCTTTCAACATATCTGTGAATACGACCAACAGGACGTTACAAATGTGTGAGTAACATTATCTGAACCATCCCAAGTTCAGGGAAATAGGAGGTCTGGATAAAATATGAAATCCTCATGTCCCGGAATACCTGAATGTAAATATAAAGAGACTTGATATCACACAGTTTTAGTATATAGTAATCTAAAAATATAGTTAATTTGTTCGGCAGATTAACTGTAGTATATATGAATATGGCCGCTATTCTCCCCATGAAGGCCTCTTGGATTATATGATATTACAATGTGTTCTTGGACATGTTAGAAAACATGTTTATATCATGTCAAATTATGATGGAGAAACTGACAGATGTTTTGCGAGGTTCCCTTATACTTATTACGTTCATCAATGTGTCAAGGTTTACTGACAGATGTTTTGCGAGGTTCCCTTATACTTATTACGTTCATCAATGTGTTGCGAGGTTTACTGACAGATGTTTTGCGAGGTTTCCTTATACTTATTACGTTCATCAATGTGTCAAGGTATACTGACAGATGTTTTGCGAGGTTCCCTTATACTTATTACGTTCATCAATGTGTCAAGGTTTACTGACAGATGTTTTGCGAGGTTCCCTTATACTTATTACGTTCATCAATGTGTCAAGGTTTACTGACAGATGTTTTGCGAGGTTCCCTTATACTTATTACGTTCATCAATGTGTTGCGAGGTTTACTGACAGATGTTTTGCGAGGTTTCCTTATACTTATTACGTTCATCAATGTGTCAAGGTTTACTGACAGATGTTTTGCGAGGTTCCCTTATACTTATTACGTTCATCAATGTGTCAAGGTTTACTGACAGATGTTTTGCGAGGTTCCCTTATACTTATTACGTTCATCAATGTGTCAAGGTTTACTATGGTAATGTTTTGCGAGGTTCCCTTATACTTATTACGTTCATCAATGTGTCAAGGTTTACTTTGGTAATGTTTCATGTGACTGATAATCCTACCAATCGAGCTTCTTGCTTTTTTGGTTGTGGATCTTGCATGATGTCAATATGATAATGAATTGATAGTTTACGATGTGTTCACGGTGTTCATTTATGTTAGTCATGTATATATCATTATAATATTGTTGTACATTATATTTGACTAACAGGGATACCCGGCGTTGCCCGGGTAATCACTATAATCACCATCACTACTACCACCACTACTACTACCATAATCACCATCATCAATCAATACTACCACTACTACTACTACCATAATCACCAGCCTCGACCTCCCTGTACCTCATTAAACGGCGACCTCGATTTCGGCCGCTAAATGACCTCCGATTTTGGATCTGACCTCATCCGTAGCCCCATTTTGGGGGGCTGCGAACAACTTTCGTTCTATACACCTTTTCGATCGGAGGCCTCCTTCTGCCCCAAACGGCCATTTTGTTTTAAACCAAAAGCGATTTTTCCGATTTCGCGCCCATTTTCTCCGTCCCTTTCACCCTCGGGAATTCTATTTTTTCACTAAAACCTGCCTAGGGACCCCCTTACTATGCATACGAAGTATGAACGCTCTAGCTTAAAAAATGTGGCCATGCATATAGAACAGACACACACACACACACACACACAGACAATCGAAAATATTATATAGATAACTAGGAGGGGTAGCCGGCGTTGCCCGGGTTTAAATTCTACTACCATAATCACCATCATCAATCACTACTACCACAAATACTACTACTACCAACTCTCTCCCTCTTCTCTCCCCCCCCCCCGCACCCCCCCTAGGAGGGGTACCCGGCGTTGCCCGGGTTTAACACCTTATTGGCGGGCTAGGCAGTCTATTTATATGTACCGCCCAGCGGGGTGTTTTTAGCCAAAATAGGGCTGTTTACGTGATCATTTTCATGCCTAAATAAGACCCACAGCGTAAAACAAGTATCTATTCCTGAAAGGGCATAAACAGAGCTTTCCAATGACACCACAACGATCCTTGTATGACCGCTAGTTTTCTTGCAACAACCGCGCAACACGAGTGCAAAAACCATGTAATTCGGTACTTTCCACATACATTTCACTATGTAGCGAGTGTGAGAGGGTGGAGGAGGGTGGGATTCATGTCAGTAGGCCCGCCGCGGTGGTCTGGAGCAGTCATACGCTCGCTACTCTCCTGCCACCACTTGTCTCTCTCTCTCAGCAACATTACGTGCTGAAATTGCCACACGACTTATGTTGTGAGCCGCCACATAGTCCAAATTTATTTTACTCGACTTACGTTGTGGGCCGCCAATAGAGGGTTAAATTCTACTACCATAATCACCATCATCAATCACTACTACCACAATCATCACAATACTACTACTACCATAATCACCGGCCTCGACCTCCCTGTGCCTCATTAAACGGCGACCTCGATTTCGGCCGCTAAATGACCTCCGATTTTGGATCTGACCTCATCTGTACTCCCATTTTGGGGGGCTGCGAACAACTTTCGTTCCATACACCTTTTCGATCGGAGGCCTCCTTCTGCCCCGAACGGCAATTTTTTTCGCATTTTTTTCACTCCCATATACTACATAAGTTCTGCCGAAAATTTTATTAAACAAAAGTGTCTCTGATTTCCACTAAACTCGCCAAAAACCATCTCCAAAGCCTGGGCTTTCCAACGGTGCCCCACACTCCCACCTGGCACCAAAACTGTGGGAGGAATTTAGTAACAAAGGTCGGGTAACTGACGGGTAACTGACAGACATTGACCTTTATTTATATAGATAAATACACGTTACAAACCAAGCTTTGTTATGGTAGCAAATATTCTAGGTCATTATGTTTTACTCTTGGATAAAAAGCGCTTAAATAATCTTCAAAATGTCATAACAAAGGGATACCTATTTACTTGTATTCTATTAAATAGACTCTTGAGCAACGTTAAAAATAAACTGGATATGACTCCTGTTTGCCTGGTCTTTGACTGAGATATTGTGATGTTGGTCATATTATGTTTGTCGAGTCACTCATCGACTTGTAGGACGCATCAACCATGCCTGCTGAAAACATGATATATTTAAATGACTGCAAGGGAATCTCAATATATATAATATTATATGTATATATACCGTATATATATATATATATATATATATATATATATATATATATATATATATATATATTAAGGGAGAGAGAGAGAGAAAGATATATAGTTACATAGATACACTGACCACACAGACTTTACGATCCCAGCGAGGTGGTCATGACTAAATTCTAGTAGAGACAGCTATAACCCGAGAATAAGGTACAGTGGAAGGAAAGAATAGCAAAGAAGAAGGCTCTCTCCCAACCCTCCGTTCCCTCCGGCAATTACCGTACATGAAGACAGTTGGAAGTGAATAACCTTGCAGGTCTTGGAAACCGCCTGAAGGAATTTATAGAAAGTTAGAAATGGAAGTGAATTTTATGCATACCTTTACCTGTAGTTATATATATATATATATATATATATATATATATATAAATATATATATATATATATATATATATATATATATATATATATGTATATATATATATATATATATATATATATATATATAGATAGATAAATATAGATATATATATACAGTATACATACATACACTTACATCCAAAGGTCCCGGGTTCAAATCCCGATGTATCAATGGGAAGATATTATTGAGATTGAATTTGTGCTGTACCCAGTGTCAGTGCATTACCACAGAGCCCACCAAAACACCAAAAAAATACCCTCATTAAATAGCAGGTTATGAATATTCCCATATTCAATACCTGCTACATAGGGACAATGCCGAGTGAGTTAATTGCTCAATAGGTGGCGTTCTGAGAGTGAGGGTTTGAGTCTGGAAATTAAGATAGTGAAGCATAAAGGCGAAGCAGCCTCAGAAGTGGGACTGCTTCGAGCCAGAGTGGGCAACCAAGAGCCACGCGTCTGTGATGGTAGGTTTGCAAGGGCTGGTTGTAGCTCGTGCTTCACTTGTCTCACTTCCTAGGCTGGAGCAAGACCTCACTGGCTTCACCGTGTTGAGCGGTGAATGGGCAGGCTCTCAGCCTATGCCCGAGAGGGAGTAGTTGGAATATAGAAGAAAAACAAAATATATATATATACATACAGTATACACGTATGTATAGATTTTGTTTTGTTTCTCCCCTCAGTTAGCTCTCTTCAACTAGAAGCAGTGTTCTTTACTACCACATCGTTCTATCATTGGTTATTACCTACTCCATCCCTATTTCTCTGTGGTACGAGTCTAGATTTCTTTTAAATGCATCAATTGAGACACTATCAATTACTATATTTGGGAGCTTATTCCACTCACTAATTATACTGTGAGTGTAAAAATGTGTTGTTGTATCAAGGTTTGCTTTCTTACTTATTAATTTTAACTTGTTTCCTCCTGTAGACCTCTCTTTGGCTTTCTTAAATAGTTTATCAGGGTTAATGTTACTGAAACCTTTTAAAATCTTAAAACACTCAATCAGTTGTCCTCTTATCCTCCGTTTCTTAAGTGAAAATAGATCGAGTTCTCTTAGTCTCATTATATGGTTTATTTCTTAGAGAAGGGATCAATTTGGTTGCTCTTCGCTGCACAAATTCCAGCTTTACAATGTCCTTTATGAGATAGGGAGATCATAACTGCACAGCGTATTTTAGATGCGGTCTAATTATACTTTTATAAAATGGCATAACTATGTCTCTGCTGTGAAATTTTCTTCTGATGAAGTCTAATGCTCTGTTTGCTTTATTAGCTGCTGCCGTACATTGGTTTGAAGATTTTAGGTTTTCATTTATAAGCACTCCTAGGTCTTTTACCTGTGTTACGCTATTAACTTTCTTCCCGTTCATGTAATATTCATATTTATTGGTGTTAGAGCCTATTTGCAATATCTGGCATTTGTTTACATTAAAGGGCATTTGCCAATTATCTGACCATTCTGTGATTGTATTTAGATCTGCTTGTAGACTGATTCTATCGCTTTCCGATATTAGAGAGAGAGAGAGAGAGAGAGAGAGAGAGAGAGAGAGAGAGAGAGAGAGAGAGAGAGAGAGAGAGAGAGAGAATACTGGAAAGGATTCCATGGGATAATCATCCAGTGCAGGAAACAGCCTGGGATAATAAGTAATAGTAGGGCTTTCTGAAACAGAGTGCAATGTTTCATATGATGATGACGATATAATTTGTGTTGATAACATTGTGTTAATTGTTTTAGACTAGAATTGTTTACTACAATGGCGGTTTTAAGTTTGAACACTCATGCCTATCAATTGTAATACTTTGTATACTATGCATTGCTAGTATTACATAACATAAGAACATAAGAAAATGGGAGTCTGCAGAAAGCCGATTGGCCTAAGCAAGGCAGATCCCTGTCCCACACAACCCCAAATCAATTACAAAGCCCAATTATAGGCTCAACACTCTAATGCCCTGAGGATCATCCTACCAAAACGGTTAGAGATTAACGCAGGATTATGGGGGTCTGCAGAGCGCTGATTGGCCCAACCCGGCTGATCCCCCTTCACACCCAACCCTTCTCATCCATATGCTTATCCAATTTTATCTTAAAGCTCCCTACAGTTTTAGATCCCACTATAGCACTTGGTAGTCCATTCCACCCATCTACAACTCTGTTACCAAACCAATATTTGCCTATATCTTTTCTGAAACGAAATTTATCTAATTTGAAACCATTGGTACGAGTTCTTTCGCTATCACTGAGCTTTAGTACATTTGTCATGTCCCCTTTGTTAATCCCACTAACCCACTTGAACACCTCTATCATATCCCCTCTAACTCTGCGTCTCTCTAACGAATGTAAACCTAATTTCTTCAACCTTTCTTCATACGGAAGATTTCTAATATTATGGATCATTTTTGTCATTCTACGCTGTACTCTCTCCAATGAATCTATGTCCATTCTGTAATAAGGACACCAAAATTGGACAGCATAATCCATATGGGGTCTCACTAATGACAAGTAAAGTTTTAAGATAACATCAGCAGTTCTGTTACTCACACTCCTAGAGATGAACCCGAGAATCCTGTTTGCCTTATTACGAACGCCTATACACTGTTTTCTAGGCTTCAAATCATTGCTAACAAACACACCTAGATCTTTCTCGCAGTCTGAATTTTCTAATTCTAAATTAGCTAGTTTATATTTAACATTTGTTTGCATCTTCCCTATCTTTAATACCTTGCATTTGTCAATGTTAAACTTCATCTGCCAATTTACTGACCATTCATGTAAGGTATCTAGATCCCTTTGGAGGCACTCTATATCGCTATCTGAATCAATTGATCTCCCCATTTTAGTATCGTCTGCGAATTTACTTATCCTACTAGTTATACCTAAATCTAGGTCATTTATGTATATAAGAAACAACAGGGGACCTAATACCGATCCCTGGGGGACACCACTTTTGACTGCTCCCCACTCTGACTTGGTACCATTTATGCTGACTCTCTGTTTCCTACCAATTAGCCATGACCTAATCCATCCCAACAACGCCCCACCTATTCCATGTGCCTCAACCTTTCTCATCAATCTCTCATGAGGGACTCTGTCGAAAGCTTTACTGAAATCTAAATATATATATCGTATGCCTTGTCATTATCTACTGCTTCATATACCTCTGAGAAAAAACTAAGCAAATTAGTAAGGCAAGAACGTCCCTGTGTGAATCCATGCTGAGAAGAATTGATTAAGTTAAATGTTTCTAAGTGGTTTCTCATTTTCCTAGCAATAATTGACTCTAGTAGCTTTCCTATGATTGAAGTGAGACTAATGGGACGGTAATTGGATGCTATTGATTTATCACCTTTTTTGAAAATCGGAACTACATTTGCAAGCTTCCAAGCTTCTGGAACTATACCTGTTTCTAATGAATTGTTAAAAAGAAATGTTAATGGGTAACTTAACTCATCTCTGCATTCTTTTAATACTCTGGCATATACCTCATCGGGACCAGGCGATTTCTGAGGTTTCAGTCTGTCAATTTCCTTAAGCACATCATTTCTACTTATAGTAACCGTACTTAACCTATTTTCTATACTATCTCTATACACCTTACGGACTTCGGGAATCTGTGCCAAATTTTCATTAGTGAAAACGGATAGAAACTGACTATTTAATGTACTGCACATTTCTAAATCACTTTCTGTCATTTCTCCTATCGAAGTTTTAAGGGGGCCTATTTTATCTCTAACTTTAGATTTATATAGCTGGTAAAAAGCCTTAGGGTTATTTTTTGAGTCATTGGCTATCCTGATTTCATAATTTCTTTTGTCTGTCCTTATACATTTTTTAACCTCTCTTGATAGATTCTGATAGTAAGCAAGTAGGTGAATTTCGCCCTTCTTTATTTTTCGATATATTCCTCTCTTTTTTCCTAGAAGGTCTAATAGTCTATTATTCATCCATTTGGGTTGGTTCTGTGTTGATCTAAATTTTCTTTTGGGGATATATTTATTTTGCGCATTGTGGAGTGAAGAAATAAAATTATTATATGTAGCTGTCAAATTATCCTGAGTTAAGACAGGTATCTGAGAGAGAGTATGTTTATTAGCGCACCTGGGTCCACTTAATAGTTTAACCATAGGATCGACTCTTAAGGCTCGTCTTAATCCACCATAATTGGCTTTTCTGAAATCTGGGATAAGTGTCGTATTCTCTTTAGCCTTTCCTGTCCATTGTATGTTAAAATAAATTGATTTATGATCACTATTTCCTAGTTGGTCTCCTATCTCTACATTATTTATCATTTGTTCATTATTACTGAGAACTAAATCGAGGATATTATTACCTCTAGTAGGCGAGTCTATGAATTGAAATAAAAAACTATCCTGTACCGCCTCAATAAACTCTGTTGAATCTGAGTCGCCGATTTGATGCTGCCAATCAATATTCGGAAAATTGAAATCCCCTATAATACACACATTGCTAAACCTTGATGCTATTTTCACTTCCTGCCATAAAGCTGTACCTTCGTTTCTACTCATATTTGGTGGTCTATAAATAACTCCAATAATTATGGTCTCACTACCTTCGCTAACCTCAACCCAAACACTTTCGTTATCAGTATTTAGTCTAATACCTGATTTAATACAGCTTTTTAAAGAACTCCTGACAAACACTGCTATTCCGCCGCCCCTCCTACTTGTTCGTCGCGTTTAAACAAACTATATCCTGGTATATGGAATTCTGCTAAAAAATGTCTTGATTCTGTATTAATCCATGTTTCAGTCAGTGCTATAATGTCTATATTTTCGTTGCTAACAAGTGCTCTAAGTTCATCCATTTTGTTACATAAACTCCTACAGTTTGTATAATATAATCGCAATGAATTTATTTTACTGGTATCGGATTTACCTTTATTTCTAACTGAATTCCCATCTTCTGTTACACCTTTAATATTTCTACTAGCAGTACAATTAAAATCCTGTGACTGATATTTTCTATTCCTATCTGATGTACCAGTACGGCAATTTACCCTATCTAGACAATTATTCTTACTCATATTCTCAGGCTTTATTTTCAGCGAAACCCCGCGACAATCCTATCTATTGACCTAGCTAAATTTGCCACCCCTAGCCGAGAAAGATGAACCCCGTCCTGTGCGTACAACTGATTTTTACCATAGAAACGGGTCCAGTTATCAAGGAATGGTATTGCATTTGCATTACAGTATTTTTCCAGCCGACAATTGATACCAATTGCCCTAGATGACCATTCCTTGCTGACCCCTCTCCGTGGCAAGATACTGTGTACTACAGGTATGCCTCCCTTCCTCCTAACTTTATCTAACACCTCCCTGTACTGCCGAAGCAGTACTTCCGTCCTACCTTTACCAACATCATTGCTCCCTGTACTGAGACAGATAATGGGGCTATCTCCAATATCTTTCATGATGTAATCAATGTCCTCTAACACCTTCCCAACCCCGGCACCAGGCAGACAGACAAGCTTCCTAATATCAGTACAGGTGGACCTAGCTAAGTGTCTGACCATGGAGTCCCCAACAATTGAGAAGGACTTGCCTCTCCTTGTCGATGACTTGGTAGCAGCTGCGGCAGCGGCAGGAACTCCTGGGGCAGCAGTTGAAGGTACTCCTGGGGGGGCAGCAGTCACACCTGTTGGAGGCAACTCACTTACCTTTCTCCTGGTTTCCTCGCCGAAGGAAGCACTAGCAGCCTCACCATCACATTCGTCATCCAAGGTGATGAACTTGTTGCTGAGGGCAACTGGCCGCCGTAGAAATTTGCAGGTTGTTGCACTTGTTGGAACAACTGTCCAGGGAGCATCACGATCCCTAACAGCAGTTGCACTATCCTCACTTTTCTTCTCAGCCAAAGTCAGCTTTAAGGCCAAATTTTCGTCTTTGAGAGACTGCACCTCTCTCTCCACATTCTCCATCCTTTCTTGCAAAGCAAGACAAAGCTGGAGAATATGAGAGGAGGTAGCAATCTCGTCAACACCAGCCATTTTATGAAAGCGGTAATACTATCACCACACTATGGGCAAAGATATTCACTGGGAGTCACTAGGGACAGGTCCTCACTCAGCAAAGGTCAGGCAGGTACTTCTTCAGTTAAATTCCCATTCTGATGGCCTCTCTGGGCCCTGGCAGCTGCAGAACTTCAGAAGTGTTTCAGTCTTTCAGAAACAGTAGGCTAAGTCAGCACCTCCATCTATTGCGTCGTCTGGGTGGCCGACTTCGTGCAATCGTTAATCCAATGTGATTACAAGATTTATAAACTCCTTTTACGATACTGTACCTATATTTATAGTTGTATTGGCAATAGAATGGAAGCCTCTAACAGTAATTTTTTGCTCAATGGACCTATTTATACTGATATTATATTATTATATTATTATGTTTTCTCCACCAACCAACTCTACTCCTAAAATCGATTAATGAAATTAACAACCACATGTGGCACTACGGGGATTCGAACCCAGGATGTTCACACCGAAAATCAACACACTATGCACTGCACCACGAAGACAGTTAAAAGATTACTGCACAAGCCTACGATTTATTATGCAGTTTCGAATCCTGCATACCAATCTTAGCATGTACAGTCTACGACATAACTTGTTGTCATGGCCGGAGGCAATGTGTTAGTTCACTTATCTTTTAATAGATGGCCCTTTAATCGCTTCTAATAAAAGGAGGCGGGGTTAATATAGTGGTTGGAAGGAGGAGGCGTCAAACGTGTGTGTGTGTGTGTGTTCTAGAACAGCATGCAGAATAAGTTTATTTTAACATAACACACAGGCTATATTATGAGATTAGCCCATGCCGGATCACAAATAAGTAACACACATCAGGTGTTGCATTATTTATGGAATTTAATATACAATCAAGTTTCTATCCTTCATACTTCCCATTCCCCCCTCCTCCCCTTCTCTCTGCTGCCTTCCCCTATCTCCCCCCTTCTCTCTTTTCCTTCCCCCTTCTCTCTCCTAACCGAATATATAATGTTCCTCATCATCGTGTTGAAAGCTGTCCATAAAAATATCTTTGGTGTTTTAATAATACTGTTCTTTTTACCTTTACTGATTCTCAATTATTAACTCGTATTCTATTCTTTACCTTATACAATGTGTTATAGAAAATAAATAGATATGCTCCGTTGCAAAACACTCAAAGTTGCCAACCTTGGCGTCCTGGTTAGTGTAAACAATCGTATAAATATATATAAGTAATTGAAACGGGATGTTACAATCCACGCATCAAGACAAGTTGGATCACATTGTAATCTAGCTTGGACCAAATTATAACCAAATATATACTGTATATCATAAAGACAAGATAATATCGGCTCAGTTAGAGAAAACACTTTAGATGAGCCGAAACGTGTTTCTTTGTAATAATTTGTTTTATTTTGTATATTAGAGTAAACAATTTTTTTCTTCCATACCACTATTCACAGCACTGTGGTTGACCAATTCATAATCTACCTTAACATGTAATATGACACGCTATGATTATTGCATTATACTTTTCTCAGTGGATTCTTAATTACTAGCTTAATTACTGTGGCTTCCCATTATCAGTAAACAGTTCGGTGCTACCCATTGTAATGATTTACTATAAAGTAAGTCATCGAATTGAACAATTAACAATAATCCAAGCAATCTGGTTATGTTGTTTTAAAGTTGATATAAATTGTTTAGGCTTTTATATTTGTATTTCGAATTGTTTAAATTATCGTCCAAACATAATTAAAAGTATACTATAGCTCTGTGTATGTTACCTTGAACTTAATTTAATATGTATTATTTCACCATCATTATGTTATGGTGAACATTGGAAACACATACACAGTATACAGTATAATATATATAAACACATACACAGTATACAGTATAATATATATAAAGAACATAAGAACATAAGAAAAATGGAAATCTGCAGAAGGCCCATTGGCCCATACGAGGCAGACCCCTTCTTCCCTACATCCCTATTTGTTCTGTTACACATTTAAGACCTACACTTCATATCTCACTATAACCTATACACCCTGCACTACTTATATCCCCTACACTATATATATCTTATAGCTAGAACATCTTTCACTTTACATCTTAAATGTAAACATTTACTATTTGTATTTATTCAATCAATATGATCTCCACCCACAAGCTGCATCAACTACCTCCTGTATTCTCGTTGGAGCTGATTTAAAAAAGAATCAATTTACATTTGGGCGGCGACGGATACCCCCCCCCCCCCCCCCCCCGTCCCACGATCCCACTTCTCCCGCCCTTTCCAATCCTAACCTGGACCACATTCCACTCCATGACATGATGGCCCACAAATTCTCTATTGGGTTCATGTCACACACCCTTGTGGACCAGCTAAACCCCGGAGGGGGTCAGGTCAGGTGAAGGTATTGAAGGATATGCCTTTACAACGGCACCTCGTAGCTATTCTTTCTACTTTTCCTATTTTCTGAATAGTGTAGAGAGGGGAGAAGGGGTGTTGGAGAGAGACGAAGTTGTTATAGTGGCTTTGTTATATGTGTTTTTAGTACGTATACGTCGTAAGGCTCAGGATGGCCATGGTACGCACTGAAGACAGCAGCATTTCCTCAATAATGCTAATACCTTTTCTAGTTTGCCTGGACCAGTGTGTGTGTGTGTGTGTGTGTGTGCGTTTTATGTTATCATGTGTGAGTGATTTGTGCCCATTACGTTGTATGTGATCATGTGTGTGATGTGCGTTTTATGTTAACGGGTGTGACTGTGTGTGTGTGTTTGTATCCTGTGTGGGTGTAGG
This sequence comes from Paralithodes platypus, assembly GCA_032716605.1. Classification (NCBI taxonomy): domain Eukaryota; kingdom Metazoa; phylum Arthropoda; class Malacostraca; order Decapoda; family Lithodidae; genus Paralithodes; species Paralithodes platypus. Next base: position 8,922,121 of record CM064515.1, on the reverse strand, counting down.
TGGGTTGATGCTTGAATGTGATGGACAGAGGGGAGAGGTTGAAGCGCCGTTTCCCCAAACATTACAAATTGTGGAGGTTATAATTATATGCATTATTCAACTTATTCCTTAAGCCAACACAAATAACTTGAATCCTAAGTGTTATTGTTACACTTAATATATATACAAACAAATATAGACGTGTTCTTCGGGAATCGTAGCTTAAGTAGGAATAGGATAACTAGCGAGGCAGCGAGCAATATATTATGTTGTTCACTGCCTCGCTAGTTATCCTATTCCTAATCAATATATGTTTGTTATTTTAGTCATCCCTAACATTTATTATGTATATTTAAATTCAAAACAATCGCATTGTATTAATCTGCGTATTTTAGAGGGTATCATTTACGTCCGAGAGAGAGAGAGAGAGAGAGAGAGAGAGAGAGAGAGAGAGAGAGAGAGAGAGAGAGAGAGAGAGAGAGAGAGAGAGAGAGAGAGAGAGAGAGAGAGAGAGAGATGGGAGGGAGGGGAGAGACAGCGGGTGAAGAAGGAGAGTTGGGGTGAAAGGGGGAGGAGGGGGAATGGGAAGTACGAAGGATATAAACTTGATTGTCTGTATATTAAATTCCATAAATAACGCAACACCTGATGTGTGTTACTTATTTGTGATCCAGCATGAGCTAATCTCATAATATAGCCTGTGTGTTATGTTAAAATAAACTTATTCTGCGTGCTGTTCTAGCACATACATACACACACACACGTTTGACTCCTCCTTCCAACCTCTATATTAACCCCGCCCCCTTTTATTAGAAGCGATTAAAGGGCCATCTATTAAAAGATAAGTGAACTAACACATTGCCTCAGCCATGACAGCAGTTCTGTCGTAGACTGTACAATATCCCAACTGCGCTATCGGAGGCTATGCATAGGTGAAAGGAAATAGTAATTAATATATATGTAATATATATGATCGTTTCTTGGTATAATATTACAATGAAATTCATCAAAAATAAACTGGCAATGTTGCTCTGCATAGGGTAGAATAATATGTAATTGAATTATCATAATATCTATTGCATTATAAGACGTGTTTGCCCAAAAGAGTCGAAGACATTGGATATACCAAAGTAATAGATCAGGCTATTCACAACACCAGCCTCCCCATCCGCCAGCCATTCAGGAGGGAGACACCCCATACAATGACCTGAGGAAGAAACAAGTACAAGAAATGTTTGATGCAGTAATAGTCACCCCCTATACTAGCTCTTACTCACCCACCAACACCCAAACAACCACAACAACAACCATAACCATCACCAACACCCCAAAGCTACCACAGTAAGCCTAACACTAACAATAACCAATCAAACTACCAACACCTCAACTATAACCTTCACTTAAACAACCACAACAACAACCATCACCAACACCCCAAAGCTACCACAGCAAGCCTAACACTAACTACCATCACCACAAGTATAACCTTCACCTGAGCAACCACAACAACAACCATTCACCAGGCACACACACAAGCCAGGAATGATCCATAAACATGTGGAAATATAACCTTTGTTATATTATGCACGTTTGAATCCCGATTTTTTCTTTGAGTTTGAATTACGTTGACCATGATTATGCCTGCAAAGAGTACATGGAGAACGACTGATTCTAAGAATAGTGTATGAATAATTGATATACATGGAAATAATTGTCTGACGTGAGTATAACGAGTCAATTGAGTGTGTGTTGACGTGTGTGTGTGTGTTAGATATATTTAGTGTAATCAATGTTGTTTAACAAAACATATGCAAACAAACAAGTAATAATCGGCTAATGTGTTCGAACTAGTTCTAGGAAATTAATAGAACACAATGCATAATTTGTGCATTATCATTGTTACAATTGAGCAAGTAATAAAATATGGTTGGACGAGGACTATCGGTATTATGATAATATAAATTAAATTTATACTCCCAATAAACTACCAAATAAGGCATTGTGGAAACTGATTCATGAAGCACTCGCTACATAAATACTGTATGAATATAAAGGGGCAAGAAGCATGCATACAGTACAGCATGTCCATCAGAAAGTACCAATCAACAGAGGTATCATTACGAGAAGTGTATCTATCTATCTATCTATCTATATACTGTATAAGCTCAGGCCCAATCCCCATTTTTCCTATTTGTATTTTTATTTTCTATTTTACTCTATTTTATTATTTTTATTTTTATTTTCTTGGGGGTGGCCGACTCAAGACAGAGCAAGAACAGGAAAAACACAAAACACAACATAAAACAACGAACAAACACAGACAAAGCACACATTCACACACATCTAGGTCACCCAGGAAAAGACCCAGAGACCAGGGCCACCAAGGTCGCTCCAGCACTCCCCCGGACCCCGACCACCCGGAGAGGCTCCGAAGAAGTTTAGGGTGAGTTGAATTAAATTGTCTGCCAGTAGTTGGAATGAAATAAAAAAATACGGGTGGGTTTGCAAAGATTCAGCATAGAACTATAGTAATGAAAGGCTTAAGGTCATATGTTTACTATCGAAACATTTGTACTTCTGATTAACCAAAGCAATCAAATCAATGAATACCTCCGTCTCCTACGCCAGCCGTCTGGGTCACTCCAAGCCCTCTGCCTTCCTTAGTCCCTATTAGCATCATATTGTAGAATTCCTAATATGAAGCCTAGTTCCAGCTGTAATTTGCTTGGTTTGTGTCCCCTTCCCTGCCGTTAGTGAACATAGCAGTTTTTGAAGGACTGTCATTGTCAACCTCGTGGTAACCTGGTAAAGATTTTGGCTGTATATACCGTAATTCGAGGATGATTTCTGGTAACTTTAAGAAATGCTTCATTATTTTGGCGATTATAATGAGTTTCAGGTGTCGATTATTTCACGGCGAACAAGAACGAGTCCGCAATTTAGAAGAAACTGGCCTTAGGCCGGACATTTTTCTGCGGGAAAAAAAATATAGCTTGAAAGAAAGTATGGGTAGGTATGTGAGTCTAGGTGGCAAACAACAACAAAAATAAAAATAAATTACGAAAGTTGCCAACATAAATATCAATCCGTTTATCAATAATTAAAATACACCAAAGGCAAAAAATCAAGACATTGAATTAACCCTTCCTACCCAGGCTGCCTTAGGTAAGGACAGCGCGGCAGAAGGGCGCTACCCGGTATGCCTTACCTAAGGCATTTGCTTTAAAGCGTGCTTTAAATTTCGCGCGGGCAAATTTTAATTTGCGTGGGCGATCGTAGCGCCACCAAGCTTCAACTACCACGTTTATCAGTTCCTAAGTTGCCGCCATTGAGAGCTACAGCAAAAAAATGAATTCCGACGCGTCCGATACTGTGCAATCTCCCGCGCGTCCCAGTGCTAACCCGCTTGCAACATCTACGCCTCTGCCAACCGAGAAGAAAAAGAAACCAAGGAAAGTGAAACGTTTGCTAAGTGAGAGTGCAATACACCGTGAACTTTTCAACCCGGATTTGAGCAGTGGTGAAAGCTCTGTGGAAAAAAAACTCTATATTCAGAGTAGAAATGGGAGCGAAATTGACGATTTTGTGGGATTTGGTGCTGATGACAATGTTGACTTATTTGAGGGGGGTGATAGTAGTGATGATCCTGATGTGGAAGTGGTGGAGGAAGGTGCTATTGAAGTACCAAGTGTGCTAGAGCCAACCACTTCGCCTAGTTTCGTAGGTCAGGGTAGGCCTAGGCCTAGCCCTAGCCCTACGCCAGGACCTTCCCGTTTGCCTGCCCGTACGCCCTTGAAAGTGGGTAAATACTTCTATAAACAGTCTTTAGTGAAAAGTGCAGCCAAGAAAGCATGCAGTGAAGCAGAAAAAGTGAGGGAAGGCGTAGATAGTGAGAGTGATGCCAACCCAGGCCTAGCAACCACCCGCATTCCTTTGTCCCGACGCCTTGACCCAGGACGCCGGGAGGGCCACCCACAGCCCTCGGCTTCATCTGTCCCTCAGGATGACCAAAGGGCCTCTACAAGTGCGTCATTGGCCTCCCACAGTGTGCCCCCACAGGCCCCGCATCGTAGGTCATTATTTCCGGCGGAATTGTCCACGGCTAGCCGCAAAAGGAGCCCAACTCCCGAGGCCGAGGCTCCCATTGCTCAACCTCCCGCAGCCCCACGCCGCCGAAACTCGGTCTATTCTTCACCAGAGTTGTCTCCTGAAGAGGCTGCTGACGACCCCAACATTGCCCCAGATGACCTGACGCCGCCTGAGGAAGAGGAAAACGAAGAGGAAGAGGAAGAGGAAGAGGAAGAGGAAGTCCCGACAAGAAGAGTCAAAGGGCGAGGTCGTGGACGTGGTCAGCTTGCCGACGCCGCTGCCCCTGGGCCTGGGCCTGGGCGTGGGCATGCAGGGCGTCTGCCTGGGCGTCCGCGTGGCCAAGGGCGTGTGCCAGGGCATCCATGGCGTGTGCCTGCTGCAGCTGCACGTCCTCGTCCTCGAGCAGCTGACATGTTTGTGTGGTCAGATGGGGCGGATTTTGTGCCAGATTGTCCTGCCTTTGACGAGGTACAACAGGGTTCCGGGGTGTCACCAGCATATCCCTGTGGCCCAAATGCCACCCCCAGTGAACTTTTCTGTGGCTTCTACGACAATGAAGTCATGGAATACCTTGTCAAAGAGACAAATAACCACCAGGCTATCTGTTCAAACTTTCTTGGGAGGAAGACCAGTGCCAAGATGGTGGTATGGAGAGCTCTCACTGTGGCAGAATTATATGTGTTCTTGGCACTCACAATGCTGATGACACACATAAAGAAGCATGTTCTGGCCGACTACTGGATAACTGGCGACCTCACAACGACTCCAGCATTTGGCAAATTCATGTCAAGGGATAGGTACTTCGACAACCTCTCATATTTCCACCTGACAAATAACATGCATTTCCACGAGCCCGACACACTCTGGAAGATCAGGCAACTGTATGACATGATACGTCATCGGTTTTCCACCTACCTGATTCTATTTCAGAAGCTGTGCATCGACGAGTCTCTGGTCCTGTTCCGTGGTAGGCTGCACTTCCGACAGTATATCCCGTCAAAGGGACACCGCTTCGGCATCAAGCTCTTCATCCTCTGCGACTGCAAGACGGGATATGTGCTCGACTTTATAGTCTACAGCGGCAAGGGTGGTGAGGTACAGATTGACCCCCTCATTGGTTTTGGCGGCGCTGTGGTAAAGAGGATGATGGAGAGGTACTTCCATGACAACCACGTCCTCTATACCGACAATTATTACACGTCGCCTATCCTCGCCAAGTACCTCCATGACCACAAGACCGGAACTGTCGGCACAGTGAAGGGGAAGAGGAAGGGCATGCCAGCCTACCCAACAAAAACTAAGAAGACGGACATCTTCCATAAGAAGAGTGGCCCCATCCTCTCCACCCACTGGCATGACCAGCGCAAGGTCAACCTCCTCACCACATGCCACAAAGCAGAGATGGTCCCCACAGGGAAGGTGGACCGAAAAACGAAGAACCCTATCACGAAACCAGCTGCTGTTCTGGACTATATCCTGAACATGCGCCTCGTCGACAAGTCCGACATGCAGATGGGTTTCATAGACTGCCTGCGAACATCTTGAGGTGGTACAAGAAGTTTGTCCTGCATACAGTAGATATGTCTGTCCTCAACGCGTACAACATCTACCGTTTGAGGAGTCCAGTCATCAAGTACAAGAGCCTGCGGACCTTCCAAAAGCAGCTGATACATGAGCTCCTGGTAAAACATGCGGGTACACCAGGGAGGCCACTACAAGGACCAGGCATGATGGACAGAACAGGGTGTGCCGAGTTCTTCAGAAAGCACCTGCTCGTCGCCCTTCCTTTCCAGGGTCCTAACAGCAGAATAATATGCAGAAGAGGTGCTATGTGTGCACCCGCACAACTCGACGACCAAGCAAACCCACAAAAACCACTTGGCAATGCCTCGAGTGTCAGGTGGGACTGTGTGCTGGCACCTGCTTCAATGATTTCCACACTATGACAAACTATTGAAGTGTAAGTGACAGTGATAGTGACACTCAATAATAATAATAATAATATAACTAAGTATAAGTGAAAGAGACCATAAGTAATAATAAGTGCCTCCAGAACAATATGAACAAGTGAAAGTGACACTAAAATATATATTCCTAACAATAAATAAGTGAAAATGACACTATCAATTACCATAGTCCAGTATAAATAATCATAACTACTATAATAATGACTATATAACTAAGTCTAAGTGAAAGAGACACACATAAGTAATAATAAGTGCCTTCAGAACAATATGAACAAGTGAAAGTGACACTAAAATATATATTCCTAACAATAAATAAGTGAAAATGACACTATCAATTACCATAGTCCAGTATAAATAATCATAACTACTATAATAATAACAATAAAACTAAGTATAAGTGACAGAGACACAAATTACTTCAGAAAAATAACTTTATTGAGTGAAAATAACATAATAACAATAATATATGGCATAATAAACAATAAAACAAGAAACGCCGACGAAGCAGGTGAAGCCGCCCGGATAGCAGAATATAAAAAGCGAGAAAAATATCAAGTCATCGCCAGATATCATCAGTTCGAGCCCCTGGCATTCGAAACTTCAGGAGTCTTCGGCCCTACCACCCTTAAGATGGTGAATGAAATAGGCCGTAAAATCAGAGAAGTTTCAGGAGAACCCCGGGAAACCCTCTGGCTCAAGCAAAGACTAGGGATGGCTATCCTCCGGGGCAATGCCACCAGCGTCATGAGCTCAGTTCGACTGGACTGGGTCATGCCACTGTGTGAGGCCCGGGCAGGAGTGGTGTATCCGTAGTCTTTCCACAGTAGGGTAAAACAAAACATAAACTTTATTTGTATGTAACATGTGTGATGCACATAAATAAAAGGGGATGTGTCGGATGGTTGAAAGCCACAGTTGCTCGCGCGTTTGGGGCTAGCAACACGTATTATGAAAAACATGTATCCTCCTTCATTCACTGTCGGGGGGACAGTTTGCCGGAGGATAACAGGTTTTTCACAATACGTAGACGGAGGTCTTTTTAAAAAAAAAAAATCATTAGGTTTAAAAAAATAAAAAATAAAACACTAAAAAATCGCTTCCCGCCATAATTCAAGGTAGAGCGACGAGTCAAAACGTTCGTCGTAGCCTGGGCCGCGGTTGAGCGTTCGGACGCGGCGAGGTAAATACGCGGCAAAAGTTATCTCCACTTCCATCACCATGACTCCGGAACTAGTTGAGCTAGAAAGCTCTACTTAACGCCATTCTACGCGGCAAGGTAAGGCGCACATTTTGACATATGTTTGATTAATGTAGGTAGTATATTAAGCGAGATTAGCCTTAGTTTACTTTTGTTGTGTTTTCAGCCAAATCGCCCGGATACAGCCTCCGTCCTTAAGAAAGGCTGCCCGGGTAGGAAGGGTTAAACACATCAGACAAACAAAAACATACATAATAAGAACAACCAGAGAGTACAAATAAATTAAAGAGCAAAGCAAAACAAGGATATAGAATAACCGACCCAATAGTCAGAGACGGAGTAATAACGCAACTCTTTGCAATTTACATACTAACAAGCAGAACACTGATAAATATTTAGGACGTCATACAAGCCACAGTAATGTAGTCAGGTTAGGGGCCACGGCAGACTTATGGTAATAACGTACAATAATGACTTAAATGCTGACCCCAGCCGAGAATACGTTAATGATATTACCCAGATAGAATCTGAGATACGGCCCCAGTGTAACAAACTGCGACTGTGGCTTGGTAGGTCAGGGAGTTCATAGCGAGAGTTACCTAGAGTTACATAGGTACACAGACCGCACAGACCTTGTGGTCGCTACTAGGCAGTCCGAACTTAATGCTAACAACATTTGCTACAAAGTGGAAGGTAAGGATAGCAAAGCAGAAGGTTCTATCCCCACCCACCACTCCCTCCGACCTTGAATCGACATGAAATTTAGTTTCTACTGGAAAATTCATAGTAAAGAAGGAAGTTGTGAAATATTATATACTACTGATGCTTAGTCTAAGTGTTTTGTTTTCGTTACCTATATTACTGGCACAGCAATATAGGTTAGAGAGAGAGAGAGATTAAGAAATTAAGAAGACAGGAAAAATGCTTTGAAACTGGACATGATAGTATGTAAAAAAAAAATATATATATATATATATATTGTTACGAGGGGAGGTTCTGGGAAAGTAGATGATCGAATAGCCTGGCCCACAGCACTGTCCAAACGAAACACTGTAGCAAAAACACACCAATGCTGTAAGTCATGCACCCAACACTGCCCACCGTACTACACTAACCCTGCAACAGACACGCTCTTAATATCTTACTCAAACACTAAGACATGCAGGTTCTCTAGGAAAAGGGGTTACCTTCCTCTTTGCTCTATTAAAGCAGTAATAAAGGAGACACAAAAATATCTACTGTCTCAAAGTCGGGGCCTATCCGAATTGGGTTGATAGTGCTATTAGTATTTCAAGAGTACTGCTAAGATTATTCTAAACTGCGCAAAAGTGTCAATACATAATACTGCTAGACTCCCAGAACAATTCATAGCATGCCCAGTTGTTCAGAAACTGAGAATAATACAAAGCAAAAACAATGGGAAAAGTCCAATGAGCTAGCCTAACACATGAAACACAATGGTTGACATATCAGGAGGTTGATGCTGGCTGTTAAAACGCTGACCTAAAACAAGCCAGTCATCAAACCCCTGTAGATTTCAACCTCAATAATATATAATATAAACATACAATAGTAATTCACAATGCAGCAGAATAAAGGAAAAGAAATGGAAGAAGTAGTGTGAAGCTTATATCTAAAATGCGAAAACAGCTGCAGTAATTGTATCTTACAAATGCAATTACTCTAGAATGCAAACTAATTGAACCCCTCAGACATATATGACGCTATAGCGTCATATGGCGATTTTGCCCAAAAGGGAACAAATAGAATGAATGGGTAAGGTGCTAGAAATGACGCTATCGCGTAATTTCTTGGACAGTGTTACTCGTCATGTTCCTACATTGTGCGCTCCTCTTTACGAAAATAGAAAACAAAATTAGTGTTCCACTCTCAGCCAGCCTGAGCGCACGCATCTCTCGCCCTTTAACTCCTTACGACATATATGACGCGATTGCGTCATATGGAACTTATAACCAAAAACTCATATGATGCGATCGCGTCATATGGACTTATCTCCATGCCTCTCCAATAAGTTTATGACGCGATTTTGCGTCATATGAGCTCAGTAAGTCCGATAAGTTAGCTTACAATAAAACCGTTGGTGGCAACCTCAGCCTCCTCCGATAATTCTAACGGCCGCAGTGTTGTGAGTGTAGTGCGAGGCAGTGGCAATGATCCCGGGGCTCCCGCCTCCTCGGACTTATTGGAACATAATATGTCTGAAGGAGTTAATACGACTCATCCCCGATATAATTTCTATTATGATTGTAATTATATTATATATCATATTGGAAATTATGTATAAGTGTGTTTTATTTGTAATTATATACGTAGCCACGGATTTTAGCTGAAATGGTTAAGGGAAGTTGAAAATTAATTTGTATAACGGTATCGAGTGATAATGATAGCAAAATATTCACCACAGCCACAGTATTTGAGGTAGACATGATTCCTTGCTTTCAGACATTTAAAATGATGACAGTAGTTCAGAAAAAAATCATTCATAGCTGTACAATTTACGCAAGTATATGAAAATTAAGCCGTTAGTGAAGGCACGGTACCAGGCTTGTACCGGCTAGCTAGCGCTAGCCGATTTTTCGAGTTTGACTCGCATAAAAATCAGTGGTGTCCACAATTTTGATGTTGCATTATAAGTAAGCTGATTTTTGGAAAGCTAATGAAATTTCCTAGTATATCCACCTAATTTCATAAAGAGTTTTTCCAGAGATAGAGCGAGAAATTGCCGGTGAAATATTGCTTGTGATCGCTCGTCAGTAAACTTTCGTATTTCCTACTGTAATATTATTAGTCCTTTTGGAGCTATATTTTTGTTCAATTTTTTTTTATAATATATAAACCTTCCCTCTATCCAGGGGAAACAAAAAATCAATAAATATTCATTATTTATGGCCAATTATCGAAAAAGAGTGAATATTTCGCTACGATTATTGCTAAGAAGCTGAAAATAAGTTATAGTTATATATTTATTCGTATAAAATAATATATTAAAGATAGAATATATCTGATTTTACCATCGTAATGAGCGATAATGTGACTAGAAATGTCATATATGGCAAAGAATAACATTACTTAGTGATTTTCGGAAATATTGTGAGTTAAAGGGAAGAAAATTGCAATTTTATCTTTGAAAAACTAAAGAATATGCAATATACTCGATAATATTATATACATTATATATATTTTTTGTAGGTACTAGTAATATATGTTGTTTCGCTCGAGTTAGTGCTGTGTAGTAGAGTGCGGTTGAGGCATTATTTGTCAGTGATAATTGATCGATAAAACAATTATTTTTCTGGCGGCCAGCCGATTTTACGCGGGAATATTCGAATCTAACTGTGTACTCTGCCAAGCCTACCTTACTGTAACTTAATATGACGGAAAGAGTTAAGGTAAGACAAAACTTTAATGTTCAAAATGACTCCAGCCTTGCTGTGCTACTATCCACTAAGGAATTAAAAGTAAATATGCGGTATTAAGAGAACTAGATGTACAAGCCTAAACTACACGAAGAAGTGGGCATTGTCAGTACAAGGTCTAGGACTGGAGTGACGGTCCTGATACAGCCACGAGAATCCCAGAGCCCACGAGGGATGGGAGAAGGGAAGCCCCAGGCACCGCCAGACTACATAATAGAACTAGGCTCGAATGCTCTCACTAAAAACACAGGAGTAATCAATAAAACATAGGACATCATTGGGTAACTTATGATAAACTGAATTAATCCCAACTGGGTTAAACAAACTAAATAATTATACTTGGGGCAACAAAACAATGTTGGTATGGCTCCACCAATGACGACAACAGCGTTCGCCCACGAGACAAAGGAAGAAAGAAAAACGAAAGTAAAAAACAGCTGGTCTCTCCCCCTACACATATAGTCTACTGTATATGCATTAAAACAGCTGGTCTCTCCCCCTACACATATAGTCTACTGTATATGCATTAAAACAGCTGATCTCTCCCCCTACACATATAGTCTACTGTATATGCATTAAAACAGCTGATCTCTCCCCCTACACATATAGTCTACTGTATATGCATTAAAACAGCTGGTCTCTCCCCCTACACATATAGTCTACTGTATATGCATTAAAACAGCTGATCTCTCCCCCTACACATATAGTCTACTGTATATGCATTAAAACAGCTGATCTCTCCCCCTACACATATAGTCTACTGTATATGCATTAAAACACACATGCAATTGAACTGGGTTGTAAGTTCAGTTGGATTTGACAATATATAAAGTATATATATATATATATATATATATATATATATATATATATATATATAAAAACTTGTTTCTATGTGAGTGAAGGAGAGAAATGTCAGAATGGCCTGTGGCGAATGCCTCACCCAGAGTTGAAAGAGTGACAGGGTCAAAATCAAGGGACGTTCGAGACAAAATGCCTGGACGCGTAGAGCTTGAAGCAACTTAACTCAAAGGAAGAGGGAAAGACTGATTCTGGAAGAGACTTCCAGAGCTCAGCTGGTGAATAGAAGAAAGATTGAGTATAATGTTTCACTCTTGGGTTGCAGAGGTGCACTGAGTAGGGGTGAGATTGTGTTGCAAGACGGGTGTTACGTGCTCTACAAAGGGGTGGCATACACTGAGAGAGCTCTGAGGAACACTGATTATTGTAATAGCTGTAGAATAGTCCAAACGAGTACAAAGGAAATCAAGCAACAACATATCTAGTGACCCTTCTAGGTTGCTTGTCTTCCAAAACACTGAGGATCAAGTGTCCAAACAGTGGTTTAGAGTGGGTAAGGGAATATTGGAAAGGGAATTACTGCCCTGGAACTAATGTCCGTGGCAGGATTAGGAAGTTAGTAGAGGACAGATGGGTTAGTAACTGAGGGGAGGATAAAATAAAGTTATTCATTTACAAACGCAGTCAGTCGCGGGTTTGATGCGAGATATTTGTCTAGGCGGAGTTTAAATGAATCAACGGTGATGCAGTCTATAACGTTTCGGGGAAGCCCATTCCATAAGTTGACAACTCGATTGAAGAAGAAATTCTTAGATTCGTGCGAGTTAAAAGATTTACCAATAGTTTTGCAACCGTTTCCCCGCGTGTAATTAGATTGGTCGATAGTGAAGTACTTACTACAGTTCGTATTGTCGATGCCTTTGATGATTTTGAACACTTGAATTAAGTCACCTCTTAATCTGCGCTGGGTTAAAGGAAATAGATTTAATTCTCTAAGACGCTCTTCGTATGGTTTGTTCTTTAAGCTAGGTATCATTTTGGTAACTCTACGTTGAACTCGTTCTAGCTTGTTTATATCTTTTTGGTAATAAGGGCACCAGGATTGAACGCGGTATTCCAGAAGAGGGCGGACTAAGGAATTGTAAAGGGTTAGGATATCTTCTTTGGATTTATGCTCAAATGACCTGCCTATAAAGCCAATTATTTTGTTTGCCTTCTTAACAACTTCTGAACATTGTTGACTCGGTTTTAGGTTACTCGATATTGTTACTCCCAGATCGGTTTCTCTGTTTATATTCTTAACCCGGGAACTGCAGGGAGACTCTTAAGAGTTCCCCCGGCGGACTGCGGGAAGACTCTTAAGAGTCAGAGAAAAAAAAAAATCAACTTTTGACATCGAAAAAATAAATAATTATTTTTATTTTTTTATTTTTTTATTTTTTTTTGGCCCCTGGGCCATGCAAAATCTCAGTCCTCTACCTCCCCTCCTTCCCCACTGTCCTCCTCTCCTTCAGTTATCACCTATTTTCCCTGTTATTCCCTTATTCTGAGGTATATTTTCGTGCTAACATTAGCGAGTTGCAAGCAGGGCGTTGTCATCACTGATGGCAAGCGAGTGCAAGAGAGAGAGAGAGAGTATCGATCGACTGTGTCTCAGTAGCCTTGGGGGAAATTGGCGGGAAAGCAGTTTGCCTCACCCATACATTATACAACTCGCGGGCTATATCTCCGATTTTGACCATCCAAACGCTGTTTTCACTCGTTTTATTGTTGTTTCAGGTTAATACCTTTATAATCAACCCATAATAGGCACGTATGGATAAGTATTAATGCTATTAATGGTACAATGAATATTTTAGTGACGGAAACACCTCAAATAATGCGCACAGGGAGAGGTGTCTAATTACCCCCATGAGCACTTCAGAGGTTAAGCTGAGTGCCATTCATCGAATAGTTTGCTTTCTCATTTAGGTATCCGATATGTAGTACTTTACATTTATCCACATTGAAACTCATTTGCCAAATTTGGGCCCAACATGACAATTTATCTAGATTGTGTTGCATATCGTCAACTTGTTCTTTTGAGAGTACGCTATTTGCAATTTTTGTATCGTCAGCAAATTTTGAGATTGTACAGGTGAGGCCCTCATCTATGTCGTTGATGTAAATTAGAAAGAGAATTGGTCCTAGTACCGATCCCTGGGGTACCCCGCTACTTACATTGGTCCATTTAGATGCCTTGCCGTTATGACTACTCTTTGCTTTCTGTTGCTGAGCCAATTTTCTATCCATTTCAACACACCGTCTTGTATTCCATGCGCTTTTAGTTTTAGCAGTAAACGTTTGTGGGGAACTTTGTCAAAGGCCTTTTGAAAATCAAGGTATATAATATCTACAGCTTTACTCTCATCGTAGAGGTTGAGGATATCGTGGAAGAAGTCTAAGAGGTTTGTTAAACAGGAACGTTTTTTACGAAAGCCGTGTTGAGTATCTTTAAGTATGTTATTTTCCTCTAAGTGATTTACGAGTCTGTCTCGTATGACCGTTTCTAGCATTTTACATACAACTGAGGTTAACCTAATTGGACGATAGTTACTGGGTAGGGATTTGCTGCCTCTTTTGAATATCGGTGTTACGTTGGCTAGCTTCCACTGATCAGGCATAGTTCTAGACTGCAAGGATTTATTGAATAGTAATGTCAGTGGTTTGGAGAGCTCATCCTTAGCTTCCTTTAGAACTCTAGGCGAGATTGTATCAGGTCCAGGCGTTTTATTTACCTTGAGTTTATCTAAACAATTCAATACTTCTCTCTCTGTAATGATGATATTGCTTAGAACATCTGAATTATCAATCTGAATCGGCGATGGTGTTGGGATATCACTGAGGTCTTCTGTTGTAAAAACTGATGCAAAGAAGGTATTGAGGGCATTACTCATTTGTACTTCGTCTTTGGTGTATTCTCCATTTTCATCGACTAACGGTCCAACAGTTGAAGTAACTACTTTTTTCTTTCTGATATAACTATAGAATTCTTTCGGGTTTGTTTTACTTTGATTCGCAATATGTAACTCTAAGGTCTTTTTACTTTGCTTAATTAACTTTTTGGCTTTGCGTCGTAGCTCTACAAATTTCACCCGTTCTTCGTCATTTTGTGAGGATTTTAATCTATCATTAGCAAAGTTTTTAGCAAGCAGGCAGTTTGAAATATCTTTATTCAACCATTTGGGCTTATTATTATGGCCTGGACGCCGTATTTTCGATGGTATGCAGTCTTGCACTGCTTTTAGGTAAGTGGTTTCGAATAACTTCCAAGATGTATTTATGTCGTTATTGTTAATTAAAAAGCTCCAGTCAGTTTCTTTAAACATAGCTCTAAGTTTATGGAAGTTTGCTTTCTTGAAATTAGGGACTTTTTCGATGCTACTATTTGGTTCGTTACTAGTAAACTTTAAAGTGAATGTTATCGTACGATGGTCGCTGTTACTTAATTCATCACCAACATTCAAATTCTCTATCAATTCTTCTTTTGTTGCAAGTACAATGTCAAGAACGTTATTACCACGGGTCGGCGGTCGAACAAATTGAAAAAGCGAACTCTCTTGCAAGTTCGTATACAAGTCATGTCCGGAGTGCGAAGTAAAAGTATCGCCCCACTTGGTCACAGGTAAATTTAAGTCGCCAAAAATTATGGTATCTTGTGAGTTACTTACATCTGCAATTTGTTCGTAAATTTCTCGGTCAGTTTGCACTGATTGAGCTGGAGGTCTGTATATTAACGCAAGTATTATTTTTGTATCTTTATTATTCTTTATTAGCACAAAAGACGTGTCGACGTTCACAATTTGAGGTTTTGACAAGAGGGTAGGGTTAAGACTTTCTTTGATATAAAGTAAAACGCCACCTCCATTTCGATTTATTCGGCTTTTCTCAAACATTACATAACCGGGAAGTGAATACTCTGCTAAAAAGTCTCTATCTTCTGTATTGAGCCAAGAATCTGTTATGCAAATCACATCATAATTTTCTGTAAACACTAGCTCCTCTAAATCTGAAAATTTATTGCGTATGCTACGAGCGTTTGCATAGAAAACCTTTACATTTTTTATTTTATAACTCACGGAACGGAACGCTCTTTAATAATATTTTTGGTTCTTGTCGGATCTACATTTATGTTCATGGCTGTCCTCGGTCCTCGCTGTCTTCGGTCCTTATCGCTGGTGGTCCTCGGTTGCCTCTGTTTTTTGCTTGGCGTTGGATGATTTATGTCACTGCTGCTTCTTCTCGGATGGCGTTTTTTGATCCATGGCTGCGGACTGCTTCGTGTAGGAGACGACCCATGCATGCTGAACCCACAGGGTTTAGATGAGTGCCATCCTTGCGGAACAGAGTAGGCTGGTTGTAGAAGTTGTCCCAGAGGTTGATGAATTCAACTTCTTCCCTCAGACACAAATATTTTAGTCGGCTATTTGTGCTGAAGGCCTTGTCGTCGAATTTGTCAGGTGCGTCAATCTTGGGGAGAATGCCTGAGATGATGATATTCCTTGACTTGTTTTTGTAGTGTTGGATCATCTTGCTATATTTCTCCATCAACTCTTCGGATCTGGTGCACATGACGTCATTTGAACCAGCATGGATGACAACAAATTTATTTTCATTTGCATTCTTTGTGGTATCTTCAAAGGCTTCCACAATGTCGTCCAGTCCAGCTCCTGGGATGCAAAATCTTTTTCGTCGATTTGGGACTCTGTCGCAGAACTCTTCGACCTGTCCTCGTAGGATGGAATCCCCAATGAGCCTGGTCTCTTCTGGTTCGTCTTCCATCTCCACCAATATCTCAAATCTGTTTGACATTGTGACTGGTAGATGAGATCTTTTCTGCGTTGGCCGTGCACCGTTCCTCACTGGTGTACATCCGGAAACCTGTGGTGGAGGGATTCTGCGTACAGGTCAGGGAGAGGAGTGGTTAGAACGGGGGCGAGGAGTTGGTACTGTTCGTGCTAGCAGGCTTCTTGCACGAGGAGTGGGGGAGAGACTAGGTGAACAGGGCGGCTGTCCTGGTTTGATGTCGGCTTAGGTTCGTCAGAAGATGCTGCAGTGGGTACTGCAGGTGTTGGATTGTTGGCAGATGACGTTGGGGCGGTGGTGGATGTGGGAGTTGAAACAATTGGAGTTAGTGATACTCCAACGTTGAGTGTTACAAACTCTTGGAGTGAGATGAGATGCAACATTATGGCGAAGAGAGAGAGAGAGAGAGACTGCAGAGAATTGGAGAGCGGACGTGAGTTAATGAGACGGAAGGCGTTCTTTTCTACTTTTTCTACAAGTACAGTGTGAGAGGATCTTCCCCACACGTGTTAACAATACTCAATACATGGACGCACTGTGCCCCTGTACAGAGCAAGAAGCTGCGCAGGAGTAAAGAACCCCTGGAGGCAGCTGAGCAAACCCAGCTTCTGGGAAATTGTTGTAGCAATAGTGGTAATATGATATTTCCAAGAGAGATAAGAAAAATAGACACCGAAAATATTCAGAGAAGATAATAGTTTAATTTGTATGTTGTTGAAGAGTAAGTAATAGATTTCTAGGAAGGGGGCGATGAGTAAATAGATGGAGAAATTGAGTTTTGGAAGCATTGAAAGTAACAAGGTTTTCTCTGCCCCAATTAGAGATAGTAGAGAGATCAGAAGATAGGTGCTTTATGGCCTCCTTACATAAGTTTTGGAGTTCCTGCTGTGAATGATGTTGTGGAAGGCTAGTTGAATAGTGTAATGTAGAGTCATCAGCATATGAGTGAATGGGGCTGGCGATGCAGTTGAGAAGGTTGTTAAAGAATAACATCATGAGAATTGGGGATAGGATAGAACCCTGAGGAACACCGGAGTTGATAGATTGAGGAAGTGAACGGTGGTCGTCCACAACCGCAGCAATGGAATGCCCGGAAAGGAAATTAGAGACAAAGGCACAGATGGAGAGATAGAAGCCAAAGTAGATTGGAAATGAGGGATTTGTGCCAGACTCTACCCAAGGCCATCGATATGTCTAGTGCAACAGAAAAAGTCTCATCGAAATCCTGAATGGAGGATGACCAAGAGTTAGTAAAATAAGAAAGAAGATCACTAGTAGAGCGGCCCTTAAGGAATCCATACTGGCGGTCTGAGAGTGGGTTATGGGAAAATAAATGCTAAAGAAATGTTGAGGTAAGAATAGTTTACAAAACATTAGAGATGCAAGTAATGAGAGCAATTGGACAATACTTTCAGGATTGATAGCAGTATCCCTTCTTTGGAACGGGTTGAATGAGAGTGAATATCCAGCAAGAAGGAAAGACATTAGAGGAGAGACAGAGAAGGAAGAGTTTCCCTAGGCAAGGATTCAGCACGGAAGCACAGTTTTTTAGTACAACAGGAGGAACATCATCCTGTCCATACGCCTTCTTAGTATTAAGCCCAGAGAGGGTAGAAAGTACATCCTTGGAAGAGATTATGATATTAGGCATAAGTGGGAGAGAGGTGGGTGGAGAAGGAGGAATATCAGCGGAATCATCTAGAGTGGAATTTTTAGTGAAAGTGTTAGCAAAGAGTTCAGCTTTGTCAGAGGATGAAGAGATGGCTGTGCCGTCAGAGTGGAAAAGAGGAGGGAAAGACGAAAAAGAAAAATTGTTGGAGAGGTTTTTGGCTAGATGCCAGAAAGCTCGGGAAGAGCTAGAGTTGGATAGTGCAGTGCATTTATTATTGATGAAGGAATATTAGGCGAGTCAAAGAAAAGATTTGGTTTGATTCCAGGCAAAAACATAGGAAGTATCAGATTCTGAAGGCGACAGTACCGTTTGAATACTCCTCCTTATTGCGGACAGCAGTATAGCAAGCGTGAGTAAATCAAGATATTTTTGCAGTAGACTAAGAGAAAGAAAATTAAATGTACGCTTCCATCCCCGAAAGGATTACCTCAGTAATGCATTCAGCACTCTCCGAGGGTTCCCGGCCCCAGAAGCAAAAGTCATTCCATGGGAAATCAAAGAAATACTGCCAAAGAGCTTCCCAGTCGGCAGCACAAAAGTGCTACAAGCGCCGCCGGCTGGGAGGATCGGGTGGCCGTACCAGAGAGATAGGACAGGTGACAGAAATAAGTTTATGGTTGGAGGAGCCCAAAGAAGAGAAAAGATTAACAGTATAAGCAGAAGGGTTAGAAATTAGAAATAAGTCAAGAATGTTAGGCCGATCTCCGAAGCGATCCGGGATATGGGTGGGTTGCTGAACTAACTGTTCTAGGTCACTTAGAATAGAAAAGATGTAAGCTTATTCACCAGGTTGGTCAGAGGAAAAAGAGGAGAGCCATTGGCGGTGTTGAACATTGAAATCTCCTAGGATGGAGATTTCTGCGAAAGGAGAGATAGATAGAAACGGTTCCACTTTAGAAGGTAGGTAGTTAAAGAATTTTGGATAATCAGTAGGATTAGAGAACATTTTAAATATCGCAGGAATATTTAGTTTGAGAGTGACAAGAAGCTTTAGCCAGAGGGTTGAGAATTCAGAAGAGTCGACTCAGGACACTTCTTGTCTTCACTGTCAACATCCCTCTGACAACATAATACACTTAATACTCCACTACCCACCACCTGCCAACACAGATATAACTTCAGCATTACTTCACCCCGAGATCTCTGCACCCACCGGGGGGAGGTGGCGAACTACCTGGACACCACAGGACTCCCATAAAAGGGAATCTTGGGGTTACTACTACAACAACAACAACAACAACAACCACATATTTTAGTTTGTGAACAGATAACTATGACAGTATTTCTTTAGCCAATGTTATTATCTCGTTTATGTCATAAACTCATAAAAGCTAATTAATTGTGTGAGTACTGCCATAAGGCTTGGTTTGTCAGGTGTTACATGTGTTCTTTGTCACACATACACACACACACACACACACACACACACACACATTTCACTATCTAGGCGGAAATACAGAAGGTGGAATAAACACTTCAGTATTCCGGTACACCAGCTGACCCTGTGTGTTTGTGTGTGTGTGTGTGTGTGTGTGTGTGAATAAAGTTATTGTATAAAACAAAGATAACAAATATATACTATGATATGTAATTGTGAGAGGCAGCTTTAAATCGGTCACCATATGAGAAAATCAAGTACAGTTTTGAGGTAGGAGGCATATGACATAGATGACATTTATTACATCGAAACTGATCATAATTCAGGAATATGTGATAAGAAAAACATGTACAATAAACGGACACGACTACGAAACTTGACCAAACGTAAAGGTAGATCTGGCATAAACTATCATGAAGAAAGAGAACAGGGGTTGAAGACCATTTATTAAAGAAGTGGAAGGACTGACAAACAATGGAGAGGTAAAACTAAAATGTTATGAAATATACAATGATGGTGAATGATAATAGTGGAAATGGAAACTGTAAATATATAGTCAGTGAATACAACATGTATCGTTCAACAATAATACCGAAGCAATAGGAACAAAAATATTTAAAAATATACTATTTTTGCTAACATTGTTATTTACACCAATAACCCCACAAATGAAATTTATGAAAACATGCGATCCTCCAAGGATATGAACCCAGGATACCACATGCAGGACTTACACACTCTAATCATTACATCAACTGGGTTAAGAAAGCAGGATGAAAGGTGAAGATAACAAGAGAGCAGCACCAGGAAGGAGTGGCGGCATTGACAGCTTAATATCTATGCAAATGGTTTGCAAATTGCTGTGGTAGAGACAGGAAACTTTAAAGGAAGAGAAAATGAGAAGAAAGTGTGAGAGTAACCACGAGGAAAGGTGATGATGATATATTGCATGTCAAGACTATATTGAATATATTGTTATGTCAAATGGTATGGGAGACAAATTAATCTTGGGAGAGAAGCGACAGATAAAATACAGGGGGTGCATAAGCTAGATGGAAAGGGTTGCGTGTAGGAATAACACGTGAGGAAATAAGTTGTTCAAACAGAGTGAGCCTGTTGGAGGATTATTGATTTTATGTGTATGAAGGAGACAAAAGGCAAAGGTGTCTGTAACAAGTGTCCCCCTCAAAGCTGAAAAAGTTATAGAGATCCAACTTCAAGTTATATTAGAGTCAAAATGTATAGACACACGGAGCTTGAAGGCGTTTAAGTCATAGGATGAGGGAACAACTGATTACTTGTTGAGTAAAAGAAAGACTGGTAGAATCAGTCAGCTCTTGGGTTAGAGAGTTGGACAGAGAGTGTTGAAAGACAGGTGCCACCCACTCTTCGAAAGGACCTAAACAGGATTCTAAGGATACTCCGCCAGTTTGGGCATGCAAGTTACCATTGAATATGAATGTAGAATCTTTAATGGCTAACGTTAGCAAGTTCACAAATTGTTTACTTGGGAGTTTATACAAAATTAATTAAGCTCTTGAAATAGGCTATTAGCAATAATATTAATAGTTTCTTGTAAAATAACATTGGTAAAAAGAGACTATCAAAGGGACATCACAAACTGCCCTTCACCAGCCGACCCTTCAAAAGGCTCTGGACCATGGCCAGTCACTCTTACTATTAACTTCAGGAACATTTACGGTCATTCCTCTAACTTTCCCTCTGTCGAACACCACCTCTCCTCCAACAAACCTGAAACTCAAGTGTCTGAAGCAACTGCCAGCAGCCCCTTCTCTGTACTCTCCTACTTTCTCTATCCTAGTTTCAAAGCCAAAGGCAGATGTTGTCCCTACGTGCACAACAAACTCACTTGCTCTCGTGTTCCCAATTTCGACTCCTCTGAATTCTCAACTTTATGGCTCAAACTATCCTGTCATTCTCATACTAAATATTTATGTGCTGTCTATCTTTCCCCTAACTCTACTGACTTTCCCAAATTCTTTGACTATCTTAACTATTAAGTGGAACACATTCTATCCATCTCTCTCTCTCTCAGAAATCTCCAACTTAGAAGATTTCAACGTTCACCACCGCCAATGGCTCTCCTCTCATTCTACTGACCAACCTGGTGAACAAGCCTACATCTTTTCTATCCTAAATGACCTAGAGCAGTTGGTTCAGCAACCCTCCCGTATCCCCGATCGCTTCGGAGATCGGCCCAACATTCTTGACTTGTTTCTAACTTTTAATCCTTCCTCTTATACTGTTAATCATTTCTCTCATTTGGCCTCTTCCGACCATAAACTTATATCTGTCACCTGTCCTATCTTTCCCATATGGCCACCCGATTCTCCCAGCCGTTCTACTGCTGTGCGCAATAAGGAGGAAGCATTCAAACGATACCGACCCCTTAACCCTTATTTAGCGGCGAGCAACATAAGTCGAGTTAAAAAAAGCTGGACTATGTGGCGGCGCTCGACATAACTCGAGTGGCAATTTCAGCACGTAATGTGGCTGAGAGAGAGAGACAAGTGGTGGCAGGAGACTAGCGAGCGTATGACTGCTCCAGACCACCGCGGCGAACCTACTGACACAAATCTCAGCTCCCTCCTCCCTCTCTCACTCGCTACATACTCAATTATGTACTGAAAGTACCGAATTACCTGCTTTTTGCACTCGCGTTGCACGGTTATTGCAAGAAAACTATCCATCATACAAGGATCGTTATGGTGTCATTCGAAAGCTCTGTTTATGCCCTTTCAGGGATAGGTACTTGTTTTACGTTCTGGGTCTTATTTAGGCATGAAAATGATCACGTAAACAGCCCTATTTTGGCTAAAAACACCCCGCTGTGCGGTACACATAAATAAACCGCATAGGCCGCTCGTAAGGTGTTAACATTCCAGAATTTAATTCTTCCTGTTTCTGTACGGAATCAAGCCAAATCTGTTTTTCGACTCGCCAAACACTCTTTCATCAATAATAAATGCACTGAACTATCCAACTCTAGCTCTTCCCAAGCCTTCTGGTATCTAGCCAAAAACCTATCCAACAATTTTCTTCCATGTCTTTCCCTCCCCTTTTCCACTCTGACCTCACGACCGTCACTTCTTCCTCCGACAAAGCTGAACTTTTCGGCCAAACTTTTGCTAGAAACTCCACCTTGGATGATTCCGGTGCTATTCATACCTCTACACCCCCCTCTCACTTACTCATGCCCAATATCCTAATCTCTTCTAAACATGTACTTTCTACCCTCTCTGGGCTTAATAATAAGAAGGCATACGGGTGGGTGGGTCGGATGGTGTTCCTCCTGTTGTACTAAAAAAATTTGCTTCCGGCTGACTCCCTGCCTAGGCAAACTCTTCCGTCTATGTCTTTCCTCTAACATCTTCCCTTCTTGTTGAAAGTTTCCTCTCATTCAAGCTGTTCCAAAGAAGGTTAACCACTCTCAACCCTCCAACTATCGTCCAATTGCTCTTATTTTTTGCATCTCCAAAGTTTATGAAACTATTCTTACTTAAAATTTCCTAAGCATCTCTCCTCTCATAATTTACTCTCAGTACGCCAGTATGGCTTCTTTAAGAGTCGCTCTACTGGTGATCTTCTTTTATATCTTACTTACTCTTAGTCATCCTCCTTCCGGGACTTCGGTGATACCTTTTCTATTGCGCTAGACATATCGAATGCCTTTGATAGAGTCTGGCACAAATCTCTAATTTCTAAATTACCCTCCTTCGGTTTCTATACCTCTGTCTGTGCCTTTTTCTCGAAAGTCCTTTCTGGCCGTTCCATAGCTGCGGTTGTAGACGGTCATCATTCACTTCCTCACCCTATCAGCTCTTTCTAATATTAATTATTGATCTTCTCAACTGTACCTCCAGTCTTATCCATTCATATACTGATGACTCTACCTTACACTATTTAATTAGCTTTCCAGAACCCCCCAGCAAGCAAGCACTACAAAAACCATGTGATGATGCCATAAAACAATTAACTTCTGACCTATCAACCATTTCAAATAGGGACAATTGTGTTGCTTTCAATGCTTCCAAAACACAATTTCTCCATATATGTACCCAAAGGACTATCCCTTATACTTCAACAATACACAAATCAATCCTTAATCTTCTCTTAGTATTCTAGGAGTCTCTTTTTTCCTGATCTCACTTGGAAAGACCTTATTACCAGCCTTGCTAAAAGAACTTGCCATAAGCTGGGTGTGCTCCACCGCCGCTCCACCGCCTTCGGGGGTTCTTTACCCCTGCACAGCTTCTTGCTCTGTACATGATAATTAAGTTTATTTCCACCGATAGTGATTATTCTTCTTACTTGGTATTTACAAATATATATACAGTTGGGGTTTAGTGTTTTCAAAGTAGATAAAAGATAGATTTTTTTTTTTTTTTTTTTTTTAAAGAGACAATGAACGGAGGAAGGAAAAACACATAAAAAAAAAGGTCCATGTGCCTAAAGGCATCCTCCATTCATAAAATGTTTGTAACAACTGGATTTAAACATTTGTAGATTGTAAGTTTGTGGAAAGCAATTAGAGGGAAGTGAATTCCAAAGAGTAGTAGCTCTGGGGATAAATGAATTCTGATAAGCAGAAGTTCTGCATTGTGGAGGAGAAAGTGTAAATTCATGGGCGCTCTCAGCTGCCCTAGTTCTACGGGGAAAGATGCGGAGAGGCGGCACTAATACATAGTTTAGTCTGACATAAAGTAGACAATTTTACAATTTATAAATACATGCGTTGTG
This sequence comes from Paralithodes platypus, assembly GCA_032716605.1. NCBI lineage: Eukaryota > Metazoa > Arthropoda > Malacostraca > Decapoda > Lithodidae > Paralithodes > Paralithodes platypus. The sequence continues at coordinate 8,897,994 of CM064515.1, read as the reverse complement.
AGCTGTGTATTCAGACCAGGTCCGACTGACCACAGTTTCTAAGCTGTAGGCTAATTATAAATACACTGTACCAGGTAGGTCATGTCAGATCCATTTAGATTAAGAGAGCAGGTCATCTTTGTGCGGTAAATAGGTTAGCCTTTGCACTTGGCTCAGGGTGGGACACCTGCACTTAACTATTTAGAATACCTACTGCTAAAAATATATGACTTTTATTAGTGAAACAATTATAATTATTAGGGCAAGAGAGTGTATATACATTGTATTGACATATCATATAGGTTGCATATCCTTAATCTAACACATTACACTTTCGGAGCAAATCAATGAAACGTTCTCTTTAGTACAGTATTATATTTTTACAGTGTCTACAATTCAAGTTAAAGTCCTGCTGTTTAGCTAAGACATACCCGGTACTGGAGAGAGAGAGAGAGAGAGGGAGAGAGAGAGAGAGAGAGAGAGAGAGAGAGGATGACAGCGCGGAGGATTATGAGGGATTAAAATTGGGTTGGGGAAGACAACGAGAGAGAGAGGGTCATGTCTACAGATTTCTTTTGCACATTAATTTAATTATAATCAGAATAAAGCAGCATGGTTCTAACATTAGTCTTAAAGGTTACTACTATGGGTTTCAGAGGCCGTGTTACATGGTTTTTCGGGAATAACTTATTAACACAAATTTGGATTAGTATGATATTTTGACACAGCTTTATTCACACCCTGCCCTAATTTTCGCCAATATCGTGCATTACCAAAAGTGAAGAATTAAGGTACTTGTCCCTGTGTCATGAGGTTAAAGTCGCACCTGGTCACACCTGGATGATGAGGAAACGAACAAGGTTAGTCACCCCCCCATCTCTCTTTCTTTCCCTCTCGCTCTCTCTCTCTCTCTCTCTTTCTCACACGTGGAAACTATGGCCACTGGCGCATTCATTATACATATAAAAGTGAGGCATGCAAAATGTGTTAATTTTATATTAATATAATTATGATAGTGACATAAACTGACTGCAAGGGCAACAGTAGGGTAGGGTGGTGGGTATAAAACGAGCGTGTGTGATGGAAGAGCAGTGGTTTGGTGGTTTCTAGGTGTTGTGTGGTTTTGTGTTGGCATGATATTGCATCTACTGTAAGGTGTAATATGGTCATCGTATCGTCAGGTTGTGTTGGATGTCAGGTGGGATGGGGCAGTTGACGCTTGGTCATTAATTACGGGTTGGGAAGGGGTGAGGATGGGAAAATGTTGGGGGAGGAAGGGTAGTGTAGGGTAAGTAAGTACAGCCACTTATACAAAATGGTGGACCGGTACGATTTTCGTTATGCAATTACTATCTGGGTTGATTATTGGCTGGGACTTGCTTTACAATCAATGGTATATGTAGGTTCGTAATTGATGTATAGAAAATCATATTCGTAAATCCGTTTGTAGAGATATACTTCCATAATTAGAAAAAAGCTGAGGTCCATGAATTGTTTTGAGTGATGTACGTTGAGGAAGATGCTGCCGACAATAAAACAAACAATACAAAAAAACACGGAGGAGAAGGGTGGGACAATGTGACATTTATACAAAGTTTATAGGAATGTGGAGGGGTGAGTGTGGCCAGGTTTATTAATAGGTCATTTTATACAACGAAAGGAAGCGGAGACATGAAGGGTGGACAAATGATACACACAAAATACACAGCAAACAGTTTATTTTATTCATCGTCACTATCTAAAAACAAGTCGTCCTCTTCATCACTAGCAAGGTTGATGATGACGGGATCCACACCTTCGTGGATGTTGTCCGTGGACCAGTACTCGTCTTCGAAGGCTCGGGATCGTCGGATCGCACCCGCCCACACCTCTTCAGTGGCGCAAAGCCTGGCTTCCTCCAGCCTTTCCTGTAGATCCGCCCGGGTGAAACGATGTAGGGAGGAGCGCACGTGCCGTTTCATGCACCCCCATACCTGATCGATGGCATTGAGCTCTGGATGAGCGGGTGCCTGACGGACGACCTCGTGGCCCCACGCGCGGATGGTGTCATCAACCGTGTATTGTGGCTATGGCCGGTTTTGCTTTCAGATGAGCAGCAGTTCAGGACGTGTGGCATGTGGTGGGAAGGGTAGCCTGTGGTGGTCCAGCCATTTTATAAGATCCGGTTTCTTGGTGGCGGTGGTGGGGCAGCGACTCTCCTCCGTCAGCTGGCTGTGATATGGCGCATTATCCATCACCAGTACCGATGGCTGAGCCAGCGACGGCAGAAGTTGTGACGTCATCCAGCGGAGGAAGAGCTTGCTGTTCATCTCGCCGTGATAGTCGCCGCTGGTGTTCTTGGCCGGGAAGCACAGGAATGTGTTTTCGACGAAACCGTCGGCTGTGCCAGCTGCTACCACCACGAAACGCTCCCCTTCTCCGGGCGGCGACTGACGACTGAACGTGGTGCTGGTGGCAGGCTGAGTGCTGTCGACCCACTCCATGCTGTGGTTCATCCTGGTGGTAAACCAGGTCTCGTCCAGGTAAACCACCTGCCTCCCATCCTCCCGGAATTGTTTGAGTGCCCGGAGAGCGTTGATCCGGCGGCACACAATGTCCAGCGACTCCTTCATCACATACATCTTACGCTGTGAGGTTTTGTAGCGGAATCCCATGTTGTGGATGAGTCGCCAAACCGACGTCTCCGAGGTTGCCTCCGGGATGATGCTCGCCATCTTTAGGTCTTCCGTCATGGAGCCAATCGTGAAGGTTTGCTTGGCAGCAAACTTTGCGTGGATATTTCGGCGAATGGCACCGATGGCGAAACTGTCAAAGGCGCCCGGTGTTGGGGGTGCTGTCGGTGTTGGCGGTGCTGTCGCTGTCCCAGGCCGAGACTGGGTGCTGCGGTGCACCATCATCTGCACTGCTCTCATCGTCATTCTCACGGCTTCCGCTACGCGGTCATAAGGCCTGTGTGGTGAAAGTCCAATTAATTTCATTCGGAGGTGTTTGGTGTTGGGAGTGATATTAATTAATTAGATATATTTATGTCTAATGTGGCGCATGAAAAACTTAATAAATACTGTGTATGTTATTGTAAGCATGGGATCATGCTATAAATACTTTGCTCTTTGTATGGATACTTATAACTATTATATTTGTAGCTATCGGGCTCACCATTTCAGTGCTGCAATTAATTTGTTGCAGTAAAACGCCCTCTAAAGATCTAAAGATTAAAACAGTTAATAACAGTTTATTGCCATAGATATAGGTATACATGTTTACAAAAATGTGCCATTATACAAAGATAAGATATATCCATGACAAAGATGATTTGATGCCATCAGGCATATAATTATGTCCTCTTATAATCATATGCATATCAGGTGAAATAAGACAACAAAGGAAAGAAATGTACACAAGTGCAATACAAAACAAAGACATAATATATACACAAAATAAAGACAATTATATACACATACTCATTTACATTCAAATACACATTGCCTCTTCACATAGACGACAAATAAATTAACAAGTTTAAAATTCCTAGAATTCAGAGCACAATTTAGCTATCCATTAAATATAATTATAATCGTTTCTTATATAATGAAAACATAAAATTATCATCAACATTTACAATGAGGTTATTCCATATTTGAACTCCCTTATGTTGAAATGTTTTTGTTACCAATGATGTTCTGCAAACTGGTACACGTAACCTGTGTCTCTGTCTGGTTAAGTATTACTACGTATAATAGCCATAATTAACCACTTACCTATTCAAACTGATTTTTAGCCGATTGGCGGCTTTCTCCCTGCTGTATACAGTATGTAGTAAAGACGCATGACAAATGCGTTTTTACACCCACGCGGACAATGACGCAACTTGGTTGCCATAATTTGCCTTGCTGGAGCCAATGTCACGTATGGCTGACTGTATACGACTGCTGCCGTACAGTAAGCCCGTGGCACCCGACGAAAACACACAACACCCGGAAACAACCGAACCATTGCTCATCGATGAAACACGGTCGTTATATACCCAGCACCCTACCATACTATTGTCCTTACATTCACGTTATGTCACTATACAATATAAATATAAAATTAACACATTTTGCATGCCTCATTTTTATATTTATAATGCATGCGCCAGTGGCCGTAGTTTCCATGTGTGAGAAAGTGAGAGAGAGAGAGAGAGAGCGAGAGGGAAAGAAAGAGAGATGGGGGGGTGACTAACCTTGTTCGTTTCCTCATCATCTAGGTGTGACCAGGCGCGACTTTAACCTCATGACACAGGGACAAGTACCTTAATTCTTCACTTTTGGTAATGCACGATATTGGCGAAAATTAGGGCAGGGTGTGAATAAAGCTGTGTCAAAATATCATACTAATCCAAATTTGTGTTAATAAGTTATTCCCGAAAAACCATGTAACACGGCCTCTGAAACCCATAGGGTAGGCTACTGGAAGTTTGTACATTAACTGATTTTTTCCCCCAAAGTTTAGGTCCTCTTACCGTTTTTATTTTATTTTATTTTTTTCCCTATGTCAGGTTGAACATCTGGAATAATAAGCGTATTTTGTTGTCTCGTTGTGCTGGCTGCTACATTGAATACTGGGGGTAAAGCAGATAATCTGGGTAAAGCTTACTATAAGTATTTGAAAATAACTATTAGTGTGTCATGCGCTATTTTATCTTTAATATTTAACCATCTTAGTTCCTTTAATATAGGAGTGACATGATCGAACTTTTTGGATTTACCGTCAGCCACTTTCGCAGCAAAATTCTGAAGTGTTTTAACTCTAGATATTTGGGTAGCATTTGATGAGCCCCAAATTACACTACAATAATTTATGATACTTAGCACTAGTGTTTGTACAACGATTGTTTTAGTTGATTTGTCAAAGTGATCTTTTATTCTATTAATGTACGTAAGTGTCCCTACTACTTTTTTACTCATTTCACTAATGTGGATGTCAAAGTTCATAATATGTCTATCAAAATATATGCCGAGATTTTGTACATGAGTGGTAGGTTCAATAGTGCTGTCATTAAGGCGTATGGTGGTATTACTGGGTATTTTTTAAAGTACCTGACGAGTTCCTATGATTATGCATTGGGTTTTATCAGCGTTCATCATAAATCCGTTTTTCATAAGATATAGCCTCAGTTTTTGTAGGATTTCTTCTGTTTTAGTAATTAGATTGCCAAAATTATTTACAGAGTCACTCAGTAGAAGTTGTGTGTCATCGGCATATTGTACTAGTGTACAATCTTTGATATATTTATATATATCTTTATATATCTAATATATCTAATATATATATATATATATATATAGATATATATATATCTAATATATCTTTGATATATTTAATATAAGAATGTAAGAATATAAGCATGTCATTTACGAATATAGTAAACAATAATGGGCGTAAAATTGATCCTTGAGGAACACCATATGTTCCTGGTAATTTTGAGGATAGTATGTTATTCATAAGAACTGAGTGCGATCTTTCATTTAGATTACTTCTAAACAGGGGAACAGTGCGTCCATGTATTGAGTATTGTTCGCATGTGTGGGGAGGATCCTCTCACACAACGCCTCTCTTACAAAGTAGAAAAGAAAGCCTTTTGTTTCATTAACTCACTCCAGTCACCGACTCTGTGCAATAACTCTCTCTTCGCCGCAGTGTTGCATCTCTCTCACTATTCTACGGTTATTACAATAATCAATGTACCTCAGAGCTCTCTCAATGTATACCACTTCCTATACGTAGAGTACATAGCACCCGTCTTGCAACACAATCCCATCCCTACTCTGTGCAACTCTCCAATCTAATAGTGAAACGATATTCCCAAACCTTCTTATATTCAACATTTGAGATCTGGAACTCTCTCCCTGAGTCCTTCTTCCCCTCATCCTATGACTTAAATTGCTTCAAACTCCGTGTGTCCAGGCATTTTGACTTGAATATTCCTTTATTTTGGCTCTGTCACTCTTTCAACTCTGGGGGAGGCACTCGCCACAGGCAATTTTGCCTTTTGTCCCCCTCATCCAAATAGGAAACAAAAACAAATATATATATATATATATCAAAGATGGCTATCACCGTATTATCGAGGTTTAGATTCCTTAACTCTTTAACATAATTCAATCGCACATTCCTTCCCTCACCTCTCTTCGGACTTCAAGGCTGTGTTGTAAGTCGCCATTTTATAATAATGTTGGTATATTGGACAGCCTAACAGTGTGCTTGTTTGTTATAGTGTTACAGAGAGGTGTTTGTGAGAGCTAGCTGGATTAATCTTTTTGTAGATGAGACACGAAATCAGTAGGTAATGCCAGGCAAAGTAAACCACTAGTTTTAGTAACTCCTTATCACATGCCTGCTCTAATGGGCAGTGCTCTGTTTGATTGGTGCCTACTCTTTCCCAAAAATAACTACTGCTATACACTGGTTGTGTCGACCACTATAAAGCGATATTTATGTTATCCCAGATGAGCATTACAAAACAAATGGTAGTTAAGTTTGAACCTGAATAACACAGATTAAACAAGAAAAGTGAATTCTTTGAATATCGAGAAAGGGGTAGAAAATGCAAAGTATGTTTTAACTGGTGTTAATTAAAATAAATGGGTGATATTAGTGAAGCAGCTTAATGATCTTCTATATACCTCAAATGCCTACATTATACAAAATTGAGTGAACAGCGAGACCGATAGAAACAAAGGAAATATTGAAACGGTCGCCAAACAAAACACTAAAAAAACTATATTGAGGTCGTTAAGAAAACCAAAGAAATATTGGAACTCTCACAAGCCAAAACAAAGTTTGGTAATTAAAAAGGGATATACAAATAAAATCATATGGGAATATTAAAAATAAGGTAACCTACAAACGTGAAATGAAACAAGCAAACAGAAATACAAGTCGAGCTTGAAATAAAAACAATGTATTGGAAACTAAGCTCTTCTTAGTAATGGACCATCCACTGTGTTATAGATAATAAATGAACCCGCCAACTGGAATGTCGTCAGCATATTATAAGTTCTTTTTACCGTAATGGAAGTTATATCGGGCTCAGCTACCAGTCTGTAACTAATTCAGTGTAAACAGCTTATTTCTTATAGTACCGCCTGAGATATAACAGAAGGAGAGAAGACTATGTACAGTACATCTGTTGACATGTATTTATGGTTGGCGAGCGAGTTGCATAACTGATAATCTCAACTTGACAATGCAATAAAAGTAGTACATCCATTATTCCATATGTTGTAGTATCTAACAACTTTAAAAACCAGTGTTCGGATCTCGGATGTCATTAAAATGCAAAATAGAACCGCTGTTTTCGTTCGTTAAAGTTCAATTATATTGTTATATAACTCGTTAGTCCTGTTCGTACTATTGGTATATCGGTAAGTCAATATATAAACATATAGTAGTCTATGCAACCAATTTGTTCTTCCTGTACTCATTTATGGATCAGGTACTCGGAGTATAACAAAGTGTCTACAACGTAAACTTATGAGTGCGCAAAGATGAATAAAGATAATAATGTTAGGGTTAACTTGAAGTGACATGAACAGACACTCTTGGATAAGATAGTCACATTATCATAAAACAGAGAAAATGGAGGCATAGGAAGGGGTAGACAGAAAACCAGATGGAGGGATGAGATCTGACAGTTTCTGTGGTCAGATTGAACAGGCCAACATCTGACTGGTTAGAGTGGCAACGTTTTGGAGAGACCTCTGGCCTTTGTGATGATTAGCATGGGCTGATGCTGATGAAATATGGATTTTCCGCATGGCAAGTTTTTGTGATATATGTATTTTATATTTTAATGAGGTGTATATTTATATTAGTTACGATTTTAGGTATATTTAATATGGTAGGACTGACTTCTTTTCGTACGTATAGTTAAATATATAAATAATTATCTATATAATGTACTGGATATAATTATGTGTAACATTGTACTAACTATATGCTATCACATATACGTGCAGCACATAAATATTATAGGGGTTAAGTGGATAAAGATAGATCGAATTGTCACCACCACATGCATTGCTTCTCTCGAGGGTGTATAATCGTTTTAAACATTAATACTTTAACAATAATTATCTCTCTCTCTCTCTTAATGTAGCATATTTTACAACTTGAAATGAATGTGAAAGACCCCAAAGGAGTCAAACAGCTCAGGATGGACCTCAAAAGACTGAATGTATGGTCGGAGACATGGCAGATTCCTCTAAACTTGGAAAAGCGCAAGATAAAGCATATCGGCCAAGCAAACCCCAATTCAGAGTATTCACACTGTTCAATGCTGGGCTCCAGCACTCAGGAAATATATAGATCGACTAGAAAGAGTACAAGCTAGAGCTACAAAGCTTATTCCGTCGCTTAGAAGACTGTGCTATGAGGACCGGTTGAGAGCTCTTGATCTCTTTCCGTTGGAGACACGCAGACTCCGATGTCAGCTCATTGAAGTATATGAAATACTTAATGGGTTTGACAACGTGGAGTATATAAAAATGTTTAGCCTCAATATGAATACAACACGCAACCATGACTGGAAATTATAATTGAAAACATTCAGCACTAGTATTTGTGGAAACGTTTTCACATATAAGATTTGTTCTACTTGGAACAAACTTCCCTCCCAAGTTGTAAACATTTCTTCAGTAGAGCAGTTCAAGAAGAGAGTAGATAGTATTTTTCACACCCTGTAATGAGAGTAGTGCACTAAACAGTTTCTTTCCTTCCACTTCGAGTACCTCCTCGGAATGGACCGCAAGGTCTCAGAGATACTAACTATTCCTTGTAACTCTCTCTCTCTCTCTCTTAATGTCATTGTTTCCTTTGCAATGCGATTCTGGAAAAAAATGAAACCTATTGTTTGAGTTCTTTGTGATGATGCTTTCTTCCATCTCATTTATGTGAATCAAAGGCAGGAAGGAGGAGGCGGTGAAGGAGACAATGGAGGAGACTAACTAAAGAGGAGGAGGCCTCAACTACAGTGAGGAACAAGAATATAATAGGGTTCGCTTCGTGACGCTATTTTGTTTCATATTATATCTATCTATCTGTCTATTTACTCAGGCTCAATCCCCACTTTTCCTATTTTTGTTATTTTCCCTTTTTTTTTTTTTTTTTTTTTTTTTTCTCTTTTTGGGTGGTGGCTGACTCAAGACAGAGCAAGAATAGGGACAACACGAAACACAACAGAAAACAATGAACACACAAAGACAAAATACAAATTCACACACATCTAGGTCATCCAGGAGAAGACCCAGAGACCAGGGTCACCAAGGTCCCTCCAGCATTCCCCCGGCCCCCGACGATCCGGTGAGGTTCCGATCTCGGCAGGCAGACATACAGCGGAGCCACAGCCACAAGCTCGCCCACCACACTTCCAGGCGCACCCTTCATATTAATCGTCTCCACGGGCCAGGCGCCTGATGGACTATTATCTAGTCCAACTTGCGCCCAACCCCTTCCCCCAAAAGACCACATATTCACTCATTTATTCACAAGCATTCTCCATTAATTCTTGTTTATTACCACTTCTCTTGCCGGATCTATAGTCATTCCTCTTTTATTAAAAGCTTGTCTTACACAGTCTCTCCATCTCAATGGGGGTCTTCCTGCCCTTCTATTATATATATTATAATATGTTTGTAAATCAATTTGAATATAATAACAATGTCGTATATAATAAATAAATAATAAATAGCTGTCATTTGGATGTTTGGACACAACCATTAATTCCTGTTTCAGGCTTCAGGACTGTACAGAAGCTACCTTAAATTTGAACAACAATCATTATATTATAAACACAAACAATGATGCAGGTCATTTGATATCATCAGTTTCATTATTATGTTTAAGTAGTTACGCTGCTGTACACTGTGGAGAGATAACTAGTTACCAGGCATGTGATTGGCTTTAAAGGTGGGGGCTCATGGGCTGAGATAAACATGGAATGATAATCGCCAAGCTGTACATAATTATATTGCAAAATGCAATGGCACTGAAATAATTATTAACAATGGTATAAAGGATTTTGTGGATCGTCTATATCGGGCCTGTGATGTCACAAGAGTGTGAGTTCACCATCCAGTCTAGGATAAGGATACTGGTGTGACGTCACTATGACGTCACAGGCCCGGTATAGATGTTCCACAAAATCCTTTATACCATTGTTAATAATTATTTCAGTGCCATTTGCAAGATCATTGTGTACAGCTTGGCGATTATCATTCCATGTTTATCTCAACCCATGAGCCCCCACCTTTAAACACAATTACAAATACCAATATAATCCTGGACAATATTTTCTAAGCCCTGTCAAAGCCAATTATTTTTACTTAACCAATGGAGACCAAGTAATCCAGCCTAAGACCCCCCAGCCTTGACTTTGACGGGAGAGGACGTGTGGATTTTGTTCTCCGCGATGAACAGCAAATTAGTGAGGGAAAGGGGGGTGGTGGAGTTGTGATACCTACACCTCCCTCCCTCCTTTCCCCTTGACCGTCACCAGCCAACACCACTCACCCTGGTCCCCCACCGTCCCTTCCCTACCCTCACCCCTTCTGTCATCACGCCAACGCATGGAGATACGTGGTATGTAGAAGTGAACCGGAATATTTTGCAGTACGACAAGGCAGAAGAGACGACTAACAGCAAGGGTAAATATGCAGGAGAGAAACAGCGATGATATACAGGCGAAAATGTGGAGAGAGGGAATGGAGAAGGGAGGGACCCCAATGGAAATACGCCTAACGGCCTTATTGGGCTATCCTTAGTTGGAATTATACAAGGCTGGTACATGTCATATTTGTAACAAACTATGTGGTACCAACTCTGTAAATTGCTAACTGAATAAATATTATTATTATTATTATTATTATTAAGGGTGCCATAAACCGCGCTGACCACAACACTTCCCCCCCCCCCCCCCCCTATCCGCCAGCATCCCCTCTCCTCTCCTCGCTTAACCAATCTAAATTACGGCACCGTAATAAAATGCAAAGGAGAAAATAAGTGTATTTAGGTATTGTTCTTATCTAAATCCGTGGGGAGGATTTATATTGAAAAATAGCAGTGTGTTTGGGATACAATGCTTCACTAGAGGTCTGACCCACGAAGTCAGTGTATTGGCCCTGTGCTACTTAGGCCCGCCTTGCTGATAGCATGGTCGATAAAGACATTGCAGTAATCATGAGAAAGAGTATAGGACGATCATCGTTCACGAGAAGGCGTGGCAGCCAGAGAGTGTTGTGCTGTGACCACAAGTATTCACCCCCCCCCCCCCCCTCACCTCTCCCTTACCCACACATTCTCTTCCCTCCCCTCTCCCCTCTTCCCTCCACTTTCCTCTCTCCCCCCACATCCCCCCCCATACAAACCTCCCCTGCTGTAAACCTCCCCTGCTATAAACCTTCCCCTACTAAATAGTCCCTCGTGCTATTATATTAACCTTCCCCTACTATATAGTCCCTCGTGCTATTATATTAACCTTCCCCTACTATATAGTCCCTCGTGCTATTATATTAACCTTCCCCTACTATATAGTCCCTCGTGCTATTATATTAACCTTCCCCTACTATATAGTCCCTCGTGCTATTATATTAACCTTCCCCTACTATATAGTCCCTCGTGTTATTATATTAACCTTCCCCTACTATATAGTCCCTCGTGCTATTATATTAACCTCCCCTACTATATAGTCCCTCGTGCTATTATATTAACCTTCCCCTACTATATAGTCCCTCGTGCTATTATATTAACCTTCCCCTACTATATAGTCCCTCGTGCTATTATATTAACCTTCCCCTACTATATAGTCCCTCGTGTTATTATATTAACCTTCCCCTACTATATAGTCCCTCGTGTTAGTGTATTAACCTTCCCCTATATAGTCGGTGCTATATATTAACCTCCCATATATTCCCTCGTGCTATATATATTCCCCCCCTATATACCTCGTGCTATTTATTAACCTCCCCTACTATATAGCCCTCGTGTTATTATATTAACCTTCCCCTACTATATAGTCCCTCGTGCATTATATTAACCTTCCCCTACTATAGTCCCTCGTGCTATTATATTAACCTTCCCCTACTATCCCTAGTGCATTATATTAACCTTCCCCTACTATATAGTCCCTCGTGCTAATTAACCTTCCCCTACTATATAGTCCCTCGTGCTATTATATTAACCTTCCCCTACTATATAGTCCCTCGTGCTATTATATTAACCTTCCCCTACTATATAGTCCCTCGTGCTATTATATTAACCTTCCCCTACTATATAGTCCCTCGTGCTATTATATTAACCTTCCCCTACTATATAGTCCCTCGTGCTATTATATTACCCACACTTCTTCCCTCCCCTCTCCCCTCTACTTTCCTCTTTCCCCCCACATCCCCCCCCATTAAACCTTCCCCTACTATATAGTCCCTCGTGCTATTATATTAACCTTCCCCTACTATATAGTCCCTCGTGCTATTATATTTTTTGTCCTGAACATAACTTAATCATAAGACATAATTGGCTGGTTTCCATTTAAAGTTAGGCATATTTAGAATGTAAAGCGGCTCAAATTGCCGAGGTTTCTTTTGTGTTGTATAAAGTAGAGTCAATTAGCTTTGAGGAAACATGCCGATTGTATTAGGTAAGGTTTCATATGATATATTGCCGAGTCAGGCAATCAGACTGGAGGTGGTATATTTCATGTATATTTCATATCTCTAACGAACTGGTAACTAAGTATACTATTTAAAATAAGGTATAATTTGCTGATATGGTGGGTGCCTACCGATACCCACGACTTTTTTTCTCAAACTAATGACAGATTTCTAATAGCATCCTTCTTTAATCCTTAGCTCTATTTTGACACTTGTCTTTTTACTAATTTTATTCTTTGAATAGTTTGTTTATTTATTTACTGTTTCTCACTTTCTTCTCGTGCTTATATTTTCTTCTTTTCTTTATTTTGTTGTTTTTGTTTTGTTTGGTTTTTATTCAACACTACGTGTATTTATTTAGTCCTGTTTTTGAAACTGCCGAATAAATGGTTCATGTATTTCAGTATCATGTGATACCTTACATACTGAAAGTCACACACCAAGCGTGCATGGTTGCTTAGTTAGGAACTAATAATTTCCTTGCATAGTGTTTCGCAGTATCTTCTCTTTATATACTGTATAAAGTTATACGACTATTATTATTTTATATACATTTTCTTTTTATTTTTCAGTCAGTCTTATAATATAGCCTGATTTTCTGAAGCTTTGCATTATACTTTGTGAGGTAAATATCTTCTCTTACTCTTATATATTGTTTCACAGTATCTTCTCTATATATATATAGCTATTCGACTATTATTATTTTATATATATTTTCTTTTTCTTTTTCTTTTTCAGTCTTCATCTGGTAATATAGCCTGATTTTCGGTAACTTTGCATTATAATTAGTGAGTTAAATAACTTATCTTACTCTTTCTATTACTAACGCTAGGGCCTACTCATAGGATGTTAACATTTTCACCTTTTTCGGGCAGAGGCTCGTCCCATAGGAAGTAAGGATATAATATAGATTTAATATTTGGACATAGATAGATAATTAAGATAATAAGAAAAAATGGCATTAACTAGATCCCAGTCGAGGAATACTCCTGAAGAAAGACAAAATACAGTGAGTGATACAGTACAACTGAACCGTGAAATAGACAATGTAGTTAATGGGGATGTACAAGCAAACCTTGCTAGAGAAAATGCAGGTAATAAAAATCAACAACTGCAGCCTGCAGAAGAAAATGCAGGAATCAATGATTTGCAAGACAACAGAGGTGCAGAACAAAATAATTAAATTGGTGTAAGCGAAGATAATGAGAGGGAGATTATCGAAAATCGTGAACACAACGAACGACCTCGTAATGTAAACATGAATGGTGGTGAATGGATGGGACATTCTGATGACAGACTCATAGTATTAGTGAATGAAATTTATACAGAAGTGATACAATGGCAACATAGTAAGTTCAAACTACCGATTTGTGAGGCCGCAAAAGACATGCTGGGGGAACTCAGGCGTATGATCCTATGTTATGTTCAAGATGCCCCTTTGGCACACGTGGCAATCAAGATAGCTTCTTTCATTCCTCAGCTGTTCCTTCAAAGAAAAAGACCAAAGGCAAAACTGAATGAGAACACTAAAGCGCTGAAACAGAGAATGGAGTGGTGGAAAAACGGGGAGTTAGACAACATTCTTAGCCAAGTACGAGCAATCCAGCAAAGATTGAAAACAAAACAACAAAGAAAGAGGAAGCCAGATGATCTGGCACGCTCAGTGGGAAATAGCATGAGGCTTGGTAAAGTGGCACAGGCAGTCAGAATGGTCTCTGGGGAAGCCTCAAGTGGGGTGCTCGAAGTGCATCAAGACATCTTGGACCAGCTAAAGGAGAAACACCGAGATGAAAAACCAGCAAGTGATGAGGCCAAATTAGAATGGGAATATGTTCCTCCACACCCGGTGATATATGAGAATATAACTGGAGACCTCATATGGAGAAAGGCACTGAAAACACAGGGAGGGGCAGGTCCATCAGGTATATATACTAAGACTTGGAGGATCTTCCTAAGTCAAAATAAGTTTGGTTCAGCCGCGAGTGACCTTTGTGAAGCAATAGCAATGCTTGCAAAGAAACTTGCATCATCGCCATGAGTGAACATAGAATGGATTCTTATTTAAAAGTATCAAGCGACATGCTGTCAGAGCGACAGCATGTCGCTTGATACTTTTAAATAAGAATCCAGGAGTTAGACCAGTAAGCGTTGGGGAAGTTCTTAGAAGGATTATAGGAAAAGCAATCATGTCTGTATTTGGAAAATATGTACCAAGAGCAGTGGGCAACTTACAAGTATATGCAGGACAGCAAGTTGGAGGAGAAGCAGCAATACATGCAATGGGGAAGGTGTATGAAGAGGAAGATTGTCAAGCGGTTCTGCTAGTGGATGCAACAAATTACTTTAACACCATTAATAGGGAGGCAGCTATTCACAACATCGAGATCAAATGCCCGAGCATCACAAAACACATAGAAAACACTTATAAGGAGCCAGCTAACCTGTATATAGTTGGAAGCACAAAGAAGGATGAAATGAAAATTCTCAAATCAATTGAAGGAACAATGCAAGGAGATCCAGTGGCAATGGCAATGTACGCTCTGGCACTATCTATTCTGCAGCAGAAAATAAAATATGAGGAAACCCGAGTGAAACAAGTGGCATATGCTGATGATCTCACAGGTACAATCGGTTGGCTCAGCCATTGGGTACCATCCTAATGCTAGTAAATTTGTACTAATTGTGAAAGAATACCAGTATGAAGAAGCGATGCAGATTTTTAATGGGACAGGAGTGAATATTACAAAGGAGGGTCAACGCCATTTGGGAGCAGTAATAGGCACAGAAGAATGCAGGGGAGTCTATGTGCGAAAAAAGGAAGCGGAGTGGGTAAAGGAAGTGTGAACCCTGGAAGACATTGCGAAATCTGAACCACATGCTGCATATACTACCTTCACATATGGTGTTAAGCACAGATGGACCTTTCTTATGAGAACAGTGCCTGACATTGGACCGATGCTCCAACCGCTGGAAGAAGCAATCAGAGGAGCATTCATACCTGCTTTAACAGAGATGGAAGGCGTCACACAAGAGCTAAGAGATCTATTAGCTCTTCTGCCAAGGTTCAGAAGTATATGGATCATAAACCCAGTGAAGGCGGCGCCTCATGAGTACCAAAATTCACTTAAACTTACTACGTCTCTGACAGAAAAAATACGGATGCAAAATTAAAATGAAGAGGTGGACGAAGATGAACAACAAAATGCAAGACAGGAAATTAGAAAGAGCAGAGAAGAGAGACAGAAATATAGCCTAGAACAAATTAAGACCGAATGTAGTGAAGAACTGAAAATGAGAGTTGAGATGGCACAAGACACAGGGGCTTCAAATTGGCTCACTTCATTACCAATAAAGGAAAAAGGCTTCAGCTTAAATAAACAAAAAATTCAATGATGCCGTAGCCTTGAGGTATGGGTGGCCAGTTTCGAACCTGCCGCTAAAATGTGCATGTGGTGAAATAAACAACTCAGACCAGTGGTGATGGGCTGGTCTATCAGAGTGAGAACTGAGCGATCTCTGCCATACCCATAGCTTACTCTGACTGTTCCTTTTACTTATATATTTTCTAGATCTCAAGTGACGGCGTCTCTTCCGTGGATTGACCTCCCAATCTACCAAGCTTGGAAGCCAAAGCGTCACATTTTTCCTTTGCCCCTTTAACTTTCTCTTCATAATTGCTGAGGGGCACAGGGCCCTGGGTGGGGCTTTGGTTTCCCGGACGTTTCCTCACCCTCCCCAGCTTCCCGCCATGGAGTGGCTTCGGTCACCCAGGCTTTATTGTGGTCGGCAGGAAGGGTTCTGTGGGGGCGCTCGGTTATGGCCTTGGCCTTGCTCGGGGCCTTGGGGCTATTCGGCCAGGCAGCTTGGGGAACAGCAACAACAACAACAACTCAGACCACTGTATGACCTGTAAGAGGATTCATCTGTATCCGGCATGATGAAGTACGAGACATCACTGCACAAATGCTGGACGAGGTGTGCCATGATGTCAGAATCAAACCGGAATCTCTGCCTATGGATGGACAGCGCTTGGCCCACAATACTGCAATTACTTCAAATAAAGCAAGAGTGGACGTAAGTGCTCGAGGTTTTTAGACGAGGGGACAACGGGCTTTTTTCGACATCAGAATCTTCAACCCAAGAGCACAAACATATCGTGAGCGAGGACTCAAGGCGGCACACTTGAGAAACGAAAGTGAGAAGAAACGCGCTTATGAAGAAAGAGTTTTGAACAGGGATCAAGGAAGCTTTACTCCTCTGGTTTTCTCATCGTCGGGAGGAATGGGACCTTCTGCAAGTGTCTTCTATGCCAGATTAGCTGAACAAATATCGGAGAAATAGCGCCAGCATAGAAGCCAAGTCATAACTTGGATGAGATGCCGGCTCTCTTTCTCTCTTCTCAGGTGTGCTCTCCTATGTCTCAGGGGTACAAGGTCCTCCCCGCTACAGAGGACAAGAGTGAGAGACTTGAACTTTGAAATGGTCGTGGCGGAGAGCCGAATTGGGGAACAACTAGGTTGATTGTAGGGAGGTACTGGTACAATAAGATAAACTATAAGGGAACTAGAATAAGATAGATTGTACACCACTTTGTAACCGTCACCTTAATAAAAATAAAATAAAAAAGAAGAAATAAAAAAAATAAAAGGAAACATGCTTCCATTACTGAAATGTTTGTGGACATGCAGTAATGCAAGTAATGGTCGCTCTTCTGTAAATCTAAAATGGCTTACTTAAGAATGAGAAAGGGATGGGACCTTCTATTTAAAAAAAAAAAAAAAAACAAAAAAAAAAAAAAATATATATATATATATATATATATATATATATATATATATATATATATATATATATATATATATATATATACTGTATAATGTATATATATATAATCCTGGACTATGTCGCCCTTATTCCTTGAATATGTATTATTCTACCCTAATTTGAACAACCTTGTTATTTAAGGGGGTAGGGCTTATTTGTTAGTTTAATTATTTATTAATTTACCTATTATTGTTTTACTTTCATCCCTTGACCACCATCAAGCTAAATAGCTTATACTCGAGATTGGTTTGTACCTTTTTGGGTAGAAAAATGTCCCAGCCAAAGGCCAGTTCTTTAAAAATTACAGGTTCGCTATCGCTCACCAGGAAAGCTTCCACGCCTAAATGGCAGGAAAGGTCTTGATATTAATAAACAAATGGAATGAATGATCTTAGCATCTACAAACTAATGGGGCCAACGTCTTAAAATCTCAAAGCTAATGAGCTTAAACATGCGGGAGAAGGGGGTCCAGAAAAAGCCACTATCTCCCCCTCTCAAACTAAATTATCAAAGTTACATCCAACCTTTACCGGTACTAAGGTGTCGTGACCATAACCACTGCCACTGATACTACTAAAGTTACATCCAACCTTTACCGGTACTAAGGTGTCGTGACCATAACCACTGTCACTGATACTACCAAAGTTACATCCAACCTTTACCGGTACTAAGGTGTCGTGACCATAACCACTGTCACTGATACTACTAAAGTTACATCCAACCTTTACCGGTACTAAGGTGTCGTGACCATAACCACTGCCACTGATACTACCAAAGTTACATCCAACCTTTACCGGTACTAAGGTGTCGTGACCATAACCACTGTCACTGATACTACCAAAGTTACATCCAACCTTTACCGGTACTAAGGTGTCGTGACCATAACCACTGTCACTGATACTACCAAAGTTACATCCAACCTTTACCGGTACTAAGGTGTCGTGACCATAACCACTGTCACTGATACTACCAAAGTTACATCCAACCTTTACCGGTACTAAGGTGTCGTGACCATAACCACTGTCACTGATACTACCAAAGTTACATCCAACCTTTACCGGTACTAAGGTGTCGTGACCATAACCACTGTCACTGATACTACCAAAGTTACATCCAACCTTTACCGGTACTAAGGTGTCGTGACCATAACCACTGTCACTGATACTACCAAAGTTACATCCAACCTTTACCGGTACTAAGGTGTCGTGACCATAACCACTGTCACTGATACTACCAAAGTTACATCCAACCTTTACCGGTACTAAGGTGTCGTGACCATAACCACTGTCACTGATACTACCAAAGTTACATCCAACCTTTACCGGTACTAAGGTGTCGTGACCATAACCACTGTCACTGATACTACCAAAGTTACATCCAACCTTTACCGGTACTAAGGTGTCGTGACCATAACCACTGTCACTGATACTACCAAAGTTACATCCAACCTTTACCGGTACTAAGGTGTCGTGACCATAACCACTGTCACTGATACTACCAAAGTTACATCCAACCTTTACCGGTACTAAGGTGTCGTGACCATAACCACTGTCACTGATACTACCAAAGTTACATCCAACCTTTACCGGTACTAAGGTGTCGTGACCATAACCACTGTCACTGATACTACCAAAGTTACATCCAACCTTTACCGGTACTAAGGTGTCGTGACCATAACCACTGTCACTGATACTACCAAAGTTACATCCAACCTTTACCGGTACTAAGGTGTCGTGACCATAACCACTGTCACTGATACTACCAAAGTTACATCCAACCTTTACCGGTACTAAGGTCGTGACCATAACCACTGTCACTGATACTACCAAAGTTACATCCAACCTTTACCGGTACTAAGGTGTCGTGACCATAACCACTGTCACTGATACTACCAAAGTTACATCCAACCTTTACCGGTACTAAGGTGTCGTGACCATAACCACTGTCACTGATACTACCAAAGTTACATCCAACCTTTACCGGTACTAAGGTGTCGTGACCATAACCACTGTCACTGATACTACCAAAGTTACATCCAACCTTTACCGGTACTAAGGTGTCGTGACCATAACCACTGTCACTGATACTACCAAAGTTACATCCAACCTTTACCGTGACTAAGGTGTCGTGACCATAACCACTGTCACTGATACTACCAAAGTTACATCCAACCTTTACCGGTACTAAGGTGTCGTGACCATAACCACTGTCACTGATACTACCAAAGTTACATCCAACCTTTACCGGTACTAAGGTGTCGTGACCATAACCACTGTCACTGATACTACCAAAGTTACATCCAACCTTTACCGGTACTAAGGTGTCGTGACCATAACCACTGCCACTGATACTACCAAAGTTACATCCAACCTTTACCGGTACTAAGGTGTCGTGACCATAACCACTGCCACTGATACTACTAAACTCACTACCTGTAATATGGGAACTCTCAACCCCTTCAGCACCATGACGCCTTTTTACCTTTGATTTTGGCTAAAATTAGATTTAATTCAGCTTAAGAAGGACCCATGTTACTAAGAGGGTTTAGTAGGATCGTATTTTCCCGTTTGAGTTACTTATAGGTAAATTATATACTAAAGAAAATCGTCTTTTGGTAACCAGAATATCATAGAAATTACGTAATGGTGGTGAAGGGGGAATGTAGGTGTGCTAAATTTGACCTACTGTATAGCCCGTTTCATTTTTGTTTCACCTGACGGTAAATTGTCATGTCCTCATCTTGATTACTCGTCTATTACGAAATTGTTGGAGAATCATATGTTGTTAATTATGAAAACTTGGCATTGATATGACGCAGAGACAGAGTAGTTTCATATTTTCCCAGTAAGTCTCTTGGAATCAGAGGCCAAGTGATCGAATTTACCGTCAGCTGAAATCAAACAGATTACAGTTTGGTATATTCAGAATACATCAACAATATTTAAGATAACAAAGCCACACGAGGGAAATAAAATAACATATATAATAAAGTGTTAAAGTCTCCGTAGGCCCCCACCCTTCCATCCTGTGTCTCGTTCCAATATATTCCTTCCCCTCCTCTGACAGTTATTTTTCCCACTTCAATTCTCTCCTCTCATGTTCCCCCTTTTTCCCTTTCGTCTCCCGTTCCCCTTTTCCTATCACGTTCCCCCTTTCTCCCTTTCCTCCCATGTTCCCCCTTTCTCCCTTTCCTCCCATGTTCCCCCTTTCTCCCTTTCCTCCCATGTTCCCCCTTTCTCCCTTTCCTCCCATGTTCCCCCTTTCTCCCTTTCCTCCCATGTTCCCCCTTTCTCCCTTTCCTCCCATGTTCCCCCTTTCTCCCTTTCTCCCTTCCTCTCCCTTTCCCCCTTCCCCCTTTCTCCCTTTCCTCCCATGTTCCCCCTTTCCTCCCATGTCCCCCCTTTCTCCCTTTCCTCCCATGTTCCCCTTTTCTCCCATGTCCCCCCTTTCTCCCTTTCCTCCCATGTTCCCCCTTTCTTTCTTTCCTCCCATGTTCCCCCTTTCTACCTTTTCTGTCATGTTCCCCCTTTCTGCCTCTTCTGTCATGTTCCCCCTTTCTACCTTTTCTGTCATGTTCCCCCTTTCCTATCATGTTCCACCTATCTCCCTTTCCTATCATGTTCCCCCTTTCTACCTTTCCTATCATGTTCCCCCTTTCTACCTTTCCTATCATGTTCCCCCTTTCTACCTTTCCTAACATGTTCCCCCTTTCATCTTGTGTTACCCCTTTCTCCCTTTCCTCTCATGTTCCACCTTTCTCCCTTTCCTTTCATGTTCCACCTTTCTCCCTTTCCTCTCATGTTCCACCTTTCTCCCCTTCCTTTCATGTCCCACCTTTCTCCCTTTTCTTTCCACCTCCCTTTCCTATCATGTTCCACCTATCTCCCTTTCCTATCATGTTCCACCTATCTCCCTTTCCTCTCATGTTCCACCTTTCTCCCTTTCCTTTCATGTTCCACCTTTCTCCCTTTCCTCTCATGTTCCACCTTTCTCCCCTTCCTTCCATGTTCCACCTTTCTCCCTTTCCTCTCATGTTCCACCTTTCTCCCTTTCCTCTCATGTTCCACCTTTCTCCCTTTCCTCTCATGTTCCACCTTTCTCCCTTTCCTCTCATGTTCCACCTTTCTCCCTTTCCTCTCATGTTCCACCTTTCTCCCTTTCCTTCCATGTTCCACCTTTCTCCCTTTCTTCTTCCATGTTCCACCTTTCTCCCTTTCCTCTCATGTTCCACCTTTCTCCCTTTCCTCTCATGTTCCACCTTTCTCCCTTTCCTCTCATGTTCCACCTTTCTCCCTTTCCTCTCATGTTCCACCTTTCTCCCTTTCCTCTCATGTTCCCTTCAAACACTTTCATCTTTATCCATTCCACTTGTCCTCTCATGGCCAGGTATGCTCTCACCTTTACATAGATAGAGTTAAACCTGTTCTCTTTTGTTTAACCCCTGAAACCCCATCTGATTTATTATTGATTGACAGCCAGAACCCAGTTAAATTTCGAAAACAACAAAAATCCTGAAAACACATGGTATGGGTTAGTAATGAATGAACACATGGATAAAACCACTCACCGAGGTCATCTGGTGGTCCTGGGAGGGGAGGGGGGGGGGGGGGGGGTTCGCCACCACCGTTGTTGTGATAGATGGATAGATGGAGATGATTATATGTTTTTTTTAAAGCAATATAAGTAACACAAATTTATCTACCCCAATCAGAAATAGTTTAAATATCCGAAGATAGCCATTAATCGCCGCATTAATCGACGGAAAATATAAAGATCAATTTCCGTGCCGCAAGCCTTTGAATGAGAAACTGAAAGAACACAAAACATAGTTGCCGTAATATAATGGCCACTCAAAATATCAGGAAGTACGACAGATGTAAGGAGACAGCCACGCCCTAATCTAGAAAGAGACTGAGGACTAATACATGTCTTCATGATTGTCCATAACCAATATGATTGGTAATTTATAGTAATGAGGTTTAAATCATGACTTGCCTCACTAAGAATATCCGAAAAACTACATTCAAGTTTGTATGGCCCCTTAAGACGTGGCCTTACCAACAAAATATTATATTTTTTTCAAAAAGACAAACAATGACTCACGGTTCTGACTGTGATGCAATGGTCTTATGTCCAGATAACCAACCAACTATGCCGTGAGTTTGAGAAGAAGCAGAAGAGCTCAACAACTCTAGTCATAACTTATTATGTAGCTTATGTCAAAAGATCTTATATGTTCTTCCATTTACTTAATATTTTTGTGATATGACGCAGCCAGGGCTCGAACCCAGGCCAGTAGTGCAGCATTCCAACACCTTAACCACTAGGCCACCGAGGAGCTTAAAAGTAGAGGCTTCATTTGGAATCAGATCCCATCCACCACCACCCGCTCCGACTCGTGGTCACGTAGCTTGATGCCATACACACATACACCTCACACACAAACACTAGCAGATATGTACTACATCAGGATACTTGTGATCTGGGGCACATTTAAGGCCTCACTGCTTACTGAGACAATAATCTTGAATAACTAAGTATTACATAATTATAGTCTCCATAGTATTGTGAATGGAACGAACATTCAAATATACAACCAAATATCACACACAATTACACACCGATTCGTTCAATGTAAAAGTTAATGAGGGACACAATGATATATAAAGAAGACTATGGAGAGGACATTACCACCAGATGGAATCTGTTCAGCCATAATGAAGATATTTGTTATCAAACCTTTCGCATTTATATTACCTGTGTATATCTTCTTAATTCTTCTTATCTATCGCTCTCTCTCTCTGTCGTTCAAAATTATCCATTATTTGTTTATAATTGTATCAACTATATAGATTAAATTTTAATCGAACCTTCAACACATTATTGTGCCCTTCCCAATTATTGATGATATCATATGTCAGACTTTTCGAAAACATATTGTATTTACATGTTAACCTGGGGGGATTATAGACACCCTTCGAGCCGGGCAATACCCAGAGGAGGCCTCATAGGCATGTGGTAAGGAGTTGCTGGAACTCCAGTTAAATATTCAGTGCCCTTATGTATCGAGTATTGTTCGCATGTGTGGAGAAGTTGCACCTATACCACACTTATTGAAAGGGTAGAATCAACAGCATTTTGTCTCATCAACTCACTTCCTCTTACTACTTCCCTACAATCTCTTACTACTTCCCTACAATCTCTTACTACTTCCCTACAATCTCTTACTACTTCCCTACAATCTCTTTTTACTCTTCTAGCGCCATTATAATAATCAGTGTTCTTTAGAGCGTGTGTTTTTTTTTTGTATATTCCATCTACTCCCTCTCGGGCATAGACTGGCTGAGCACCTTTAATCTCAACCTTTATTGAACAGTGAAGCCCGTGAAGTCTTGTTCCAGTCTAAGGAGTGAGACATGTGAATCACTTTTAGCTGCAACCAAACCCTGTCATCTTGCCTTCACAGGATGCATGGGTCTTAGTTGCTAACTCATGGCTTGAAGCAGCCCCATCTCTGAAACTGCCTCACTCTTGTGCTTCACTGTCTAACCTCCTAGACTCGGACCCTCACTCTCAGAATACCACCTATTAAGCAATGAACTCACTAGGCATTACCCCCCTATAACAAATTTGTTAATTTGGGATTATTTATACAGTGCTATTTTAATCAGGGAACAATGAGGGTATTTATTTGGCATTTCGGTGGGCTTTGTGGTAATGCACTGATACTATCGATGCTGATACCATTGGATTACCAGTCCAGTGGCAAGACCACTCAACCACACCTCTTCAGAGTATACTTCCTCCCTTTCTGTCCAATTCTCTAACCCAATAGTGAACCAATTTTCCGCTACTCAACATGTAAAGCCTCTGTTACATCTTCCTAATCTGTGTCGGTGGTGCGAAAAGGGCGCAGGAACACAGGTGCACGTGGTTAAACGGGACCGCTCCAGGCTGGATTATCTTGATCAATTTATACCGGCATGGCAGTTATGGGTGCCTCAAGTATACCAGCTAATATACCTGCGGTAAACCTTTGCATAACGGCGGCATGTTGAGGTGTGCGGTGACTATGAAAAAATGCGGCCCAGGAGAGTACACGATATAAAGCGTCATACCTGGGACAGGTAAACCTGCAGGCTGTTCCGACGTGCACCGGAGGTACATAATTCCACCTCCTACTCTTTCCATCCCACCCTTTCAGTTAAACGTTTACTAATAACGAACAAAATAGCAGCATCGAGAAAGTCCCTAATTTCAAGAAGACAAACTTTCGTAAACTTAGAGCAATGTTTAAAGAAAGTGACTTGAGCTTTCTATTTAACAATAACGACATAAATACATCTTGGGAATTTTTCGCAAACACTTACCTAAAAGCAGTGCAGGATTGCCAACCATCGACAATACGGCGTACAGGCCATAATGATAAGCCCAAATGGTGGAATAAAGATATTTCAGACTGTTTGCTTGCTAAAAAGTTTTATAATGATATATTAAAATCCTCACAAAATGACGAAGAACGGGTGAAATTTGTAGAACTACGACGCAAAGCCAAAAAGTTAATTAAGCAAAGTAAAAAGACCCTGGAGTTACATGTTGTGAATCAAAGTAAAACAGACCCGAAAGAATTTTATAGTTATATCAGAAAGAAGAAAGTAGTTACTTCAACTGTTTGACCGTTAATCGATGAAAATGGCAAATACACCAAATGAGTCATGCCCTCAATACTTTCTTTGCATCAATGTTTACAATAGAAGACCTCAGTGATATCCCTACAGCATCCTCTTTATTATGGTCTTGGAGGCGCCGTCTAGAGTTTTTAAAGGCGGACTCCCGTTGGAACTGTTTTATGCAGACGATTTAGTCCTAATAGCTGACAGTATGCAGGATGCTGAGGCCAAATTCAGAGAGTGGAGAGAGGGCATGGCGAGCAAGGGTTTAAGAGTCAATATTAACAAAACCAAGGTTATGCATTGTAGATTGAGACGAGGCAATGTGGAAAAGAGCGGTGCATACCCATGTGCAGTGTGTGGAAAGGGTGTGGGTGTTAACTCAATTCAATGTAGCATCTGTCGATGTTGGGTACACCATGGGAGTAAGCGCTGTAGTAGAATAAAGGGACCCCTGCCGAAGGATAAGTCAGAAATAGAGAAATTTGAGTGCGTAGTGTGCAAAGGCGAGCTTGTGTTAAGTCATGATCCTGTGGCTGTGAATTTTGGAAATGAGTCTTTGGAGCTGGTGAACAAGTTTTGTTACCTAGGAGATACCATCTCTGCCGGTGGTGGGGCCAAGGCTGCCACTTTGCTAGAATTAGGTGTGGCTGGGGGAAGTTCAGAGAATTGATGCCAATCTTGACCATGAAAAGAATGCCTCTCCCCCTGAAGGGAAAGGTGTATGCCTCATGTGTTAGAAGTGCAATGACGTATGCCTCAGAAACATGGGCCGTTAAAGTAGAGTATGTCAACAGAATGGAGCGTAATGAGATGAGAATGGTGAGATGGATGTGTGGGGCCAGGCTACAGGATAGAATAACAAATGTTGAGCTGAGAAGATGTTTAGGTATAAAGAGTATTAGCGAGGTGATGCGTACAAGTAGACTGGGATGGTATGGACATGTGGAGAGAATGGATGAACAAAATTGGGTGAAAAAATGCAGGTCTGTGATTGTGGAGGGAGCTGCACCAAGGGGTGGACCGAGGAAGACCTGGGATCGGACTATACGTGCCGATCTCAAATCCAAGAACTTGACAAGTGAAGCAGCCCTTAACACTCAAAGAGCAGGTGGTGGAGTATATTTCACTGTGCCGCCCAGCGGGTGGTTTTTTACCATAAATGGGGTTGTTTCCATGCTCTTTTTCATGCATAAACAAGAGCCAAAGCGTAATACAAGTATGTATCCCTGAAAGGGCGTTAATTGAGCTTTCCAATGACACCAGAACCATCCTTCTACGATCACTGGTTGTCTTGCAACGATCGTGCAACCGAAGGGCAAAATCGCTAAAAGATGGTAATTTCGTTACATAATTATGTGTGTAGCGAGTGATGGAGGGTGGAGTAGGGTGGAGCACATCTCAGTAGCTCCACGGCCACCGTGGCGAGTGGTCATGATGTAACCTACGCTCCTCCCACCGCTCGGCTCTCTCAGCTTAACCCTTCCTGTACCACCGACGTCTGTTATAGTTTATTCTAGTTATATTAAGACGATTGTATGCAGCTTTGGATGGATCTGTGGTAGTAAAAAGGGTTAAGTGAGATAGTTCGAAGCCTGTTAATTGCTGGATGCCCTTTTTAAGCTGAATAAAATCGTGTGATAGCAGCCAGAATAAAGTTAAAAGGACGCCACCGGTACAGAGTGGGTTAAGAGTGTAGACAGAGAAACCGATGTGGGAGTAACAATATCGAGTAACCTAAAATCGAGTCAACAATGTTCAGAAGTTTTTAAGAAGGCAAACAAATGAATTGGCTTTATAGTCAGGTCATTTGAGCATAAATCCAAAGACGTTATCCTAACTCTTTACAATTCCTTAGTCCGCCCTCTTCTGGAATATTGCGTTCAGTCCTGGTGCCCTTATTACCAAAAAGATATGGACAAGCTAGAACGAGTTCAACGTAGAGTTACCAAAATTATTCCTAGCCTAAAGATAAACCATAAGAGGAGTATATGACCTGACTGAAGGTATTTCATGAAAGGTCACTTAAATGTATAAGTCAGTAGTGAACATAAGTGTGGCTTATGGTGATAGTGATTTATAAGAACTCTGTAGGTTGTTTGATAGCAGTGTTGAGGGAATAAAGGAGGTCTAGAGGGCTGTGTTTTGCCTCGGCCTATGTTTGGTTGAAGAGTCGGTTATCCACTTACTCCTTCACAGATGTGTGGTAGTACGGGAAGTGGCATTATAACATTCCAAATTCCGTGCAATCTAAAGTCACAATGTGTGTACAATTGAACCGGAAGAATGTTATACTAAATGTCTATACAAACATGAGATAATATTATAAACATATATTATAAGTTATGGGTAAATCATTAAATCTTCAATAGCTTGAGGTATTACAGGTTAATTAAGCTAGGTGTTATATTGACTGAGGCTGAGCCTATATAAGGTAGTTAAATCCTAAATATAGAGTAATTGTTAACTATATATATGTGGTGATGGGCTGGTCTATCAGAGTGAGAGCTGAGCGATCTCTGCCATACCCATAGCTTACTCTGACTGTTCCTTTTACTTATATATCTTCTAGATCTCAAGTGACGGCGTCTTTTCCGTGGATCGACCTCCCTACTGCCAACCTAAAAGTTGGCAGATTGGGAGCCAAAGCGTCACATTTTTCCCTTGCCCCTCAACTTTCCCTTCATAATTGCTGAGGGGCACAGGGCCTTGGGTGGGGCTTTGGTTTCTCGGGCGTTTCCGCGCTCTCCTCAGCTCCCTGCCTTAGAGTGGCTTCGGTCACCTGGGTTTTGTTAGTGGTAAGCAGGGAGGGTTTTGTGGGGGCGCTTTATGGCCTTGGCCTTGCTCGGGACCTTGGGGCTGTTCGGCCAGGCAGCCTGGGGAACAACAACAACAACAACAACTATATATATATATATATATATATATTGATATGAAGAATTCTATACATATACTGTAGTTGTTGGTGGAAGTAAATAGAGTTATAAGAATTCAAGGGGGGTTAAATGTGAGAGCTATAATGGGATAGGACAGAAGATGTGAGGTTAGGGAGGGAATTATATGACAAAGGAGGGGAGGGTTACGGAGGAGAGAGGGGATGGGGGTAGTTGGGGAGGAGAGCTGATTGTATAGAATAGGTAGGGACATAATAGGATAGGACAGGAAAGGATATATGAGAGTAGGGGAGATAAAAGGAAGTGAAAAAGGCAAATGGATGGAAGAAGACAGAACGGGACTGGAGAAGGGAGAGAATAATAAAGAAAAGGAGGGGATAATCTGGGCAAAGAGAGAAAGGAAGGGGATATGCTGTAATGTTAGCTAGATTACTGTGAGACACTCTCTCTCTCTCTCTCTCTCTCTCTCTCTCTCTCTCTCTCTCTCTCTCTCTCTCTCTCTCTCTCTCTCTCTCTCTCTCTCTCTCCATTGATATCACATCAACCTTCAAAAATACAGTATGCTTTTGGCGACACATTAGTCTCACTCTTCTCAAGAAATATTAAAATACCTCGACTGAAAAACAAAGCCTAAGCTGGATTACGTATATAAAAGTTATTTATTTATTTTATATTTTTTTTAAATAAAATCTTGAATAGCGATGCAACATACTGTATATTTGACTATTTATCTTTATAATAGTAAAACTATTCAACGATATTATTCGGTCATGAAAGTTATTGTGAATTTGATGCGATATGCGAGGACTAATAATGCATTCTTCAGGGTGTTCACCATATTCCTTATTTGGCAATGTGCGTATATTATTGAGCGTGTAATTGTTGTAAATTTCGTTTACCAAAAACACAGAGATGGAACAAACATAAACAAACTGACTAATACACACAATTATAACATACAGGTTTTACTACAATTGCACTAAAATACATGTACGATAAAGTAAGTACACTTGGAGGTGTGGGGCTTACGCTAAGCTGAGCTTGGCATCGACGCTCATCACGTGTCGTAGTCCTTTGCAGCCTCTGGTGGGTAGCTCGGGTGTGATATAGAAGTTACCACAGCTTACTTCCCCGTATAGAATGTTGCACTAACTCCAGGTACTTATTAACTGCTAGGTAAACAGAGGCGATAAAATGTCCACTAACTCCAGGTACATATTAACTGCCAGGTAAACAGAGGCGATAAAATGTCCACTAACTCCAGGTACTTATTAACTGCTAGGTAAACAGAGGCGATAAAATGTCCACTAACTCCAGGTACTTATTAACTGCTAGGTAAACAGAGGCGATAAAATGTCCACTAACTCCAGGTACTTATTAACTGCTAGGTAAACAGAGGCGATAAAATGTCCACTAACTCCAGGTACTTATTAACGGATAGGTAAACAGAGGCGATAAAATGTCCACGAACTCCAGGTACTTATTAACTGCTAGGTAAACAGAGACAATAGACTGTCTACTAACTCCAGGTACTTATTAACTTCTAGGTAAACAGAGACAATAGACTGTCTACTAACTCCAGGTACTTATTAACTGCTAGGTAAATGGAGACAATAGACTGTCTACTAACTCCAGGTACTTATTCACTGCTAGTTAAACAGAGACAATAGACTGTCCACTAACTCCAGGTACTTATTAACTGCTAGGTAAACAGAGAATATAGACTGTCCACTAACTCCAGGTACTTATTAACTGCTAGGTAAACGGAGGCGATAAAATGTCCACTAACTCCAGGTACTTATTCGCTGCTAGGTAAACAGAGGTGATAAAATGTCCACTAACTCCAGGTACTTATTAACTGCTAGGTAAACAGAGGCGATAAAATGTCCACTAATTCCAGGTACTTATTCACTGCTAGGTAAACAGAGGCGAAAAAATGTCCACTAACTCCAGGTACTTATTCACTGCTAGGTAAACAGAGGCGATAAAATGTCCACGAACTCCAGGTACTTATTAACTGCTAGGTAAACAGAGACAATAGACTGTCTACTAACTCCAGGTACTTATTAACTTCTAGGTAAACAGAGACAATAGACTGTCTACTAACTCCAGGTACTTATTAACTGCTAGGTAAATGGAGACAATAGACTGTCTACTAACTCCAGGTACTTATTCACTGCTAGTTAAACAGAGACAATAGACTGTCCACTAACTCCAGGTACTTATTAACTGCTAGGTAAACAGAGAATATAGACTGTCCACTAACTCCAGGTACTTATTAACTGCTAGGTAAACGGAGGCGATAAAATGTCCACTAACTCCAGGTACTTATTCGCTGCTAGGTAAACAGAGGTGATAAAATGTCCACTAACTCCAGGTACTTATTAACTGCTAGGTAAACAGAGGCGATACAATGTCCACTAACTCCAGGTACTTATTCACTGCTAGGTAAACAGAGGCGAAAAAATGTCCACTAACTCCAGGTACTTATTCACTGCTAGGTAAACAGAGGCGATAAAATGTCCACTAACTCCAGGTACTATTAACTGCCAGGAAAACAGAGGCGATAAAATGTCCACTAACTCCAGGTACTAATTAACTGCCAGGTAAACAGAGACAATAGAATGTTGCACTAACTCCAGGCACTTATTAACTGCCAGGTAAACAGAGGCAATATAATGTCCACTAACTCCAGGTACTTATTCACTGCTAGGTAAACAGAGGTGATTAAATGTCCACTAACTCCAGGTACTTATTCACTGCTAGGTAAACAGAGGCGGTAAAATGTCCACTAACTCCAGGTACTTATTAACTGCCAGGTAAACAGAGGCAATATAATGTCCACTAACTCCAGGTACTTATTAACTGCCAGGTAAACAGAGGCGATAACATTTCCACTAACTCCAGGTACTTATTAACTGCTAGGTAAACGGAGGTGATTAAATGTCCACTAACTCCAGGTACTTATTCACTGCTAGGTAAACAGAGGTGATAAAATGTCCCCTAACTCCAGGTACTTATTTACTGCTAGGTAAACAGAGGCGATAAAATGTCCACTAACTCCAGGTACTTATTCACTGCTAGGTAAACAGAGGCGATAAAATGTCCACTAACTCCAGGTACTTATTAACTGCCAGGTAAACAGAGGCAATATAATGTCCACTTACTCCAGGTACTTATTAACTGCTAGGTAAACAGAGGCGATAAAATGTCCATTAACTCCAGGTACTTATTCACTGCTAGGTAAACAGAGACAGTAGACTGTCTACTAACTCCAGGTACATATTTACTGCTAGATAAACAAAGGGATAGGAAACAAGGAAACTGCGCATCCATCTCGCCTTTCCCGGAAATTGAACGCGGGACCTTTAGATTGTGAGCTCAACGCACTACCATTGAGCCACTGGTCACATTAAAACATGTATGAGGATTATGGTACAGACGGTCGACTGAATACAAGGGGAAGGGGAAAGGCTATATTGACCTTTTTTAATTTGTACGAACACTGGGGAATCTTTGAGGGTCACAGTCAATGGGGACAGGGTTGTCATTACGAACTGGGTTATTACTAATAAGGCCTCAAAAGTTGACATGAACACTAAGGCGGGGATACGACGCACGTGTGAATATGTAACCCTCATGAGGGGCCCGCCACTTATTTAATTGTAGTTTCTTTCCAATGCAGTGTCCCATCCCTCTATCTTCCTTTTGATCTAATCAATTTATATTTTCCTCCCATTTTCTCTTAAATTATTACCAATAATTTGATTATCCTTTTCACTTCCTATATGCCTCCCATTTGAAAAACTTTACTAAAATTAAACATTATAACATTTGTCACTATGAACTGAGATCCGAAAGAAATGGTAGTGCAATGACTGATATATAAGTTGCAATGGTAGTGCAATGACTGATATATAAGTTGCAATGGTAGTACTTTCATAATATACTTGCAAACCTCCTGGAGGTACAGGCTTCACACATACTCACACACAGTTAGTCTTACAGGTCTATCACATTCTATAATCACCCCCTGCCATAAACACAGCATTCTTTGAGCGGAATGAGACACCTGAATTAGTCAATTTGTCTGGCCATTGTCTTTAACTACTTGTGTTTAGTGTCTTCTAATATAAATTATATATTTAGTGGAGATGATTTAGGACCTTACTTAAGAAGGACCAATGGCAGTCTGTTTATAACTGATGTTTTAGTTAAACTAAAATATACATTTTGAATGGGGAGCAACGCATAAATATTAGAGCAATGTAACTATGAGTGACCCTTTGAAAAGGTAACACAAAGAAGGCAAAATCAACAAATGCATTTCATCACTGGATCTCCCCTTGTCGTGCAATAAAGGACTAACGAACCTGATGAATTTGATAAAACACCTGAGTTGTGTGGGTTCAGTGAAGGGGAGAGGAGGTGGAAGATGAGCGAGTATAACATTATTGACGAAAGACAAATAAAGGAATTAAAGGAGATCAATATTTAGAAGAAAAACATACAGAGAGATGGGGTAGAAAGCAATTTTTTTTTCTATGTGGTTGAGGGAGACAAAAGGCATAACTGCCTGCAGCGAGTTATTTGAAAGAGTGACAGGGCCGAAATAAAGAGACGTTCAAGCTAAAATGCCTGGACACAGAGTTTGAAGCAATTTTAGTCATAGGAAGAGGGAAAGACTGATTCTGGGAGAGAATTCTAGAGCTCAGCAGTTGAATAGAAGACAGTCTGAGAATAGCATTTCACTCTTGGGTTGGAGAGTTGCACACAGTAGAGGTGGGATTGTGTTGCAAGGCGGGTACTACGTACCCTACATAGAGGAGGTGGTATACACTGGGAAAGCTCCGAGGAACACTGATTATTGTAGTAGCGATAGAAAAGCGAGAGAGATGCAACATTGCGTCGAAGAGAGAGAGATTGCAGAGAGTTGGTGAGTGGATGGGAGTTAATGATACAAAAGGGTTTCCTTTCTACTTTGTCTAGGAGTGCGGTGTGAGAGGATCCTCCCTACACATGTGAACAATACTCAATACAAGGACGCACTGTGCCCCTGTACAGAGCAAGAAGCTGCACAGGGGTAAAGAACTCCTTGAGGCAGTTTAGCACACCCAGCTTCTGGGAGGCTGCCTTAGCGAGACTGGTAATATGGTCCTTCCAAGTGAGCACAGAAGAAAAAGAGACACCGAGAACGTTGAGAGAAGATGAAGGGTTGATTTTTGTATTGTTGAAGAATAAGGGATAGTCCTCTGGAGGTTCCTGATGGGTAGTAAGATGGATAGATTGAGTTTTGGAAGCATTAAATGCAACAAGGTTTTCTCTACCCCAATTGCAAATAGTAGCCAGATCAGAAAATATGTATTTTATGGCTTCATTACATTTGCATTTGAGGGACTGTTGGCTCGGGCATTCTGGAAACTAATTGAGTGGTGTAAGGTAGAGTCGTCTACATATGAATGGATGGGACTGGATGTATAGTTGAGAAGATCATTTATGAAAATTAGAAAGAGAATAGGAGATAGGACAGAACCCTGAGGAACACCGGAGTTGATAGGATGAGGAAATGAGCGATGGCCGTCCACAACCGCAGCTATGGAACAGATGGAGGGACAGAAACCGAAGGAGGGCAGTTTGGAAATTAAAGATTTGTGCCAGACTCTATCGAAGGCCTTCGATATGTCTAGAGCAACAGAAAAAGTCTCACCGAAGTCCCGAAAGTTGGATGACCAAGAGTTAGTAAGATATGAAAGAAGATCACCAGTAGAGCGACCCTTAAGGAAGCCATACTAGCGATCTGAGAGCAGAATATGAGAACAGAAATGCTTAAGAAATTTGGAAGCAAGAATAGTTTCAAAAACTTTAGAGATACAAGAGATGAGAGCAATTGGAGATAGTTGGAGGGTTGAGAGCGGTCACCCTTCTTTGGGACAGATTGAATGAGAACAAACTTCCAGCAAGAAGGAAAGACAGAGACGAAAGGGTTTGCCTAGGCAGGGGGTCAGCACGGAAGCACAGTTTTTGACTACAACAGGAGGAACACAGGCCAGACCATTTGCCTTCTTAATATTAAGCCCAGAGAGGGTAGAAAGTACATCTTTAGAAGAGATTAGGATATTAGGCATAAGTAGGAGAGAGGGGGGAGGAGAGGGAGGAATAGCACTGGAATCATCCAAGGTAGAGTTTCTAGCAAAAGTTTGAGCAAAGAGTTCAGCTTTGTCAGAGGAAGAAGTGATGGTTGTGCCATCAGAGTGGAAAAGGGGAGGGAAAGACAAGGAAGAAAAGTTATTGGATAGGTTTTTGGCTAGATACCAGAAAGCTTGGGAAGAGCTAGAGTTGGATAGTTCAGTGCATTTATTATTGATAAAAGAGTGCTTGGCAAGTCGAAGAACAGATTTGGCTTGATTTCGGGCAGAAACATAGGAAGAATGAGATTCTTGAGTGTTAAGGTATCAGTACTGTTTGAATGCTTCCTCCTTGTTGTGGACAGCAGTAGAACATGTGTGAGTAAACCAAGATTTTTTTGCATTAGACTGAGAGAAAGAAAATGGAATGTATGCTTCCATGCCCGAGAGGATTACCTCGGTTATGCATTCAGCACTCTCCGAGGGTCCCCGGCCACGGAAGCAGAAGTCATTCCATTGGACATCAGAGAAGTACTGCCGGAGAGCCTTCCAGTCGGCAGCGCCAAAGTGCCACAAGCGCCGCCGGCTGGGAGGATCGGATGGCCGTACTGAAGAAATAGGACAGGTGACGGAGATATGTTTATGGTCGGAAAAGCCCAAAGGAGAGAAATGATTGACAGTATAAGAAGAAGGGTTAGAAGTCAGAAATAAGTCAAATATGTTGGGCCGATCTCCGAAGCGATCCGGGATACGGGTGGGTTGCTGAACCAGCTGCTCTAGGTCATTTATAATAGAAAAGACGTAGGCTTGTTCTTCTGGTTGGTCAGTAGTGTAAGAGGAGAGCCATTGGCGGTGGTGAACGATGAAATCTCCTAAGATGGAGATTTCAGAGAAGAGAGAGATGGATAGAATATGTTCCACTTTAGAGTTAAGATAATCGAAGAATTTGGGAAAGTCGGTAGAGTTAGGGGAAATATAGACAGCACAAAAATATTTAGTATGTGAATGACAGGATAGTTTGAGCCATAAAGTTGAGAATTCAGAGGAGTCGAAATAGGGAACACGAGAGCAAGTGAGTTTGTTGTGCACGTATGCACAACATCCGCCTTTGGCTTTGTGAACATATTGGAAAGATTCATTAATTCATGTGGCAAAAGAGTTATAATTTGTGTGTAATTTATACAAATTAGGGAACAAAATGTGAATGTTTGGAGTTATATTGAAACAAGGAGACTAGCTTAATCAAACTAGTAAGGTGTGGTCAGTGAACAATCATATATATATATATATATATATATATATATATATATATATATATATATATATATACAGTATATATATATTTATATATATATATAATTATATATCAAATATAAAAAAAGAGATTCTTGTGGTAAAGGTATAAGTAAAAATATTTCCACACCAAAAGAAGTATAGAAAATGATAGGTTTACTGTAGAAATTTTAAAGATTTATACATGCGGTCAATTATTTTTACATTTCAGAACATGCTAGAAAATATCATAGGAGTATTTACAAAAACATGTACATCTGAGTATCTTTTTAGATGGCTCGAATTGTACGGTTTAAAATACAGATGTTGATATCATTTAAAATATAACGTGCTTAAGGTTAGTTTTTTTTTAAATAACACAGACGTTAAATGCCAGTGAAAGAAAAGGAAATCCGAGTATCTTGTTAGACGGCTCGAACTGTAGGATTAAAATAAATATAATAGCGTTTAATGCTAAATTTAAAAACAATCTCACAGACGTCTATTGTCAGTTAAAATATGAATAAATGCATTTCTCTACTTTCGTAGATCTTCAGTAATAAAAAATGAGTGGCTGGTTCCAAAGTTAGGGATGTATGTAATGCGTGGATTACCAGGCACTGGTTCTTACGGCAATAATTTTGTTTTAAGTTACCTGTGTTTTTTAACTATCGTAAATTATTACAAATAATTCTTCGTTCAGTGTTTCGAGCTAGGTGTATTAACCTCTATTCAACTGAGGTTTGAATTTATGAAGTAACTCTCTTTGTTTTTTCTCAGAGCAATGTTATCTTATTTGATCTTATAAAATGGCATGATGTTAAAACTAGGAGATATATTTTTAGCACAGTCAGAGATGTGTTGGCTTACATAAAGCCCTTTATTGTGTCTTACGTGATCTCTGTTAAGGTTTGTTCGAAGTCTAAGATTCCAAGTTTCGCCAATATAGCCTAGATGGAATTGCAGCCATTGCAACGAATCACATAAATACAATTGAGTGTCGAACAATTCATATTATGATTAATCTTAAATGTGTAGTTCGTATCAACAAATTTGAATTGACTGCCCTCTATAATCTGTGTGCATAATAAGCATCTTGAGTTACCACACTTTGCCACTCCTGGGTTCGCTACGGTATCGAATCTTGCTTTTGTTAGTAAGTGTTTTAAATTGCTGGGTTGTTTTTTAGATTTAATTAAGGAAACCTCTTTAAAAATATGTTCCGTTTCCTGTGACGTTTGTAACGCATTAAAGGCCGATTTTACGTCATTAAAATTGTCATTGTAGTTTGGATTGTATGTAGTTATGTATGGTATTTGATTGCACGTATCATCAATTGTTTTGTCTGTAGTTCGTAGTTCGCTTATGGGGATCTGTTTAGCACGATTTATACCACCCTCTATGAGGCCTTTAGGATATTTACGGTCTAAAACAATTTGTACAGTGAACCTATCATTTTCTATACTTCTTTTGGTGTGGAAATATTTGTACTTATATACATATATATATATATATATATATTGTCACAAATCGAGGGTGCTGTAAGAGAAGGACCCGGGCCTGCCTAACGGTAACGCAATACCCTCTCTATAACCCTCAGTATCCCCGATTGTGAACAGACACTACTACACGTAGCACTACTGGGTCCAGACTCTCTGGAACCACAACAAGTGGGGTAGGATTCCCGATATACTTTAGGCCGCTGTCTTTTACTCGTCCGGCCAATGGACAGAGATACTACTCCGTCCCAACGAGGATAAATTCAGATCATAACCTCACAGAACAATCACTCTGGTCACAGACTCCTACTAGTCCAGGAGCCAAGGGGTGTTTGCATGCATGAAACGGCCAGAAAATCACCCGCTTGATTTAGTTAGAGGGTCCACTGGGACACCTTTTTAGCTAGGGTAGACATCCCGAAACCCGGCAGTTATCGTGTTATTCGGGATTTTCGCTGAATTTAATTAAATCAAAATAACTCCTTTTTTTATGTGTGACGGTTACATAAATTGCAATAACTCGGCAATGAAATGGTTTACAGAGCTCTTTCACCACTCAAAATAAAGC
The DNA here is from genome assembly GCA_032716605.1 of Paralithodes platypus. NCBI lineage: Eukaryota > Metazoa > Arthropoda > Malacostraca > Decapoda > Lithodidae > Paralithodes > Paralithodes platypus. Next base: position 8,860,477 of record CM064515.1, on the reverse strand, counting down.
TTACAGAATTATCTATTCAATGGATACAAACACAATAAGATTGGTCAATACCCAAGGTCACAAGAGGTCAAAGTATGACCTTTTCTGATGAGGAACTAAAATGTATGACTTTTCAAATTTATATATTTGTGAAAAATAGGTAAATGAATTGAACGTTTAATGCTTTTTATATTCTGGTTAGGTACACCATAGGCAAGTTTTTGAAATTAGTTGGAAAAGTTGATTACGTATTTTAACCCCTTGGCATCCAGTACATTAATATGAAGTTTGCGAATGATATACCAATAATAGCTATGTATTGGTTATATAATTATGGTACTACTGAGTCAGCTAAAGTTATATCAAATTCCTCTGTATCACAGTATCACACATTGCATATATATCTTCAAACCAGATTTCAATTATTTGTTGTCACATTAATGAATGACCTACTTTTGGGGAGAGGGGTGAGCCGGGGATACAGTTGGAAATGTATTCTGTGATGTGTCACATTAATGGCCTAGGTTTTGACATCCTTTCACCTGACATTTGCAGTAAGGGCAGCATTTCATATCTAGTTGTCTGCAGACACAGCGTTTAGTAGAGCAGGAGGTACATTTACAGGCCATTGCAAAGTCATCCGGTAGCAAGACTTGAAGATGGTCCGGTTGAAGAATGCCATCTTCTTCAATGAAACCAAAGTCTCTGGGATCCAGTTGAGGATTGCTTAGGCAGTGTAGCTATAGATATGTCCCAAAGAATGCCCTGAGGACATGACCTTTGACTGATCGGCTGGTGGGAGGCAGTTCCAAAATGGTCTTTTTCCTGTGGTGGTAGAGGTAGTACCGTAATTCATCCATTGTTCTGCATGAGGTTCCTGATTTGTACACATTCACAAGGAACTCATCCACCAAGATGAAGTTAATACAGTTCAATTCCTTTCCAAAATCAATCAGATAATGCACCGGATCTGCCTTCAGTGCAGCAGCCTTTGTACCAAATTTACTTGTGGAATCACAACCAGTGAGATGATGCAGGGCAACTAAGATTTTGCAAGTATCTGATCCTAACTTATCGCCTAGAACATGAAGGGGTATGTATCTTGTGGTATTACCAACATGAAGGGGTATGTATCTTGTGGTATTACCAACATGAAGGGGTATGTATCTTGTGGTATTACCAACATGAAGGGGTATGTATCTTGTGGTATTACCAACATGAAGGGGTATGTATCTTGTGGTATTACCAACATGAAGGGGTATGTATCTTGTGGTATTACCAACATGAAGGGGTATGTATCTTGTGGTATTACCAACATGAAGGGGTATGTATCTTGTGGTATTACCAACATGAAGGGGTATGTATCTTGTGGTATTACCAACATGAAGGGGTATGTATCTTGTGGTATTACCCACATCAAGGGGTATGTATCTTGTGGTATTACCAACATGAAGGGGTATGTATCTTGTGGTATTACCAACATGAAGGGGTATGTATCTTGTGGTATTACCAACATGAAGGGGTATGTATCTTGTGGTATTACCAACATGAAGGGGTATGTATCTTGTGGTATTACCAACATGAAGGGGTATGTATCTTGTGGTATTACCAACATGAAGGGGTATGTATCTTGTGGTATTACCAACATGAAGGGGTATGTATCTTGTGGTATTACCAACATGAAGGGGTATGTATCTTGTGGTATTACCAACATGAAGGGGTATGTATCTTGTGGTATTACCAACATGAAGGGGTATGTATCTTGTGGTATTACCAACATGAAGGGGTATGTATCTTGTGGTATTACCAACATGAAGGGGTATGTATCTTGTGGTATTACCAACATGAAGGGGTATGTATCTTGTGGTATTACCAACATGAAGGGGTATGTATCTTGTGGTATTACCAACATGAAGGGGTATGTATCTTGTGGTATTACCAACATGAAGGGGTATGTATCTTGTGGTATTACCAACATCAAGGGGTATGTATCTTGTGGTATTACCAACATCAAGGGGTATGTATCTTGTGGTATTACTAACATGAAGGGGTATGTATCTTGTGGTATTACCAACATGAAGGGGTATGTATCTTGTGGTATTACCAACATGAAGGGGTATGTATCTTGTGGTATTACCAACATGAAGGGGTATGTATCTTGTGGTATTACCAACATGAAGGGGTATGTATCTTGTGGTATTACCAACATGAAGGGGTATGTATCTTGTGGTATTACCAACATGAAGGGGTATGTATCTTGTGGTATTACCAACATGAAGGGGTATGTATCTTGTGGTATTACCAACATGAAGGGGTATGTATCTTGTGGTATTACCAACATGAAGGGATATGTATTTTGTGGTATTACCAACATGAAGGGGTATGTATCGTGTGGTATTACCAACATCAAGGGGTATGTATCTTGTGGTATTACCAACATGAAGGGGTATGTATCTTGTGGTATTACCAACATGAAGGGGTATGTATCTTGTGGTATTACCAACATGAAGGGGTATGTATCTTGTGGTATTACCAACATGAAGGGGTATGTATCTTGTGGTATTACCAACATGAAGGGGTATGTATCTTGTGGTATTACCAACATGAAGGGGTATGTATCTTGTGGTATTACCAACATGAAGGGGTATGTATCTTGTGGTATTACCAACATGAAGGGGTATGTATCTTGTGGTATTACCAACATGAAGGGGTATGTATCTTGTGGTATTACCAACATGAAGGGGTATGTATCTTGTGGTATTACCAACATGAAGGGGTATGTATCTTGTGGTATTACCAACATGAAGGGGTATGTATCTTGTGGTATTACCAACATGAAGGGGTATGTATCTTGTGGTATTACCAACACCAGCACGAATCCACATCTCTCGTAGGCCATGTGCCTTCAGAAGCGACCAATAGTGTAGGGCCAAGATTACTACATCAGTATCATTTGATATAATAACCACTCTCTTAGTCCCATTCTCAACTGCATGACGAGCATGTGGGATAATTCTGACGTCGGCCTCTTCAATCGTTGTGTCTAGATCAGGTAATGGTGTCTCTTTTCCATTCAAAATAGCCAGGCATGGTTCAATTTCAGGTGGAAGTCCAATCGAGCTAACAACTGTATCTGTCATCGGTTTTGGCTTGGTTAAGATGCGTTGTCGAATGAGTTTCTGTAGCTTGGATTTGTTTGCTGATGAGGACCCAGAATGCATCCATTGTGACTGGCAATTGCGTTCCTGTACCTATCTCATATAAATCAATTGGGCTGCAACCACACCTTCTAGTTCTTTCGCTGTCCTTCACTGAACCCTCAATGTATGTGTCAAAGACGAAGTCGACACGTTTAGAGTTGCTGCCAAGTCCATATGACACCTCCAAGAACTTATCGCAGAGTTGACCAAAGGTGTTCATCTGGGATACCCGCATACGACGAAGGCCTGCCATTACATCAATGATAGTCACTGTATTTGCTGGCTTCCATTTAGATGGTGGTATATAGTCTGCTTTTTAAAGGTGTTTTTCTAACTCAGTGCACAGTTCACTTTTGTTTGGTTTGGTCATTAGTCCATTCTTGTCAAAGAGGTAACTGCTGTCAATCAGGTCAAACCCCAGCAAATGTTTCATGTCATATCCTCGGACACGAGCAATGTCATAGATCTTCTGGGTTTCTGCCATTTGCTTCTTGGTCTCTTTGCTTGTAGACTTACAGGTACTTTGGTCTCCCTTCATGGATTTGAATGTCTTAAGGTTCGTCCTGTGAATGGTATCAAAGATGGATCTGTGTTTCATTACGATTATTTCATTTCGGAATGTTTCATACTTCTTCCTAGATCTTTCATCAAATTCGAGCAGATTGTCATGGATTTCCTTTGTCATGATTTCCTGTGTGAGGATGTTGTGAAGCTTGTCTTTGTCTCCTTCACACGGTAACGTCATGGGGTTGTCATGTTCATGGCAGCTTTTTTTACCTACACACATTATAAATAGCTTCAGAGTTCAACATGTGCAAAGGGGTTCGCTTTTTACCATTATTTACAATGTAAAAGATGACTTGATACACAGATAGTACTTTTTTTATCTTGGAAGATCTAGTGTCACTCTCCTCATAAATTTCAGGCTCACCATCTACAATATTGTCACTGTGTAAAATATCAACATCAAAAAGAGCTGAAAAGAAGTCTGCAACGTCACTGGGAATTATCATGTCAGAATATGCTTTCTCAAGTTCATTGGCATCACAGAACCTGTCATTCAGCTCAAAGTCTTCGTTGAGGATGCAATCTCTCAACATGGTACCACACTTTCTTACTGTTTCCCTATCTAACGACCTTTCACTTCTCTCTGGCTCTGTCTCAGCTGCACCTGGCTTGAAAACAATGGTGTTTTTTTTTTAACCGGTTGTGACAAAAAATGAGACATCCCCCCCAAACAGGTGGATTAGGTACATTTTCACATCCCTGTTTGTGTACATAAAACGAGTTTGATCATTACTCCGCGCTTCATTACAGCACTTGGAAATATAAGTAAGGTTATAGCATCTCCCCGAGTTCAACCCTGGTTCTCAATCTTTCATAACATTTGCAAAGATATCAAACTTCTGCTGGCCAGTTGGCGCTGACGATGATTCAGTTGCTACTTTCTCTCCTTTCCTGATGTAGTTACGAATACACTGGCTGTGACAGTAAAGATCCGCTCCAAATACGGCATTCGCATCTTGCAAGTCGGAAGTTCGGGTAAACTCATCATCCTGTAGTATCATGGCTGCCTTTAGGAATGATTCAGCCCATCCTTTTTCAGAAATCCTCCATTTATCGTATACGTTGTTGTGTTTTGGATTTCCATAAATGACACATTTCTTTAAAAACTTGTTAATATTAGCTGGCAGAGCTGCGGGGTCTCGAGAATCCACCATAGACCGTCTACTCCTTTTAGAGGATGAGCTATCCTCTGGGGAATAAGCAGCAATATCCGTGGAGACTTCGGTTAACTGCTTGAGTTTATCCAGTGTTTTCTTGAGGGTATACTGTTTATAACATTCGTTAGTAACATGGTATAAGAATTTGCCTTTGTCCACTTGCTTCAATCTTTCAAAAACTACGTCCTTTCTCACTTCCGCTGCTTCAATGATACGTGCCCTGCCATTCTCTGTGCTGGTCGTTTCACATTTATCATCATACTTTTGGCAGATTATGCATTTCTTGGGATCGCAAAAACCACTTGAGGATGGTGACTGTGATGCCCTTAATCTTTTCTTTGGTAAGCCAGACATTCTTAACTGAAAAAAAAAAAAAAAAAAAATAGTTTTCCCAAAATTTTAAATGAACAATATATGAACAGAGAACATAAAATATACTGGTTTAACTCATTTTTGCATTCCTATTGCAATCATAAAGAATACAAATTACGGCATATATCTGTTATGCTTCAGTACTTTGATACGGTATATATACCTTTTATTGATTGCTACATAGGGGTTAAAATACGTAATCAACTTTTCCTATCTATCTCTATCTATCTATCTATATAACTCAGGCCCAATCCCCATTTTGGGGGTAGCCGACTCAAGACAGAGCAAGAACAGGGAAAACACAAAAACAACATAAAACAAAAAATAAACACAGATAAAAAACACAAACTCTCACACATCCAGGTCACCCAGGAGAAGACCCAGAGACCAGGGTTACCAAGGTCGCTCCAGCACTCCCCCGGCCCCTGACCACCCGGAGAGGTTCCGATCTCGGCAGGCAGACATGCAGCGGAGCCAAAGCCACAAGCCCTCCCACCACACTTCCAGGCACACCCTTCATATTAATCGTCTCCCCGGGCCAGGCGCCTGATGGACTATTATCTAGTCCAACTTGCGCCCGACCCCTTACTCCAAATGACCACGTGTTCACTCAACTATTCACAAGCATTCTCCATTCACTCCTGTCCACCACCACTTCCCCTGCCTGATCTATAGTCATTCCTCTATCATCCAAAGCCTTTCTTACACAGTCTCTCCATCTCAATGGGGGTCTTCCTGCCCTTCTATTTCTCCTTGTACCTGACTCACATATTCTCTTTGTAAGCCTTTCATCTCCCATTCGTTCAACATGACCATACCAGCTCAGCACCCTTCTGTCCACTCTGGCTGACAAATGTTCCTGCTGCCCCACTCTCCTACGTATCTCTTCATTCCTCAATCTGCCTCTACGAGTAACTCCACACATACTCCTCAAGCAGCTCATCTCCATCACATCCAGCCCTCTTTTCTCCTTTTTCTTCAGAGCCCATGTCTCAGCCCCATACATCACTGTTGGCACAACAATTCCTTGATACAGTGCACTTTTTACTTTCACTCCGAGATTTCTCGTCTTCCACATACTTCCCATTGCTCCGAAAACCTTCCTTCCTTCACACACTCTCTGTTTTACCTCCACTTCCATACCTCCACTCCTGCTTATTGTTCCTCCTAGATATTTAAAACACTCTACTTGTTCCAATATTTCCCCATCCAGCCTCACATCTAGACTTTTCCAACTAATTTTAAAAACTTGGCTATGGTGTACCTAACCAGAATATAAAAGCATTAAACGTTCAATCCATTTACCTATTTTTCACAAATATTTAATTTTGAAAAGTCATACATTTTAGTTCCTCATCAGAAAAGGTCATACTTTGACCTCTTGTGACCTTGGGTATTGACCAATCTTATTGTGTTTGTATCCATTGAATAGATAATTCTGTAAGCTTTATTTTGAGTGGTGAAAGAGCTCTGTAGACCATTTCATTGCCGAGTTATTGCAATTTATGTAACCGTCACACGTAAAAAAAGGAGTTATTTTGATTTCATTAAATTCAGCGAAAACCCCGAATAACACGATAACTGCCGGGTTTCGGGATGTCTACCCTCGCTAAAAAGGTGTCCCAGTGGACCCTCTAACTAAATCAAGCGGGTGATTTTCTGACCCATTCATGCATGCCAACACCTCTTGGCTCCAGGACTATACCTACTATATTATCAACAGTGCCGTGCTATGATCAAGAAGGGTGCACTAGGGAAAACCACCCTGTAACGGTTACCTCTATAAGAGGCATCCACCCCTCCTCTATTACAGTATGTCACCCTGCCGTGATCAAAAGCACCAGCCCAAAGTAGAGAATTGTTGCAACACAGTTCCGGGTGATTGAAATGTGGACACAAAAACTAGGGTTGGAGCACGCTGGTCGAGGACTCCCTCGGCCACTGGACCAACAAAAGCATCACAAGAAGAAAATGACGGTAAAGGCATATACAAGTAGAACACCGCAACCAGGCAGAGTCTACATGTATATCCCGATACGAAAATAAAAGTATTTCCTAATTGAATTCTCACAATCACAACCCCCTTCACTGGTTCACAATAGTTGGTCTAATACGGGAGGACCCTTGCAACAATCGTCTAGTTAGGCTACGGCATCAACAAAGATGGTGAACAATAACAGTGTCGGCATGTACCCGGAGGTTCATAAACGGATACCGAAATAATAGCGGGCACACGAAAAATACGGCACAAATACTATCTGGGTGACCAGGGGTTAATTACTTAATAACTGACTCACTAAGTTAAACTTTAGATTAAGCAGTGAATTATGAAACTGAGCAAACAATATGCATTAGGATACAAACCATTGATAGTATAAATTATTAAAATGATTACGCAAGTAATGAAAGCAAGCACGTAAGGAAGGAAACGTATGGCTGCACCTGAAGGGGTTAATGAATAAAGGGGGTTCGAAAAAAACACTCAGCTATAGTGGGACTATACTCCCAGGCCGGTGACACCTCTCCTATATATCCGTGGCAGTAAAATATCCTGGTATGATGGTATATGGTGTGAATCCAGGGACACACTACTGGAGCTATTATCACTATCACAGCCGAGAATACAATGAGGAACTATTCAATCCTGGCCTTACAGCAAAATGATGGGCTAATCCCTTACCAGGTAGGGGAGTTCCTCTATACCAAATGAAACCACTTTATACATCACCTTATTCACTACCCGCAAGCACTGTACCCATATACGGCCCTTAATTTGTCCCCAATGATACCAGAAAGCAAAATATTACTCCGTAATATCGTAATATCGATGAATTATAAGGATATGCCTTATAACCAGTCAAACTACCGAACTACTTAGCCGTTGGTATTCGCTCCCCTCTCACTTCCATTGACAAGGGTATTGGAGTGTCTCTAAGATACCATCTACTCTATTTCTAGTAGTACTAGCACATAGGGTCATAGAACAATAAGTGCCGCAAATTAATTAATTAGGTTAGTGTTAAAATATCAAGGAGAACCGATGAAAGATAAAGGAGGTAGAAAAGACGTCCCTCCTAATCTGACTAGAAATAACCAGACATACATCAGGTATAAATACATAGGTTGGTTACAGACACAATGTATGGGAATGTACCTGTACGTCTGGAAAACAATAGTTTTGTCATAACCTCACAGGAGTAATTACACGCTCCTGTAATAATATATATATATGTTTCTAGTCTCTCAGTGGGGATCGAACCATCGACCATCAGGACGATAGCCGACGCTTTAATCAATTACACCACGGCAGTCTGCCGTGGTGTAATTGATTAAAGCGTCGGCTATCGTCCTGATGGTCGATTGTTCGATCCCCACTGAGACACTAGAAACATTTAGTGGCTCACGTGTATTTGTGATATATTCTCAATATATATATATATACTGTATATATATATATATATATATATATATATATATTGTATTGTATTGAGTATTGTTCACATGTGTGGGGAGGATCCTCTCACACCGCACTCCTAGACAAAGTAGGAAGAAAAGTCTTTCGTATCATTAACTCCTGTCCACTCACCAACTCTCTGCAATCTCTCTCTGTTCGCCGCAATGTTGCATCTCTCTCGCTATTCTATCGCTACTACAATAATCAATGTTCTTCGGAGCTTTCCCAGTGTATACCACCTCCTTCCTCTATGCAGGGTACATAGTACCTGCCTTGCAACACAATCCCATCCCTACTTTGTGCAACTCTCCAACCCAAGAGTGAAACGCTATTCTCAGACTTTCTTCTATTCAACTGATGAGCTCTGGAACTCTCTCCCAGAATCAATCTTTCCCTCTTCCTATCACTTAAATCGTTCCAAACTCCATGTGTCCAGGCATTTTAGCTCGAACGTCCCTTGATTTTGGCCCTGTCACTCTTTCAAATCTGGGGGAGGCACTCGCTGCAGGCAGTTATGCCTTTTGTCTCCTTCATTCACATAGAAGAAAAATATATATATATATACCGGTATATATATATACAGCATATATACACAATATAGCCTATACAGTATATAATTATATATTATATATATATATATATATATATATATATATATATATATATATATATATATATATATATATTGTGAGAGGAGGCAGACGGCAGTAAGGAGGTAGCAGAGAGAGAGGCGATCCGAGTTTAATCTACCCCGATAGCAGCGGTGTCGAGTAACGCAAACAACGAGCCTGGGAACCTCCACCCACCTGCCCACGCGGACATGGAGCCGTGGGAAAGTCCAGCTCCACGTCAACAGGAGGCCTTTATCTAATATTTCGTGTAACTCCGTTATAAGTCTAGTGTGACTCCATTTTCTTGCCGAAAGTTAGAGCTGAGGGAAGAGATGTGTGTTGGGAGGGATGAGTTGTAAGTTAGTCTATGCCCGAGCGCCTGAGGAGACGGAGGTGAGAGAGGCCCCTTCGCTTTGGTCTGGGTTCACCCCTGGGCATGCGTGACAGGCTGTCTCCTGGTTTGTGAGTTGGGACAAGTAGGTGAATGTTCTGTTTTGTCCTTTGAAGGGGAGATGAGACAGCATAGGTACGTTATTGTGTATGTGTAATGAGCCATTGTGTTGTGAGGGGCTCTGTGTATTTTTGTGTATTGCGGATTGTATAATGAACCCTAATTCGTGTTCTTGAGGGCACATGTCGTCCGAGCATTATCTGGCGATAATTATCTGAGCACGGCAGCTTGGCAATCAATGTTAATTAAATGTCCGTGAGGTTGTGTTTGTGTGTCGCTCCGTGGCGATATTGTATGGTATCATATATCGGTCTGTAATTGAGTATGATTCAGTTTACTATTCAGTGTACTAAGTGTTGATTGACCGTTGTCTTCAAGTGTTCTTTTTGTGTAGTGTTCATTAGTTGTAACGAGTCCATTTACTCGAAGCCTTCACTCGGTGCTTAGCCAACTATATTCTTTGCCTTGATTAACTGAATTATTGTGCTTATCAACCTGTTTGTTTTCCCTAGTTAATAGTAATATAATTAATACGAAAATTAGTGGTGTTTGATATCATCCTTCTCCATTATTTATCATAATAACCCTTTTTTGCCTTCTGATCGCAACTGCATGTCGTTGTTGCCAGTGTTTGAATTTTAATCTCTTGGGTTCAGCACTGCGGGCTGTAGCAAGAATTTGGCGACCTTGCTTAGGATCTAACGAACTTGTACCCGCACTAGGGACTTGTCTTTTTGTTCACCGGGACTCGAACTTAAGCACTTTTAAAATCTTTGTAAACAAATTTTTTCACTGGAATCACAACTCAATCGATTTGTTGGTGTACTGTATTGCTACTCATCTCTCGTTTCTGGTACATGAATTCGATTTTGTTTTTCCTTTAATCGGATCAATTAAAACAGGCCAAGATGTTTCTTATGAGCGATGAGGACGTAGAAAGGTTTCTTCGCTCAGATCCCACTTATGCAAATGTCTCTAGTGTTGCTAAGCAGGAGCTTAAATGAGTGGCAGACAAGTTGGAGATTGATAACGTAATCTGTGACACCAATGCGGAGTTATTGGAGTGGGTGTTAGAGAAATTGGGGCTAGTTTCCGCCACCAGGGATGGGTTAGAAACCACCAGGGATGGGTTAGAAGCCACCAGGGATGGGTTAGAAGCCACCAGGGATGGGTTAGTTTCAGCTGGAGTGCAGACTGTGACAGACACACAACAATCACAATCAGTACAGAACACAAACAACCAGGTAGAGCTGCTCAGAATACAACTGGAGTTAGCCAAACTTCAAGTAGAACAGGCCAAACAACAAACAGAACAAGCAAAACAAAAAACAGAACAGGAAACACAACAGACAGAACGGGGGGAAACTCCAAATAGAACAGGAAAAACAACACACAGAACAGGTGAGGCTGAAATTGGAGGAGAGGAAACTCGAGTGTGTTAACGGGACTAACGGGACTCGGCACGAGCAAGGGGGCGGCAGGGTGTTTGATGTCACTAAGCACGTTCGCATGGTGCCGACGTTTAGCGAGGCAGATCCAACAGGGTATTTTTTTGGCTTTTGAGAAAGTCGCGAGTAACATGGACTGGCCTAGGGATATATGGGCTCTCTTGTTGCAAAGTGGGTTAAAGGGAAAGGCTCTTGCTTCCTACACTGCTATTTCCATGGCTCAAAGTGGCGATTAGGAGACTGTAAAGGAGACCATTCTGCGTGCCTACGAATTAGTGCCTGAAGCTTACCGTTTGCGGTTTAGGAATCACTATAAACCTGGTCATTTGACGCATGTGGAGTTCATGTATGAGAAGAAAAAGGAACTAAACAGGTGGGTGCGTTCTCGGGAAATTAAAGGTAACTATGAGAAAATGTTTGAGCTCTTTCTTTAGGAGGATTTCTGTAGAACAATACACAGACACGTAGCTTCACATATCCTAGAGAAAGGTACCCTGAATCCCGAGAAGGCTGCCACACTCGCTGATGAATATATCCTAACGCGCAAAATATGTCCAGACAGTGGAGCATGCAGCGGTAGAGGGAGCAATTATCACCGCCACCCAGAGTCACCAAGGTCACCGACCACTGACAGTATTACCAACCAGGCGCTGGAAATTCCACCTCAAAAATGGAATGAAAAGCCATGGCAGCCCACTGCTTCTCCTACCACTGTCGGAAGTAAGAGGGAAGAAAGGAGAGAGGTGGCGTGTTCCTAGTGATCGAATGCAGGTTACGTTAAGAGAGGGTCTGATAGACAGACCACAGATAATCTCAGCAGTGAGGTTGACCGAGATAAGAAAGTACTTTTACGTCCAACAACGAATGGCTTCAGAAGTGAAACTGACCGAGGGACCAGGAGATATTGAATACTCCTTATTTCTAACACACTGAGACTTGGGCTTTCGGAGCACCTAGGGAGGTCATTGACACTCAGCTCAGGAGGATCAGCTCACGAGGAAGGGTGAGATACCTTTCCTAACCTGGTCTGAGTACATGTTCACTTCTTAGGTCTTCCTAGGCCTGGTTTGGCTACATGGAAATAGGGCGCCCTTGGCCCTTCATAGCATAGACATAGGTCCTTGTCATTCCGGTGATGGGGGAAGGGGGGATAACGATGGTAGGGCCTTCAGTATTTCTTTATGTATCCCCTCCCACGTCCTCTTTACAGGTGATGCTCCTTCCTGATTGGCGGGGTTGACCTGGCCGTCGGCCAACCCTGGGTTGGCTGGTGGTTGGTACACCTGTCCTGGGGGAAACTTTTCTATATTTCCCCTGTTCTGCTTGGGAGAGAACGGTTGAAGGACGGGTTTCGTCGTTATGCGGCCTCAATGGTCGACGATGCCTCTGGTGCCGTACGGGGTTGGATTTGGGTTGAGCCTGTTGTCTGTGCCTCTGGCTGTATGTGTGTGTCTGGTTCTGGTGTGGAGGTCGGCTGGAGTCGCCCTGGTATTTCACGAGATCTGCGGGTGGCTGGTTACGTAAGAACATAAGAAAATGGGAGTCTGCAAAAAGACGATCGGCCCACACAAGGCAGATCCCTGTCACACCCAACCCCAATTACATAACAACATAAGGTCATAAGATCGCGGGAAACTGCATATGGCTATGCGGCCCACATGAAGCAGCTCCCATTCACATCCAGCCCATATCACCCATTTGGGAATCCAACTTATGCTTAAAGCTTTCAACTGTTTCTGAGCTAATTACTGTTCTGGGCAGTGCATTCCACATGTTAACAACTCTATTTCCAAACCAGTGCTTTCCTATATCTTTCCTAAATCTAAACTTTTCTAACTTGAAACCATTTGAGCGGGTTATGTCGCCGTTCTTTAGCTTTAATACCTCGTCTATATCGCCCCTATTTAAACCTTTTATCCATTTAAATACCTCTCTCATGTCTCCCCTACATCTTCGTCTCTCTAGTGAGTGCAGGCCTAAGACTTTCAACCTCTCCTCATACGATAAATTTCTAATATTATGTATCTTTTTGGTCATTCTTCTTTGGACTGCCTCTAAAGGGTCGATATCCATTCTATAATAAGGGCACCAAAATTGAACAGCATAGTCTAAATGGGGTCTTACTAGAGCTAAGTATAGTTTTAAGAAAACTTCAGCAGTCCTGCTGCTAACACTCCTAGATATGAATCCTAGAATTCTATTTGCCCTATTCCTAACACTTATACATTGTTTTCTGGGTTTCCGATCATTACTAACGAGCACCCCCAGATCCTTCTCACACTCTGAGTTATCCAATTCTACATTGTCTAGTTTGTATTTAGCATCTAAATTACGATTTCCAATCCTTAATACCTTACATTTGTCTATATTGAAACTCATCTGCCATTTTATGGACCACTTGTGCAAGTGATCGAGATCATTTTGAAGACATTCCCTGTCGCTAGCTGACTCTATTATCCTACCTATTTTAGTATCATCAGCAAATTTACTGATCCTACTCTTTATGCCCGAGTCAAGATCATTTATGTAGATAATTAACAGATGGGGCCCCAAAACCGACCCTTGGGGGACCCCACTTTTAACTAATCCCCAGTCCGATTTTACACCATTTATATTAACTCTCTGTTTCCTACCAATCAGCCATGACTTAATCCACTTGAATAGCATCCCCCCAATAGCATGTCCTTCTATCTTCCTAAACAGCCTTTCATGTGGAACTTTATCAAAGGCCTTACTGAAGTCTAAGTAAACTATATCATATGACTTATCGTTATCTACCGCTTCATAAACCTCGGAGAAAAAACTAGGTAAATTTGTTAGGCAGGATCGTCCTGGAGTGAAACCATGTTGAGAGGGATTTGTTAACTTGAACATATCTAAGTTATTTCTAATTTTCCTGGCAATAATTGATTCTAGCAATTTCCCTATAATTGATGTGAGACTAATTGGACGGTAATTTGATGCTATGGACTTATCACCTTTTTTAAATATCGGAATTATATTTGCGAGCTTCCATGAATCAGGAACTAAGCCTAAAGCTAGTGAATTATTAAATAGGTGAGTTAATGGGTAACTTAATTCGTCCTTGCATTCTTTTAATACCCTAGCATACACCTCATCTGGACCTGGAGATTTCTGGGGTTTTAGTCTATCTATTTCCTTAATTACTTCGTCACTAGTGACCTGAACTGTGCTTAATATTTCGTCTATACTACCGTTACAAACTTGGTTGACTACTGGAACTTGATCTAAATTTTCGTTTGTAAAAACAGAAAGGAAATTACTATTTTGACTATTGCACATTTCTAACTCATCATCTGTAATCTCACCTATGACATTCTTAAGAGGCCCTACTGTATCCTTTACCTTAGATTTATACAATTGATAAAATGCTTTAGGGTTGTTTTTAGATTCATTTGCTACCTTGATTTCGTAGTTTCTTTTTTCCTTCCTAATTTCCTTCTTTACCTGCCTCGACAAGTGATGGTGATATCCTATTAGGTGGATTTCGCCTTTCTGTATTTTTCTGTATACACCTCTCCTTCTACCTATAAGATCTACTAATTTATGTGTCATCCATTTTGGTTGGTTTGTATGTGATCTAAATTTTCTTTTTGGTATATATTTATCTTGTTCACTCTGTAAGGCAGAGATGAACTGATTATACACTCTATTTAAATTTTCAGTTGGTTGTCTAACTATCTTAGCTGTGTGACCCACCTGGCCCTGACCTCTAGGTTCTGCTGGAACTAATCGGCTTACTTGATTTAAATCTCCTGCCTCCCCTTTAATTCTGAGTGATCGCTTTAATCCCCTAAAATTGGCTTTTCTAAAGTCAGGGATAAGAACCTTATTTTCCTTTGGTTTATGATTTAATTCTATAGATAAATATATTGATTTATGGTCACTGTTCCCTAGCTGGTCGCCCACTTCTAAATTTGTTATCCAATTTTCTCTGTTGCTAAGAACTAGGTCCAGAATATTATATCCTCTAGTTGGCGAATTTACAAATTGAAAGATAAAGTTGTCTAGTACTACTTCAAGAAAATCTTCGGATTCGTTATTGCTATTTTGATTAACCCAGTCTATACCTGGAAGAATAAAGTCACCTAAAATGCAAACATTATTATTCTGAGAAGCCTTACTGATTTCTTCCCATATTAAGTAGCCTAAATGTCGACAAAGACAGCCCTATATAATTATGGTTCCCAAAATAATTGTCTCACCTTCCCCGCTAATCTCTACCCGCACACTTTCATTTTCGCTATTTGTTTTAATATCTGATCTAAGGCAACATTTTAAAGTATCCCTGACATAAATTGTAACTCCACCTCCCCCCTTGTCTGTTCTGTCATATTTAAATAAATTGTATCCTGGCATATGAAATTCTGCTAATAGATGTCTAGAGTCAGTATTTATCCAGGTTTCTGTAATCGCTACAATGTCTATATTTTCCTTGCTAACAATTGCCCTAAGCTGATCCATTTTGTTACATAAACTTCTACAATTTGTATAATATACCCTCAACTTATTACTATTTTTTGTAACTAATTGTCTATCGTTTTTAAGTAACTTATTATTTTCTTCGATTTCACTGCAGTCAATGCTATCATAATAGCATTGTCTAACGACATTTCAATCTTCCGTTGCACCATCACTACTATCATTAGCAATATAGTCATCATTTTTAGCATGAAACTGAATATCCTTATCGCTTTCGCCTGACGCTAAAATTGTTCCATTTAACCTTTCATTTACACTCTCAATATTTCTGTTCAAAACCCCACAACCACCCTATCTAAAGAACTAGCTAATGTGGAAACCCCTAACCGTGAAAGATGAACCCCATCCCTTGCGTACATCCCATCTCTCCCATAGAAACTATCCCAGTTATCAATGAATGGTATTGCTTTTTCTTTGCAATATTTCTCCAACCGGCAATTGACACCATTCGCCCTGGATGTTCATTCCTTGGGAACTCCTCTTCTGGGTAGGTACAATGTACTACAGGGATCCCTCCCTTCATCCTAACTTTATCTAACATATCCCGATACTGCTGCAGCAGTTCCTCACTTCTACCCTTACCAACATCGTTACTCCCGGCACCGAGACAGATAATGGGGTTATCTCTACTATCTTTCAAGATGTGGTCCATCTTCTCTAAAAACCCTCCCAACTCCATGGCCAGGCAGACACACAACCTTCCTAAGTTTTGTGCGGGTAGCCCTAACTAAATGTCTTACCATGGAGTCGCCCACAATCGACACAAACTTACCTTCTCGGGACACAAACATACCTTTCCCTCGGGAGGATCCAGCAGCTGCAGTTGGAGAACCCCTGGTGGTGGCAGAAGCTCCCTTGGTGGTGGTGGTGGTGGGGGTGGTGGTGGTGGTAGGTAGCAAAGCGTCAGCGGTTGGAGCTGAGTCGGCGGCAGGCACTTCGGTTATCCCTCCTCCCTTATCCTGACTATCTTTTCCCTCACATTCGTCTCGCAAAGGAGAGAATGTATTTGTCACACTCATACCTATTCTACTATCCTGCTTCTTGAGTGTGACTTTCCCACCCGTATTTTTAACAACCTGCCATGAATACAATTTTTCATCAACTTCCTCCCTTTTCCCCTTACTTGACTTTATTTCCTCTTGGCTAAGCTTGAAAGCTAGATTTTCGTCTTTAATCAAATCCACTTCCCTCTGAAGTTTAACATTAACCTCCCTTAGAGCCAAGACCTCTTCCTTCACCACAACCATCTCCTCTCTTACCTGGAAAATAAGATGATGCAGATCAGTTAGAGACTCGCACTCCATACCTGCCATGATCCCAATAAGCTTAGCGAGGAGCAAGAAACTAAGTACAGAAAAACAAAAACAAGTAAACTAACAGCTAAAAACTGAGCTATAACACTTTTATATAACATGAGTGCACTGCCCCCAAACACAGGTAGGTGTAATGGTCACTAAAGGTCACTGGTAAGTTACCCTGCGTGGCTTTCTTTTCCCTCGGTATAACACCACCACCTCCTGTAAAAAAGTAACAACCTCGTGGCTGGAGCAGGAACTTCTTCTCTGAAGCCGTGACAGCGAAGGGCTGCAGGTATTGGAGGAAGTAATACCAGTGGCGGGTGAAATCATTACAGGGCTCGTCCCTCCTGACGATAGTGAGTACTGTGGACTGGCTGGTAGATTTGAGCATCTCCAGTAGTTGATCTGGATGACTCAGGCGGCACTTATTTCCCTCTACTGAGGTCCACAAAACAAAACAGATCAGCATGTTGGGGACTTCTGAGGTTCCTCTAGGTGTGTTCGGTGTGGTATGGTGAAGGTAACTGGTGACCTCAATCCTGTGTGGGTCCCTTTTGTCAATCGCTGCGGATGCAAAAGTACAGTTAATCCCTAATCTGTCTGGGGGGTGGGAATCTCTGCCCGAGCGAGTGGTTGTGTTAGTTGTGAGCATCTTAGGAGGTTGTAGTGGGGTTGTGGTGTGGAAGGTGGGAAGGAGAGTGGTTTGATTGGGTAGGGTGTTGCAAGGTGCATTATGTGATGAAGTTTGAAAGGCATGAGTGATAGGGTTAGGGAGAGGGGGTTGATTTTGTGGGGTTTGTGGAGATGTTTGATTTTGGGGAAGGTTGTGGGTGGGTTGTGAAGTTGTTGGGGCTGTAATGTGTCAGGTAGTAGTGTGGGATGTCTGTGGAGGGGTGAAGGTGTGGAGGTGGTAGGTGATTGAGGGGGCGGGAGTAAGAAGGTGGGAGGTTTTTGGGGTGGGGATGTGAGAGATTGATCTTGGGTAGTAGAGAGAGTATGTGGATGGAGAGGGTGGGGTTGGTCAGTGGCGTAGGGTGGGGGTGTTTTAGGTTTGGCGGTTGATGGTGGGTTGTGTGGTGGTGTGCAGGGTCGTGCACCTGGAGGTTTTTGAATGGGGGGGAGGTGTAGGGGTTGAGGGTTGCGGTGGTGGTGGGTGCCTGGGGAGAGGTGGTGGTTGGGGTAGGAATTGGAATTGATATGGGTAAGTTGGAAATTGGTCGGGAGGTGTGTGGGGAGGTGTGCGTGGTGGGTATGAGGGAGGGGGTGGCGCGGGTAACCTGAAGCGCGTTCGGTAGACCTATCGCCGATTCGTCTGATAGCGCTTGACCGAACGGTGTTTCGATTTCACTACCGAACGACACAGATCGCCGATCGGTCTGCCAGAGCTTTGTAAACAATAACAAACTGATATCGCAACAAGAATTGCTTTATTTTTCGCCTATTTTTTGTAGTGTGTTTAATATTTACATAAATTGTATTCAAGAAGGGGAAACACAATACGCAATCTATAGTATTAGTAATATAATAACTTTAAATGTGATAGGCCTAGCTAAGAACCATCCGTCCATGAAAATTGACAAAAGGCGCCAAATCTATTACGCTACCAAGGTCCAACAGATCTACACGGACGCTATCCAGCCTATCCAAACAAGCCTACAACAAACAAGAGGATATGGCAGACCTCCCCCTGGCTGCAGGAATTGTCTGTGTCGCAGAGCTTGACGATAGAGGACTACTGGATGCCGTCGAAGCAGTCATTGCAAGATTCGAGGCCCTTGACGAGTACGTGGAAGCTGTAGCGGTGAGAGAGCGACCTCGACCTGTCACCATTCCCAATTATGTGGAACTCATCGTCCCAGCATACTCGGATCTAGTATTCAAGTCTCACTTCCGCATGCAAAGGACCACAGTTGAGGTTAGTCATTTATAATTAGGCCTATCTTTAGCCTACTTACTTTAGTTACTTGATATATCCAGAGGCCTCGCAGTCGTGGTGCGCCACTGCTGTGTCAAAACTAATACTCATTTATTGTTTTCAAAACTAGGCTAGGCTACTGATTTTGACATCAAACCCTAGTTGTGTTTTCCATTTCTGCATTAGATGTGATATTTTAAATGTTTAGGCCTAGGCTAGGCTAGCCTATGCCTACTTTAATGTTGTTTTGTAATCTAACTATCCTATCAACGGTCAACCTTATCAACATTATGGTCATAATTCATTAGGCCTACCTAACCTACGTAGGTTAGGTCTAGGCCAACCCAAATTAATTTGAAAGCAACTTTGCATAGCCTAGCCTAGTTCAATGGATGCAATGATGATTGGATAGCCTGAATAGGAATAATGTTAAATCGTAACAGGGGAATATCCTAATCCCAACACAAAATACAGATACGCTAGGCCTAGGATAATATAGCCTAAACTGAAAGATTTGTGAAGTCTAGGCTAGGCCTAACTTCTATTATGTTCTATAGGCTAGGCCTAAGTAAGTACTGCAGGCTACTGTAATGTTTTACAAATTACTGGTCAATGACAAGTTTATTATGTACATATAAAATAGGCCTAGCCCAGCCTTCACAATATATATATATATATATATATATATATATATATATATATATATATATATATAGGCCTAGGCTATACAGGGTGTTTCATAAATACCTTTCATAAATTTCAGAATGAATAGACCTAGCAATAATAAATATACTTTACTATGTGACGGTTTTGGAAATTTCTCATATTTACCGGGATATTACACATTTTACTTTAGGCTAAATAGGAAAGTCTAGGGGTTGAAAACGATCAGTAGATTACCATCACCTCAATTACTTTATTTTGTCATAAATGTTTGAACATCAATGTATTTTACAGTATTTACAATAGTTGCTCGTAGTTTCTCCCACCCTCGTTGATACAGGCTTGGGCTCGGCGCATAAGAGACTGTCGCACTCTTTCAAATATCCCTGGTGTGTTTCTTACTTCTCTGCGTGCCTCTTGAACTCGTTGCCACAGTTGCTGACGGGTGTTGATTTGTGTAGCATACACCCTGCTCTTCAAGTGTCTCCAAAGATAAAAGTCAAGTGGAGTTAGGTCCGGTGATCTAGGTGGCCAGGGGATGGGACCTCCACGGCCTATCCACTTATCAGGGTACATAACATTAAGGAAATCCCTCGTACCTCGTGCAAAGTGAGCTGGAGCCCCCCATCCTGCATGAACCACATTTGTCTACGTGTTCTGAGAGGCACATCTTCAAGTAGTATGGGTAAGTCATCCTGAAGAAATCTGGTGTAGGCCTACACATTGCCTGTAAGTCGTTGTGGTAACATAAAAGGTCCGATTAGATGGTCACCAAGAATACCGGCCCAAACATTAATCGAAAAGCGTTCCTGATGTCCCCTCGTTGTTGTTGCATGTGGATTTTCTGCTGTGATGCTGTTGTGAGGTGATGGTAATCTACTGATTGTGTTTATCCCCTAGACTTTCCTATTTAAACTAAAATGTGTAATATCCCGGTAAATATGAGAAATTTCCAAAACCGTCACATAGTAAAGTATATTTATTATTGCTAGGTCTATTCATTCTGAAATTTATGAAAGGTATTTATGAAACACCCTGTATACTGTATATATATATATATATAGCCTAGGCCTAGGCTATATATATATATATATATATATATATATATGGCCTATACACCGGTAAAGCCTATGTATTGTGGAAAATATAGTAGCCTAAACCTGACTTTTAGCTCCAACAGCGATTTTAGTAAGTACCGGTACCCTATTTTTGGTTGTGTGTGTTTTTGTCCTTCAGATATAGCCTAGTGTTGTATTATAAAGATTTGGAGCAGAAATCAGTAGCCTATTTACCCATTTTCCAACTAGGCCTATTTAAAAACAGCCCTCACTAGTGGGGACTGGGGAGGGCTATGAAGATCAAGGAAAATGTGGGGTTAAAGACAATAAAATGACAAGAATAAGCTAGGCTATATATGACAATAACAGTTAGCCTTGGGATACAGAATTCATCTCACCCCACCAGGACTTATTGAAATTTTCGGTAAAAATTTAAGAGACCGTGGACAGGCTTTTTACTAGGCCCTAGTTATTTTTTTACGGCATTTTATTTGACATAGGCCTACAGTCAACTTTGAAAAGACATTAGCCTAACCTAACAACCTTACCTACCCTATCCTAGTAGCACTCTTGTTAGGAGGGGGCGAGGGGATTGGGAATTTAATTTATTCAGAATTTCCGCAAGCATATAAAGACCTATCGCTCGTTAAAGTACCGTAGGACCTACGTGTACTGTATGTAAAATACTGTAGAGCATACAGAACAATTACAAATAATTTCATAATTGTCCTCTTCGAAAATTCAACCAACCAACATTATGCATAGGCAAGACAAGAAGAAATAATTTTTATGAAGGACCCTCCAGGGCCCACAATGTTTTACTCGGAAAGACAACATATTTGACTAAGAGTACCGGGTCACTTCCCCCAACATCGATGTGCCCTATTGGGCAGAGACAAAAAAACAAAAATACTTACTATAGATGAAGACAACTGAAATGTTGTAATCAAATATATACAGAGTTGGGTGCTACCTTTCAATTGGTTAGTAAAGTGAAAGGTATCAAATAGTACTAGCGTTAGGATCTGTTAGCCAGATAGTAGTAGTTAAATGTGTATGGTGATTTCCTAAGACTTTTTGGGAGTTTATCTTAGTTTATATAATCAAAGCGAAGTGTTTAACCTGTAACGGACGAAATAGACTAGGTATATATATCAAGAAGTAAAGAAATCTGACTGCAAGCGATGGATTAGGGAAGTACAGTAAAAAATACCTGCAATCTACGCAGGTTTGTAATTCGTGTTGTGTTTAGTCTAATTTAGCTTGATCGATAGCTATAATATAGTATAATGACCTGCTCATTTGGAAACTTTTCTGTTAACAAAGGAACATGCATTATTATAATAATTTAAAGATATAACATCGTCGAAACATGCTATCGATTGCGTGTGATATATATTAATAGAGGAATAATAATGTACATTATCCAATGCAAAGTTTTAATTTTAAGTTCATAGTTATTGCGACTGGATACCGAAGTTCATTTAAGTCAATCTTTGAATGGCGTCTACACAGATAGATTGTAATGGTAATTGACAGTTCCAAAGGACAAGTATATACTGTGTAATCGTAGATATTCAGCCTCTTCAAGTTTGAATATATTTCGGCCCGGACTGAGAACAATTAATTATACTGAATAATAATTGCCTTATGAGTTCATTTAATAACAAATAAGTTTCTGATCAACTGTCGGAATATTTCCACCCTAATGGTATAAGTATTTTTGTTTAAATATATACTACAATGATAAAACCAAACTAATATTTACTTCCTATTACAATAACTAATAAACTGTCAAAGGGTATTTCAACAGTGTATTTCTGAGATATCGCAGGAAACATCTTCCTGACCATTTGTGTGGCTTGCATCCTCAAAATGTTTACGGGTCTCTCAATATCGGTGTTCACGTCAGATTCCTGGACAGGTTCCTCGGAGTGGTTGGAGATAATACCCCTCTACCTCACATAATACCTCCCTTCCTCACATAATACCTTCTTACCTCACATAATACCTCCCTACTTCACATAATACCTCCCTACCTCACATAATACCCCCTACCTCACATAATACCTCCCTACCTCACATAATACCTCCCTACCTCACATAATACCTCCCTACCTCACATAATACCTCCCTACCTCACATAATACCTCCCTACCTAACATAATACCTCCCTACCTCACATAATACCTCCCTACCTCACATAATACTTCCCTACCTCACATAATACCTCCCTACCTCACATAGGCTAATACCCCTCTACCTCCCATAATACCTCCTTACCTCACATAATACCCCCTACCTCACATAATACCTCCTTACCTCACATAATACCTCCCTACCTCACATAATACCCCTCTACCTCACACAATACCTCCCTACCTCACATAATACCTCCCTACCTAACATAATACCCCCCTACCTCACATAATACCTCCTTACCTCACATAATAACTCCCTACCTCACATAATACCCCCCTACCTCACATAATACCTCCCTACCTCACATAATACCTCCCTACCTCACATAATACCTCCCTACCTCACATAATACCCCTTACCTCACATAATACCTCCCTACCTCACATAATACCTCCCTACCTCACATAATACCTCCCTACCTCACATAATACCTCCCTACCTCACATAATACCTTCCTACCTCACATAATACCATGCTACCTCACATAATACCTCCCTACCTCACATAATACCTCCCTACCTCACATAATACCTCCCTACCTCACATAATACTTCGCTACCTCACATAATACCTCCCTACCTCACATAATACCCCCCTACCTCACATAATACCTCCCTACCTCACATAATACCTCCCTACCTCACATAATAGTCACATTTAGTAACCTAAAACCGAGTCAACAATGTTCAGAAGTTGTTAAGAAGGCAAACAAAATAATTGGCTTTATAGGCAGGTCATTTGAGCATAAATCCAAAGAAGTTATCCTAACCCTTTACAATTCATTAGTCCGCCCTCTTCTGGAATACTGCGTTCAATCCTGGTGCCCTTATTACCAAAAAGATATAAACAAGCTAGAACGAGTTCAACGTAGAGTTACCAAAATGATACCTAGCCTAAAGAACAAACCATACGAAGAGCGTCTTAGAGAATTAAATCTATTTCCTTTAACCCAGCGCAGATTAAGAGGTGACTTAATTCAAGTGTTCAAAATCATCAAAGGCATCGACAATATGAACTGTAGTAAGTACTTCACTATCGACCAATCTAATTACACGCGGGGAAACGGTTGCAAAATTATTGGTAAATCTTTTAACTCACACTCTAAGAATTTCTTCTTCAATCGAGTTGTCAACTTGTGGAATGGGCTTCCCCGAAACGTTATAGACTGCATCACCGTTGATTCATTTAAACTCCGCCTAGACAAATATCTCGCATCAAACCCGCGACTGACTGCGTTTGTAAATGAATAACTTTATTTTATCCCCCCCTCAGTTACTAACCAATCTGTCCCCTACTAACTTCCTAATCCTGCCACGGACATTAGTTCCAGGGCAGTAATTCCCTTTCCAATGTTCCCTTAACCACTCTAAACCACTGTTTGGACACTTGATCCTCAGTGTTTTGGAGGACAAGCAACCTAGAAGGGTCACTAGATCTGTTGTTGCTTGATTTCCTTTGTACTAATACCCCCCTACCTCACATAATACCTCCCTACCTCACATAATACCTCCCTTCCTCACATAATACCTCCTTACCTCACATTATACCTCCCTACCTCACATAATACCCCCTACCTCACATAATACCCTCCTACCTCACATAATACCTCCCTATCTCACATAATACCTCCCTACCTCACATAATACCCCCCTACCTCACATAATACCTCCCTACCTCACATAATACCTCCCTACCTCACATAATACCTCCCTACCTCACATAATACCCTCCTACCTCACATAATGCCTCCCTACCTCACATCATACTTCCCTACCTCACATTATACCTCCTTACCTCACATACGTCCATATCTCACATAATACCTCCCTACCTCACATAATACCTCCCTACCTCACATAATACCTCCCTACCTCACATAATACCTCCCTACCTCACATAATACCCCCTACCTCACATAATACCTCCCTACCTCACATAATACCTTTTCATACCTTTTGATACCTTTTGATGTGTTCGCCGCTCTTCTAGCGGCACCAAGGAGCACGACGCCCCTCGTTATGGGTGGTGATTTGGTGCAGTAGACTGTTTGAAGCGACAGCTCGCTCCCTTGCGAGGATGGGCTCGTCTGGCACTTTTTGCAGTTCGACATCTAGGGCTCTCTTGAAGTTGTCTAACGAGATGTCCCTCATGTCTCTTACTCGTCGTGGGAGTTTGTTGAAGAGACGTGGGCCTCTGTGTGATAACCAGCCCTCTCGCAGAGAGCCCATAGCACCTGTTATTCATCCGGGGGATTTCGCATTCCCAGCCTCTCCTATCACTGAATTTCATGACTATCGGATTATGTAGGTTTGGTACTAAACCCTCTGCGATTTTCCACGTGTATATTATTAGGTAACGTTCTCTTCTACGTTCCAGTGAGTACAGATTCAGTGCTCTTAAACGCTCCCAATAGTGTAGATGTTTTATCGAACTTATATGCGAATGAATGGTAAGGTGGGTGATAAGAAAGTTGAGGGAGTGGTGGGAGGGTGGGGGGTACCATCAGAGGTGAATGGGAATGGTAGTGCACTTGTGGACGTATGTGTGGGGAGGAGGCTGTGGATAGCCAACACCTTCTTCCGACACAGAATGATCCACAGGTACACGTGGAAACGGATGTTGACGATGAAGGATAAGACAGTGGTGGAACGAAGGTCATTGATTGATTATGTATGTGTGGATGAACGAATGAAGAAATCTGTGATGGATGCTAGGGTGTATAGGGGTATTGGATGGGGTCTGTCTGATCATTATGTAGTGGTAGCTAAGGTTAGGATACAAAAGAAGTGGGTGAGGAGAGCTGGAGGGAGGCGAGAGGAGGGTGGAATGGTGAGGAGGGTGGAGAGGTTGCAGGAGGAGGAAGTCAGGGAGGAGTACAGGAGAGCAGTGGAAAGACGACTAGGTGGGTTCGACCTGGAAGTTATGGAGGAAGTGGAGGAGATGAGCAAGGTGTTTAAGGATGAGATCTGTGCAGCATGTGAGGAGGTGTGTGGAGTGAGGAGAAGAGGAAGGGGAGTGAAAGGTACAGCATGGTGGACAGAAGAGGTAAGAATAGCTGTGGAAGAAAAGAAGAAAGCATATAGAGAGTGGTTGGGTAGTAGAGGGAATGAAGATTCCGAGAGACAGAAACGAGCGAGGTATGTGGAGAGTAAGAGGGTGGTGAAGAGAGTAGTGAAGGAAAGTAAGAGAAGAGTAGATGAGGAATTTGGAAGGAATCTGAGTGTAAAATGGAGGGAGAGTAAGAAACTGTTCTGGAAAGAAGTCAAGAAAGTTAGGGAAGGTAGCAAGGGAAACAGTAAGGGTGTGAAAGATAAGAATGGGAGAATGCTAGCCGAGAAGCAAGAGAGAGTCGAAAGATGGAGGGAGTACTTCAGTGAGTTGCTAAATGTAAGGAATGAAGAGCCAGCAAACATAGCTGGATATGGTATGGGAGGGAGAAGAAGAGAAGTAGTGGAGGAAGTGGGGATCAGGAGGTCAGAATTGTGGGAAGCCATGAAAAGAGTGAAGTTGGGGAAAGCACCAGGAACAGATGGAGTGTGTGGGGAAATGTTGAGGTATGGTGGTGAGATAGTGATAGAATGGGTATGGAAAATGTGCAAACTAGCATGGGAGAAGGGGAGTGCACCCGATGACTGGAAGACTGGCATAATAGTCCCCCTATATAAGGGCAAAGGGGAAAGAGGAGTGTGTGGTAACCACCGAGGAATATGTCTTCTAAGCGTAGTAGGGAAGGTATACAGTAGGGTAGTGATTGAGAGAGTGAGAGTGAGAACGGAGAAATGGATAGGCGACGAGCAGGGAGGTTTTAGGAAGGGAAGAGGATGTGTAGATCAGATTTTTACCCTGAATTGTGTTGTGGAGAAGTATCTGGAGAAGAAACAAAAGGTGTATGTTGCCTTTATGGACTTGGAGAAGGCCTATGACAGAGTGGATAGAGAAGGTTTGTGGAAAGTACTAAGAATATACGGAGTAGAGGGCAAGTTGCTGAAAGCAGTGAAGAGCATGTATGAGGGTGCAAAGGCGGCAGTATGTGTGGAGAGTGAGCAGAGTGAGTTCTTTGACCTGAATGTTGGTTTGAAACAGGGGTGTGTGATGTCCCCGTGGTTGTTTACTGTATATATGGATGGAGTCATGAAAGAAATACTATCAAGAGCAGTGGATGTTGGTGTATCGCTGAAAAGGGAGGGAATTGAGTGGAAGCTACCTATACTGCTGTTTGCGGATGATACAGTTCTGATGAGTGATAATGAATGGGAGTTGCAGGGTCTGGTAAATGAGTTTGGAACAGTGTGCCAAAAACGGAATTTGAAGGTAAATACGGGGAGGAGCAAGGTTATGGTCTTCGAAAGGGGTGAAGTCACAGAGTGTGAGGTGAAGCTGAACGGTCAGGCTATGGAGATCGTCAACTGTTTTAAGTATCTGGGCAGTGTGTTGAGTAAAGATGGGACTATGGATGAAGAAGTGCGGGAGAGGGTACAACAGGGGAAGAGGGTTGTAGGAACGCTAAAAGCAGAAACAAGAAATAGGGTGGTCAGTATGGAAGTGAAGAAGTCCTTGCATGACAGTGTGGTAATCCCGACACTGACTTACGGAAGCGAAGCATGGACGTTGGTTGAGAGACTCAGACCAAGAGTGAGAGCAGTGGAAATGAATTACTTAAGGAGTGCGTGCGGAGTTACATGGAGGGATAGACAGACTAATAAGGAAGTAAGAAGGAGGTGTGGTGTGGAGGTAGATGTGCTGGAAAGTGTGAAAAGGAACAACTTGAGATGGTTCGGCCATATGGAACGTATGGAAAGCGAGAGAATGACTAAGAGGGTGTACAAGAGCGAGGTGGAGGGACAGAGAGGGAGAGGTAGACCGAATATGAGGTGGAAGGATGGAGTGAGGAAGTACATGAACGAGGGCGGTGCTGGTTGGGGGGAGGGGCGTCGACTGACTGGGGACAGAGGTGCATGGGGGCGGTTCGTTCGTGGCCACACCTTCGGGGATCACGGCATCAGGCAATAGATAGATAGATAGATAGATGTGCGAAGTGAAATTTCTTTGTACACTCTCTACGTAATTTATTTCACCTGCTTTGTATGGGGATGTTAATACGCTACAGTATTCAAGCCGCGGTAGCACTAGAGATTTGAAGAGCGTTATTATAGGCAATTCACCGTGTGTTTTAAAAGTACGCAGAATCCAACCCGTTAGACGTTTTGCAGCCGCCTCTTTGACCTGGTTATGTACTTTGAAACCCATATTTTCAGACATTAATACCTCCCTACCTCACATAATACCTCCCTACCTCACATAATACCCCCCTACCTCACATTATGCCTCTCTACCTCACATAATACTTCGTTACCTCAAATAATACCCCCCTACCTCACACAATACCTCCCTACCTCACATAATACTTCGCTACCTCACATAATACCTCCCTACCTCACATAATACTTCGTTACCACACATAATACCCCCCTACCTCACACAATACCTCCCTACCTCACATAATACTTCGCTACCTCACATAATACCTCCCTACCTCACATAATACTTCGCTACCTCACATAATACCTCCCTACCTCACATAATACTTCGCTACCTCACATAATACCCCCCTACCTCACATAATACCCCCCTACCTCACATAATACCTCCCTGCCTCACATAATACTTCGCTACCTCACATAATACCTCCCTACCTCACATAATACTTCGCTACCTCACATAATACCCCCCTACCTCACATAATACCTCCCTACCTCACATAATACTTTGCTACCTCACATAATACCCCCCTACCTCACATAATACCCCTACCTCACATAATACCCCTACCTCACATAATACCTCCCTACCTCACATAATACTTCGCTACCTCACATAATACCTCCCTACCTCACATAATACTTCGCTACCTCACATAATACCCCCCTACCTCACACAATACCTCCCTACCTCACATAACACCGAACTTTGCCTCAGCCTCGAAAACTTCTTGTGTCAACTATTTTCACCGCCTCAGTGTTCACCACATTCAGCGTTTCAGTATTTAATTGTTCACACCTCGTTTTCATGGACTAATTTCAAAGCAATTTTAAGCAATCTGGCTTTGTCATACCATGCTGCATATTTAAATTATATATATGTTATCTCAGTTGTCTCTCCATTTTACTTGGGTAGATAATGCATGTTTTGACAATTTAGTGTAGATGAATAGACAGCAATATGTTTATAAGTGAATAGCAGCCACGAATATAAAACTATATCAATCTATCTATCTATTGCCGGACGCCTTACTCCCCTTATTGAGGGTGGTCATACAGAGAAGGCCCCCAAGCGGAATTATTTCCTGTAAGAGGGACAACCCGGGCCAGTTTACTGAAGGACTTACAGGATTGACCACTCAATTTAGGATCCCTCCTACTCCGAGGCCATCTATGTATCTTGTTGGCACTATTTTTCTATAGTGGTGTTCGGCTAATCCATCCACTAACCTGCCTAACACTTAGATAAGCAGTATGGATTTGTATCAGGTTTACTCCCCTAGACAGGTTGCCGACCAAGGCTGACGAATCCCATCCACCCGGATTTTTATATGGTTGTCTCCCCTAGATGGGTTGCCAACCAAGGCTAACTAGTCCCATCCACCCAGGATGGGATACAGAAACAGACATAAATTATAATGCATAGTTTAGCAAACTAGGATATCTGTGTATTACCAAACTCAATAAACCCTAAGTGGGTGGGCACGATAATTTTGTTATTTTTAAATACCAAAGCAGAGCACCTTCGCGTCTGACTGTGTATGCTACACTGACCACTCGGGTCAGTATCGATTTTCTCGCAGTGTGACAAGACGTCTCACAGCATTGCCAGCAGTTTAAATATTTCCTTGACGTCGAGTGGTAGGCCTACTTGTTTACAAAGTTACGCGAGGTACGCCTTTCAATGTTGTATTCACTAAATGTTTAAAGCTTTAGGAATGCAATTAACGAGGCTGACCAATTTGAACAAAACCTCCAAATCATGGAAATCCCGTAGGATCATATAATCTGTAGACATTTCTGTTTGTTACTTATGATTTATTATCATTATGGAATCATATGCATTACCAGGTTCTATAAGCAGCCTTGATTGAAAATTCCTTTCTCGGAAGGTTTCTGTTTTTCCTGGACCCTCTTCTCCCTGATGTTTAGCCCTTTTCGTTTTGTATTTTAAGATATTTGCTCTATTAGTTTTCTAATCTAGAACCTTTCGCCCAATTTATTTGTCAATTTTAAAAACACTTTCGTGCCATTTAGGTGTGTAGTTTTTCATGGCGAGCGATAACAAGCTTTCAATGTAGGAGGAACCGGCATTTGGTTGGGACATTTTTCTACCAAAATATGTACAAGTTTATCTCGACGAGGGTTCTTGAGGTAGTTTTGTAAAGCTTCATGGAGGTCTACGGATTACACTATAAATTATACCTCCCCTTAAGTTGCCGGTAATATGGTTCATGTGACAATCATAATCAAGGTAGTTAACTTGTCGGCTAATACTCGATCAGAATACTCGATCATGAATGGGCTAAGTCAGTTGTAGTAATCTATATTAATGGACATACATTATATTTTCAACATCAACTCTCCAACAAGATGAACTTCACTTCACAAGTGTAACCTTCCATGCGAGGCATTTGCTTTATGTAAATATGTTACATGAGTTGGAGCAGAATAAGATTAATAAAGGACGACCAAAGTAAAGACTAGAACGAAATTATATAAATAATTTATGAGAGTGGAGGAAATTAGCTGAGTCAGGATTGGAACAAGTGAGAACAAATTGAAAGAAAATATAAAGTTAGCTTAGAGAGAGAGTGACTTACATGTATTTACATAGATACACTGATCACACAGACCTAACGATCCCAGCAAGGTGGTCAGGACTTAATTCTAGTAGAGATAGCTAACCCGAGAGTAAGGGACAGTGGAAGGAAAGGATAGCAAATCAGAGAGAGAGAGAACGCAAAATAGTGAACATGCCAAGTTGAAACATTACCAATTATGAACTCTATAAGAATATAATTATATATATATATATATATTAATTATAATTAATTTTATATATGCGGAGGGTTAATGCGCTTGGATGCAACAAAATTAATTAATGGTGTTAGAATATCGACATTGTGCTTAGTTGATCAACCACGAGTCAGTTATTTGATCAGGCTGGAATAATTCATTTGATTTGGCTGGCGTCAATCAGTTGAACAAGCAGGAGTCATTTAGTTGATCATGCAGGCATCAATCAGCCAAAAGTCAATCAGTTGATCAACCAAAAGTCAATCAGATAATCAACCAAAAGTCAATCAGTTGATCAGGCAGGTGTCAATCAGTTGATCAGCCAAAAGTCAATCAGTTGATCAGCCAAAAGTCAATCAGTTAATCATCCAAAAGTCAATCAGATGATGAGGCTGGAACCAATCAGTTGATCAGCCAAAAGTCAATCAGTGGATCAGCCAAAAGTCAATGAGTTGATGAGGCAGGAGTCAATCAGTTGGTCAGCCAAAAGTCAATCAGTTGATCAAGCAGGAGTCAATCAGTTGATCAGCCAGGAGTCAATCAGTTGATCAGGCAGGAGTCAATCAGTTGATCAGGCAGGAGTCAATCAGTTGATCAGGCAGGAGTCATTCAGTTGATCAGATAGGAGTCAATCGGTTGATCAGGCAGGGGTCAATCAGTTGATCAGGCAGGAGTCAATCAGTAGATCAGGTAGGACTCAATCGGTTGATCAGGCAGGAGTCAATCAGTTGATCAGACAGGAGTAAATCAGTTAATCAGGCAGGAGTCAATCAGTTGATCAGGTAGGAGCCAATTAGTTGATCCGCCTATTTTACGTTTAATATGAAGATAGTAACATGTTACAACAATAAAACAAGTGGGAAAAGTGTTTGGATGGTCAAAATCGCGAATTGAAAGAGAGAGTTTCATTTATCAAGTGTGAGCCAGCCGGCAACACAACCTCCTCTCTCGAGGCCTTGAGAGAGACTGAGGCCTCTCTCTCTATCTCTCGCTCTTTCCCACGCATATACACACAGATGACCAAGCCCTGCAAGCGACTCACTATTGTTACCACGACATTATACCATAGAATAAGGGAATAACAGGGAAAGTAGGTTATAATTGAAGGGGGGGGGGGGGAGGAGTGGATGTGGAGGAGTGATATGTGACATGGCCGAGGGGCAAAAAACAAATAAACAAAAATAAAAAACGTTTCAAGTGCTACTGGGGTGTTTTAAATGCTTTTTTTTAGGCCTAGGATCTTAAAGAGTCTCCCCGCAGTCGCCCAGTAAAACCTCTTAAGAGTCTACCTGTCGGGTTAACAACATATGACAACTGGTTGCTGTTGTTGTTCCCTAATTATGCTTAAAGCATTGGATAATTAGTCAATGAAATAGTGAATCAGGTACATCCGGTGTAGTTTGAAATACCGGAACATGATTCTCTGCTTTATTATTTTTCATTGAATCCAGGTTAGATTAGGACTAGTGACAGAGACGACGCTTTTGTCCGTGAAGGTACTGCCGCTTCAATCCCTGACAGCACCTCTTAAATTATACTGTAAAAGAATATTAACCCTTAATTAGCGGCGAGCAACATAAGTCGAGTTAAATAAAGCTGGACTATGTGGCGGCGCTCGACATAACTCGAGTGGCAATTTCAGCACGTAATGTGGCTGAGAGAGAGAGACAAGTGGTGGCAGGAGACTAGCGAGCGTATGACTGCTCCAGACCACCGCGGCGAACCTACTGACACAAATCTCAGCTCCCTCCTCCCTCTCTCACTCGCTACATACTCAATTATGTACTGAAAGTACCGAATTACCTGCTTTTTGCACTCGCGTTGCACGGTTATTGCAAGAAAACTATCCATCATACAATATGCCCTTTCAGGGATAGGTACTTGTTTTACGTTCTGGGTCTTATTTAGGCATGAAAATGATCACGTAAACAGCCCTATTTTGGCTAAAAACACCCCGCTGTGCGGTACACATAAATAAACCGCATAGGCCGCTCGTAAGGTGTTAATTTTGTTTCCGTTGGCTAAAAATAACAACATATTTTCAACTCTATTGTGTTTCTGATCCCTCTGTCCACTATTACCATGAAATACTGATTCAATAATCCACGTTGAATTTGCATTCCAAACGTCAATACGCTCTTTAACACTCAAGCCTTGGTGCCTGTCATATGACGGGCGAGAGATAAATGGCTTATCTTCGGTGCCTGTCATATGACAGGCGAGAGATAAATGGCTTATCCTTCGGTGCCCATCATATGACGGGCGGCATTCTGAGCACATTATGAGCTCTGAGAGAGAGTCCGCGCGTTGGGAGGATGATAGGCGGGTTCTGACCACTCGGCACCACCACTGGGCCGTGTCTGGGACCACCGCCGCCTCCCCTCACTCACTCGTCCTCGCGAGATAAGGACAAATCTAAGGAAATTACCTTATTTAGGGTATTTTCTCCTCCGGTTATGCAATCGCTACAAGATAACCCATAGTCGTACAAGGATGATTCAGGTGTCATTGGAAAGCTCTATTATCGCCCTTTCACGGATACATAACTGTATTACGCTCTGGCTCTTTTTTATGCATGAAAAAGAGCATGAAATGAAGCTCTTTTTCGGTAAATATACCATTATACCCGCCAGGCAGCTAGGTCATGTCAACAAACATCCCGTCCATAAGGGGTTAAATTATTGAGATTGTAACCACAGTAACTACAAGTCTACAAAGGCCTTCATTCAATCTCACAAATACGATAGTTAAATCAGGTTATAATTATCACACATTAATTACCAACGTTCCCATGACAAGCTCAACTACCACAATAATTTTGCTCAACAACAAAACCACAAATTGCTACAAAAAAGATATATGTTTTCTTCTCGTTCCAGCATAACACTGTTCCAACCAAAATTACCAACATTCTTTTGGCCACAATTGTCACCGCCACCACCGTTATTGTCTCACAAACTACCAACATTACCACTACAAGCACAATTGTTGGACCTCAAATTACCTCTGACGAGACATTGTTAATTTTGTTTTGGTTTAATTAAACTTATTTTCGGACGTTCTCTCTCTCTCTCTCTCTCTCTCTCTCTCTCTCTCTCTCTCTCTCTCTCTCTCTCTCTCTCTCTCTCTCTCTCTATCTCTCTCTCTCTCTCTCTCTCTCTCTCTCTCTCTCTCTCTCTCTCTCCCTCTCATACACCTATGGGATAACTACAACATAGTGATATGTCTCCAACATGAGTAACAGACAAATATTTATGTATTAATTCAAGTATTGCATTTTCATAATATTTGACAGCATTGAGTGCATAATTGTTTGAACCTATACAAAATAACCATTATAAAACACAAGGAAACAGCATCTTCAGATACAGCCAACTATATCCTACAAAACTCCAACCAAATCCTCCTCCCAACCCCACCACCAATGATTTTCTCCAATACCGAAATATAATTTTTGTTTTCTTTTTCGGAATAATGTTAAATAAGAAAAATAAGAGAACATCTTTTTAGCTGTGTGGAAAACCGAAAAAGGATACTTTGATAACTCAGGCAGGACAAAAGTATTATATGTACTGAAGGAGTAATCCTATCCGCCAATCAGGAGACGGGATTAGCTCAGCTGGATAAGCACGGTTTACCCTTTAAATCTTGTCACGGGGAACACCCTGACACTCCCCCGCGCTCGACCAAGCACCAGCCTCCTATGACGCACCACAAAGATAACTTTCTTTTCCGTTTAAACGCTTGCCTCATAACTCGCTCTTAGTTCACACCCATATAGTTTATCCTGGTCGTAAACGTTCAATTACAATGATGCCACCTTCTTACTCCCGTCAGCCAGTACAGAACATCTCTCGCTCTCTCTCTGCTAGCCATGACCATTACTGTCATCATATAATGGGGTCTAGGGTGAGGTAATATAGTAACCGCTGATAGGCTGGTTGGGAGTGGGGGTGGTAGCAAGGTTGGCAGGAATATTGGTAGGAAAGTTTGAAGGCTGCTTGGTAGGTAGATAAGCAGGTACAGTCATGTACAATTATTGCTGTGGAAATATCAGTCATACAATTGGAGATTAATCATGGTTATCGGAATTCGGAACCTTAATCTATCTCACGTCGGAAAAGGGGCCTACATGATCATTGAAGGGAAACTTTTGGGAGGTTTGTTTGGCCTAGCTACTGAACATGACTTAAGGAGCATTGATGAATAACTAGAATCAATTGTTCAATTCTTGAGTAATTAACAGATATTAGTGTGCATGAACCTCCAAAATATTGTGAATACTGTTAATGACATGGTTAGAGTAAATATTATAGTACAAAATAGCATTAATGAGTTATACAATAACGTCGCACTGTTTGAAGAAACTTGTATTTTCGACTAAAATAGATACGCTTAATGTGATTTCTACACTTTTCGAAAAGTATTTTGAAAAATGTATATATGCATTGCCTCACGCGGAACATGGGCTAGTGACATATGACTTTCTGAATGTATATATGCATTGCCTCACGCGGAACATGGGCTAGTGACATATGACTTTCTGAATGTATATGCATTGCCTCACGCGGAACATGGGCTAGTGACATATGACTTTCTGAATGTATATATGCATTGCCTCACGCGGAACATGGGCTAGTGACATATGACTTTCTGAATGTATATATGCATTGCCTCACGCGGAACATGGGCTAGTGACATATGACTTTCTGAATGTATATATGCATTGCCTCACGCGGAACATGGGCTAGTGACATATGACTTTCTGAATGTATATATGCATTGACTCACACGGAACATGGGCTAGTGACATATGACTTTCTGAATGTGTATATGCATTGACTCACGCGGTACATGGGCTAGTGACATATGACTTTCTGAATGTATATATGCATTGCCTCACGCAGAACATGGGCTAGTGACATATGACTTTCTGAATGAATGACCTGAACAAATTACTGAAAGTGGTTAGATTATAATTGGATTTGATCCCTCATTTGGGCCCCATTGACTTAGTGAGGTATAGAGGTACACGTTAATTAGGGTAAATTTCTTGGTGCATCATTTGATTGAAAGGGCTACGCTACAACAATCCTATGGGTGAGCAAATCCAGGGAATAACAAAGGTAGCTACTTCTCCAAGAAGTAGCTACAGCACATAGCTCAAAATACGTCATGCCTAATAATAATGATATTGATAATACAAATGGGAGGATGGGACTCGTTAGCCTTGGTCGGCAACTCATCTAGGGGAGACAACCTTATACAAATACGGGTGGATGGGACTCGTCAGCCTTGGTTGGCAACCTGTCTAGGGGAGTAAACCTGATACAAATCCGTACTGCTTAGCTAAGGGCAAGGCAGGTTAGTGGATGGATTACCTGAACACCACTG
Organism: Paralithodes platypus; assembly: GCA_032716605.1. Taxonomy (NCBI): domain Eukaryota; kingdom Metazoa; phylum Arthropoda; class Malacostraca; order Decapoda; family Lithodidae; genus Paralithodes; species Paralithodes platypus. The sequence goes on along the minus strand of CM064515.1, from coordinate 8,824,148 downwards.
TAGAAAAAATAGTACTAACAAGATACACAGAGGGCCTCGGAGTCGGACGGATCCTAAATTGAGTGGTCAATCCTGTAAGGCCTTCACTAAACTGGCTCGGGTTGTCCCTCTCACAGGGAATAGGTCCGCTTGGGGGCATTCTGTGTATGGCCACCCTCGTAAGGGGAGTAAGGCGTCCGGCAATAGATAGATACATGTAGATAGATAGATAATACTAATAATAATAATAATAATAATAATAATTAAATATAACACAAATTAAAACAACAATAATAATAATAATTATTATATTAATACAAAACAAAATTATGATCTTTTAGTAAACGGCAACTTCTCTCTAGCCTTTGCTATGACATTCAATAGCGTTAGACATACTTGGCAATAGTGGACATCCTATTTTTCTGAAAGACTAACACCCATCTCCTTGCTCACAGGAGACGTTACCAAATAGGTTACTGGAAAACCCATCACTCCTGAGTGGGGCTTGAACTCAAGACTCCTGGGTAGGGATTCAAAATGCTCTCCAGTCAACCACCGGTTAAATATGTATAACTGGTGTTTTATCTTTAATATGTATAACTGGTGTTTTATCTTTAATATGTATAACTGGTGTTTTATCTTTAATATGTATAACTGGTGTTTTATCTTTAATATGTATAACTGGTGTTTTATCTTTAATATGTATAACTGGTGTTTTATCTTTAATATGTATAACTGGTGTTTTATCTTTAATATGTATAACTGGTGTTTTATCTTTAATATGTATAACTGGTGTTTTATCTTTAATATGTATAACTGGTGTTTTATCTTTAATTTTCCGTAGAAATGGGTAAACTTTAGTCTGGATTTTAGAACATAATTGTTTGTCTTTTCAATAATGCGTTCTGATATGAGGGCTTTGTTCAATATTGTTATCCAAGCCTTGTCTACCATATTACTGTTATCAAGAACACTATTATCAACACCGTTATCAACACCAAATTTATCAACACATCAGTAATACTACACCTGTACCAGGAATAATCAAGCTAACCTTATAATTAAAGTGAATTTAAAGTTCGAAAACAACACATGGAAGAAGATAGACTCTACGACATATTTGCGACTTTATGATTGTGTTCGCCAGATCTCTCTTGGGCTACATCACCTATACCTTCCTACAAGACTTAAGTGCTTCTCGTTGTATAAATTGTTTGATTAAATATTGCGAAGGGTGATTAAGATATGCAGTGTTCCATTTAATGTAAATACTAGAGATTGTCGATTCTTTTCTTAATTTGCTATCGCTCCTTGTGTTGAGAGTACATTACACACTCTATTTGCAGGGATTGATATATGTACAATTATCTTATATTCTAGATCAGAGCTTTACTACATATATTCGTTCGAGATATATTTACAACACACTACACGTACCTTATTGTGAACACTCAGTAGATCTTAATTGTGTGTTTATTGTAGGCTGGGTACATGAAACATAAACATAAATATATACAGCGAGAGTTCTTATCGTATTCTAGTAGAACTGTGTTAAAAGATTCCGCTCCCTGACCTCATCCTCAGGCCTAGCTTAATTTATTCGATTTGAATTCCTGATTTGACCTACCTCGCACTACCCTACGGCGAGGTATCCCTCGGTATCCCAATTCTACTAAAGATACCTATCAAGGCCTCAGCAATACTTTCAGTATCAATATTCTTGAGGGCCACCACTTCAGGGAAACCAGTCGCAAAGTCCACCACAGTTAGGATATACCTCGATCCATCTGATGATCGCGGCTCTATAAGTCCCCATAGGTCGACGGCAACTCTGGCAAATGGTTCACCAATGACAGGCATTTTCCCCAACTTTGCCCTACCAGCTCGTCCCTTATCCACGGTTCGGTTCGCTGGCACACATCACAACACCTGCAGAATTGAGCGATATCCCGAGAAACTCCTGGCCAATGAAACTTCTCGTGTACTCTGTTTCTGGTCTTACCTGTGCCAATGTATCCTCCCATGACAGTTACTCGAGTGAGCCAATTCCATTATCGCTGTTCTGCAGCTTGATGATCCTTTATAATCCCGGGTCCTTGAGGGTAGTGTTCTGCGCGAGGTTCACAAGCTTCACAACTTTCAGCTTCGGTGTGTTCTTCGTACATGTAACAAGTTGATTCCTGGTTACAGCAGCACTGGTCACTTCTGGTCCTAAGGTGGCACCTGGTATTTCTCCAAAAATGAGATCATACAAGGGGTTGTCAAGACAAGCAGCAAGGTTCCTCCAGTAAAATAGGGACTTTCCACCTAAATATCTGCTTCAGGGTAGGAATACACCTCAGAATTATGAAGTACAACATGAACAATTCTCCCAGTGTAGTTATTCTTTGGCACTAGAGACTCTCACTAACATTGTAGTGCATCCAGTATCCCTCAGGGCATTAACCTTTTGTCCTTCCACTTTTCCTGGTGCTATGTTCAGCTTACGTTTGTCTATGGTCTCTTTTCCTCTATGAACTCTCAACTCCTTACCCTCCTGCATTAGCCCTCTGTTCCCATCCTTAGGCTCAGTCCGGTCAACGTTGACTGAAGTCGCTGCGTTCTCTTGTCCTGCGGGTCTGGTTTGGTTCAGGGCAGCGGTTACACTCCCAACAGCGGCTATTGCTTCCTTCTTTACCTGGGGATGAGTAGAGCTAGGGTTTCGTCTGAAACCACAGTTGCTTGCTTTATGACCGGGTTTCTTACATATAAAACATAGTTCTCTAGATTTAGTAGGAGGATGTGAGGATACAGTTTCTTTACTAGTATTATCTAGAGATTTAGTGCCTGAATGCTTCTGAGATACAGATTCCCCATGAACTTCTATGTACCTATCAGCAGCTACGCCAAGTTTATCTAAAGTTCCTAGTGACCTTTCCTTTAAAAACACACCTAAACCTTTATCACATACCGATATGAATTGTTCTCGTAAAATTTAATCTTTAAGTTCTTCAAGATTTTGACCATAGTTTTCCATTTCTATCCACCTTTCCAATATTCCTAATCTGGCTACTACTTGCTTAGCAGTTTTTCCTTTCCCAAATTTACAGTTCCTAAACTTTATTCTAAAGCCTTCCGCTGTGCAATCCAAACCCTTTAAAAGAACTGCCTTAACATTGTCGTTGTCTTTAGTGTCGTCCTGGTTAAGCTGGTGATAAACCTCTAATGCTTTCCCTTGCAACAACGAAACTAATCCAATTGCCCACAGCATTCGTGGCCACTTAGCACTAATTGAAAATATTTCAAATCTTAAGAGAAAAGCATCGATGTTGTCATACTTTTCATTGAATACCGGAAGTTTAGGCAACTTTACCTTTTCATAGTTGGGTGGTACCTCGTTTCTTGTGTCGAGTTCCCGCTCTCGAATGCAAGGTTCTTCCCGTTTCAGCTCACGTTCAGCAGCTTCCTTTTCACGATCATGAGCTAGGCCCTCCTGTATAAACACCTTTAAATCCACTCCTTCAAGTCCGATGTTTTTACCAAGACTCCTGTACTTTTCCACACCCATCCCGACCAACTTATTGTTATACTGAGCACATCAGAAGGTCCCTGTTCGGGTGCCAAAATGTTAGGTTTAGGAGTGCGATATGTTTGAAAATACACTCAGTTAATTAGACCCTCTATATAGTGCTCTAGAAATAACAATAATTGGTACAGGGATGAGATACACACACACGATTATATTGTTCATGTATTATGCAGTATAACATATGTACAGTTGAATAAGTTATTTAAAAGGCTGTTAACTTAATTCTTAAGGTTTCGAGGATGGCAATATTAATCTCTAAATTATTTAGTAATCAATCAGATCCTTTAGCAAAACTTTACTTCAGTTAATCAACATTTAGCAGACACAAAAACTATTCACAACTATGAGCAAGAAATAATGTTAAAGATTTTTTAAAAAATACAGCCTTTCATAAATAGTTCCAAGAACCAAGAATTAATAATTAGTTTCATAAAAAGGAAAGTCTTTAAAAGGTAATTTAACTCAAAACTCTCCAAGCAGTTTCACCACACTTCACCATCTCCCAGGCAAGTCCTTCCTGGCGGCTACAAGCACGTTGTTTCGGCAGCCACACACACACACACATCGCTCCTGGCGGCCATGCCCATAAGTCGTTTCTAGCGGTCAGATACACTTCCTGGCGGCCAGACACAAGTCCCTCCTGGTGGCCAGACACGTAGCTCTCCACACTGCCATACACCCACTTCTAGCCGGTCCCAACCAATTCCGTCACTGACCGCATCACCAGGGTCTTCAAAGAGGCTACTGAAGTATTATGCGGTGCTGGCCACACTGGTATCCCGAGGATGTGTCCACCCTGGCGTCTTGTATACCCCCGGCATTGCACAGGCATCAGTAGAGGCTCCCCAAGCAGAAGAGGTCCTGGCTGGGTCAATATGGCGGGCTGGTGTCGGCAGGTGGAGAGGAGGGGAGAGCAGGTGTTCTCAGCTCAGGGTGCGTTGGTTGATTGCCCTCCCACTCTCGCAACTGTTTCACCTCAGCTAGTAAAGGAGGGATTGAAGCATTCACTAGTGTATCATAGTTTATGAACAAGATCTAGATTTTGTTTACATAACCTTCTTATTCAGCTTGGAAACTGTTGTATTACGAATCCATATAAATTAAACCCCTGAATCACTTTCGTAATATAAACCTTTGAATTACGTATAGCGAATCTCTGATGAAGTAAATGAAGCTTTAATTGAATATCAATCACCAACATAATTATATTGATATGTATTACATATATCTTAAATTACTCGATTCCACTTAACAGTAACAGTAACTTTGAAATAAGTGCTTTATATATCTTACACACTATCAACAATATACTGTAAGTGATCTTAATATCCATATTAATCCTGATATAATATAGTATATATTGAATATTATATACCCCGCCCAATACTCCAACAAGCTTAATTATATAATGCATACTATCATACTCCCACAAATAAAGATTAACTATTTTACTTTGTCAGTACTCTGAGAGATACCACTGTTATAATGTAACAATGACGTTTCGTGCCAATGTTCGGAAGGGGTTAACACCATGTAGGAAGACGTTAGTGAGTCTCCTTTAGGGGTTTATTTTAATTATGGTTGATTGAAGTGTACTGGTAGAATCTCTGCGCCCTGCTTTCTCGTAGATAGGTAGATAGTTAAGATAGAAATGATTGTTCTATTTTGATTAGGTAATAGATGTAAGATAGATTCGCCACCACCACCCTTATACCATATAAATATTATATTGATACTTATAGGTGAAGGAAAAGGTCTCTGTATCGAAACCACGTTGATTTATTCAAACAAAATATTACAAAAATAATTCCCTAAGACTAGAGAGAATCTCCCGAGGTGGTGATCATCCCCGTAGTTCGTGTCTAAGTGTAGTCAAAACCTTCTCTCCTACCTTCACTACACACCTCCATGCACACTCCTAACATGTGATCTTAACTTACGATTCACGTATACGCGTCAGTCTCTGTTGCTCAAAAGTGCGAGTGAGCTTAAAATGTGTGTGAAATAAATCACTCATGAAACCCAACCAGGAAAGTTACAATGAATAACCTTCAAGATGTACAGTTACCCACATAAATATATAGACACTGTAAGTAAATCACCTTAAAAATTATGAGTTGTAATAATGATTTCTATAATAAGTAATAAATCTAACATGTAATACGCCCCATTTAAATACTTGCATCCCACCGCAAGGCAGACACTTAAAAGTATATGAGAGTAAAAACAAATTAAGCTAAAGACTAAAATTAAATTGAAGACAAATTGTAAGTGGAATCAAATTTTAAAGTATTTTGTTAATAAAAATAAAATTATAGAAATGTACCAATAAATTGGAACAAAGCATATATAATAGAATCGGAAACAAATTGAATAAAGCAAAACAAAACAAAAAAATGCAAAGACAGTTTACTAACAACATTGCAAAAACCGAGAAAAATATTAAAAATAGTATTCATAAAAAAAAAATCCCCAACATAGAAAAACAAAATATACAAAGACTCATAATAAGTCATTGAAGTTTGTTGTAACTCGATTAACAAAGCAAAGTTTACAATGCAAGATTATAAAACAAGGTAAAAACTAAATATACAGCTGCAGTAAAAAACAAAACAAAACTCGTACCCATAGGAAAAAGGAATATTAATAATAAACACAGAATTCCACATAGGCTAAACCCTTGATGCATAACATAATACCTTCCAAGTTTGTTAAACAAAAAAACATTAACACCATTTCGCAATACACACTAAAAAAAAAACTTGATGTAAAATAAAGGAATAAACTCCTCCCCATAGGAAAAGAAATATCAATAATAAACACAGACATCCACATAAACCTGTGGTACTTATAAGATAAACCTACCTATTCAGTAAAAAAAAAAACATTGCGGAAAAAAATAACTCTACTGCAATGAAACATGCTTTCAACTCGATAAAATTGGTAAATGAATAAGTAAAATTGTTTTACTGAACTCAATTACACAGTAAACCAACTCGATTTAAAACAAACACCGGAAACATGTGACTAAAATACACCGTGATCCAAAAATAAATTCAAGAAACGTGAGGGAAAAATTTCAATTGCAAAAAAAAATAGGTCACAATTTTAGCAAAGCAAAATCTACCGATATATACAGTCCGTAGCTGTACTAAAAATCTACCGATAGATACAGTCCGTAGCTGTACTAACAAGCAAAACATTCACCACAAGGGGCAAAAAAAAAAAATAAAATAAAAAAATAAGAAAGAAAGTCACTTAAATACTAAACAAATTGCCAGACAAAACTGAGCAAGAATAAAAGTCATCTGATTGAACCCAAATGGAATACTTTATCACTGTCAAACAATACAAATTTCACAAATCCAAATCATTAAAACTCGAGAAAAAAAAATCTTGTAGAACGAACGAAAATTGACAGTCCAGAAACTTGGACTTATATCATAACGTAAAGATGTTATAAAAAAACGTAAAAACAATAACATTGTTTAGAAAATCATTATAATTCTTGCACATATGACGCAAATGATAATTTCTTATCGTGCTAAATATAATTATTAATATTTCCATCATGAGAAATAAAAGATTCGGAAATAATTAAGATGGAAATCAAAATTTGTTAGAAAATTTCAAACTGAAGTTAAGAAAAGATGTGTATGTACGTACAGTTGTGGACAGATGAAACAGATACAGCCTTGGTCTGTCCAAGACCTCAATAGAGGGCAGCACAATTAGTGCCCATAAATTATTTGGTAACATTGATGGTGTGGGGGTAGGAGGTGAAGGTATGGGGTGGAAGGAGGGAGGCGAGGGAGGGGGAAGGAGGGTACAGGAGTGAGAGGGGGAACTAGCAGCGAGGTGGTAGCAGGTGGGGATGGAGGGATGTGGTTGGCCAAATACTTTACTGAGAAAGAATAATTAATTTTGTGTTTTGATCATTATGAGGGATCATGAATGCGAAATATTGGAGTCGTGAGGTGTGTATAGTACAAAGGAGTACAAAGGAAATCAAGCAACAACAGGTCTAGTGACCCTTCTAGGCTGCTTGTCCTCCAAAACACTGAGGATCAAGTGTCCAAACAGTGGTTTAGAGTGGGTAAGGGAACATTGGAAAGGGAACTACTGCCCTGGAACTAATGTCCGTGGCAGGATTTGGAAGTTAGTAGGGGACAGATGGGTTAGTACCTGATGGGAGGATAAAATAAAGTTATTAATTTACAAACGCAGTCAGTCGCGGGTTTGATCCGAGATATTTGTCTAGGCGAAGTTTAAATTAATCAACGGTGCTGCAGTCTATGACATCTCGGGGAAGCCCATTCCATAAGTTGACAACTCGTTTGAAGAAGAAATTCTTAGCTTCGTGTGAGTTAAAAGATTTACCAATAATTTTGCAACCGTTTCCCCGCGTGTAATTAGTTTGGTCGATAGTGAAGTACTTACTACAGTTCATATTGTCGATGCCTTTGATGATTTTGAACACTTGGATTAAGTCGCCTCTTAATCTCCGCTCGGTTGAAGGAAATAGATTTTATTCTCTAAGACGCTCCTCGTATGGTTTGTTCTTTAACACCTTACGAGCGGCCTATGCGGTTTATTTATGTGTACCGCCCAGCGGGGTGTTTTTAGCCAAAATAGGGCTGTTTACGTGATCATTTTCATGCCTAAATAAGACCCAGAACGTAAAACAAGTATCTATCCCTGAAAGGGCATAAACAGAGCTTTCGAATGACACCATAACGATCCTTGTATGATGGATAGTTTTCTTGCAATAACCGTGCAACGCGAGTGCAAAAAGCAGGTAATTCGGTACTTTCGGTACATAATTGAGTATGTAGCGAGTGAGAGAGGGAGGAGGGAGCTGAGATTTGTGTCAGTAGGTTCGCCGCGGTGGTCTGGAGCAGTCATACGCTCGCTAGTCTCCTGCCACCACTTGTCTCTCTCTCTCAGCCACATTACGTGCTGAAATTGCCACTCGAGTTATGTCGAGCGCCGCCACATAGTCCAGCTTTATTTAACTCGACTTAAGTGGTGGGCCGCTTTTTAAGGGTTAAGCTAGGTATCATTTTGGTAACTCTACGTTGAACTCGTTCTAGCTTGTCTATATCCTTTTGGTAATAAGGGCACCAGGATTGAACGCAGTATTCAAGAAGATGGCGGACTAAGGAATTGTAAAGGGTTAGGATAACTTCTTTGGATTTATGCTTAAATGACCTGCCTATAAAGCCAATTATTTTGTTTGCCTTCTTAACAACCTCTGAACATTGTTGGCTCGGTTTAAGGTTACTCGATATTGTTACTCCCAGATCGGTTTCTCTGTTTACATTCTTAAGCTGAGTGCCATTCATCAAATAGTTTGCTTTCTCATTTTGGTATCCGATATGTAGTACTTTACATTTATCCGCATTGAAAATCATTTGCCAAATTTGTGCCCAACATGACAACTTATATAGATTGTGTTGCATATCTTCAACTTGTTCTTTTGAGAGTACGCTATTTGCAATTTTTGTATCGTCAGCAAATTTTGAGATTGTACAGGTGAGACCCTCATCTATGTCGTTGATGTAAATTAGAAAGAGAATTGGTCCTAGTACCGATCCCTGGGGTACCCCGCTACTTACATTGGTTCATTTAGATGCCTTACCGTTTATGACTACTCTTTGCTTTCTGTCGCTGAGCCAATTTTCTATCCATTTCAACACACCATCTTGTATTCCATGCGCTTTTAGTTTTAGCAGTAAACGTTTGTGGGGAACTTTGTCAAAGGCCTTTTGAAAATCAAGGTATATAATATCTACAGCTTTACTCTCATCGTAGAGGTTGAGGATATCGTGGAAGAAGTCTAAGAGGTTTGTTAAACAGGAACGTTTTTTACGAAAGCCGTGTTGAGTATCTTTAAGTATGTTATTTTCCTCCAAGTGATTTACGAGTCTGTCTCTTATGAGTGTTTCTAACATTTTACATACAACTGAGGTTAAGCTAATTGGATGATAGTTACTGGGTAAGGATTTGCTGCCATTTTTGAATATCGGTGTTACGTTGGCTAGCTTCCACTGATCAGGCATATTTCCAGACTGCAAGGATTTATTAAATAGCAATGTCAGTGGTTTGGAGAGCTCATCCTGAGCTTCCTTTAGGACTCTAGGTGAGATTTTATCAGGTCCAGGGGTTTTATTTACCTTGAGTTTATCTAAACAATTCAATACTTCTCTCTCTGTAACGGTGATATTGCTTAGAACATCTGAATTATCAAACTGAATCGGCGATGGTGTAGGGATATCACTGAGGTCTTCCGTTGTAAAGACTGATGCAAAGAAGGTATTGAGGGCATGACTCATTTGTACTTCGTCTTTGGTGTATTCTCCATTTTCATCGACTAACGGTCCAACAGTAGAAGTAACCACTTTTTTGTTTCTGATATAACTATAGAATTCTTTCGGGTTTGTTTTACTTTGATTCGCAACATGTAACTCCAGGGTCTTTTTACTTTGCTTAATTAACTTTTTGGCTTTGCGTCGTAGCTTTACAAATTTCACCCGTTCTTCGTCATTTTATAAGGATTTTAATCTATCATTAGCAAACTTTTTAGCAAGCAGACAGTTTGAAATATCTTTATTCCACCATTTGGGCTTATTATTAATGCCTGGACGCCGTATTTTCGATGGTATGCAGTCCTGCACTGCTTTTAGGTAAGTGGTTTCGAATAATTCCCAAGATGTATTTATGTCGTTATTGTTAATTAAAAAGCTCCAGTCAGTTTCTTTAAACATAGCTCTAAGTTTATGAAAGTTTGCTTTCTTGAAATTAGGGACTTTTTCGATGCTGCTATTTGGTTCGTTACTAGTAAACTTTAAAGTGAAAGTTATCGTACGATGGTCGCTGTTACTGAATTCATCACCAACATTCAAATTCTCTATTAATTCTTCTTTTGTTGCAAGTACAAGATCAAGAACGTTATTACCACGGGTCGGCGTTCGAACAAATTGATAGAGTGAACTCTCTTGCAAGTTCGCATCCAAGTCATGTCCGGAGTGTGAAGTAAGAGTATCGCCCCACTTGGTCACAGGTAAATTAAAGTCGCCAAAAAATATGGTATCATGTGAGTTACTTGCATCTGCAATTTGTTCATAAATTTCTTGGTCAGTTTGCACTGATTGAGCTGGAGGTCTGTATATTAATGCAAGTATTATTTGTGTACCTTTATTATTCTGTATTAGCACAAAAGATGTGTCGACGTTTACAATTTGAGGTTTTGACAAGAGGGTCGGGTTAAGACTTTCTTTGATATACAATAAAACGCCACCTCCATTTTTATTTATTCGGCTTTTCTCAAACATTACATAACCGGGAAGTGAATACTCTGCTAAAAAGTCTCTATCTTCTGTATTGAGCCTAGATTCTGTTATACCAATCACATCATAATTTTCAGTAAACACTAGTTCCTCTAAATCTGAATACAGCATTATATAGCATTATAAACGCGGTACAGGTTGCTAACCTTCTATTGCTCTCTCTCTCTCTCTCTCTCTCTCTCTCTCTCTCTCTCTCTCTCCCCATATACAATATACAATAATATTATATATGTGACATATAGGCATTCAAATATATGATATCTTAAATCTCTAATGTAGTACTACTTTATTTGTGTTCTCTGCTTAGAGCGCCTACTGAGTTGTGATATCGGGAACGTGGTATTGTTCAAACATGGGAGCGTCAGAAACAACTGAACAACCTGTTGGTTATCTAACAAGGGGAAATATAGTAATTGTTAATATTTGTCAGTTGGTGAGTCAGTCAAACTTCAAATATTATAGTTAGTGTTTCAGCATAATGGTGAGTGTATAGGTCATAGTAGTAACGAAAGTATGCAATGCATATATGGTGTATATAATACGGTATCAATAACACGCCAATCAAAGTGTTTTCCAAGTGTACCGGAGGTGTTATCAGTGTTGGCAATGCCACGGGTATATAATCGCTTTTCATTATGTACGTCCATAAACATTTAAGCAATATAATATTAAATATGAATAAATGAAAGAACAAAGGATGGCTAATATATATTTACATAGCAATACACCTGTTCAAGAAAAGCAACCAGTTATATATAATGTGTCAATACAATCCTCAAAGTTTCGGTATAGAGGCGCAAAAGACCAATTTACAAAATAATATCCCCACATTAAAAACTAAGTTATATTTATTGGTCAAACCTCTCGGTAGATATGCTCAACAATAATGACGCAAGGGTGGTGTAAGCTTAATTAATATCAAATGAAAACACGATTATGCAGAACCTTTCCGGTATACCAGGTGTTTTTTGTTACGTCTGGACGGCATCAGTAGAAGTGAAAGCGTTAAATGAGATAGCGTTAGGGCCATTCCTTGCTACGGGTTCTAAGCTGTATGCAGTTGGTTAGTGCCTCAGAGATATGAGGATACGCTTCTTCACTTATTATGGCATTGTGACGCACCCCAGTGCTGGGCAACGCAACCTGATTGTACTCCTTGGTACTCCACTGTACCGCCCGTGATCTGGCTACCGTCAGCCGCTATGTATATTGAGTGTGACAACTTATAACTATGTTCTTTGTATCTCTGCAAAGGTCTCGTCATGTGCTAACCAGTGGTGGGTTTTGTTTTAAGCCATGTCGAGACCTTCCATTTAATATGTAGTATCAATAGAGAAGTTGATAGATAGGATAATGGGAATTCAGAGAGAGAGAGTGAGTTGGGCTTCAGAGCAAGAGGGTAGCAACACGCCGCGCTGCCGGCCGGGTGGTTGCCAGACGTATGGACTGGTTGGCAGCCTTGCCCTTATAGCTAGGCGCGATAGGGTTGGTAGTCCATTGTTGCCTGCCTGGGCTGGGCCCATGTTGTCGTACAGCACACTGCCTGGAGGTTGGCTGTGTGTTCCTGGACTAGGTTGCCTAGAACCTTTGAGATTCTAACATCCCTTGCTCTCTCTCCCCACTTCTCACGGTTGCACTCTTTCTCTCTGACGACATTACTCTCATTTCATTCTTCTCTCTATTTAAATGCATAACCTTCCCTTGAGGTCCTAAAGGAGTTTCAGCACTCACCTCTCGTATTACTCTTAGGACAAGCATATATTTACATGTATTAGATTTAAGGGGTTAATGTGAACAGCGATCTTCTTGATGAGGATAGTTGGTGAACGTTCTACATGTTCACGAGTTATATGCCCTGCTCATCATCCCATTTGTGACTAGACTGGTGTCATGTGTAAGAGCCCGACCATGCCCAGGAGTTGTCTGTAGAGGGACGAGGACTTAGCCTTGATTTGCATACCGAGCCAGGAGCGAGTGTAGCACCCGAGACTACAGCTCGCTCGTAGTGCCAGTATAGTAGAGTAACGTAATTTATCTGTCCTTGTGTTCTCTACAGTCTTCTCCTGGGTTCTCGCTTTCGGTGCTGGGACTCGTTGTTCCTGTGACTTGGCCTGCTAGCTAGAACACATGGGGATGATGAGTGGGATATATCTTTATTTTACTATGCATTGCAGCTCTCTTTAAGTATATATCTATAACACTTTACAATACACATTACTCACACACAAGACAACACTATTAATACTTTCATGTATCAATTAACTGCACTGTCGTTTTGCTGCTGTGTCCGGAGTTCTGTTGCGTAGGGCGCATACGGACTCGGAGGGGAGACAGAGTGAGAGAAGCGAAGTAGCCTATGCGGTAGTAGGCTACCGGCGCAGTACTGTTGCCTGCAACCTTTTAGTTATTCCAAGTATAGATTCATTATTATAATAAGTGACTACTGTTTATGTTCCTCCCATGTGTATTATTAGGTATCTACTGGATCATGAACATCTTGTATGCTACATGCTAGTGCATGTTAGTAGGGGACAGTTAGTGTAGTGCACGCGCTTTCAAGTAGGCGTGTACATTTGTCATTTAGCATTTCACTGTCATACCTTTAGCCTGCTTCTATTCTACATTATTAGAGGCTTAATATTAACGTAGTTTCTTGAGTATTGCATTTCTTTAGTAATAACGTAACCTATAAATGTCTGAGGGAGTTTAGCCTCATAGCCTACCCCTGTTGTACACTTTCGCCGAGTTAAGGTACCTCGTTACCGTAGACGATAACTCTGTAGGGCGTTGGTGCTTTTGTTGTCTGGAGCATATAGTATTTGGGACTGGAATCGAGCGTGTCGTTGTCACTTAAGCCATTTCTGTCCTACGATCAAGAATCCCGAATATGTATTGCCGATCCAGCCGTAACAGCATATAGTAGATGAGTTCATTAATTTTTGGCGGGACATCTTGTAGTTGGAGGAGTAATTGAGATAGCCACTACCGATTTTATAGATAAATAGCATTCCAAAACTGAGGAACATCTTATAATGATCGTGCAATTAAAGTGAAAAAGCTTACACGTATTAAGAAAGGGTTGGGAATACATTACAATGAAAATACTGAATAGGATTGTAATGATTATGGTGAGCAAAGATGAATAGTATATACATCTAGTAACACGGAAATAATGCCTTGTGCTGCTTTATGATATATAAATGTGTTTAAGGTAGTTAGAGATATTCATAATATCATGACATAGGCAAAAGTAGACTTTGAATGTTTGAGATATAGCTACTAACAATCTAGAGAAAGATGAACCAGGAAAGATACATAAAGCTTGATGAATTAACTGTTAACAGATTACAGAAAACAGGAAGAGATTAAAGGCGAAAAAGATAAACGGGAGCAACGAATTATCAGTCCTCATTAATAATTTAATCCCGTTCTAAAAAAAATGGGAGAATGTTCATTTATGTGAATATATGACCTGTGATTTCGTATACTATTTAACAGTAAATTGTGAATAACATAAAGCTTAACAACAAGGTCCGTATCTAAAAGATGGTTGAAAACGGAGGAGTTGCAGAATTTCCGTGTTTATTGTTGTCAGAATGGTTGTACGAAAAAACACACTTGGTATGGAATATATACGCATATATTTCATTTATGGGGCTTTCAAACTATTGCAAGTAACATAAAACATTTTAATTCAATATTGCTTTAGGATACCAATAATACAATCTTGACAAATATTGCCAATCAATAATACAAGGTCCATTGATTTCTTAATATATTTAGTTACAGACCGACTTTACAATAGCATTATTGGTAACTCTAGATTGTATACATCCTTATTAACCAATAAAGAGGTTAATCTTAATCTTACTAAATCATTGACTCAAACAAAACCTGTAGAGCGAGACTGAAATAAAAGCATGGTCATTTTATAGTTAGTAGATCATTTTGCTATGTGAGTTAGTGAGACAAAAGGCAGAACTGCCTGTGACGAGTGCCTTCCCCATAGTTGAAATAGTGACGGTGCCAAAATCAAGGAATGTTCGAGCCAAAATGCCTGGACACAAGGGGTTTTAAGTTGTTGTTGTTGTTCCCCAAGCTGCCTGGCCGAACAGCCACAAGGCCCCGAGCAAGGCCAAGGCTATAACCGAGCGCCCCCACAGAAACCTCCCTGCCGACCACAATAGAGCCTGGGTGACCGAAGCCACTCCATGAAGGGGAGCTGAGGAGGGTGCGGAAACGCCCGGGAAACCAAAGACCCACCCAGGGCCCTGTGCCCCTCAGCAATTATGAAGAGAAAGTTGAGGGGCAAAGGAAAAATGTGACGCTTTGGCTTCCAATCTTGGTAGATATGAGGTCAATCCACGGAAGAGACACCGTCACTTGAGATCTAGAAAATATATAAGTAAAAGGAACAGTCAGAGTAAGCTATGGGTATGGCAGAGATCGCTAAGTTCTCACTCTGATAGACCAGCCCATCACCACATAAAGTTTAAAGTAATTACAGTCATAGGATAAGGGGAAAATGGATTCAGGGTAGATCATTCCAGAGCTCTGCTGTTGAATAGGAGAAATATTGGGAATATTGTTTCACTCTTGGGATGGAGAGTTGCAAACAGTAGGGTGGGATTGTGTTGGAAGACGGGTTCTATGTACTCTTCGTAGAGGAGGTGGTATACATTGAAAGAGGGTTAGGAACACTGATTATTATAATATCGGTAGAATAGCGAGAGAGATGCAACTTGCGATGAAGAGAGAGAGATCGCAGAGAGTCAGGGAGTGGACACGAGTTAATGAGACGAAAGGTTTTCTTTTCTACTTTGTCAAGAAATGCTGTGTGAGAGGATCTACCCCACACATGTGAACAATACTCAATACATGGACGCACTGTGCCTCTGCACAGAGCAAAAAGCTGTGCCGGGCTAAAGAACCCCCGGAGATGATTAAGCACACCCAGCTTCTGGAAAGCTGTTTTAGCAAGGGTGGTAATATGATCATTCCAAGTGAGATCAGGAGAAAACTAGATGCCGAGAATACTGAGAGAAGATGAAAGGTCGATTTGTGTATTGTTGAAGTATAAGGGAAAGTCCTGTGGGAGTTCTTGATGGCTAGATAAATGGAGAAATGGGTTTTGGAAGCACCAAAAGCAACAATATATTTTCTGCCCCAAATGGGAATTGTTGATAGGTCAGAAGATAAGTGTTTGATGGCGTCGTCACGTGACTTTTTGAGAGATTGCTTGCTGGGGTGTTCTGAAAAACTAGTCGAATAGTGTAAGGTAGAGTCATCAGCATATGAATGAATAGCTGATAGTTGATAGATTGAGGAAGTGAAAGATGACCGTCCATAACTGCAGCTATGGAACGGCCAGGAAGGGAAATAGAGATAAAGGCACAAATTGAGGGACAAAAACTAAAGGTGGGTAGTTTAGAAGTTAGAGATTTGTGCCAGACTCTATTAAAGAACTTAGATATGTCTAGCACAATAGGAAAGGTTTCACCGAAATCATGAGAGGAGGATGACCAAAAGTTAGTAAGGTATGAAGGAAGATCACTAGTAGAGCGACCCCTAGGAAGCCATAATGCCGATCTGAAAGTAGATTACATGAGCAGAGAGATGCTTAAGAAATTTTGAAGTAAGAATAGTTGCCAACACTTTAGAGATGCAAGAAATGAGAGCAATTGGATGATAGTTGGAGGGGTGAGAGCGATCACCCCTTCTTTGGGATAGGTTGAATGAGAGCAAACTTTCAGCAAGAAGGAAAGACATTAGAGGAGAGACAGAGACGAAAGAGTTTGCCTAGGCAGGGAGTCAGCACGGAAGCACAGTTTTGTTTAGTACAAGAGGAGGAACACTATCACACTTTCTTAGTATTAAGCCCAGAGAGGGTAGAGAGCACATAGTTAAAAGAAGTTAAAAGAGGATATTAGGTATAATTAGGAGAGATGAGGTTGGAGAGGGAGGAATAACACCGGAATCATCCAAGGTGGAGTTTTTAGTGAAAGTTTGGGTGAAGAGTTTAGCTTTGTCAGAGGAAGAAGTGATGGTAGCGCCGTCAGAGTGGAAAATGGGAGGGAAAGACGAAGAAGAACAATTGGTGGAGAGGTTTTTGGCTAGATACCAGAAAGCTTGGGAAGAGCTTAGAGTTGGATAGTTCAGATAGAGGTAACCTGACCAAGATTCGAACCCACTCACTCCAGGTATATTTGGAAGAGCTGGGCACCATAACCGCTCGGCTATGAGCATATGGCTGAGTGGTTATGGTGCTCAGCTCTTCCAAATATACCTGGAGTGAGTGGGTTCGAATCCTGGTCAAGATACCTCTCTCTCTACCTGTTCGACATCACATTATCATTAGATATTGGATAGTTTAGTGCATTTAATATAGAAGCGATGAAAGAGTGTTTGGTGATTCGAAGAACAGATTTGGCTTGATTCTGGGCAGAAACATAGGAAGAATAAGATTCTTGAGTTTGAAGGTGTTGGTATCGTTTGAATGCTTCATCCGTATTGTGGACAGATGTAAAACAAGCGTGAGTAAACCATTTTTTGTTTACATTAGTCTGAGGGAAAGAAAATGAAATGTATGCCTCCATGCCCGAGAGGATTAGCTTGGTATCGCGTTCAGCACTCTCCGAGGGTCCCCGGCAACGGAAGCAAAAGTCATTCCATGGGAAATCAAAGAAGTACTGCCGGAGAACCTCCCAGTCGGCAGTGCCAAAGTGCTACAATTTCCGCCGGCTGGCTAGATTGGCTCAATCGGGTGGCCGTGCTGGAGAGATAGGAAAGAGGAGCCCAAATGAGGGAAAAGATCGACAGTATAAGAGGAAGGGTTAGAAGTTAGAAACAAGTCAAGAATGTTAGGCCGATCTCCGGAGCTATCTGGGATACGTGTGGGTTGCTGAACCAACTGCTCTACTGTAGGTCATTTAGGATAGAAAATATATAGATTGTTCACCAGGTTGGTCAGTGGAATGAGAGGAGAGCAATTGGTGGTGGTGAGCGTTAAATTATCCTATGAAGGTGATTTTTGAGAAAGGAGAGATGGCTAGGATGTGTTCCAGTTAAGAGTTTAGATACTCAAAGAATTTGGGAAAGTCAGTAGAGTTAAGGGAAAGATAGACAACACAGAAGTATTTAGTATGAGAATGACAGGATAGTTTGAGCCATAAAGCGGAGAATTCAGAGGAGTCCTAATCGGGAACATGAGAGCCAGTGAGTTTGCTTCATCCGCATATGGCTTTGTAAGTAGGATAGAGAAAGTAGGATGATACAGAGAAAGGGCTGCTGTCAGTTGCATACAATTATGTCTAAAACAATGTGGTAGTATTTATTTTACAAAATCAAGGAACTGCACTGCAAATACAAATAGTGTGACAATATAATCACGGTCGACCCAGTTTGCTCTAACAGTAAAACAGCAGACTAAAACATATAATGAATATAACAAAGATAAATTGGTAGATAAAGCTTGCTTCATTTACTGGAATACTGTATATATATATATATATATATATATATATATATATATATATATATATATATATATATATATATATAATGTTTCATATCTATATATATATATATATAATATATATATATATATATATATAATGTTTCATATAATGTTTCAAAGTAAATTAGATATACAACCGACAAACGGTTTGTGGTAATGTTCCAATAGAGAGAGAGAGAGAGAGAGAGAGAGAGAGAGAGAGAGAGAGAGAGAGAGAGCAAGTTGCCTATAGCGCGTTTATCATGCTACACACACCTCTACCTAATTTTATCAAGGCTTATGGTATTATGCATAATAATTCGTTATATTACTATCACAATCGAAGGTGGGTAAGTGAGATGTTAGACAACTTATTTATTATGCCATTACCAAAGTTTAACTTAATTGTTCTTCATATAATAATTCACACTCCAGCCACAGGTTTCTTTGTAATCCACCACCACCTACCCCTATCCTGCACTACTGCTAGGTTGCCCTCTATAGTTTGTCACCCCCCACTTTGTATCTTGATCTCTTTATGCATGTTTAGTTCTGTCTCGTGCTCGTCTTCTACCTTTCATGTAACGTTTTTTTCCCATAGCTTCGTATCTTTTGTGGAATTTGCCTAGCTTACCTCTGCCGTTTTAATCATGAATTTTAGTGCCACATAGTGTTCATGGGCTCAGGGTGATAAACCGGAGCAATTTTGTGTGAAGACTTAAACTAATATGAGAAGGAGTACAAGTAAATTAACATGGAATAGCTGCTTTGGCCAATTTATCACTTCCGAAGACATATGAGCTATAAACCATACTTTTGTATTTACATATACAATAATAAACACTAACAATAATGGAATCGGCTCTCGTTTGACACCCTGCGACCCTGGTGCTAGTCCTTAGAGTAATACAAATAATAATAATAATAATAATAATAATAATAATAATAATAATAATACCCTCTCCCCTCCCCCATCTAAGATTCTTGAGGTAGAAACACATAGTTTCATATTGGAGGATGTCTTTGTTTCAATTTGCTACAACTTTAGCAGTATTATGTTTCATTAATACCAGCAATCCAATATTGTGCAATACTAATACCACAGAATATTCAACACACAAAATTATGTTTTCATAGTAAAGTAATTAGCCAACCACTTCCCTCCACCCCCACCTGCTACCACCTCGCCGCTAGTTTCCCCTCTCACTCCTGTACCCTCCTTCCCCCTCCCTCGCCTCCCTCCTTCCACCCCATACCTTCACCACCTACCCATCACTGTTACCAGATCATTTATGGGCACAAATTGTGCTGCCCTCTATTGAGGTCTTGGACAGACCAAGGGTGTATTTGCTTCATCTGTCCACAACTGTACATAAGAATATTGAAATGATGCACTTAGAAATAGAAATACATAATTACTCAATTATCTTCGCTGCCGTTAGCGAGATGAATCCGACTTAGCCGCAAACAGCTTGGACATTCTCGTAGAAAGTTACGTAATGAAAAACTTATAATTAATTAACACAAGAATCACTTTAAAACCACAGATATTCCCAAACAAAAAGTGAACACAACCGCACAATTCAACTTGCGGGGTGAAAAAGAAAAAAAAATCAGAAAAAAATAACTGAGAATGAATTTCAACGAATGAAAATGTACATTACAAGTCATGAACACTCATGAATACAAATTTAGGGAAAACATCTGGGAATATTAACACTGCAAACACCACATCCTCAACGTTTGGGGATGACCAGGACACTGAAGTGTTCTGACGAAATGACTCATCCTGACATGACGCTGAGATGACCTCACCATACTTGTTTTATATCTCGTATGATATGAAGTGATGGGAGTCTGAGATGACCAGCCCGGTTCATATCTTACATGGCATGAAATGACATGAAGAGAATTTGGAGCTTTGACTGAATGACAGGATGAATTGACCGCCATTGTTCTGACGCTATGAAAGTGATTAGAAAACACACATTGACAAGTCGAACCCATTTTATGAGACAAATTCAGAAATTTAATATCCTTCTCTTAGACATGCAGTACGCATCTTAAAGAAATTATTATTAAGGTAAAAAGGCCGCCAGCCAATCAACGCGCTCCCTTTAACCTTCCCTTTAAACCAGCTGAGTTTGACACTCTGGACTCTGGAGGTAAACATGCCACGCCTTCCCGGCCGACCAATCAGAAGCCTCCGTTTTCGGAGCTGACAGCTACGGGTACAGCTTCACGTTTAAACTCGCTCTCGCTCTCTCCACAGGCCGTTTCCTCTGGTTGCAATAGGTCTAATGCATCAGTGCCAGCCCTATACTCCCGTAAGCCACTAAAAGACATTCGCAACCAGCTTCCAGGAACTTATTATGAAGAGAAAAGAGTTGAAGCGAAGGAAAGAAATATTCAAGCCACGCGGCCAAAACATTGACTGGCCGAGCGGGCGGCTCAGCCAATCACAGCGCCGGAAAGCGGAAGGTGTGACTATATCAAGGGGGTGGGGGAGGCTGCAGGGGTCATTCACCTTTCGGACTCCACTGGGCTAACTTCTTGCAACCCACATTCTCTCCCTCGCTTGGGCACCCATGGAAACTTGGATTCACTTATTCCAGCCTTCCAGCCCACACCACTTGTTCCAGTAATGTCCACCTCGGGCCTAGCATTGCTCTCCCCTATTAGGCGGATACACCTTCAGTATCCGGCTGCCTGTCGTCACATTGCTGGGTTGCACACCTACAGCCAAGCGATTCAAGAGGGACGACCAATAGTAGATGGAGGCGAAGATTTCCAGTTGAGCTATTGGCCGGCTCTGAGGTGGTGAAGATGTTCCAGTAGATACCTAAGACTGTCTCATATTTTTTAAAGGACCCATATTGGGCCCGAACCAGATTTCGAGAAAGAGAGAAAATGCTTAACAAACCCAGTGGTTCCAACCAATAATAATTGATGTGTTCTTATAGGACAAAATAAAGAGAAAGATACTAGATATGTAAATAAATAAAATGATGATGTGTTAATAGAATAATAGTTATTCTTGATAGAGAAGGCTCCATGCCGATTAGCTATCAATAGTATAGGATCTTGTAGGACAACAAATAGATATTAACATTAAAGTAAGAGAGGATAATTCATAAATAGATAAGCAACTATAGGGCTCAGGGGAATAAAGAATAGTTGCAATTAGATCAGCTTTAGTTTGAGAAATATGTAAGGAGGACACTAGTCCGTATAATCAACGATAGCTTTTCGTTATAATGGAAACATTATCAATCATATTGCTTAAAGGAATATTCCGTCAGTTCCGTGGTTGTTGTTGTTGTTGTTGTTCCCCAAGCTGCCTGGCCGAACAGCCCCAAGGCCCCGAGTAAGGCCAAGGCCATAAACGAGCGACCCCACAGAACCCTCCCTGCCGACCACAATAAAGCCTGGGTGACCGAAGCCACTCCATGGCGGGGGGCTGAGAGGGTGCGTAAACGCCCGGGAAACCAAAGCCCCACCCAGGGCCCTGTGCCCCTCAGCAATTATGAAGAGAAAGTTGAGGGGCAAAGGAATAATGTGACGCTTTAGCTTCCAATCTTGGTAGATTGGGAGGTCAATCCACGGAAGAGACGCCGTCACTCGAGATCTAGAAAATATATAAGTAAAAGGAACAGTCAGAGTAAGCTATGGGTATGGCAGAGATCGCTCAGGTCTCACTCTGATAGACCAGCCCATCACCAGTTCCGTGGTAAGCGTTACGAGTATTAAGTCCAGGATAATATCGTAATCATAAAATATATGTAGAGGATTAAGCGGTGAATATTGTTCATGTAGGTGTTTTGAGATACTGATCATATCAAGCCATTTGTTGAGATATATATATGGAATAGGTGGTATACGTGGCATACAGACTTATTGATAATAGGGTTTAGAGAATATATAATCTAATAGTGTTCTAGATCGGGAGATCGAGGACATGTGTAGTAACGCCCTGGTCTTTTGAGTAGATATATTATATAGGGTTAAGAGAATATATAATGTTGAGTGGTACTTGAAAAGTAGACAGAATGGATAAACAACACCATCTGAGGAAGAGCACTTTATTGACAACGTTTCGCAGATAGCTTCATCAGGTCACTAACAAATGCTGGTACATAGGAGGCCTTAAATATCCGTCCAGACAGGTGGCGGGGGAAGAGAGGGAGGTGGGGGTTGGGAGAGAGGAAGGAGGCAGGACAGGGAGGGGGCAGAAGCATGGGGGGAGGGGAGGCGGAGCCTATATATGGGTCAAAGATTTGATTTTTTTTATTTTGCCCCGAGGGGCGAGTTTATTGAGCAGCGCCCCCCATCCTGTGAGGGGACAACCACTAGTAAGGCGATACATACTGCTCAAAGAGCCATTATTCCACTGAAACAACAGCATCGTCGTCTGGTTACATTCATATTTGTGTTTATAAGTCAGTTTTTTTTTTTTTTTTTTTTTTTTTTTTTCTATGTGATTGAGGGAGGCAAAAGGCATAACTGCCTATAGCGAGTGCCTCCCCCATAGTTGAAAGAGTGACAGGGCCAAAATCAAGGGACGTTCGAGCCAAAATGCCTGGACACACGGAGTTTGAAGCAATTTAAGTCATAGGAAGAGGGAAAGACTGATTCTGGGAGAGAGTTCCAGAGCTCAGCTGTTGAGTAGAAGAAAGTTTGAGAGTAACGTTTCACTCTTGGGTTGGAGAGTTGCACAGAGTAGGGGTGGGATTGAGTTGCAAGACGGGTACCACGTGCCCTACGTAAAGGAGGTGGTATGCACTGGGATAGCTCTGAGGAACACTGATTATTATAGTAGCGATAGAATAGCGAGAGAGATGCAACATTGCGGCGGAGAGAGAGAGATTGCAGAGAGTTGGTGAGTGGACGGGAGTTAATGATACGAAAGGCCTTCCTTTCAACTTTGTCTAGGAGAGCAGTGTGAGAGGAACCTCCCCACACATGTGAACAATACTCAATACAAGGGCGCACTATGCCCCTGTACAGAGCAAGAAGCTGTACAGGGGAAAAGAACCCCCTAAGGCGGTTGAGCACACCCAGCTTCTGGGAGGCTGCCTTAGCAAGACTGGTAATATGGTCCTTCTAAATGAGAGCAGAAGAAAAAGAGACACCAAGAATATTGAGAGAAGATGAAGGGTTGATTTTTGTATTGTTGAAGAATAAGGGATAGTCCGCTGGGAGATCCTGACGGGTAGATAGATGGAGAAATTGGGTTTTGGAAGCATTAAAGTTAACAAGGTTTTCTCTGCCCCAATTGGAAATAGTATTTAGATCAGAATTTAAGAGTTCTATGGCTTCATTACGTTTGTCGTTGAGGGATTGCTGGCTGGGGCGTTCTGAAAAACTAATGGAGTAGTGCAAGGTTGAGTCGTCTGCGTATGAATGGATGGGAATTAAGGAAACAGTTAAGGAGATCATTTATAAAAATTAGAAAGAGAATAGGAGATAGGACAGAGCCCTGAGGAACACCGGAGTTTATAGAGTGAGGAAGTGAACAATGGCCGTCCACAACCGCGGCTATGGAACGGCCGGAAAGGAAATTAGAGACAAAGGCACAGATGGAGGGATAGAAACCGAAGGAGGGTAGTTTAGAAATTAAAGATTTATGCCAGACTCTATCGAAGGCTTTCGATATGTCTAGTGTAATAGAAAAAGTCTCACCGAAGTCCCGAAAGGAGGATGACCAAGAGTTAGTAAGATATGAAAGAAGATCACAAGTAGAGCGACCCTTAACACCTTACGAGCGGCCTATGCGGTTTATTTATGTGTACCGCACAGCGGGGTGTTTTTAGCCAAAATAGGGCTGTTTACGTGATCATTTTCATGCCTAAATAAGACCCAGAACGTAAAACAAGTACCTATCCCTGAAAGGGCATAAACAGAGCTTTCGAATGACACCATAACGATCCTTGTATGATGGATAGTTTTCTTGCAATAACCGTGCAACGCGAGTGCAAAAAGCAGGTAATTCGGTACTTTCAGTACATAATTGAGTATGTAGCGAGTGAGAGAGGAGGAGGGAGCTGAGATTTGTGTCAGTAGGTTCGCCGCGGTGGTCTGGAGCAGTCATACGCTCGCTAGTCTCCTGCCACCACTTGTCTCTCTCTCTCAGCCACATTACGTGCTGAAATTGCCACTCGAGTTATGTCGAGCGCCGCCACATAGTCCAGCTTTATTTAACTCGACTTATGTTGCTCGCCGCTAAATAAGGGTTAAGGAAGCCATACTGGCGATCTGAGAGCAGATTATGAGAAGAGAAATGCTTAAGAAATTTGGAAGCAAGAATAGTTTCAAAAACTTTAGAAAGACAAGAGATAAGAGCAATTGGACGATAGTTGGAGGGTTGAGAGCGGTCACCCTTCTTTGGGACAGGTTGAATGTGAGCAAACTTCCAGCATGAAGGGAAGACGTTAGAGGATAGACAGAGACGAAAGAGTTGGCATTATTCAGATGTGTTATTATAGTTTCCTCATTTAATTGTCACATGGTCTGTATACAAAAAAAAAAAAAAAAGAAAAAAAAAAGCAAGCAAGCAAGCTTGTAGTGACTGAATTATTAATTGACAGGTTGTAAATAATAGCACTACAGAACTAGTGCAATCGTATGAGGAGACTATTCATATTTTCATTACATCAATGATTATTGAGATCATAGTTAGCTGAATACAATTATTACAAAAATAGGCAATGGTATAAATCAACATAATACATCATTTAATACAGGCGGACATAATCATGATCCGGTTCGTTGTGCACTGGGAGCTAAGGTGTCTTGAGATCGCCTCGTACCCATACACAACGAACGTATTATAGTCTGCATGGTTGGTATCTAATTGAATATACTTAGTGGGTATTTCAAGAATGTCAGGGGGTAAGGAAATGTGATTTGTATATTAGAAGACTGTGATTAACGAGACGTGTAAGATGTGGAGGGAGGTGGTAGAAAGAGAGGGATCTCGTTGGGGGTGGAAGTTTCGCTCCCAGAAATTTTCGTTCCTGTGGTATTTCAATAATAATAATAAAATAATAATAATAATAAGGGGATAACCACTAGTAAGGCAATACATACTGCTCAAAGAGCCATTATTCTACTGTAACAACAGTATCGTCGTCTGGTGTTATTATAGTTTCCTCATTTGATTGCCACATGTGCTGTATATACGTGCTCATGAGAAAAACAAAACAAATGTGACTGAATTATTAATTGACAGGTAAATAATAGCACTACAAAACTAGTGCAATCATATGAGGAGACCATTCATGTTTTCTTACATCAATGGTTATTGAGATCATAGTTAGCTGAATACAATTATTACATACATGATGTGACTAATATTTCGAACTACATAAATTATTATGCAATAATAGTACCACAAATATATTACAATCATATGAGGGACACTTTACATTCTTCATTACATCAACGGTTATTGAGGTCATAGTTAGCTGAATACAAGAGTCACATACATAATGTGACTAATATTACCAACTACCGAAGTTATAATGGAATTATAGTAATACAAATATTTTACAAACATGAGTTACATGGTTCAAATTCTTATTACAATAATGGTTATTGAGGGGATAGTTAGCGCAATATGACCAGTGGAGAAGTTTACATGCCGATAGTAATATAATATTTAGTAGGGTGTGTGGGTGTGTGGTTCGAGCCTTTGAAGGGAGAGGACGTATGGATTTTTCTCTCCGTGGTGAACAGCAAGTTAGTGAGGGAAGGGGTGGTGATGGAATTGTGAAATATACAACAGGGTGAGTGGGAAATTACGGTGATTTGATATTGGGTGAAACTCTGGAGTTCTATCTAACCAAAATCAAACAACATGTGAAAGAAGAGACAGAAAATTGAAGAGTGCTGTGCCAGGCAGCGTGGGAGGCGTAAGGACGAGGGGCAAGCCGATGCCAGGCAAAATACCCTCCACCATTGACTGTCTCCAGCCAACACCACTCACCCTAGGGTGAGTGTCCCTCATGTCCCTCATGCTAATGTCCCTCATGCTAATAATTTACATGAGTAACATGATGTAATATTTTGTACATATTTTTGACTTGAAAATAATTAAATCTTGACATAATTGGCTGGTTTCCATTTAAAGTTAGGCATATTTAGAATGTAAAGCGGCTCAAATTGCCAAGGTTTCTTTAGCTTTGTATAGAGTCATTTAGCTTTGAGGAAACAGGCCGATTATATTAGGTAAGGTTATATATGATTTATGGCCGAGTCAGGAAATCAGACTTGAAGTGGTATATTTCATGTGAGAGTTATCTCTAACGAACTAGTAACTAAGTATACTATTTAAAATAAGGTATAATTCGCTGATATATTATGTGCATACTGATAACCAGGACCTTTTTCTCAAACTAATAGTAGATTTCTAACATCCTTCTTTAATCCTTAGCACTATTGTGACACTTGTCTTTTTTAATCATTTTACTC
The DNA here is from genome assembly GCA_032716605.1 of Paralithodes platypus. Taxonomy (NCBI): domain Eukaryota; kingdom Metazoa; phylum Arthropoda; class Malacostraca; order Decapoda; family Lithodidae; genus Paralithodes; species Paralithodes platypus. Next base: position 8,797,285 of record CM064515.1, on the reverse strand, counting down.
TCTTAATTAGTGTATTTCCTTTCTCACTACAATAATCGTTTTGTATTATATATATATATATATATATATATACCGTATATATATACATATTTATTTATTTTTTATTTTTTTTCCCGTGTTTATTCTTTGTGCGCATTTTTAACACCTTACGAGCGGCCTATGCGGTTTATTTATGTGTACCGCCCAGCGGGATGTTTTTAGCCAAAATAGGGCTGTTTACGTGATCATTTTCATGCCTAAATAAGACCCAGAACGTAAAACAAGTACCTATCCCTGAAAGGGCATAAACAGAGCTTTCGAATGACACCATAACGATCCTTGTATGATGGATAGTTTTCTTGCAATAACCATGCAACGCGAGTGCAAAAAGCAGGTAATTCGGTACTTTCGGTACATAATTGAGTATGTAGCGAGTGAGAGAGGGAGGAGGGAGCTGAGATTTGTGTCAGTAGGTTCGCCGCGGTGGTCTGGAGCAGTCATACGCTCGCTAGTCTCCTGCCACCACTTGTCTCTCTCTCTCAGCCACATTACGTGCTGAAATTGCCACTCGAGTTATGTCGAGCGCCGTCACATAGTCCAGCTTTATTTAACTCGACTTATGTTGCGCGCCGCTAGTTATGGGTTAAACACTACTTTTATTTTACTTTATTTTTCTATTTTCTTTTGCACCCACTGTCTTGTAATATAACCTGATCTTCTGTAGCCTTGCATCATACTAGGTGAGTTAAATAACTTATCTTACTCTTTCTATCTCTAACGCTACTCATAGGATGTTTACATTTTCACCTTTATCGGGCAGAGGCTCGTCCCTTAGGAAGAAATGATAGATAGACTCAGTATTAGGGAATAGGTAGGAAATTATGATAATAAGACAAGATGATATTAACTCGGTCCCAGTCGAGGAATAATCCTGATGACAGACAAAACGCAGTGAGAGATGCAGTACAAATGAACCGTGAAACAGACAATGAAGTTAATGGAGATGTACAAGCAAACCCTGTTAGAGAAAATGCAGAAAATAACAATCAACAACTGCAGCCCGCAGAAGAAAACGCAGGAATCAATAATTCGCAAGACAACAGAGGTGTGGAACAAAATAATGAAAATAGTGTAGGCCTAAACGAAGATAGTGAGAGAGAAATAATCGAAAATCGTGAACAGAACGAACGACCTCGTAACGTAAACATGAATGGTGGAGAATGGATGGGACATTCTGGTGACGGACTCACAACATTAGTGAATGAAATCTATACAGAAGTGATACAATGGCAACATAATAAGTTTGAACTACCGATTTGTGAAGCCGCAAAAGACATGCTGGGGGAACTCAGACGTATGATCCTAAAGTATGTTCAGGATGCCCCTTTGGCGCACGTGGCAATCAAGATAGCTTCTTTCATTCCTCAGTTGTTCCTTCAAAGAAAAAGACCAAAGGGAAAACTGAATGAGAACATTAAAGCGCTGAAACAGAGAATGGAGTGGTGGAAAAATGGGGAGTTAGACAAAATTCTTAGCCAAGTACGAGCAATCCAGCAAAGACTGAAAACAAAACAACGAAGAAAGAGGAAGCCAGATGATATGGCACGATCAGTGGGAAATAGCATGAGGATTGGTAAAGTGGCACAGGCAGTCAGAATGGTCACTGGGGAAGCCTCAAGTGGGGTGCACGAAGTGAATCGACGCATCTTGGACCAGCTGAAGGAGAAACACCCAGAAGCAAAACCAGCAAGTGATGAGGCCAAACTAGATGGGGAATATGTTCCTCCAGACACGGTGATATATGAGAATATAACTGGAGACCTCATATGGAGAAAGGCGCTGAAAACACAGGGAGGAGCAGGTCCATCAGGAGTAGATGCTAAGACTTGGAGGATCTTCCTAAGTCAAAACAAGTTTGGTTCAGCCACGGGTGACCTTTGTGAAGCAATAGCAATGCTGGCAAAGAAACTTGCATCATCACCATGCGTGAACATAGAAGCTCTAACAGCATGTCGCCTGATACCTTTAAATAAGAATCCAGGAGTTAGACCAGTAGGCGTTGGGGAAGTTCTTAGAAGGATTATAGGAAAAGCAATCATGTCTGTATTTGGAAAAGATGTACAAAGAGCAGTGGGCAACTTACAAGTATGTGCAGGACAGCAAGCCGGAGGAGAAGCAGCAATACATGCAATGGGGAAGGTGTATCATGAGGAAGATTGTGAAGCGGTACTGCTAGTGGATGCAACAAATGCCTTTAACACCATTAATAGGGAGGCAGCTATTCACAACATCAAGATCAAATGCCCGAGCATCGCAAAGTACATAGAAAATACTTATAAGGAGCCAGCTAACCTGTATATAGTTGGAAGCACAAAGAAGGAAGAAATGAAAATTCTCAAATCAAATGAAGGAACAACGCAAGGAGATCCAGTGGCAATGGCAATGTACGCACTGGCCCTATCAATTCTGCAGCAGAAAATAAAACATGAGGTAACCCAAGTGAAACAAGTGGCGTATGCAGATGACCTCACAGGTGCAGGAAAAATAGGGGATCTCAAAGAATGGTGGCGGAGAGTACAATCGGTAGGCGAAGTCATTGGGTACCATCCGAATGCTAGTAAATCTGTACTAATAATGAAAGAAAACAAGTATGAAGAAGCGGTGCGGACTTTTGATGGGACAGGAGTGAAGATTACAAAGGAGGGTCAACGCCATTTGGGAGCAGTAATAGGCACAGAAGAATGCAAGAGAGACTATGTGCGAAAAAAGGTAGCAGAGTGGGTAAAGGAAGTGAAAACCCTGGCAGACATTGCGAAATCTGAACCACATGCTGCATATACTGCCTTCACATATGGTGTTAAGCACAGATGGACCTTTCTTATGAGAACAGTGCCTGGCATTAGACAGATGCTCCAACCACTTGAAGAAGCAATCAGAGGAACATTCATACCGGCCCTAACAGAGATGGAAGGCGTCACGCAAGAGCTAAGAGATCTATTAGCTCTTCCGCCAAGGTTCGGAGGTATGGGGATCATAAACCCAGTAGAGGCGGCACTACATAAGAACCAAAATTCCCTTAAACTTACTACGTCTCTGACAGAAAAAATACGGGAGCAAAATGAAAATGATGAGGTGGACGAAGAGGAACAACGAAATGCAAGACAGGAAATTACAAAGAGCAGAGAAGAGAGACAGAAACATAGCCTAGAACAAATTAAGACCAGATGTAGGGAAGAACTGAAAATGAGAGTTGAGATGGCTTCAAATTGGCTCACATCATTACCAATAAAGGAGAAAGGCTTCAGCTTAAATAAACAAGAATTCAATGATGCCGTAGCCTTGAGGTATGGGTGGCCAGTTTCGAACCTGCCGCTGAAATGTGCATGTGGTGAAATAAACAACTCAGACCACTGTATGACTTGTAAGAAAGGAGGATTCATCTGTATCCGGCATGATGAAGTACGAGACATCACTGCACAAATGCTAGACGAGGTGTGCCATGATGTCAGAATCGAACCGGAACTTCTGCCTATGGACGGACAGCGCTTGGCCCACAATACTGCAAATACTTCAAATGAAGCAAGAGTGGACGTAAGTGCTCGAGGTTTTTGGACGAGGGGACAACAGGCTTTTTTCGACATCAGAATCTTCAACCCAAGAGCACAAACATATCGTGAGCGAGGACACAAGGCGGCATACTTGAGAAACGAAAGTGAGAAAAAACGCGCTTATGAAGAAAGAATTTTGAACAGGGATCAAGGAAGCTTTACTCCTCTGGTCTTCTCATCGTCGGGAGGTATGGGACCTTCTGCAAGTGTCTTCTATGCCAGATTAGCTGAACAAATATCGGAGAAAAAGCGCCAGCATAGAAGCCAAGTCATAACTTGGATGAGATGCCGGCTCTCTTTCTCTCTTCTCAGGTCTGCACTCCTATGTCTCAGGGGTACAAGGTCCTCCCCGCTACAGAGGACAAGAGTGAGAGACTTGGACTTTGAAATGGTCGTGGCGGAGGGACGAATTGGGGAACAACTAGGTTGATTGTAGGGAGGTACTGGTACAATAAGATAAACTACAATGTAACTAGAATAAGATAGATTGTACACCACTTTGTAACTGTCACCTTAATAAAAAAAAAGAAAAAAAGTGTGGTTATGGGAGAGAGGGAGGGGGGTTGTAGGAGGTAGAGGAATGGGTGGGAGAGGAGGAGGAGTATGGGGGGGGGGGGGGGAGGAGGAGAAGGTAAGGTACTCCAGGGAGGAGAAAAGTGTGAGAGGGGAGGTGTGTGTGTGTGTGTATGTCCCTCCTTAAACATCCTAGAGGGACCCTACCCGTCGTGACCCAGTCACCAGACCCCAGCCAATGCCTTCTCTATACATAATTATGTATAGAGAAGGCATTGCCCCAGCACCCAAAACACACAGCCATACAGATTCAGATTCAGATTCAAATTATTTTATTTCCATAAAATAATATTCGGAGGGAAGGTGCAAGTGGTCCTCCGGGAGGGATGTGCCGCATATCCGGAGGTACTTGTACATCAAGCCATTAGCCGAGAATATTGAGGACAATACAGCAGTATGGTTAGGGGTTTTGTAGGAGGTAGAGGAATGGGTGGGAGAGGAGGAGGAGTAGGGGGGGGGGAGGAGGAGGAGGAGGTAAGGTACTCCAGGGAGGAGGAAAGTGTGAGAGGGGAGGTGTGTGTGTGTGTATGTGTTGGGGAGGGTGGGACATACTACATATAAATAAGTTGTTTAAGGCCAGCCATAGTACTGAAGATAAATATGGTAGTAGTAAAAAAAAAATAAAAAAATCTTAAAAGGGAAAGTTTGAATTTCAACGCAAGTCTACAGATATCAGCAGTGTCGCTTCATCGTACCTGACACAACATATCAATAAGTAAGGAAGGAAACTGTATACGTGCAAAGATCAAGATTCAATTAAGTTTAGTAGCAAAACAATATTCAGAAGTAAGATACTAGTAGTCCTCCGGGATGGATATGCCGCATATCCGAAGGTACTTAATTGTAGATCAAACCATTAGCAAAGAATATTGAGGACAATTATGTTGCTTACATATGCAAGGGTCATGTATATTGGCTTGCAAAAGGATATGAATTGGCACTTAACAGATTATTTAAATAAAAGCTGTGTTAGAGGCTCAGAGGGATATGTATATACTGTACATTGTCAATCTATTAAATGAGAATAGCAGTGATAAGTAAAGAAATACTGACTGGTATTATAAGTGTGACATGATCAATGAAAATATGAAATCGTGTAGAGGGCGTTACAAAGGGTTTAAGTGTGACCTTGTAAGAAAGAAGAGATGTGTGGAGGGCAAGGGGTGCATACTTATAAGGTTCATGTTTCATGTTTACAGTACATATTATTGTGGGGGGGCAAAGTTCTTGTGTTTTTTTAGTATGTTATTGATTACGTTATTCTTTAGCATGTATATTGCTTGATCCTCAATTGTGGTTAACTGATTATTCCTGTATTCCCTAATCATTGGGCATTCCAAGATATAGTGCTCGAGAGAGTGTTTGTTGGGAGCTCTGCAAACCCTACATTGCCTGTGCTCTTCTTCTACCTGCCAATTCAGCTGCCATGGATAACAATAGCCAAGCCTTATTCTTGCATGTACTGAGTCTACCCACCTACTCGTTGTACGTTTACCATAGGTGTATTTGGTCGTAAATGCTACTTTATTATAGTAGTTTATAGATCGGCTGGTATTATGATGTCTAGCTCTGTCTTCATCCACTCTTTCTTCTTGTGTCTTTTTAATTATAGTTCTCATTTGTTTCAATGACAGTTCAAGCATATGATCAGGATCTTCTTTCTCTGAGGCCTCCTTGGCAAGCTTATCTGCCCTTTCATTGCCGGGGATGCCTACATGTGAAGGAATCCAGGCAAATTTGACCCCTAGCCCCTTCTCCCCTACACATTTTATCCCCCGTCTGATACCTTGTACAAGGAAAGGATAGGTGGGTTGGGGGCTAGAGATAGCTTCCAAGGCCGCCCTGCTGTCAGATAGGAAAAGAATATTCTTTCCCCTTCGAAAGATACTCCCAATTCCCATCGCTATTGCCACCAGCTCAGTTTGAGTGGAGGAGGCCCAGTCCTGTAGCCTGGATAGTTCATCGTCTTCCTGAGCAAAGTTGCCACCACTCATAATGGTGATGGCAGCTCCTGCCCTCCCAGTTACGGTGTTAAGTGGAGAGAGAGAGAGAGAGAGAAGCCGGGAGTAGGGAAGAGATTAGCTGAATTGTAAAGCGAAAGCAAGGGATTGGCGCATTTAGTGGGTAGGGTTGAAGGTGTGACAGGTATAAAGGAGAGGGGAGGGTTTTTTTTTTTTTTTTTTTTTTTTTTTTTTTCCCCCAAGGTTGGATTAAAAGGGGAAAGAGAGAGAGAGAGAGGGAGAGGGAGGATAATAAAGGGGCGGTATCTGAAAGGACAGGGGAGGGTAAAGGTGGATGGCATATAAGTGTGAGCTGGGGCTAAAGAGAGTCTGGGAGACAACTATCTCGAGTCGAAAGAGTGTGACGGCGAGGGTAGTAGGAACTATTAAGTGTAGAAGATCATATAATATTAATGGGAAAGAGAAGAAGGAACTACACATTGATCAATCTTAATGGCTATACAGGCTACATGTATACATAATGGCTATACAGGCTACATGTATACATAATGGCTATACAGGCTACATGTATACATAATGGCTATACAGGCTACATGTATACATAATGGCTATACAGGCTACATGTATACATAATTATATATCTTGAATACACTTAAATATGAAAGAAAATATAAATACTAATAACAATTGTAACACAACCAATAAATATTCATACACATTTCAGAAGATTCAATAGAGACATTATGGTGTGGTGATGATAGAAATATGGACAGAGAGAGAGAGAGAGAGTACAAAGGAGTACAAAGGAAATCAAGCAACAACAGATCTAGTGACCCTTCTAGGTTGCTTGTCCTCCAAAACACTGAGCATCAAGTGTCCAAACAGTGGTTTAGAGTGGGTAAGGGAACATTGGAAAGGGAATTACTGCCCTGGAACTAATGTCCGTGGCAGGATTAGGAAGTTAGTAGAGGACAGATGGGTTAGTAACTGAGGGGGGGATAAAATAAAGTTATTAATTTACAAACGCAGTCAGTCGCGGGTTTGATGAGAGATATTTGTCTAGGCGGATTTTGAATGAATCAACGGTGATGCAGTCTATAACGTTTCGGGGAAGCCCATTCCACAAATTGACAACTCGATTGAAGAAGAAATTCTTAGATTCGTGCGAGTTAAAAGATTTACCAATAATTTTGCAACTGTTTCCCAGCGTGTAATTAGATTGGTCGATAGTGAAGTACTTACTACAGTTCATATTGTCGATGCCTTTTATGATTTTGAACACTTGAATTAAGTCACCTCTTAACCCTTAATTAGCGGCGAGCAACATAAGTCGAGTTAAATAAAGCTGGACTATGTGGCGGCGCTCGACATAGGTCGTGTGGCAATTTCAGCACGTAATGTTGCTGAGAGAGAGAGACAAGTGGTGGCAGGAGAGTAGCGAGCGTATGACTGCTCCAGACCACCGCGGCGAACCTACTGACACGAATCCCACTTTCTCCCTCCCTCTCTCACTCGCTATATACGGAATTGTATGGGGAAAGTGCCTAATTACATGCTTTTTGCACTCGCGTTGCACGGTTATTGCAAGAAAACTAGCAATCATAAAAGGATCGTTATGGTGTCATTCGAAAGCTCTGTTTATGCCCTTTCAGGGATAGATACTTGTTTTACGTTCTGGGTCTTATTTAGGCATGAAAATGATCACGTAAACAGCCCTATTTTGGCTAAAAACACCCCGCTGGGCGGTACATATAAATAAACCGCATAGGCCGCTCGTAAGGTGTTAATCTGCGCTGGGTTAAAGGAAATAGATTTAATTCTCTAAGACGCTCTTCGTATGGTTTGTTCTTTAGGCTAGGTATCATTTTGGTAACTCTACGTTGAACTCGTTCTAGCTTGATTATATCTTTTTGGTAATAAGGGCACCAGGATTGAACGCAGTATTCCAGAAGAGGGCGGACTAAGGAATTGTAAAGGGTTAGGATAACTTCTTTGGATTTATGCTCAAATGACCTGCCTATAAAGCCAATTATTTTGTTTGCCTTCTTAATCTCTGAAGTGCGCATGGGGGTAATTAGACACCTCTCCCTGTGCGCATGTATTTGAGGTGTTTCCGTCACTAAAATATTCATTGTACCATTAATAGCATTAATACTTATCCATATGCGCCTATTATGGGTTGATTATACTGTAAAGGTATTAACCTGAAACAACAATAAAACGAGTGAAAACAGCGTTTGGATGGTCAAAATCGGAGATATAGCCCGCGAGTTGTATAATGTATGGGTGAGGCAAGCTGCTTTCCCGCCAATTTCCCCCAAGGCCACTGAGACACAGTCGATCGATACTCTCTCTCTCTCTCTTGCACTCGCTTGCCATCAGTGATGACAACACCCTGCTTGCAACTCGCTAATGTTAGCACGAAAATATACCTCAGAATAAGGGAATAACAGGGAAAATAGGTGATAACTGAAGGAGAGGAGGAAAGTGGGGAAGGAGGGGAGGTAGAGGACTGAGATTTTGCATGGCCCAGGGGCCAAAAAATAAAAAAAAATAAAAAAAAAATAAAAAAAAAAATATAAAAAATCGATGTCAAAAGTTGATTTTTTTTTTCACTCACTCTTAAGAGTCTCCCCGCAGTCCGCCGGGGGAACTCTTAAGAGTCTCCCCACAGTTCCCAGGTTAACAACTTCTGAACATTGTTGACTCGGTTTTAGGTTACTCGATATTGTTACTCCCAGATCGGATTCTCTGTTTACATTCTTAAGCTGAGTGCCATTCATCGAATAGTTTGCTTTCTCATTTAGGTATCCGACATGTAGTACTTTACATTTATCCGCATTGAAACTCATTTGCCAAATTTGGGCCCAACATGACAATTTATCTAGATTGTGTTGCATATCGTCAACTTGTTCTTTTGAGAGTACGCTATTTGCAATTTTTGTATCGTCAGCAAATTTTGAGATTGTACAGGTGAGACCCTCATCTATGTCATTGATGTAAATTAGAAAGAGAATTGGTCCTAGTACCGATCCCTGGGGTACCCTGCTACTTACATTGGTCCATTTAGATGCCTTACCGTTTATGACTACCCTTTGCTTTCTGTTGCTGAGCCAATTTTCTATCCATTTCAACACACCGTCTTGTATTCCATGCACTTTTAGTTTTAGCAGTAAACGTTTGTGGGGAACTTTGTCAAAGGCCTTTTGAAAATCAAGGTATATAATATCTACAGCTTACTCTCATCGTAGAGGTTGAGGATGTCGTGGAAGAAGTCTAAGAGGTTTGTTAAACAGGAACGTTTTTTACGAAAGCCGTGTTGAGTATCTTTAAGTATGTTATTTTCCTCTAAGTGATTTACGAGTCTGTCTCGTATGACCGTTTCTAGCATTTTACATACAACTGAGGTTAAGCTAATTGGACGATAGTTACTGGGTAGGGATTTGCTGCCTTTTTTGAATATCGGTGTTACGTTGGCTAGCTTCCACTGATCAGGCATAGTTCCAGACTGCAAGGATTTATTGAATAGTAATGTCAGTGGTTTGGAGAGCTTATCCTTAGCTTCCTTTAGAACTCTAGGCGAGATTGTATCAGGCCCTGGCGTTTTATTTACCTTGAGTTTATCTAAACAATTCAATACTTCTCTCTCTGTAACGGTGATATTGCTTAGAACATCTGAATTATCAATCTGAATCGGCGATGGTGTAGGGATATCACTGAGGTCTTCTGTTGTAAAAACTGATGCAAAGAAGGTATTGAGGGCATTACTCATTTGTACTTCGTCTTTGGTGTATTCTCCATTTTCATCGATTAACGGTCCAACAGTTGAAGTAACTACTTTTTTCTTTCTGATATATCTATAGAATTCTTTCGGGTTTGTTTTACTTTGATTCGCAATATGTAACTCTAAGGTCTTTTTACTTTGCTTAATTAACTTTTTGGCTTTGCGTCGTAGCTCTACAAATTTCACCCGTTCTTCGTCATTTTGTGAGGATTTTAATCTATCATTAGCAAATTTTTTAGCAAGCAGGCAGTTTGAAATATCTTTATTCCACCATTTGGGCTTATTATTATGGCCTGGACGCCATATTTTCGATGGTATGCAGTCTTGCACTGCTTTTAGGTAAGTGGTTTCGAATAACTACCAAGATGTATTTATGTCGTTATTGTTAATTAAAAAGCTCCAGTCAGTTTCTTTAAACATAGCTCTAAGTTTATGGAAGTTTGCTTTCTTGAAATTAGGGACTTTTCGATGCTACTATTTGGTTCGTTACTAGTAAACTTTAAAGTGAAAGTTATCGTACGATGGTCGCTGTTACTGAATTCATCACCAACATTCAAATTCTCTATCAATTCTTCTTTTGTTGCAAGTACAATGTCATGAACGTTATTACCACGGGTCGGCGTTCGAACAAATTGATAAAGCGAACTCTCTTGCAAGTTCGTATACAAGTCATGTCCGGAGTGTGAAGTAAGAGTATCGCCCCACTTGGTCACAGGTAAATTAAAGTCGCCAAAAATTACGGTATCTTGTGAGTTACTTACATCTGCAATTTGTTCGTAAATTTCTCGGTCAGTTTGTACTGATTCAGCTGGAGGTCTGTATATTAACGCAAGTATTATTGTTGTACCTTTATTATTCTTTATTAGCGCAAAAGATGTGTCGACGTTCACAATTTGAGGTTTTGACACGAGGGTCGGGTTAAGACTTTCTTTGATATAAAATAAAACGCCACCTCCATTTTTATTTATTCGGCTGTTCTCAAACATTACATAACCGGAAAGTGAATACTCTGCTAAAAAGTCTCTATCTTCTGTATTGAGCCAAGATTCTGTTATGCCAATCACATCATAATTTTCTGTAAACACTAGTTCCTCTAAATCTGAAAATTTATTGCGTATGCTACGAGCGTTTGCATAGAAAACCTTTAAAGTTGCGGTTTTAGAACTCACAGAACGTTCTTTCATCGAATTTTTGGTTCTGGTCGGATCTACATTTACATTCATGGCTGTCCTCGGTCCTTGGTCGTCATCCCTGGCGGTTTCGAATTTGGGTCGTGTTGGTGGAGCTTTATCCAAATTCGCGGTTCTTGACGGATTAGTATTTAATTCCTTTGTAGGTTGCCGTCCTCGCTGTCTTCGGTCTTCCTTCCTGGTTGTCCTGTGCTGAGTCGATTTCTTCTCCGAAAATCCTTCACCGCATCGTTGAGAAGACGCCCAAAACGTGCTGCTCCCACCTGGTTCAGATGAACTCCTTCGTCCGAAAACAAATAGTCATCGTAGTAGAAATTGTCCCAGGTGTCGACGAATCCCACGTTCTCCTTCCTGCAGAGGTTTGCTAGACAACGATTTGTGCTGGTGGCTATGTTGTAAAATCGGCTCTCTACACCGAGCCGGGGGACGATTCCTGAGACGATGATCCTTGATGACTTCTTCTTAAACGACTTGATCAGCTGCTGGTACTTTAAAAGCAAATCTTCCGACCGGGTTCGCTGTACATCGTTGGATCCAACGTGGATGACGTACATTGTATTAGCAGGGGCCAGCTTTGATACTTCGTCAACTGCTGCAACTACGTCGTCCACACCACCACCAGGGATACAAAAACGCTTCCTGGTCTTAAGTGCCCTGGCGCAAAACTCTGTGAGCTGACCCCGTATTATCGAGTCTCCCACGAGCCCGACTTCTTCTATTTCCTCTTCGTCATCTGAGTGTGTGAGTATCTGAAAACGGTTTTGACACTCGGTAATCGGTATGTGTTTGCTGGTCTTGGGGCAAACGTTGTTCCTCATGACACGGAAGTTGTCTTGAGGGGGAAGAGAGTCACTATTTGTATCTTGAGTATCGGAAACATCAGCTGAAGTGGCTACTGTAGGCGTTGAATTGTTGGCAGTTGACGTTGGGGGCGTTGGTGGCTGCTGGAGTTGCGGTGACAATTGAAGTTTGTGGTACTCCAACGTTGAGTGTTACAAACTCTTGGAGTGATTCCAGCTTCATGGTGAGGACGTTGATCTTGTTGTAGGCTTCATCTAATTTCACTGTAAAATTCTCTCGTTGCTGGCAGAGCCGGCAGACTTGAAGAACGACAGTAGCAAACATGGACTCACCAAACCTACCGGCGCAGTTCGCACAAGCGCGAGGCATGGTGACAGTCACTTTCTTCAGATCACTTCACTCACTTAAAAAATACTTCACTCACTTTAAAACACTTCACTCACTTTAAAAACACTTCAATCACTTCAACCGAAAACAAATATGCTGAAATACGCAGAAATAGGTTATCAGGGGTGATAGCCTAACCGAAAACAAAAATGTTGAGATACGCAGAATTAGGCTTCCAGGGGCGATAGCCTAACTAAAAAAAAAAATAATTAAATTGAAATACGCAATAATAGGCTACCAGCGTTGAATAGCCTAACCGAAAATAATAAAATTGAAATTCGCAGAAATAGGCTACCAGGAGTGATAACCTAACCTTAAACAAATATATGTATAACAGAATATGTAACTAAATATACAATTCACCAAATAGAGATTATATACAAATAAAGTGTGACTGCACACAGGGGGTTAATATACTGTGTCAATAGATGGCCCTGGTGTCGCTGTAGCCTAGTAAAGCAGTAGCCTACTCTTTTTAGATAAAAAAGTGTATCAGTCAAAGGTTACTACAAGATCGTGCAAGCAACAACTAAAATTACAGATATATACTGTATAGCTACAGTAGGATACTAAATACAATATCTACAAGAGTTAATAATAAAACAAATTGGCTGGCTATAGGCTAGGCTAGGTTTGGGTTAGGTTAAAAGCTTGGCAGGTTGGGTTAGGCTAGGTTAGTTTGTACAAATACCACCCTTAGCTTAAAGTAAAATCAGTCTAAGGAGAAAAAGTCAAGAATATATCTAGGGGGAAAAGATAAATGAATGCACTTAAATTTGGTACACAATTTGCTGGAATTTAATATGTATAATCCCCCAAAAAAGTTTGTTTACAAAATGGCGTCGGCGTTAGTCCCTGTAGGCAGGTTAGTTAGTAAACAATATTGTTTATTAGCAAATTAATATGCAAAGCTTTACTTACATACAAGGCAGTTAAATAGATACTTACTACAGTAGGTAATGGGTAAAATAAGGGGCTACGATTTTATATAAAATAGTAATAAGAGAGCGTTTGTTTACAAAGCAAAACAAAACAATAGATGGCGCTAGTGGCGCCCTGTCCGAGCAGGAGTCTTGTGATAAACACAAAGTTTATCAGTCAATACACAGCGAAATATCGTGCAGTGTTACTTACTAAGCTACAGGATGGTTAAACGTGCTCTTAACCACCTTTCATGCACAAGAATGAAGAAGATGAGTAGTTAATACTCAAATTATGATCGATATCGTGAGAGCGTTGACAGAGCGTCTGCAGCGTCTGGCAGTAGCACGGGGAGTCACAGAGGAGAGAGAGGAAGGAAGGAAGGGTATGGTGCTGGAGTAGGGAAGAGATTAGTATAATTGTAAAACGGAAACGAGGGAAGAGGGCAATTTAGGGGGTAGGTATGAAAAGCTAGAGAAAAGGGAGGAGTTCTTCAAAGGTAGGTTAAATGAGAGAGAGAAAAGAGCGAGAGACCGCGAGGGCCAGAGTAAGAGAGAGCGCGAGAGTGAGAGGGAGAGATAGAAGGGAACGAGGTAAGCATATGATATGGAGATAATATTATGGACAGCAATAGCATCATAACATAAGGAAAGGTAACAATAATAATTACCTGTCACACCTTCAACCCTACCCACTAAATGCGCCAATCCCTTGCTTTCGCTTAACAATTCAGCTAATCTCTTCCCTACTCCCGGCTTCTCTCTCTCTCTCTCTCTCTCTCTCTCTCTCTCTCTCTCTCTCTCTCTCTCTCTCTCTCTCTCTCTCTCTCTCTCTCTCTCTCTCTCTCTCTCTCTCTCTCTATGTTATTTATTGCTGGTACTGTACCACTATAAATTATATTAGCACTATCTTCACTGTTTTCATTATAATTGTTACGATTAATATTATCATCTGTATTATTATTATTAATGTTATTTTTATTATTATTATTTTTATTATTATTATTGTTATTATTATTTTTATTATTATTATTAGTGTTATAGGCTTGTTATTTTTATTTCTTTGTACTAGTAGAGTTGTTACCCTGTACGCATGTTTGTATGTCTGTTTTTGCTAGTTCTTACTGATGTATTTGACACATATATAGGCTCCGCCTCCACTCCCCCCATGCTTCTGCCCCCTCCCTGTCCTGCCTCCTTCCTCCCTCCCAACCCCCACCTCCCTCTCCTCCCCCGCCACCTGTCTGGACGGATATTTAAGGCCTCCTATGTACCAGCATTTGTTAGTGACCTGATGAAGCTATCTGCGAAACGTTGTCAATAAAGTGCTCTTCCTCAGATCGTGTTTTTTATCCAGAATATATAATATAAGAGTGTCATATGTAGTAACGCCCTGGTCTCTTGAGTAGACATATTAGGGCCCGGTAACGTTATATTATTTTGAAGTTTAGTTAAGAATATATCTCTTATTCTAGATAGGGAAATAAAGGTCGGATTTATTAATGCCCTGGTCTCTTGAGTAGACACAGTAGGGCCCGGTAAAACTATATTATTTTGGAGATTAGTAATGTGCCTTTGGATCGAAGTCAAAGTGAGTCAATACCTGAATAGCGGGAACCCAAATAGGTGGTAACGGGAGCTCTCGAGTTCCAATGTACAACCTATGGTGGGTCGACGAAATATTCAATCTGTGTATTGAACTCATTTTGGCCCGAGCAGAGAAATAGTTACTAGGTTAGCATAAAGTTAGTAGTAAGTTTGTTAAATAAAGTATACGAACTCCTAAATGACTGTCGAATTATTCCCCACCTTAGTAGTATATTTAGAATAATAAAATAAGTACTACACTTATTATAATGAAATAGACCAAATTTGAGCTACACGAACCAAAATAGTAATGATTATCACCGTGAATAACAACTAGAAAGATGTTTGGATATCACTATACTGTGTTATACTGAATACACACCTATAAAACACTTGAAGTGAGTGTTGACGATAAATGATTATATAAGTACCGAACCCAGTGAGTAGTGAGTGGAGGCAGAGATCAGGGGTCAGCCACACTGTTGATTAACACACGCGCTGTCTCAGCACAGCTAACACACGCAGCCTGCTCCAGCCAAAGTCATCTCCCTGCAGCCACCACTCGTCACATGCCCACTCAGGAATCGCCGTCGAAAGTTGAACTTGTAGAACTGATAGAAACTGGTAGAACTGGTAGAAACTTGGTGTGTTGAAGGGGTTTTAACATAACGATTGCGGTATTGTGGTTGGATATTAACATGCTAGATTCAGTCATTATTATAGGAATAATTATATTCAACTCTCATATATTTTTAACACCTTACGAGCAGCCTGGGCGGTAACTTCTACTACCTGCCAAGCGGGGTGTTTTACCCTAAACGAGCTTAATTCCGTGCTCTTTTTCATGCATAAACAAGACCCAGAGCGTAATACAATTATGTATCCCTTAAAGGGCGTTAATTCAGCTTTCCAATCACACCTGAACCATCCTCCTATGACCACGCGTTCTCTTGCAACGATTGTGCAAGACGAAGGAAAAATCCCTAAAATATGGTAATTTCTTGACATAATACCCTGTGTAGTGAGGGAGGGAGGGTGGATGTGTGTGGAGTAAACGTCAGTAGGCCCGTGGGACCCGTGGCGAACGGTCAGAGCCCGACCTACGCTCCGCCCACCGCTCGTCTCTCTCTCAGAGGCAATATTGCTCCAAAATTGCACACAGACTTAAGTCGGTCCCCGCCACATAGTCGTTTCTTCTCTAGCCCGACTTATGTCCACCCCCGCCAAACAAGGGTTAAGGTGGTTTACTTACAATGTCTATATATTTATGTCGGTGACTATACATCTATGAAGGATATTCATTGTAACTTTCCTGGTTGGGTTTCATGAGTCAGATTTATTTCCCACACATTTTAAGCTCACTCGCACTTTTGAGCAACAGAGACTGTATACGGGAATCGGAATTTAAGATCACATGTTAGGAGTGTGCATGGAGGTGTGTAGTGAAGGTAGGAGAGAAGGTTTTGACTACACTTAGACACGAACAACGGGGACGATCACAACCCCAGGAGATTCCCTCTAGTCTTAGGGAATTATCTTTGTAATATTTTAAATCTACTTTGTTTGAATAAATCAACGTGGTTTGGATACAGAGACCTTTTCCATTACCTAAAGTGGCGGCGATTATCTATCTTATCTATCTACCTATCTACGAGAGAGCAGTGCAGAGGACGTAGAAAATCAACTTACTAAACTATAATTTACCTAAAACTACATTAAACCATACTATAACACCATAAGGAAAGACACCCTCAGTCTTCCTAAACTGGTGTTAACCCCTTCCGAACATTGGCACGAAACGTCTTTGTTACATGATAACAGTGGTGTCAAAAAACCTTTGTCACATACGCATGCCCGTTTTTACGAAGTTAAGGTGGTTTACTTGCAGTGGTCTATGTATTTAAGCAGAACATAAGATAAGATAAGAACATAAGAAAATGGGAGTCTGCAGAAAGCCAATTGGCCTAAGCAAGGTAGATCCCTGTCCCACACAACCCCAAATCAATTACAAAGCCCAATTATAGGCTCAACACTCTAATACCCTGAGGATCATCTTACCAAAACGGTTAGAGATTAACGCAGGATTATGGGGGTCTGCAGAGCGCTGATTGGCCCAACCCGGCTGATCCCCCTTCACACCCAACCCTTCTCGTCCATATGAAGACTGTACATTCTAAACTTTGAATCAATGTCACATCCTGCTTTTGTTCTACCTGTGTCAGACATTACTCGCGCACTTCTGGGATCACCAGGCACTGTCCATGTGAATCAGAGTTTTCCATCACATGTATGGGGTTTATGTGGGAAGGTAATGATAGAGGTAGGAGAAAGGTTTTTATGACACTTAAACAGCAGACATTGGCACGATCACAGGCCCTGGAGCTATTCCTCCCAACTTGGGGGCAAACTCCTTGTAATATCTAAATCTATATTTGTTTTGAATAAATAAGGTGGCTGGATTACAAGATTTCCTTTACCCTACATATACAGTATGTGGTAAAGGTGGTGGCGGCATTCATATCGATCACATCTATCTTACATCTACCAATCTACGAAAGAAGTTACAAGAATCGACCCAGTATCGACCCAGCATCATCAATCAACTTAACAACTATAAAACAACCTAAACATAACCTCATAAGGAAACGACCCCAAACTTGTTTCTGACATGAGGGGCATGCGGTGGTCCTCATTAATTCATTTGAGGAAACGACTGAAAGTCTACAAAGAGTAATCTATGCTATCTACGTTATCAACGCTATTCCTGTGTTCCTGTTCAACTTGATTAACTCCTAAATCTATCAAGGCACACAATTCTACCGTTAAGTTTACTCCTTCAGCGACACACTGAGCTGTTTTTCGTCATTCTATTAGTTCAACCTTCAGCGACGTAACATGAAATTGACGAACAGGCAAGTGACGATGTAACCTGAGCGTGACGAAGGAGCGAGCAGCGAATTAACCTGAGTGACGAGCGGACGAGTTGGTGGCGGCGAGACGACTTTCCCGAGTTCAGGCAGCAGGCGTCATCAGCTTGTGCGGTCAGCAGTGTTCCATGGTGACCTCTGTCCTCTGCCTCATCTCACACCTCACAGTGTCAGTATTGATAAAGCTTCTATCTTCACTACTCATTTAATAGTGTATTAAAGGTGTTTATTTCAGTGTAATACATATACAGTATACAGTATATTGATATTCAAACAACTTTCAATTTTTTTCACGGTCATAATCATAACTATTTAGTTTGTGCAACTCAATTTTGGTACACTCATTAGTATCCATTTCCTTTAAAGTTTCGTACGCATGTCTAGAGAGGGAAATTCCATTTCTGAATATATCTCATAAAATGGGTTCAACTTGTAATATTGTGTTTTCTAATTACTGTCATGTCGTCGGTACAATGGCCAACACTTCCTCATGTAATTTAGTCAAAGCTCCAAATTCTGTTAATGTCACTTCATATCATGCAAGATATGAACCGGATCGGTCATGACATGCTTGCTATGACCCCATAACCTGCTACGACCCCCTGAACGGGCGGCCAGAATAACATGCTCAGCATCAGTCTGGTTCACACCCTTGCAATGGGTATAGGTTTCTGCGGTGTTCTATACTCCCAGATGTTATCCCTAAATATCTATTCATGAGTGTTCAAGAATTTTAATGTGTATTTTCATTCGTTGAATTCATTCTCAGTGATATCTGTTTTGTTCAAAGTTCTTTCCACTGCAGGTCGGTTTATGCGGTTGGGTTTAATTTTGTTTGGGAGCATCTATGGTATTGAAGTATTCTACTGTTAATTTTGTTAAAGTGTTTTATTACTACTTATTCTACAGGGGTTCGGGTGGCTCGCGTGTTTATGGCTGTTTCGATCTCAAAATTCATCTCGCTTGCGAGAGCGAAGGTAATTACGTAACTTTTTATGTTTTATTTCTGATTTTGGTATTCTTTTTGCACACTTATAGTATGTATAGATAGTACAGTCTTACATACATCTTTTGAGTTCAGTTTGATTTTTCTTGCGAATTTTTATTTATGTGTTTCAGTGTTACATCCTACATACTTCTATTAACACGAGGGGAGTCATTTGCGGTAATTTGTACAACATTTTATTGTTTTTCTACTCAATTCTAATGTGTTTACGGTTATTTCATAACATCTTTCGGTTTTTATATAAGTCAGTTTGCGGACTATGTCATAGTTCGAGCTGCGATATTTTCAGATGTTTTTACTTGATTGACAGTTGATGAAGTTTCTATTTGGAATCGATCAAATGTTTTTCTATTTAGATCAGTACTTTCTGACATTTTTGTTATTGGTGCTTAAGTTATTTATTTTTCTTACATTCAGTTTACCCCTTTTAGTGTCTAGATTTTGCCTTTTAACCCTTAAAGATCGGGCCCGGACTTAAGTCCGGCTCCAATTTGCAGCAAGTTAGGAGCATTATTAAGGCTTTTAAAGGGTTAAAATCGAGTGCAAATGGCCGGGAGCGCAGCGGGCCAGACAGCCGACTCCCAGGGCTTACCGCCGCCCATTAACTCATGTTCCCTGTGTTCTCGAGAAGCCGGCAGTGTAGCCAGTAGTGAGCATAGCTGGGAAAAATATGCCGCTATACGCTAAACTCCCATGTTACTGGTATCACTGTATGAGAACCACGAGTGCTACGTAGCTCGTTCTGGTCTCATTTTGAAGCTTTTAGCGCCTAGTTTTTTGCTAAATATTTTTTTTTCATGCAGATACTTGATTTATCATTCAGGAGGGCCTGAATATGCCCAAATAAGCCCAAACCCCCCCCCCCCCCCCCCCTGCTAGACAAGGGTTAATAGAGCTAAGGACTGTATAAATCGGTAAAATTCGTTTCGCTAATATGTGTGGCTGATTTTTTTTTACAAATACATTTTTTCAAGTTAAGTTTTTCCCTCACGTTTACTTTGAGTTATATTTGTGGATCACGGTGTATTCTATTCACGTGTAACAATGTTTTAAATCAAGTTGGCTTGCTGTGCAACTGAATTCAGTTCAGTTTTCCAACAAACAAGTTTTTTCCGATCTTATCGAGTTGAGATCATCGGTCTCATTACCGTAGAATTTGTACGCAAAGGAAAGCATGCAACAACAGAAAAGTCGGCAAATTTTTGTCCGAGCGTTTAAAATGTTGATATGTATTTTGTGTCTGGAATGAGGGCATATCTATAATATATAGATGTTTGAATATCTGTTTTTTACTTTTATTTGAAAGAAATATTGATGAAAATATATTTTCTTCTGAGAGTTTTGCAATTTTGATTACACTGATGGAGTGTGAGACATTATTTCTTTTTGGGAGTGATTTTTGAAAATTAATAATTTTGTGGGGAGTTTCATTTAGAAATGTTTACAGTGAAGTATTTTGTAAGTGACACAAGTTTGTGGTAATGTGTCATGGAAAATTCTTTATTATGGTGGAGAATGATTTTGGATTAACTTGTAGTGTTTCCCTGGTTACTAAACTTCTGAGGTTATATGAAGATTTTAATGGCGATTTCTTTACTGATTTAAATGCGAGTTTACTGATGGGAATTTAATTTAGTGGTCTTTAGAGAACATAAATGAACATAAAGACAAAACAAAATGTGTATACCATCTGCGACATATCTTTGAAAATGGATTATTTTTCCCCATCATTTATATGATGTGCGGGATTTTATGATTGAAAAATGTTGGAGTTGATTTAGTAGTATATGTGCGGTACTTGATTATGCTTCTATATGTTGGTTTTTTAAGGGTTTTTAATGCGGTTTTTAGTATTTTTGTATTTGTTTTTTATTTAAGTTTGACCGTTTGTGGTATATTTTCTTTGATGGTTTATGCATGATATTTATTTTGATGTGTAGGTTATTGTGAATCCTTTCTTAGTCTTCTTGTGGGTTCTGAATATTTGATTAGTGATTTTTTTTTTTTAGGCATGATTTACACTAGTTTGTAATTTTGTTTTGCAACGGCGAGTGTTTGATTATGTTTGATGGCCACAGAAAAACAATATTTGTCTACCGGTACCGGCTGGATTTTTGTTTACATATTTTACTAGTGTTTTACGTGTGGTATATATATGCGCAATGGGTTTAATGTTGTTGTATGACAGAATAGGAGGGTATCTTATACTCTATCTATCTATCTATTGCCTGACACCATTATCCCCGAAGGTGTGGCCACGAACGAACCGCCCCCATGCACCTCTGTCCCCAGTCAGTCGACGCCCCTCCTCCCAACCAGCACCGCCTTCATTCATATACTTCCTCACTCCATCCTTCCACCTCTCCTTCGGTCTACTTCTCCCTCTCTGTCCTTCCACCTCGCTCTCGTACACCCTCTTAGTCATTCTCTCGCTTCCCATACATTCCATATGGCCGAACCATCTCAAGTTGTTCCTTTTCACACTTTCCAGCATATCTACCTCCACACCACACCTTCTTCTTACTTCCTCATTTGTCTTTTCTGTCCCTCCATGTAACTCCGCACGCACTTCTCAAGTAACTCATTTCCACCGCTCTCACTCTAGGTCTGAGTCTCTCCACGAACGTCCATGCTTCGCTTCCGTAAGTTAGTGTCAAGATTACCACACTGTCATGCAAGGACTTCTTCACTTCCATACTGACCACTCTATTTCTTGTTACTGCTTTCAACGTTCCTACAATCTTCTTCCCCTGTTGCACCCTCTCCCGCACTTCTTCATCCACAGTCCCATCTTTACTCAACACACTGCCCAGATACTTAAAAGAGTTGACAATCTCCATAGCCTGACCACTTTACTTCACCTCACACTCTGTGACTTCACCCCTTTCGAAGACCATAACCTTGCGTATCCCCGCATTTACCTTCAAATTCCGGTTTTCGCACACTGTTCTTAACTCATTTACCAGACCCTGCAACTCCCATTCATTATCGCTCATCAGAACTGTGTCATCCGCAAACAGCAGTATAGGCAGCTTCCACTCATTTCCCTCCCTTTTCAGCGATACACCAACATCCACTGCTCTTCCTAGTATTTCTTTCATGACTCCATCCATTTATACAGTAAACAACCATGGGGACATCACACACCCCTGTTTCAACCCAACACTCAGGTCAAAGAACTCGCTCTGCTCATTCTCCACACGTACTGCTGCCTTTGCACCCTCATACATGCTCGTCACTGCTTTCAGCAACTTGCCATCTACTCCGTATATTCTACGTACTTTCCACAAGCCTTCTCTATCCACTCTGTCATAGGCCTTCTCCAAGTCCATAAAGGCAACATACACCTTATGTTGCTTCTCCAGATATTTCTCCACAACATAATTCAGGGTAAAACTCTGATCTACACATCCTCTTCCCTTCCTAAGACCTCCCAGCTCGTCGCCTATCCATTTCTCCGCTCTGCTTTGCTACCTTCCCTAACTTTCTTGACTTCTTTCCAGAACAGTTTCTTACACTGTCTGCAATTTACACTCAGATTCCTTCCAAATTCCTCATCTACTCTTCCCTTACTTTCCTTCACTACTCTCTTCACCACTCTCTTTCTCTCCACGTACCTCGCTCGCTTCTGCCTCTCCAAATCTTCATTCCCTCTACTACCCAACCACTCTCTATACGCTTTCTTCTTTTCTTCCATAGCAATACTCACCACAGGTTTATGTGGATTTATGTGTTTATTATTGATATTCTTTTCCTGTGGATAGGATTTTATTCCTATATTTTACATCAAGTATTATTGCGTATATATTTGAAATTGTTTTATGATATTTTTTTACAAACTGGGAAGGCATTATGTTACGCACCACAGGTTTATGTGGATCTATTTGCATTTAATATTGATGTGGTTATTTTTCCTATGGGTAGGATTTCTTATTTTGTTTTACATCGGGTGTATATTTTATTTGTACCTAGAATTATAAGTTTGAATTTGATTACTTTACTTTGGCAATTGAGTAACTTCAGACTTCATTGACTTATAATGAGTCTTTGTATGTTTTTGTTTTCTTTGTTGGGAATATTATTTAAAAATACTAGTTTTAGTATTGTTCTCTTCTTGTGCATTTGTTTTTGTTTTGTTGTTTGTACGTTGTCTTTATGCAATTTTGTGTTTACCTTGTTCGATGTTTATCCGTACTATTATACAGTATATACTTTGTTCCAATGTATTGGTACATTTCTATGAATTTATTTTTAAAAGCAAAATACTTTTAATTCTATGCCACTTACATACTATCCAATTATTCATTTTATTATTTTGTTTTGGTCTTTGCCTTAATTTGTCTTTGTTCTCATATACTTTTAAGTTGCTGCCTTGCGGTACGCAAGTATTTTTTAATGGGGGCGTATTACATGTTATTAAGTAATTATATAGGAATAATTATTACAACTATCATACAATTTTAAGGTGGTTTACTTGCAGGGGTCTATGTATTTAAGCAGAAGACTGTACATTTTGAAGGTTGAATCAAGGTCACATCCTGCTTTTGTTCTACCTGTGTCACACCTTACTCATGACTTCTGGGCTCACCAGGCACTGTCCACGTGAATCAAAGTTTTCCATCACATGTATGGGGTGGAAGGTAAGGATAGATCGAGGTAGGAGAGAGGACAGAAGACATGGGCACGATCACAGGCCCTGGAGCTATTCCTCCCAACTTGAGGACAAACTCCTTGTAATATTTAAATCTACACTTGTTCCGGAATAAATAAGGTGGCTGGATTACAAGTTTTCCTTTACCCTACTTATATGTGGTAAAGGTGGTGGCGGTATTCATATCTATCACATCTTTCTTACATCTACCAATCTACAAGAGAAGCTACAAGAATCGACCCAGTATCTGGACTGCGCCCAGACTCTTATGCCCTTTCCCACTGATGCGACTTCTCACGATTTTCATCGCCGACACCAATAAATTGGTACATTCGTGACATGTCTTAAACCCTCTCATGAAAAATCGTTTGACTCGCAAGGCATATCAAGGCCTCGCAAGGGCCCTCGCGGGTCGTCGCAAATGTTCGGACTGTTCAAAATTTTGGACGAGGACTCACGAGGGTTCGTTGCCCTCGCAAGCATCGTCTAGCATCGCCGAGGGATCTGCGAGGGCTTCTGCGATCATCTGCGACATCGGCGAGACATCGCGGAGGGTTTCGCACAAAAAACCTTTGCAACGCTGCATGGATGCTCACCGATGCTCTCAGATGCTCTGCTCGCCGATGCTCTCAGATGCTCCGAGAACATCTACGATGCCAAAGAGCACCTTCCGCGAGGTGGGTAAAAACAAAATATTAGGCCTATAGTGAACCTGTCAACCCTTTTTTCTATGCACCTCTCTTGTGGGGTTCACCTGTTTTTTTTTTCTCTTTTTCTCCTTTTCTCTCTTTCTCTGGTTTGTATCCATTCAGCCCCATTCAGCCAACTGTTTTAAGACGTTTATCCCCATCCAAGTATCGATATCTTCCTGGCAAGCGATAGCGAACCAGCATTATATGGAGAAATCTGTCTTTGCCGGAGACATTTTTCTATCGAAAAATGTACAAATTTAGCTTGCTCTCAACAAATTTTGTTATATACGTTGGCTCGCTACCGCTCACCAGGAAAATATTGAAACCTGGATGGGGGTAAAAGTCTTAAAACAGTAGGCTGAACGGGGCCGAATGGATACAAGGCAAAGAGAGAGGGAGAGAAATAGAAAAAAACAAAAACACGAGGAGATGGAGAGAAAGAGAAAACAACAAACAGCGAGGTGGGCTCAATGTTTGCGTTACGGCTTAAAAATTGAGCCCACCTCGCCTTTTTTAGTTTTCTCTTTCTCTCCCTCTCTCCTCGTTTTTTGTTTGTTTTCTATTTCTCTCCCTCTCTCTTTGCCTTGTATCCGTTCGGCCCCGTTCAGCCTACTGTTTTAAGACGTTTACCCCCATCCAGGTTTCAATATTTTCCTGGTGAGTGGTAGCGAGCCAACATATATATATTTTTGTTTTGAGAGCAAGCTAAATTTGTACATTTTTCGATAGAAAAATTTCTCTGGCAAAGCCGGATTTCTCCATATAATGCTGGTTCACTATCGCTTGCCAGGAAGATATCGATACTTGGATGGGGATGAACGTCTTAAAACAGTAGGCTGAACGGGGCCGAACGGATACAAGGCAAAGAGAGAGGGAGAGAAATAGAAAACAAAATTAGGAGAGAGGGAGAGAAAGATAAAACAAAAACAGTGAGGTGGGCTCAATGTTTGCGTTACGGCTGAACTGAGCCCACCTCGCCATTTTTTGTTTTCACTCTCTCTCTCTCCCTCTCTCCTCGTTTTTTTGTTCTCTTTCTCTCCCTCTCTCTTTGCCTTTTATCCGTTCGGCCCCATTCAGCCTACTGTTTTAAGACGTTTACCCCCATCCAGGATTCAATATTTTCCTGGTGAGCGGTAGGAGCCAACATATATATTTTTTGTTTTGAGAGCAAGCTAAATTTGTACATTATTTGATAGAAAAATGTCTCCGACGAAGCCGGACATTGCCAATATCCGAATTAAGGGGAGATGGGTCGTTTTCTGGTCCCCTTTCTTCCTCATGGTTAACCCCATTAGTTTTCATATTTTATGACGTTCGGCTCATTAGTTTGGCAATTTTAAGACATTTCACCCCATTTCATTGTCAATATTAAGACTTTCGTGTCATTTAGGCGTCGAGTTTTTCCTGGCTAGCGATAGCGAACCTGTACTTTTTGAGGAACCGGCCTTCGGCCAGGATATTTTTCTATCGAAAAATTTACAAATTGATCTTGAAGGAGGGTGTTGGGGGGTGCTTTATATGCTTGATGGAGGTCTAAGGATGAAACTAAATAATCTCGCCGAGGTATTCGGTATTCGCTGAACCATCGCTCAATTTGCCGATGACTTCGCATAATGTCGCCGATTACGTCTTACCCATCGGTGACATCGTCGCCGAGTGTAAACTTGTCAACGGTTTTTAACGGTCAAAATCGTGAACGTCGCACGCATTCATGCGAATTTGCCAAAACTACATCCTCGGCAACGAAAATCGTGAGTTGTCGCATCAGTGGGAAAGGGGCATTAAGAGGTTCTACTGGGTGAATCCGGCCAGAATCTTAAGATCAAAGGCCTAAAAAAAAACTTTTGAAACACCCCAGTGGCACTCCAAACAAAGCAATTTGTGTTTAGGTGAGATAATTCCCCTCCATTACTTGCTACCCCTCCTACACATGTGTCACCCCCCCCTCCTTTCCCCTTCTCCTCCCCCCCCCCCTTCGTCCCCCCTCCACAATTATCAGGTATTTTCTCTATTATTCCCGATATTTATCGAGTATTTTCATGCGAGGACGGGTGGGAGAGAGAGGGGTGATGGAGGAGTGTATTTTCGAATTTCGACCCTCCAAGCCAGTCTGAGAACTCCCCTTGTCTCTCAGTACCACCCGAGACAAGAAAGAGGGAGGGTGTTTGTCTCTCACCACTCAAGGTCAGAATACGACCGTGGGACTAAAATATGAAATTTTCACCAGCCAATTGGTGTTACCACTTGTTTTATTGCTTTCCAATGTTCATATGTTCATATTAAAAGTAAAATAGGCGCATATGGATAAGTATTAATTATATATATGGTAAATTGACAGAGTCAGGAATTAATCAGAATACCTTCGCATGCCGGCACTTTCAAATACCTTAGCTGCGCAGCTTAGATGTTAACAACTATAAAACAACCAAACCATAATCCCATAACGAAACGACCCCAAACGTTTTTCTTATGTATATATATATATATATATATATATATATATATATATATACATAATTATATAAGAACACAAGAACATAAGCCAATGGGAGTCTTCAGAAAGACGATCGGCCCGTACAATTCAGATCCCTGTCACACCCAACCCCAATTACAAGGCCTAATTATAGACCCAACTCACTAATACCTTGATGACTGACCTTACCAAAAAGGGTCAGAGATCAACACAAGATTACGTGGGTCTGCAGAGCGCCGATTGGCCCACACCCGGCAGATCCCCCCTCATACCCAACCCATCTCGTCCATATGCCTATCTAATTTTATCTTAAAGTTCCTTGTCGTTCTTGATCCTACCATATCACTCGGTAGCCTATTCCACATTTGTAAAGCTCTGTTACCAAACCAATATTTGCCTATATCTTTTCTGAAACGAAATTTATCTAATTTGAAACCATTTGTTTGAGTTCTTTCGCTATCACTGAGCTTCAGTACATTTTTCATGTCCCCTTTATTAATCCCACTAACCCACTTGAACACTTCTATCATATCCCCTCTAACTCTGTGTTTTTCTAATGAATGTAAGCCGAATTTGTTCAACCTTTCTTCATATGGTAGATTTTTAATATTAGGAATAATGTTTGTCATTCTTCGCTGTACTCTCTCCAACGAATCTATGTCCATTCTGTAATAAGGACACCAAAATTGGACAGCATAATCCATATGAGGTCTCGCTAATGATAAGTAAAGTTTTAAGATACATCGGCAGTTCTGTTAACTCACACTCCTTGAGATGAACCCGAGAACCATGTTTGACTTGTTACGAACGCTTATACACTGTTTTCTAGGCTTCAAATCGTTGCTAAACAACAAACCGAAATCTTTCTCGCAGTCTGAGTTTTCTAATTCCGTATTAGCTAGTTTATATTTTGCATTAGTATTCGTCTTCCTTATCTTTAATACCTTGCATTTGTCAATGTTAAAATTCATCTGCCAATTTACTGACCATTCGTGTAAGTTATCTAGATCCCTTTGGAGGCACTCTATGTCGCTATCTTAATCTATTATTCTCCTCTTTTTGGTATCGTCTGCAAATTGACTTATCCTACTAGTTATACCTAAATCAATGTAATTTATGTATATAACAAACAACAGAGGACCCAATACAGACCCCGGGGGGACACCACTTTTGACGGCTCCCATTCTGACTTAGTACCATTTATACTGACTCTCTGCTTCCTACCAATTAGCCATAACCTAATCCATCCCAACAACGACCCACCTATTCCATGCGCCTCAACTTTTCTCATCAATCTCTCATGAGGGACTCTGTCGAAAGCTTTACTGAAATCTAAATATATGCTATCATATGACTTGTCATTATCTACTGCTTCATATACCTGTGAGAAAAATATTCGAAAATTAGTAGGGCAAGAACGTCCCTGAGTAAATCCATGCTGAGAAGAATTTATTAAATTAAATGTTTCTAAGTGTTTTCTAATTTTCTTAGCAATAATTGACTCTTTTTTTTTGTCTATGTGATTGAGGGAGGCAAAAGGCAGAACTGCCTATAGCGAGTGCCTCCCCCATAGTTAAAAGAGTGACAGGGCCAAAATCAAGGGACGTTCGAGCCAAAATACCTGGACACACGGAGTTTGAAGCAATTTAAGTCATAGGAAGAGGGAAAGATTGATTCTGGGAGAGGTCCAGAGCTCAGCTGTTGAGTAAAAGAAAGTTTGAGAGTAATGTTTCACTCTTGGGTTGGAGAGTTGCACAGAGTAGAGGTGGGATTGAGTTGCAAGACGGGTACCACGTGCCCTACGTAAAGGAGGTGGTATACACTGGGAAAGCTCTCAGGAACACTGATTATTATAGTAGCGATAGAATAGCGAGAGAGATGCAACATTTCAGCGGAGAGAGAGAGATTGCAGAGAGTTGGTGAGTGGACGGGAGTTAACCTAACATGTGCGCATGGGGGTAATTGGAAACGTCCCCCTGTGCTGACGTATTTGAGGTGTTTCCGTCACTAAAATATTCATTGTACCATTAATAGCATTAATGCTTATCCATATGCGCCTATTATGGGTTGATTATAAAGGTATTTACCTGAAACAACAATAAAACGAGTGAAAACAGCGTTTGGATGGTCAAAATCGGAGATATAGCCCGCGAGTTGTATAATGTATGGGTGAGGCAAGCTGCTTTCCCGCCAATTTCCCCCAAGGCCACTGAGACACAGTCGATCGATACTCTCTCTCTCTCTCTTGCACTCGCTTGCTATCAGTGATGGCCACACCCTTCAACCGGATTTCTAATGTTAGCACGAAAATATACCTCAGAATAAGGGAATAACAGGGAAGATAGGTGATAACTGAAGGAGTGGAGGAAAGTGGGGAAGGAGGGGAGGTAGAGGACTGAGATTTAGCATGGCCCAGGGGCCAAAAAAAAAAAAATCGATGTCAAAAGTTGATTTTTTTGTTCTCTGACTCTTAACCCTCCTCTAGCGGGTGCTCTGTGGCCGTTTTGGGCCTTTCTGGGCCGTTCTGACTGCTATATCAACCATCAGTATGAAAGGAACTGTATTGCGCCGAAAACTAGGTGGAAATCGCTACACAATGACGCCACATACAGCTACGTAGCGCTCGTGGAGCACTGACAGTGTTACCTCGAAGATGGAAGTTTAGCGGATTTTGCTACCTTGCTCACTTTTAGCGAACTATTGGTTACACTGTCATCCACACGCGCGGTGGGGGAACTGGAATTAGTGTGGGCCGGGAGGCCACAGATGTCGGACGTATGGATCATTACTATCCCACCCATTTTCACTCGATTTCAACCCTTTTTTCACCCGTTTTTTGCCAGTTTTTTCAACTCGACTTATCTGGTGAGCCGCTTTTTAAGGGTTAAGAGTCTCCCCGCAGTCCGCCGGGGGAACTCTTAAGAGTCTCCCCGCAGTTCCCGGGTTAATGATACGAAAGGCCTTCCTTTCAACTTTGTCTAGGAGAGCGGTGTGAGAGGAACCTCCCCACACATGTGAACAATACTCAATACGAGGACGCACTATGCCACTGTACAGAGCAAAAATCTGTGCAGGGGAAAAGAGCCCCCTAAGGCGGTTGAGCACACCCTGCTTCTGGGAGGCTGCCTTAGCAAGACTGGTAATATGGTCCTTCCAACTGAGAGTAGAAGAAAAAGAGACACCAAGAATATTGAGAGAAGATGAAGGATTGATCTTTGTATTGTTGAAGAATAAGGGATAGTCCGCTGGGAGTTCCGTACAGGTAGATAGATGGAGAAATTGGGTTTTGGAAGCATTAAAGGTAACAAGGTTTTCTCTGCCCCAATTGGAGATAGTATTTAGATCAGAATTTAAGAGTTCTATGGCTTCATTACGTTTGTCGTTGAGGGATTGCTGGCTGGGGCATTCTGAAAAACTAATAGAGTAGTGTAAGGTTGAGTCGTCTGCGTATGAATGGATGGGAATTAGGGTACAGTTGAGAAGATCGTTTATAAATATTAGAAAGAGAATAGGAGATAGGACAGAGCCCTGAGGAACACCAGAGTTTATAGGGTAAGGAAGTGAATGATGGCCGTCCACAACCGCGGCTATGGAACAGCCAGAAAGGAAATTAGAGACAAAGGCACAGATGGAGGGATAGAAACCGAAGGAGGGTAGTTTAGAAATTAAAGATTTGTGCCAGACTATTGAAGGCTTTCGATATGTCTAGTGCAATTGAAAAAGTCTCACTGAAGTCCCGAAAGGAGGATGACCAAGAGTTAGTAAGATATGAAAGAAGATCACCAGTAGAGCGACCCTTAAGGAAGCCATACTGGTGATCTGAGAGCAGATTATGAGAAGAGAAATGCTTAAGAAATTTGGAAGCAAGAATAGTTTCAAAAACTTTAGAAAGACAAGAGATGAAAGCAATTGGACGATAGTTGGAGGGTTGAGAGTGGTCACCCTTCTTTGGGACAGGTTGAATGTGAGCAAACTTCCAGCATGAAGGGGAGATGTTAGAGGATAGACAGAGACGAAAGAGTTTGCCTAGGCAGGGAGTCAGCACGGAAGCACAGTTTTTGAGAACAACAGGAGGAACACCGTCCGGACCGTACGCCTTATTAGTATTAAGCCCAGAGAGGGTAGAAAGTACATCTTTAGAAGAGATTATGATATTAGCCATAAGTAAGAGAGAAGAGGGTGGAGAGGGAGGAATAGCACCGGAATCATCCAAGGTGGAGTTTTTAGAACATTTAGAGCGAAGAGTTTAGCTTTGTCAGAGGAAGAAGTGATGGTTGTGCCATCAGAGTGGGATAGGGGAGGGAAAGACGAGGAAGATAAAGTGTTGTCTAGTAACTTTCCTATGATTGATGTGAGACTAATGGGACGGTAATTGGATGCTATTGATTTATCACATTTTATGAAGATCGGAACTACATTTGCAAGCTTCCAGGCTTCTGGAACTAAGCCTGTTTCTAATGATTATGATATATATATATACTGAATATATATTTATATATATATACTGTATATATATATATATATATATATATATATATATATATATATATATATATATATATATATATATATATATATATATATATATATATATATATATATATATAAATATATATATATATATATATATATATATATATATTATATATATATATATATATATATATATATATATATATATATATATATATACCGGTATATATATATATATATATATATATATATATATATATATATATATATATATATATAAATATATGTTAGTATAGCCAGGTAATAGATTCTCTTTTAAACGGACGAGGTTAAAAGCAATAGCAGTTTCAGCATTCAGGATTTTATTGTTACAGCTTTCAATAGTTCTAACAATTTTCCTCTGGGGTTCAGAGATGAGGTACAAAAGGTTAGCAAAATTCATGGTGGATCCAACATTTCACAAGTAAACATCTTGCATCTTCAGGGAATGGAGAGGTAATGATTAGAAGTGCATAGAAGTGCATAGGGGGGGATAGAATAGGGGGGATGAAAATAGAGTTTATCAGTGGATACAGAAGAAAAAGATTAGAAATATGAAGTAAAGTTGGAGATTAAAAGATAGTGGGCCGTCCACTTTGCTATTCTTGGTTAAGACTTAAATTATATTTCATATATATTCCGTGAGCAGAACATACCACCAGCTTCATGTTTATATTCCCTTTTTTTATTTCCTGCCTCCATGTTTGCACTTTGTTTTTAATTTTGCATTTGTCATATGCATTGTAGCATCGTTCCGGTGTTATAATTATTTATTTTGTGTTGTTATTACTCTTTGGTGTTTTGATAAGTTGTCTTAAAAACTAAAAAAAAAAAAAAATATATATATTTATTTTCTTTTATTGATTTACTTTTTTTTTTTTTTTTTTTTTTTTTTTTTTTTTTCTTTTTTTTTATTACAGGGACGAATTCATTGTAATTAGCATGATTTGTCATAGAGAGTGAGAGTGAGAGAGAGAGAGCCCCCCGGAACTTATCCCGCAAGGCTCTCTCTCTCTCCATCTCACCGACCAATGACAGCGAGTATTCATGCGTCAGTCATTTTTTGCGACCCTGGCTCTGATTGGAGAATTCTCGACAAGTGGGTGTTTTTAGCTTAGCTAACTCAATTTTTCTCATGTCTTACATCATAATTATTGCTTTCATTCATTCTGATTTCATCCATTTATTTTAATCATTCATTCACCTTAGATTATAACTTATTATTTTTGTCAGAGACGGTACAGAACTTAAATATATACAGTGTACAAGGGACATTTTTATTGCTTTATGGATTTTTGTTTATGAATATTTTTTGTTTGTTAATTATTACATATTTAATATTTCACTCATTCATTCGATTTTTGTTTATGAATATTTGTTGTTTGTTAATTATTACATTCACTCTTTCATTCTTTCCACATTTCCCATTCATTCATTGTGGCTTCACTCATGCTATCACTCATTATTACTTTAGAGTATGATATTTTTGTTGGAGACAGTACATATTTAACAGAGGTCATGCTAGTATATACAGGGACACGACAATGTTCATACACATGGACATATTACAAGGGATTTTTTTTTTTTTTTTTTTTTTTTTTTTTTTTTTTTTTTTTTAGTTCATTCATTCATGTTTCATTTGTTCAGTCTATCATCCATTAGTATTTAGAGTATAATATTTTTGTTGGAGACAGTACATACTTAACAAATTCATGATAACATATACAGAGACATCTAATAATATTCATAATTACAAGGGATTTTTATTTCTTATTTTTTTTTTTTCTTCATTCATTCATCATTCGTTTTGCATACTTAAGCATTCAACTTTACTGAATTGTACTTATTTTGCTATTATGCTAGTTATTATGCTCTCTATTATTATTATGCTAGTTTGTTAGCGGCTTTCAGTGTTCATACATATATTGGGTTTGGTTCTTGATTTAAGTTGGTTATTATTGAAGGGGGAAACCATGAGTGTTTCCTAATTGGTCTGTTCTCTACTATGGTTGCATAATTTGGGTCATTTAATCTTTCTAACGTAGACCATATATTTTTTGTTCTTCTAGATTAGAATAGGGACAAAGCATCATATTTATACAAAATTCGAGGATCAAGTAGAGGGAAGTGGGCTGAGCTACTGGGTATGTGGTGGCTGTTCATTGGTGGAAGGCAGTCTATTCACGAGACGGGCACTAAATCTTATCGGTGGTTGGTTGTTGGCTGTGGGTGGCTTTGATTGGTTGGCGTTGTCAGTTGTGTGCTGAGCGTGGAAGCGTAAGGGAGGGGGGCGCGGGGCGAGAGGAGGGGGGGCAGCATGCCTGTAGCGCTTGCCTGAAGGAAGAATTTGAAGGTCTTGTGTTTGGTTGTTGGTGCTGGGGTTGAGTGTTTGGATGTATAGAGCTTCTAAAATAGCTAGTGCTGGGGTCTGATTCTTTGTCGAGTATGGTGGTTTGTTTGTCTAGGTCGGCGCGAGTTAGGGCAAGATGGTGGGGGGTAAGCCCCCACCAACACACTCAGTAGCTCCGCCCACCTCCCTCTACTTGATCCTCGAATTTTGTATAAATATGATGCTTTGTCCCTATTCTAATCATTACCTCTCCATTCCCTGAAGATGCAAGATGTTTACTTGTGAAACGTTGGATCCACCATGAATTTTGCTAACCTTTTGTATCTCATCTCTGAACCCCAGAGGAAAATTGTTAGAACTATTGAAAGCTGTAGCAATAAAATCCTGAATGCTGAAACTGCTATTGCTTTTAACCTCGTCTGTTTAAAAGAGAATATAAATATATATATATATATATATATATATATATATATATATATATATATATATCCAATGTTCTTAAATTGATAAAATACATTAAAATGCCCTTTTACGGTAAAGTAAGTTATCAGTACAGAAAATACATATCAAAATTGTTGAGTACTAGTTTCCCCGCGGTTAATTTTTTAATTATATTTACGAATGAGTTTACCATTAAAAATTTCTTCTCATTTAAAGATCGAGTGCCTGGTCAATTGTGCTCGAACATCGTATATAAATTTACTTGTCCTGGTTGTCAGACCAGGTATATAGGATGTTCTGGACGTGCCTTTAAAGTGCGAATGTTCGAGCACATTGGTAAAAGAAATCGATCAGGTCAATTTTTGCAAACAAATCTTTTTCGGCCATTCGTAATCATGCTAGAGAACAAAACCATCCCTACACTCCTGAGGATTTTCAAATAGTTGCCAAGTTTCGGAGCCACTATGAAGCACTTATTGGTGAAAAATTACTAATAAAAAAGATCAATCCTGAACTTAACGTTTCACACAATTCATAATGTTTTATTATATATCATTCTCTGCAATTAGTGTCAGAAACTTGGGGATTGGTTGTATGAACAGTTGTGTTTGGTTGAGTTGGGTTAGTTTAGTTGTCCCTTAGCTATCATGGGGTGTGGATCTCTTTCGATGTGCTTAGGTTTTTGAGGTACTGTACATGGGTGTTTTTTGTAATTTTGTGATTATGTGCTTATCAATTATCAAAGAATTTTAGCTTTTTTGTTTGATGTTCATTGTTTACAAGATGGAGTTTGAGGCCAGTGGGTTATGATTAATGTTGTTTTGTATGTATTTGGGAGCTTTTTCACTAGGTATATTTCAGCTTATTGAGTGATAAAATGTATTACATTAGATTAATTTTCTTTCCAATAGTATAATACTTATTTTGTATATTTTTAGGATCAGTCTGTATAACCTGAAGATGGCACCTTGTTGATGCCGAAAATTCGAGTAATAAACATGGTGTATGGCGCAGCTCTATCTCTATTCTTACTCTTGTTATGGAAACTGCGGTGCCCTCGGCCCCCTACTGATGTCTTATATATATATATATATATATATATATACAGTATATATACTGTATATAGCACACATCGGGTCCCTTGAGTGAGTGGTAGGGATTTGTATAGGTTTGCTCCCTTAGACGGGTTCCCAACTAAGGCTGACGAGTTCCATACACCCAGATATTTATAAGGATGTCTCTCCTACATGGGTTGCCAACCAAGCCTGACAAGTCATATCCTCCGTATATATTGTACAAGACAAAATGTTTAGTCATTATCACAGTACAGTAGATATATTGCCATAGGGCATTTAATTGATCCATTATAGCTCTCTGCATGCCTAATTACACCTCAGTATTTCAAAAACCTTTGTTATAAATAATGTCTCTCTTACCAATAACCCTCCTGTAAATAAAAACCAAGAGAAGAACACCAACAATAA
The DNA here is from genome assembly GCA_032716605.1 of Paralithodes platypus. Taxonomy (NCBI): domain Eukaryota; kingdom Metazoa; phylum Arthropoda; class Malacostraca; order Decapoda; family Lithodidae; genus Paralithodes; species Paralithodes platypus. The sequence continues at coordinate 8,761,959 of CM064515.1, read as the reverse complement.
GTCGATCATTCATAGGCCTTCATCTTCAATACATCAAGTAAATCGGTGTGGCAGGAGATAAAGGCCAAGGATTATCTTGACCATATATATATATATATATATATATACTGCATATCGAAAAATGTACCAATTTATCTTGGAGGAATGTTATTGTTGTATATTTATTTTGTTTTTCAAAGCTTGATAGAGTCCTAGGGAGGAAACTAAAGCAATTATTAAAAGATGCATACATGAGGAAATACATATGCCTATCCCCCATTAACCCCTTTGTTATCATATTCTAGCTATATATAATTATATACGCTAGTTGTGCAGTTTAAGAAGGATGTGTGTTAGTAAAAAGGGTTTGGTGAGATAGATCGAAACCTGTTCATTGTTTTAAACATCACCGGTACTGAGTGGGTTAATATGACGAAGAGATATACCTATTTCCTATTATTCCATTAACCCTTTCTGTACCAGCGAGACCTGTTCCATTATATTATATATGTACCTAAACTATTTTATGCAGTTTAGGAAGGATCCGAGGTAGTTAAAAGGGTTAAATGAGCTAGTTCAAAGCCATATATTCGCTATAGATCCTTCCTAAACTGAAGTAGTAGTAGCCAGAATTATACATATAGGATGTCAACGGTACAGAAGGGGTTAAGGATCGATAAATCAGCTGCAGAGGGATTGAATTTACCGCAAGTTGAAATGACACCGACTCTAGTATTAATTTTTCAATTACCTTTCTCTATTTCAAGATACAATAGATTTTCCCCATTCATGGTCTTCCCTTGAATATATTTATCTGATATTTCAACAGCTAGTCTCCCATATTTCTACATAAACTCCCAATTACCTCTAATCTTCAGTAATGTGCTCTCTATACTGTTCCATAACGTGTATACATACTGTTCAGCCTTGTGGAATGGTTGCATTGGGGCAGTTGGACAAACTTCCAAATATAGCAATTAGATTGATAAATATCCCTTTAATCATGCAGTATCTTCTTCCATTAGTCATACAAAGATATGTTGCATCCCTTGCATTACTCTACAGATATTTTCCCGGTAAATATTCTGAGGAACTTGTTTCAATTGCACAAGCTCTCCGCATTTTTCCCTGCAGAACTAGGCCAGCTGGAAATGCACATGAACTGACACTCTCTCCTCCACAATGCAGAACTTCCGCTTATCAAAATAAATTTATCCCCATACTCTCTGAAATTCAGTTCCTTGGAGTTGCTTTCCACACATTTACAAGCCACAACAGTTTAAGTCCAATTATTACAAAACTTTTTTGAATGGGGGATGCATTAAGGCACATGAACTTTTCTTTGTGAGTGTCTTTGTTTTTCTTTCCTTTATCTGTTGTCTCAAAAAGAAAGTATAAAATAGGCTTATGCATACATCTTGTTTCCAAACATCATTAATTTACTATTCCATATATTACACAGTCGATCAAAATAGGTGCACACTCTTTGGAGCACCTCTACAGTTGTTTGCCAATAGAATAGAACAAAATTAATGTGTTTAATGGTTTATCACATTCATTTGTTTAAATCTAATTACGTGGAAAAAAAAAGGAACTCCTTGGCGTGCGTGCAGAAGAGAAGGATCATATGCTTAATGCGCGGAGCCACTGAGTAAACGTACAGTAATTCATATATTTTGAACAAGAGTATGTGAAGTGCAAGGGGGTGGTGGAGTGTGTGCGTGTGCGTGTGTGAGAGAGAGTGAGTGTATGTGTGAGTGTGTGTGTATGTGTGTGTGTGGGTGTGTGTGTGTTGTGAATAAATCAGCTTCAGTCATCATTCTCCCAGCGCCTCTGTTTGTCTTTTATGAATAGTTGGTGTTTGGGAGAGCCAGCCAGAATTTACCCGCCGGATTTATATTTTGATATTTTGGAGGGGTATGTTCGTTAACGAATATTACTTGAAAAATCTGTGTTACGTTTTAACTGGTTTTTCTGATAATGTAGACTTACTCGTTATTTAAGATATACCAACACACACACATACACCCACATACACACACACACACACACACACCGATTGGGAGAAAGAGAAACAGTATCCGGTCTATGATGTTATGTTTATTGTTGTTCGATGTGTTAAATGGAAACTATATATTTATTGGATCAAATAAAATCTTAATAACATAACTGTTTAGGCTCTCTATGTTGGAAACATGATACACCACTGTGTAAGCCAGTTATAATTAGGTAGTATGTCAGCCTTACTGTTGTCACTGGTAACTGGTCAATTCATTTGCTATGCGGATCAGTGTGCGTATAAATCTTCACTAAATAACACAAATTGCTGCAGTACAACATATCCTAGTTCATAATAAGCTACTCATTTAAAAGCAAAGACAAAGTCGCACACGCACTGGTATGTGCATGATATATTTAACCCTTCTTTGGCGGCGCCCGGCTATAGTCGGACAAGAGACCCCCAACCCAAAGAGCGGGGCCCGGCTATAGTAGCATGCAATTTTGAGCACGTAATGTGCTCTGAGAGAGAGCCGAGCGGTGGGAGGAGCATAGGTTCCCTCATGACCGCTCGGCATGGCTCCCGCGCGACAACTGAGGCCCCCTCCACACACATCCACACTCGCTACACACATAATTATGAAATAAAATGACCGTATTTTAGCAATTTTGCCCTTCGGTTGCACGATCGTTGCAAGACAACCAGTGATCGTAGAAGGATGGTTCAGGTGTCATTGGAAAGCTGAATTAATGCCCTTTCAGGGATATATAATTGTATTACACTCTGGCTCTTGTTTATGCATGAAAAAGAGCACGGAAACAAGGTCGTTTTAGGGTAAAACCCCCCGCTTGGCAGGTAGTAGAAGTTACCGACCTACCCGCTCAGAATGTGTTAACTTGGGATTATCACCCATAAACACAAACTAAATTAATTGTTTTCTAACAATTTATGTTCCATTTCCTCTCGTGTAAGAAAACTGGTCAAATTAAAATTCCTTATGAATTTGTAAATTACCAAGGGCCATATTTACGTAATATACTGTAATTAATTCAACCTTAGCCTTTTCTGTCTGTCTCTTTCACTGTCCAAGTTTTACTTCTGGGGGCAGGGGGCTAGTAATCACCCCTCTCCCCCCCCCCCCCCCCTTTGTAAAATGCTCCTACTCAATGAGGCAGAGAAGACAAGGGAACGCTAAAGTGGTCCCGGACCCTAAGAATTGGAACTATAAATGTTATTACTATTCGGGCTCTGTCTCGAGTCAGCCACCTCTAGCAATGAGGTATGTGCCTGAGTATATGCATGTATACATACCATAGATACTGTATATACATACATAGCCAGCAATCCCTCAAAGACAAACGTAATAAAGCAATGCAACACTTATCTTCTGATCTAACTACGATTTCCAATTGGGGCAGAGAAAACCTTGTTGCCTTTAATGCTTCCAAACCCCAATTTCTACATCTTACAACCCGTTCAGAACTCCCAGAGGACTATCCATTTCAATTCAACAATATAAAAATCAATCCTTCATCTACTCCCAATATTCTCAGTGTCTCTTTTTCTTCTGTTCTCACTTGGAAGGACCATAATTATTATTAGTTTGTAGCATCAGTTCAGCCAAAATAGTAAATGCAACCCTTCTACAGACGTCGACAACCTAACATAACATTCGGCCCTAGCCCTTGGTCTAACTGGAGGAATATCGTTTTTCTAGACCACATTCTCTCTCAATATTAGCCCCATTAGTTTTGACATTTTAAGACGTTCACCCCATTAGTTTCTCAATTTTAAGACTTTTTGTCCCAGTTTTGTGTCAATATTAAGATCTTTCGTGCCATTAAGGCGTCAACTTTTTTCATGCTGAGCGATAGCGAGCCTGTAATTTTGGAGGAATCAGCCTTCGGCCAGGATATTTTTCTACCAAAAAATTTACAAATAAATATCGAAGGGATACCTTGAGGATGTTTATCTAAGCTTGATAGAGGCCTAGGGAGGAAACTAAAATAATAATAAATAAATAAATAAATATATATATATATATAAACAAATAGATAAGACCCCCCCCCCCTCCTCCCATCCCCCATGCATGTTCACTCTCCCTCAGCTCAGTCTTTCGACCAAGTCAGTACAAGTCGGACGTGCACTTAGCCCTGTCCCTGAAAGCAACTGTGAGCCACGGATTTGCGTGTTGGTCAGTAGAAAGAGAGGAGACCCATTGGCGGTGGTGAACGTTGAAATCTCCTAGGATGGAGATTTCTGCAAAAAGAGAGATGGATACAATGTGTGCCACTTTAGAAGTTAGATAGTCAAAGAATTTTGGATAGTCAGTAGAATTAGGGGAGAGATAAAAAGCGCAGACATATTTAGTATGAGAGTGACAAGAAAGCTTTAGCCAGAGAGTTGACAATTTGGAAGAATCAAAGTTGGGAACACGAGAGGAAGCGAAATTGTTCGACGTGCTTTCTCTCGCAACTTCCACCTTTGGTTTGAAACTGAGGATTGAGATAGTAGGACGATACAGAGAAGGGTTTGCTGTCATGTAGTCCCAGACAACTGAGTTTCGGTGAGAAAGAGAAGATCAGGGTTGGCATAGGAGAATTGGTGTTCCACAGAGTGGAAATTAGAGGAAAGGCCACGAATATTGCAGACATTTATAGTAAGTTTAGAAGCTAATGGTCCAGAGCATTTTGGTGATTCATTGCCAGGGGTCGGACAAATGGGGGCATTTCTGCCCCCCCCCCCCCCTCCCCCCATGACCCATGACCCAGTGTTAGACCTCTTCAACAAAATTAAAACCTTATGGGCTGGAACCTGCCAATGAGCAGGCAGCAGATGCAAATATATTTTCTGCAACCAAAGTACACGCCTTCATTATTTTAACGTAATTTAACCTAAACAATACTAGCCTCGTCTAATTTACTCCTACCTTTATCTTAACTATTTATATATAATGTATAATGTGTACAATGGGTGTTTTTATAGGACTTCAAAAAGCATGACAATGTGTATTCGCTCACTCTCACTGGGAGCTCTAACTGCGGCTGTGCGTAAGTGCACTCACCTTCCAACTCTATTCCCGGGGTTTCTCTGGGTGATTTCCCAGTCCGGACTCAGTGCAACTAGGCTAGCGTACGTAAGTAGTGATGATTATGATGGTGGTGGTTTTGTTGATAGCGCTAATGGTGATAATGGTATTGCAAAAAAAGTGTGCACAAGTGCGTGTAAATCCGTAGAGTATATTATCTTTCAATCTTCGGGCACACTTCCCTTTTCCCAGGCTAGTTTATATATTTTTCATAGCCATTCAATCACTATATCACCACCATGTATTGAGTACTGTTCACATGTGTGGGGAGGATCCTCTCGCACAGCACTTCTAGACAAAGTAGAATATACATAGCTCACGTCCACTCACCAATTATCTGCAATCTCTCTCTTTGCCGCAATGTTGCATCTCTCTCGCTATTCTATCGCTATTACAGTAATCAGTGTTCCTCAGAGCTCTCTCAGTGTATACCACCTCCTCTACATAGGGTACGTAGCTCCCATCTAGCAACACAGCCCCACTCCTACTCAGCGCAACTCTCCAACCCAAGAGTGAAATGATACTCCCAATCTGTCTTCTATTCAACAGCTGAGCTCAGGAACTCTCTCACAGAATCCATCTTTCCTTCACCCTATGACTTAAATTACTTCAAACTCCATGCATCAAGAAATGTTGGCTCAATTTTGTTTTTAATTTTGGCCCTGTCACTCTTTCAACACTGGGTGAGGCATTCATCACAGGCAGTTTGCCTTATATGTCCCGCATTCATATATCAAATATATTCAACTGCATCCCCCTCCCCACACTCCATCTATTCCTGATGCTTTTCCCATCTTCACCCTTTTCAAAGCCTCACACACTTCTAACTTCCTGATCCACTACTGGAGGAACAGCTAATAAACTACATACAATTTAGTCCACTTGATTGCCCTAAACAATTTGGATTCAGAGCTGGCTGCAACACCACCACTATCCTCCTGGAAGCCCTTAATGTCTAGACAAAGGATTTATCCCATGACTCTCCTATTGGTAGTCTATACCTAGATTACAACAAAGCTTTTGATCGAGTACCAAACAGAAGACTATTGAGCATAATGGGCCGTACTCTCAATTGTATCAAATAGTTTCTATTGACCGTAAGCAACATCTTCCTGGAAACTGGTGATCAGCGGTATACCTTGTGAATCATTTTTGGGCCCCACACTGTTCACACTGTTTGTCTACAGTCCCACTCCTAATCTGTGCAACTCTCCAACCCAAGAGTGAAATGACACTCCCATTCTTTCTTCTATCCAAGTAATCCACCCTAGCCTCGATTGGTAACTTTCGGGCTTTCAGGTTTGGTTAATTGGTAGTTGGTATTATTGTTGTATTTGTGGTAGATGTAGTTATTGTGATAGGTGTAGTAATGTTGGTAGATATGGTGTTTGTGGTAATTGGTAGTTGGTATTATTGTTGTATTTGTGGTAGATGTAGTTATTGTGATAGGTGTAGTAATGTTGGTAGATATGGTGTTTGTGGTAAATGGTAGTTGGGTATTATTGTTGTATTTGTGGTAGATGTAGTTATTGTGATAGGTGTAGTAATGTTGGTAGATATGGTGTTTGTGGTAATTGGTAGTTGGTATTATTGTTGTATTTGTGGTAGATGTAGTTATTGTGATAGGTGTAGTAATGTTGGTAGATATGGTGCTTGTGGTAATTGGTAGTTGGTATTATTGTTGTATTGTGGTAGATGTAGTTATTGTGATAGGTGTAGTAATGTTGGTAGATATGGTGCTTGTGGTAATTGGTAGTTGGTATTATTGTTGTATTTGTGGTAGATGTAGTTATTGTGATAGGTGTAGTAATGTTGGTAGATATGGTGCTTGTGGTAATTGGTAGTTGGTATTATTGTTGTATTTGTGGTAGATGTAGTTATTGTGATAGGTGTAGTAATGTTGGTAGATATGGTGCTTGTGGTAATTGGTAGTTGGTATTATTGTTGTATTTGTGGTAGATGTAGTTATTGTGATAGGTGTAGTAATGTTGGTAGATATGGTGCTTGTGGTAATTGGTAGTTGGTATTATTGTTGTATTTGTGGTAGATGTAGTTATTGTGATAGGTGTAGTAATGTTGGTAGATATGGTGTGGTAATTGGTAGTTGGTATTATTGTTGTATTTGTGGTAGATGTAGTTATTGTGATAGGTGTAGTAATGTTGGTAGATATGGTGCTTGTGGTAATTGTAGTAATTGTGACAGATGTAGTAGTGCTGGTAGGTATGGTAATTGTGGCTGATGTTGTAACATTGATAGTTGTGGTAAAGTTGGAAGATATGTTACTTGTGGTAGATGTTGTAATATTGATAGTTGTGGTAGTGTTGGTAGATATGTTACTTGTGGTAGATGTTGTAATATTGATAGTTGTGGTAGTGTTGGTAGATATGTTACTTGTGGTAGATGTTAATATTGATAGTTGTGGTAGTGTTGGTAGATATGTTACTTGTGGTAGATGTTGTAATATTGATAGTTGTGGTAGTGTTGGTAGATATGTTACTTGTGGTAGATGTTGTAATATTGATAGTTGTGGTAGTGTTGATAGATATGTTACTTGTGGTAGATGTTGTAATATTGATAGTTGTGGTAGTGTTGGTAGATATGTTACTTGTGGTAGATGTTGTAATATTGATAGTTGTGGTAGTGTTGATAGATATGTTACTTGTGGTAGATGTTGTAATATTGATAGTTGTGGTGGTGTTGGTAGATATGTTACTTGTGGTAGATGTAGTAATTGTGATAGTTGTGGTATATATTGTACTAGGTGTACTTGTGGCTATTATGATGCAGGCATAAGTGAAATTGATAGCATTCGTTGCGAATACCTTTTATACAATAAAATGTATGTTGTCTTCGGTGTAGTACTTATTACTGTGAAGGTCTTTAGACGAAGCTTTGTTGTATAATATTTATATAATTTGAAATTACGGTATGTATGCTGTTCGACAAGATCAAATGTCATCAAGAGAGGCTATTGTATTATTGTGGTACTGTGTACTAATGGTACTTCAGCCCTTTTGAGTTAGACTGTAGGTTGCTTAATTTAAGCCTGGAATTAACTTCAGTATATGACAACGCTATTTTTATTGTATTCTGGTTAGTAGTTGACCTTTAGGAATCGAACAGGGGTTCAAACTACTTGCATTAACCCCTACTGTACTACCATAAATGTACCCCCCCCCCCCCCCCCCGTACAAAGCAATGTGGCCAAAATGGCTTCAGAGGTAAGATATAACAACCTCCCACCTCAAAAGTTGATGAAACACTGACCCAGACAGCCTGTGGAAACTTGCAGCCAACCTAAGAAGTGTTGCCAATTTCTTAGAACAGTGTTTACAAGTCATGGTATCAGCCACTGCCTGATACTGGCAGTTACAAGGACCGTGTATTACTGCCGGCTTGCAGCTGTCGCTGGAACTGGGGAGTGATTTATCTACTGACAGCTGGCAGCTGTCGCTGGGATTGTATGGGTTAAGCGCTTGACTCCCACAAATCCTCCCTGCCCCCAGAAAGATAATATATTGTATAATGTTAGCCAGAACAAATAAATATGGAAAATAGCTTCATAATGCTGAAACTTTTTAGGTATACAATGTTGAGGGTTTATAAAACTTATTACATTGTTACATTGTTGCCACCTCACACACAGCTGGTGTTGACTTCTGATGACACACACATAATTCACTACGCCAATTCCTACCATTGAGATGTAGTGGCAGCTCCTACTAGAGGTGGGGATGGAAATATTTAAATAAGACAACTACCAAACCGTTTGTCTGTCAGGCCAGTTTTCGGGCAAAATCGAACATTTAAAGCAACTCTTTTATGGCCAGTGTGGTGTGATGGTGGCATATTAGCCTACTGATAACTGTGTCCCGCGTTCAATCACACTTAGGTTGTGGGAATGATGATTATATATATATAGTGTATATATATATATATATATATATATATATATATATATATATATATATATATACATATATATATATATATATATATATACTGTATATAATTATAATTATATATATATATATATACGGTATATATATATATATATATATATATATATATATATATATATATATATATTATATATATATATATATATATATTATATATATATATATATATATATATATATATATATATATATATATATATATATATATTTTCTTTAATACATACGAGGTTGAAAGAAATGGCAATTTCTGCGTTGGAAATGTTATTATTCAAAGTTTCCAGGTCTCTGATGAGTTTTCGCTGGGTGGCAGGAAGTAGATGAAGGAGATGAGCAAAATTCATGGTGGTACAGGGTTACATAAATGTAAATGATGATACAGGATATACGACGCGTTTCACTGGACAACCAGCATTATCAAGTAAGGAAGGAATGATATAAAAGGTAAACAAGAAGGGTATATATAGAGGGTGGAGGATCAGAGGAGGCGAAAAACAAGGGGCAAAAGTCTACTATTGGTGGAGGGGTATTCTGGGAAAGAGAAAGGGGGGAACCGCTTCACGCATGCGCACTGGATGCGGGATGGTGGTCGATTGGTGGGGTCGAAGCTGATTGGCTGCGTGTCGAGGGGCGTGGCCTAAGTTGTGTGGCGCCTGCGGAAGACGAAGCTGAAGGAGGTAGCGCGGGGGGCTGCGTCAAGGGCACCGGGGGGCGAGGGGGGGTGTTAGGTCCTGTAGGAAAGTGCCTTTTGGCAGAAGGAAGGATCTGAAGGTCCAGAGTTTGGTTGTTCATGTTGGGATGTAAGGCTTGGATATATAAAGCTTCGAGTATAGGTAATCTCCTTGGGTCACTTTCTTTATCGAGTATGGTGGTGTGTTTCTCTAACTCGTTGTGTGTGAGGTGAGGGTGGTCAGGGGTGAGATAGTGGTCTTTGATGGCTCCAGCCTGAAGGTGAAGAGTTAGCCGACGTGAAAGACGAGTCTGCGTCATACCAATATAGGAATGAGGTCCACAGTCCTCATAATTACAGGTATGTTGGTAAATGACGTGATCGTCGGTCATCGGGCTCTTTATCTTGGTGGAGGCTGGTTTGTTGCGGAGAACGAGGTTGGAGGTCTTGGGGGATTTGTAATAAATTATTAATTTGATTTTGTTTTCCGGGTTGGTTGGGTGGACATGCTTGGAGATTATTTCTTTTGAGACGGCCTCGTCATTTTTGTGTTCAGCGAACATGTAATTGCGGTAGAAGATCTTAATTTCATTGGGGGGGTCAATGTTGGGAGGGCTTTGGGTGTACCATTTTTCAAGATGGTGGTTGATGGTGCTGGAGATGTCGGAGTTGGAGTATCCTTTATTTACTAAAACTTGGGATAGTCTTTCTAGTTCCTGGTGGGTGTCGGCCCAGGTAGAGCAGTGCGTGAGGGCTCTCCTAACATAGGCGGAGATGGAAGATAGAAGATAATGGCGGGGGCATTCACTATCGCCGTTGAGGCATTGTCCTGTGTTAGTTGGTTTAATGTAGACGGTGGTTTTGAACCCATGGTCGTTCAGAGCTACGAGGATGTCGAGGAAGGGGAGTTGTCCATTGTTAGATTTTTCAAAGGTGAAGTTAAGTCCGGAGGAGGTCATGAAGCGACGATGGAGTTCCTGTAGTTCGTGGAGGTCCTTGATTTGCACGAAGATGTCATCCACGTATCTACAGTAGACGGCGGGTCGTTGGGCAGCTAGGAGCTCTTCCTCGATGGTACCCATGAAAAAGTTCGCAAAAAGAACTCCTAGAGGGCTGCCCATTGCCACACCGTCTATCTGCTTGTACATGTTGCCCCGGGGGCAAAGGAAGGGGGCCTCCTTGGTACATAGCTCCAGTAGTGTTTTCAGGGCCTTCTCCGGGATGTCCAGTGTTGGTGTATCAGAGCAAAGATGAAGTCGACGTAGAATCATGTCAATGGTCCAATCCACTGGCACGTTGGTGAACAGGCTTTCTACGTCGAGAGAGGCGATTGTGTGGTTGTTGTTACGGGGGGCGTCTCGTAAAATCCCAGATCCCCATTGCCACCTACCAGATCGCCAAGGCCCTGAACAACCTCCTCACCCCCTACGTGCCCAGCCAATTCAACCTTAACTCAGCCCACGATTTCTTGGAAATTTTACGAGATGCCCCCCGTAACAACAACCACACAACCACACGGACTTTGAAAAATCTAACAATGGACAACTCCCCTTCCTTGACATCCTCGTAGCTCTGAACGACCATGGGTTCAAAACCACCGTCTACATTAAACCAACTAACACAGGACAATGCCTCAACGGCGATAGTGAATGCCCCCGCCGTTATCTTCTATCCTCCATCTCCGCCTATGTTAGGAGAGCCCTCACGCACTGCTCTACCTGGGCCGACACCCACCAGGAACTAGAAAGACTATCCCAAGTTTTAGTAAATAACGGATACTCCAACTCCGACATATCCAGCACCATCAACCACCATCTTGAAAAATGGTACACCCAAAGCCCTCCCAACATTGACCCCCCCAATGAAATTAAGATCTTTTACCGCAATTACATGTCCTCTGAACACAAAAATGACGAGGCCGTCTCAAAAGAAATAATCTCCAAGCATGTCCACCCAACCAACCCGGAAAACAAAATCAAATTAATAATTTATTACAAATCCCCCAAGACCTCCAACCTCGTTCTCCGCAACAAACCAGCCTCCACCAAGATAAAGAGCCCGATGACCGACGATCACGTCATTTACCAACATACCTGTAATTATGAGGACTGTGGACCTCATTCCTATATTGGTATGACGCAGACTCGTCTTTCACGTCGGCTAACTCTTCACCTTCAGGCTGGAGCCATCAAAGACCACTATCTCACCCCTAACCACCCTCACCTCACACGCAACGAGTTAGAGAAACACACCACCATACTCGATAAAGAAAGTGACCCAAGGAGATTACCTATACTCGAAGCTTTATATATCCAAGCCTTACATCCCAACATCAACAACCAAACTCTGGACCTTCAGATCCTTCCTTCTGCCAAAAGGCACTTTCCTACAGGACCTAACACCCCCCCTCGCCCCCCGGTGCCCTTGACGCAGCCCCCCGCGCTACCTCCTTCAGCTTCGTCTTCCGCAGGCGCCACACAACTTAGGCCACGCCCCTCGACACGCAGCCAATCGGCTTCGACCCCACCAACCGACCACCATCCCGCATCCAGTGCGCATGCGTGAAGCGGTTCCCCCCTTTCTCTTTCCCAGAATACCCCTCCACCAATAGTAGACTTTTGCCCCTTGTTTTTCGCCTCCTCTGATCCTCCACCCTCTATATATACCCTTCCTGTTTACCTTTTATATCATTCCATCCTTACTTGATAATGCTAGTTGTCCAGTGAAACGCGTCGTATATCCTGTATCATCATTTACATTTATGTAACCCTGTACCACCATGAATTTTGCTCATCTCCTTCATCTACTTCCTGCCACCCAGCGAAAACTCATCAGAGACCTGGAAACTTTGAATAATAAAATTTCAAACGCAGAAATTGCCATTTCTTTCAACCTCGTATGTACTAAAGAAAATTTATTACCTGGCTTTACTAACATATATATATATATATATATATATATATATATATATATATATATATATATATATATATTTATATATATATATATATATATATATATAATTTTATTTTTGTCCCCTATGTGGATGAGGGAGATAAAAGGCCTATAGGATGAGCGAAAGATGGATTCAGGGAAAGAGTTCCAGAGCTCACCTGTTGAATGGAAGATAAATTGGAAGTATCATTTCACTCTTGAGTTGGAGAGCTGTACAGAGTAAGGGTGGGATTGTGTTGCAAAATGGGTACTACATAATTATACATACCCTATGTAGAGGAGGTGGAATAACTGAGAGACCTCTGAGGGACACTGATTATTGTAGTAGCGATAGAATAGTAAGAGAGATGCAACATTGCGGCGAAGACAGAGATTGCAGTGAGTCGGTGGGTGGACGAGAGTTAACGATACGAAAGGCTTTCCTTTCTACTTTGTCTAGATGTGCTGCGTGAGAGGATCTTCCCCACACATGTGAACAATACTCAATACAAGGACGCACTGTGCCCCTGTACAGAGCAAGCAGCTGCGCAGGGGTAAAGAACTCCTTGAGGCGGTTGAGCACACCCAGCTTGGGAGGCCAACTTACCAAGAGTGGTGATATGGTCCTTCCAATAGAGATCAGAAGAAAAAGAGACACCGAGAATACTGAGATAAGATGAAGGGTTAATTGTTTTATTGTTGAAGTGTAAGGGAAAGTCGTCTGGGAGTTCACGATGGGTAGATGGAAAAAATGGGCTTTGGAAGCAATAAAGGCAACAAGGTTTTCTCTGCCCCAATTGGAAATGGTAGTTTGATCAGAAGATACATTTTATATGGCTTTATTACGTTTGATTGTTGAGGGATTGCTTGCTGAAAACAAGTTTAATAGTGTACTGTAGATGTGTGTGAATTTGTGTTTTTATCTGAGTGTGTTCGTTGTTTTAAGTTGTTTTTGTGTTTTCCCTGTTCTTGCTCTGTCTTAAATCAGCCACCCCCAAGAAAAAAGGAGAAACAAAATAATAAAATATAATAAAAGCGAAAATGAAAATAAAAATAAGAAAAATGGGGATTGGGCCTGAGCATATAGATAGATAGAATAGTTTACATATGAACGGATAGGACTGGAGGTACAGTTGAGAAGATAATTTATTAAAATTAGAAAGAGACAAAGGCACAAATGTAGGGATACAAACCGAAGGAGGGTAGTTTATAAATTATATATTTCTGCCAGACTCTATCGAAGCCCTTCGGTATGTCTACCGCAATAAAACAAGGTCCCACCGAAGTCCCGAAAGGAGGATGCCCAAGAGTTAGTAAGATATGAAAGAAGATCACCTATAGAGCGACCCTTAAGAATGAGAAGAGAAATGCTTAAGAAATTGGAAGTAAGAAGAGTTTCAAAATCTTTAGAGATACAAGAAATGAAACCGATTGGACGATAATTGGAGGGTTAAGAGCGGTCACCCTTCTTCGGGATAGGTTGAATAAGAGAACATTTCCAGCAAGAAGGGAAGACTTTTGAGGAGAGACAGAGATGGAAAAGTTTGCCTAGGCAGGAGTCAGCACGGAAGCACAGTTTTTTTTGTACAACAGGAGGAACACAACAAGGCCAGTATATATATATATATATGCATATATATATATATATATATATATATATATATATATATATATATATACAGTATATATATATATATACAGTATATATATATATATATACAGTATATAGATATATATACATATACTGTAAATATATATATATATATATATATATTCTTTAATACATACGAGGTTGAAAGAAATGGCAATTTCTGCGTTGGAAATTTTATTATTCAAAGTTTCCAGGTCTCTGATGAGTTTTCGCTGGGTGGCAGGAAGTAGATGAAGGAGATGAGCAAAATTCATGGTGGTACAGGGTTACATTAAAGTACATGAAGATACAGGATATACGACGCATTTCACTGGACAACCAGCATTATCAAGTAAGGAAGGAATGATATAAAAGGTAAACAGGAAGGGTATATATAGAGGGTGGAGGATCAGAGGAGGCGGAAAACAGGGGGCAAAAGTCTGCTATTGGTGGAAGGGTAAACTAGGAGAGAGAAAGGGGGTAACCGCTTCACGCATGCGCACTGGATGCGGGATGGTGGTCGGTAGGTGGGGTCGAAGCTGATTGGCTGCGTGTCGAGGGGCGTGGCCTAAGTTGTGTGGCGCCTGCGGAAGACGAAGCTGAAGGAGGTAGCACGGGGGGCTGCGTCAAGGGCACCGGGGGGCGAGGAGGGGTGTTAGGTCCTGTAGGGTAGTGCCTTTTGGCAGAAGGAAGGATCTGAAGGTCCAGAGTTTGGTTGTTGATGTTGGGATGTAAGGCTTGGATATATAAAGCTTCGAGTATAGGTAATCTCCTTGGGTCACTTTCTTTATCGAGTATGGTGGTGTGTTTCTCTAACTCGTTGCGTGTGAGGTGAGGGTGGTTAGGGGTGAGATAGTGGTCTTTGATGGCTCCAGCCTGAAGGTGAAGAGTTAACCAACGTGAAAGACGAGTCTGCGTCATACCAATATGGGAATGAGGTCCACAGTCCTCATAATTACAGGTATGTTGGTAAATGACGTGATCGTCGGTCATCGGGCTCTTTATCTTGGTGGAGGCTGGTTTGTTGCGGAGAACGAGGTTGGAGGTCTTGGGGGATTTGTAATAAATTATTAATTTGATTTTGTTTTCCGGGTTGGTTGGGTGGACATGCTTGGAGATTATTTCTTTTAAGACGGCCTCTTCATTTTTGTGTTCAGAGGACATGTAATTGCGGTAGAAGATCTTAATTTCATTGGGGGGGTCAATGTTGGGAGGGCTTTGGGTGTACCATTTTTCAAGATGGTGGTTGATGGTGCTGGAGATGTCGGAGTTGGAGTATCCGTTATTTACTAAAACTTGGGATAGTCTTTCTAGTTCCTGGTGGGTGTCGGCCCAGGTAGAGCAGTGGGTGAGGGCTCTCCTAACATAGGCGGAGATGGAGGATAGAAGATAACGGCGGGGGCATTCACTATCGCCGTTAAGGCATTGTCCTGTGTTAGTTGGTTTAATGTAGACGGTGGTTTTGAACCCATGGTCGTTCAGAGCTACGAGGATGTCGAGGAAGGGGAGTTGTCCATTGTTAGATTTTTCAAAGGTGAAGTTAAGTCCGGAGGAGGTCATGAAGCGACGCTGGAGTTCCTGTAATTCGTGGAGGTCCTTGATTTGCACGAAGATGTCATCCACGAATAATAAAATTTCCAACGCAGAAATTGCCATTTCTTTCAACCTCGTATGTATTAAAGAAAATATATATATATATATATATATATATATATATATATATATATATATATATATATATATATATATATTAGTGTAGCCAGGGAGGATATTTTCTTTCAGGCAGGTGAGATTAAAATAATAGGCACAGTTTGCATTATTGAGTTTTTTATTGATACTCTCAATTTTTCGTATAGTTTTTCTGGTATTTTCAGGAAGTTGGTACAGGAGGTTTGCAAATGGTTCCGACGTTTCAATGGGCGCAGCCATCATTATCAAGGAGAAGTGAAGTTAGAAGGTGATAAGTCGAGTTTATATAGGCGATACAAGATCAAGAGAGGGATTATTGTGTGCTAACTGCACGCTGGTTGGCTAACCTAAGACTAGCACTGGAGACTGCAAACTGTGCCTATTATTTTAATCTCACCTGCCTGAAAGAAAATATATATATATATATATATATATATATATATATATATATATATATATATATATATATATACCTTTTATAGTTTCCTCCCTAGAAATCCATCAAGCTAAACAAAACAAAAACAAGATCCCCCTTCTAGATACTTGTGTACATTTTTCTTTAAAAAAATATCTCAGTCGAAGGCCGGTTCCTCCTAAATTACGGACTCGGTATCGCTCGCCAGGAATAAATCGACACCTTAACACCTTACGAGCGGCCTATGCGGTTTATTTATATGTACCGCCCAGCGGGGTGTTTTTAGCCAAAATAGGGCTGTTTACGTGATCATTTTCATGCCTAAATAAGACCCAGAACGTAAAACAAGTACCTATCCCTGAAAGGGCATAAACAGAGCTTTCGAATGACACCATAACGATCCTTTTATGATGGCTAGTTTTCTTGCAATAACCGTGCAACGCGAGTGCAAAAAGCATGTAATTAGCCACTTTCCCGATACAATTCCTTATATAGCGAGTGAGAGAGGGAGGAGGGAGCTTGGATTCGTGTCAGTATGTTCGCCGCGGTGGTCTGGAGCAGTCATACGCTCGCTACTCTCCTGCCACCACTTGTCTCTCTCTCTCAGCAACATTACGTGCTGAAATTGCCACTCGAGTTATGTCGAGCGCCGCCACATAGTCCAGCTTTATTTAACTCGACTTATGTGGTGAGCCGCTAATTAAGGGTTAATGTCACGAAAGGTCTTATTATTGACCAAGAAATGGAGTTAAAGATCATAAAAGGGCCTAACTAATGGGCCGAATGAATTAAAATCTGAAACTATTAGGACAATACCGTATATTGTACAAGAACCCCAAGTTCTACCTTTCTGTCTGTATTTTTACTATTCAAGCGTATACCTTTATTTAAATGTCGTGTTGTCCATTAGATATCTCTCTCTCTCTCTCTCTCTCTCTCTCTCTTAAAAATAATGAAAATAATAATTTGTAAGGCCGGACTGCCTAGTAATGACCCCGAGGTCTGTGTATCTATGTAGCTCTCTCTCTCTCTCTCTTATCTCCACTCAGCAGACCTCCCGTCACTATTGTAGTCAGATTGTTGTCTTTATTGATTTAGTGCCTATTCTTCTGTAAGTTCGGACTAAAACACTCAATATTTTTCTTCTGATCGGTTAGATTTTGTTTCTTTTTAAAACGGTACAATATCAGTGCCTCCGGAGTTGAGGTTTATTCAAGAGTCAACAAACGGTTTTAGGGACTACAATCATACATTCATACAGGTGTATTAGAAACCGTACATCCATACACAAGAATCCATGACTATACATGTATCTGTCCATGGTATTTATTAATAATACAACTCTCATATAATTTTAATGTAATTTACTTGTAGATAATTAATATATTAAAGCAGGCAACTGTACACTAAAGGTTGGAACAATATAGTTTCCTGGTATTGTTTTTCCGTGGCAGATATATGCAACACCCTACTTCATGCACTCTCGAGTTCACCAAGCCTTGGTCATGTGTTACACTAATGTTCACTGGTAATGCCCATCATCTCTCAAGGGGGTGTAGGAGAGGGGTAGAGTAAGGTGTGATAGAGTTTTTTTATTCACTTAGACAGAGGGCTTAGAGTCGATAACACGTGTGGAGATTCTCTCTATATGGGGAATACTGCCTGTTATATTTAATTATATATAATTTGTTCCTGCTTCAATAAGTTGTTACTGTATATGAACTGTGTTCATGTTTCATAAGTTATAGTCCTCATCATTTAAACATAATACATTCGTGGCTAGATAACAAGTTTAGTTAAATCCTTATTTTTATAAGTTTCTACATATTATATTTATAGTTATTTGGGAATCGGTGACACCATTATTGCTACTTAAATAATTGGAAATAAAGGAGGTTAAAACAGAGTGTACATTCAACTAAAGAATCTACGAGAATATCGAAACAGTCGTCAATCAACAAAGTACTAAATACAATTATAACACCTTACAAGGTCACAACACATTTGAACCTTACATTGGTATATACTATTGCAAATATAGACAGATTTATAAATATAAACATATGGTAAATTCGATAATATGTATTGGAATAATAAATACACAGATTTGTAAATAGCTATAGATAAATATAGTACATACACATATTAAATATGTACACATATTTACATACCCTCTTACACAGGAAGAGGGTTGTAGGAACGCTAAAAGCAGTAACAAGAAATAGGGTGGTCAGTATGGAAGTGAAGAAGTCCTTGCATGACAGTGTGGTAATCCCGACACTGACTTACGGAAGCGAAGCATGGACGTTGGTTGAGAGACTCAGACCAAGAGTGAGAGCAGTGGAAATGAATTACTTAAGGAGTGCGTGCGGAGTTACATGGAGGGATAGACAGACTAATGAGGAAGTAAGAAGGAGGTGTGGTGTGGAGGTAGATGTGCTGGAAAGTGTGAAAAGGAACAACTTGAGATGGTTCGGCCATATGGAACGTATGGAAAGCGAGAGAATGACTAAGAGGGTGTATGAGAGCGAGGTGGAGGGACAGAGGGGGAGAGGTAGACCGAATATGAGGTGGAAGGATGGAGTGAGGAAGTACATGAACGAAGGTGGTGCTGGTTGGGGGGAGGGGCGTCGACTGACTGGGGACAGAGGTGCATGGGGGCGGTTCGTTCGTGGCCACCCCTTCGGGGATCACGGCGTCAGGCAATAGATAGATAGATAGACATATTTACAGATATATTCCTATATACACTGTATCCACAAATGAACTGGTATGGGTTGTAATAAAATCAGATGGAGAGAGGGAAGATCAGGTGTGTGTAGAACAGGTAAACTGAGTTAAGACCCACCTGAGTCAACCTTAAGTACCTCCTTAGTTGTTATCGAGGGAGCAGGATTGGTGTGAGAGAGAGAGAGAGAAAAAAAAAGAGAGACGAATTATAGCATTGCAAAGCCTGTTTGTTTGATCAAGGGAGATATTCAAGAAGGTAGATTAATATGAGTATATTGTACTTCATTATCAAATTCCGCAGATTTTCCTCTACTATTACTCAACCCTTTCAAGGTACGATTGCAGTTAAAGGATTAATTCAGATATTCTTTACCCTTGTTATGTCCATACAACCTTCCTAAGTTTACAACATTTTCTAAAAATACTTAATATACTGTCAACATGTGTCTACATTATCAAAGGGTTAAAGTACTCTCTTCTCAAATACAAGACCGTAGCATTTGTTTTCAAATATCAGTTTGTGTATACATATAGCCAACATCATGATCAGATAAGTCCATCAATGACGTAAACATCATGGATGACGGTCTGAGTCGATTTACTGACCTTCTTGTTCACGAGGGTCAGTGGCAGGGATATATTGACAGTCATTTATCAACAATAGTATGTGTGTGTGTGTGTACAAGCGGTGGTGTACTAAAAACCCTTCTTTAGCGGCGCGCATCATATGTCGAGTGAAAGAAATTTGGACTATAGTCCAATAAATTTGGACATAAGTCGTGTGGCATTTTCAGCACGTAATGTTGCTGAGAGAGAGAGACTGGTGGCAGGAGAGTAGCGAGCGTATGACTGCTCCAGACCACCGCGGTGGACCAACTGACAAGAATCCCACCCTCCTCCAGCCTCTCACACTCGCTAAACAGTGAATTGTTTAGGGAAAGTACCGAATTACATGGTTTTTGCACTCGTGTTGCGCGATTGTTGCAAGAGAACTAGCGGTCATACAAGGATCGTTGGGGTGTCATTGGAAAGCTCTGTTTATGCCCTTTGAGGGATAGATACTTGGTTTACGCTCTGGGTCTTATTTAGGCATGAAAATGATCACGGAAACAACCCTATTCTGGGTAAAAACACCCCGCTGGTGGCTACATATTATTTACCGCCTAGGCCGCTCGTTAGGTGTTAAAGGTACACAATTTACTAAATATGTAGGTTTCCAGGTAGATGAGGTTTGGGGCGACAGCTTAAGTGTACACACCTCTTTAAAATACGTTTAAATGGATTGTTTTAGGTTAGGTTAGGTAAGTTATGGTACGTTAGGTAAGGTTAAGTTTGATCTAGATAGTTATATTTAGGTTTAAAAATCGAAAAATGTACTCGTAAGAATGCATAATTAACATTTGTACCGATAAACACACCACAGCTTGTGTGTGTGTGTGTGTGTGTTTAATTTTATAGCAATTTGCTAACTTTTTTATGAACAAATATACTGTATAGCGTGTAGGCCTTGTAAATCTAATGCATGCAGTATCTATGTATATTGTATTCTAAATAATAATACTTGATTGGTTGATTATACCTTCTGTTACACCTCATTATCCCTTTCTTTCTCCAATATTTGCAATCTTCATGATCTTCATCTTCACAGCACCAATGAAGACTGATTCAGTTAATTAACCAGATTGATACATAATGTCCCCGCCAATCAGATCTCCAACATTTCACGACCTATTTTTCATTAATCTTCTCTTTTTACTCTGCTGTGTCCTTTATTGATATTCGAATCCATGTTTAGATAACACTAACGGAATACCAGTATTAACCTCTTCAAAAAGGTTACGCCATTTTCAATATATTGTGGCTATCATTACACGATTCAGTTTATGAAAGGTTTTAGAAATATTTGAGTAGAAACAATCTACATTAATTGTTGTGTGTATGAAAGATACAAAAGTCAAAGCTGACTGGAACAAGTTTCCACCTCAAAGTTGAAAGAGTAATCTATCTATCTATTGCCAGACGTCATGATCTCCAAAGAGGTGTCCACGAATGAAGCGCCCCAAGTACCTCTGTCCCTTATCAGCCGACTCTCCTCCCAATCTACACCGGTTTCTCTCATATACCTCTCAACTCCATCCTTTCACTTCAGTCTCGGTCTGCTCTCCCCCTGTGTCCCTCCACCTCACTCTCGTACACTCTTAGTTATTATCTCGCTTCCCATACATTCCACATAGCCGAACCATCTCAAAGTATTCCTCTTCACACTTTCCAGCACAACCACATCAACATCACACCGCTCTCTTACTTCCCCATTTGTCTGTATATCCCTCCATGTAAATCCACATGCACTTTTCAAGTAAGTAACTTCCACCCTTATCATTCTTGATTTGTGTCTCTTCAACAAAGTTAATGCTTCCCTCCCGTACGTCAATGTCTAAATTATCGCACTATCATGCAATGACTTATTTACTTCCATGCTGACCACCCTATTTCTTGTCACTAGGTTCCTGCAACCTTCTTCCCCTGTTGCACCCATCCCGCACTTCATCCTCCATACTCACATCTTTATTCATCATGCTGCTCTTGCAACTACTTGTTTTTTGTTTCTATATGTATGGAGGAGACACAAAAGCAGGTTGCCTGTAACGAGTGTCTCCCCCCAAAGTTAATAGAGTCACAGAGACAAAATTCAAGGGACGTTGGAGTCAAAATGCCTGGACACACGAAGTGTAACGCAGTATAAGGATGAAGGAAAAATAATGCATGAGCTGACACTCTCCATAGCCTGACCATTTAATCTCACCTCACACTCTGTGGCTGGTGATGTATTGATAGTTGTAGTGGTAGTTATGTCGTAGTGGTAGTGGTGGTATAGTGATAGTGGTAACAAAGTGATAGTGGTAGTGATGGTGAAGTGGTAGTAGCAGTGGTGGTGGTGGAACCAGTGGTGGTAAGGTAGCAGTGGTAGTCGAGGTAGCTGGGGCCAAGGTATTGTAATCCGAAATATTACCAAAGTTAGGACAGCGCCACACAATATATTAGTGGTGGTGTGGGGTGTGGGACGTAGGGGGAGGGAGTGAGGTAGAGCTGGCTGCAGTACTATAGTACATTCATTATAGGTAGGCCATAATAGTGCCTCATAACCCCTGTAACTAAAAAAAAAAAAAAAAGCTAGACAAAAATGGCTGTATATGTTCTCACCTATTCCCTAACTGACTCTTCCCTAATAGTAGAAATATTAACTCGATAGTCTCATTGTTTCTGAGTTAGAGAGGTTAGTGGTCAAGAGTTTTGGCCTACCTATAATGAATGGACTATAGTAGGTGTTGAGTTGTTGATAAATTGACTGGCAGCCGGTATGATACCTGTAGCAAATTGTTTGGTAGCCATTGTGGTTGTTGTGGACAATTATATTGCAGATGTTGAATTTTATATGCTAGTTGTGTGAAATTGTGTGGTTGCTGAACATATTTATTCTCTTTCTCTTTCTCTCTATCTCTCTCTCTCTCTATGGGAGATCATAAATTCAATTAATATATAGTGATTTAATTACATCGATACTGAAGTGACAGGGTTGAATGGAGCGGGGTTGAATAAGACCTGTAGGATTGCTAGCTTACAGGAGAATAGGAATGAGAGAAGAAGAAACCAACAACAGAAATGGAATTATACACCAGCTTCCCATGCTTTAGAGGGACATAGAACAGAGGAGTGCCCCATGCTACCAGGTCATTCCTGTTCTCTAAACACCTGTAAGCTAGGTCAGTCATCCATGCAAAAGAGTGGAAATTTGGGACAATCACCATCGAGCTTTCAAACTACCTCGACCTATCACCAGCCTTCATTCGACCAGCAGCCAGACTTGCAGTACAACGAGCAAATGCTTATGCAAGTTAAAACATCAGAGACCGGAATGCTATCGAGACAAGTGGGGATACTAGGACCATCAATGCAGTACCGTTCCGGAGAACTCAACATCACCCTGAGAACCTAGTGAAGAACAGAGATATCAACTGCATCACCAATAACCCCTAGTTATCACAGAATCACAGGAGTTACCATTATATCCTCCCTAGACTTCGTAACCCTCACAAGAGTATTAAAGAAAATACTTAAAATTATATGTACAAACTTATAACCACCATGTATTTTTAAACTAAGTAATACCTTCACAAATTACATCCCAACCATTCACTATATCCTTTTAGCATTGAATTACTACTAGTTAAAGCTAAGAAATAACTTGAACATAGTCTCACTGAAATTGAAGGAAGTAAGCACCTCTACCTAAGTAATTATTGTTACGATCCAGGTTCTCAAAGACACAGGGGTCTTCATCATTGGACTAGATAATGGCAAAATGCAACAACGGTAACACTAGATCCAACCCCTGCCTTAAACACTGGAAAACAAAACACCATTACCGCCCTGAGTCGTGCCTGGACCACGAGGTATCCTATGACTCGGTAACTGGTGCACACACACTAGGCTGACGCTCGATGAAACAGCCTATTCTCAAACAGTAAAAGATTACTCGTTTAGGTTACAGAAAGAAAAGATAAGTAACGTGATTATTTAACGTTACGGTAGATACTCAAATAACTGGCACTCCTGTATTAAAGAAAGTGCAATGCTAGTCCTGCAACATCAACTGGAAACTTCTGAAATAAGTCTGATGCTGGGAAGATGTTCGTAAAGAATCTTGAACAATTATAATGCAGAATACGGGTCACAATAAATGCTAGGACATATAGTAATAATAGGCAGGCGAATAATAAAGACTGCGCAAAGGTAGTAATGCTCGACAACTAAAGAAATGCTTCGTGACACAACGCAACAGCCTACTCGGGTTTTGCAACTCAACAACAACCTCGGCTCAAAAGTGCAGTGAATAATAATGTGGCATACATATAATAATGGGGGCTTATCTCTAACCAGTGTCTGCTCAGTTAATAAAGTCTAGCTGGGGTATCAAGGCAGGGCAACAATGGGTGAGTATGCGGCTCGTAGCCTAACGTTGTCCGAAGGTGGTATAATGAAGATTACGTTATATGACGGGGATGCTCTCTTGATAAATCTAGGTCTCTAGTACCTAGTTCTATCCTGGCGATCCCTCAGAAGTCAACACAAAGAGGCAGCACTATGTTGTGAGGGATAGGCTATGGCCCTCTCACACCACAGTGCTGTGCTCGCAAAGTAAACCCACCCGAAGACAACCTAGGCTCCCACAGTACCTGTCGATGTCGTGCAGGGCTTAGCTAACACTGCACACATCGGAGACAACGACACAGTAACCTTACCCCTAGTCTAGCTTTAAATAACTAAGCAGAATCACTCAACACCCTGCCAGGGAGACATATACCGGTCTACAACCTTCCCGAGAGAGGACACACACGGAAAAGTCCGTCTCTCCAAACCTCATTAAAGCCTAATACATAGAAATATCTGAGAGCTTCGCGTACAATACGACTGGCCGACGGTGAACGTCTATGCTGAAACCAGAAGGGATGTTGAGTTTAATAAAGATTAGAGAATGAGAAAGGAGAAGTCGAGAGAGAGAAATAGTATGCAAAGTGGCGAGTATGGGGGACAGAATTGCAAAGGATGTAGACGATACGCGTGTCAGGCCAGCTCTGAGCTGGTAAAAAACACGAGGCCACGATGAGCAGGGACTAGTTGACCACCCGGCCGCCAACGCCGTCAGCGCCCAAGCGGGCCGCGTGATAGCTCGCCCCGCTGCCAGGTGTACCCCGTCACCCTCTCTCGCTCGCCTCTCACACAAGCAACATTTATATTATAGCGAATATAAAATACAAGGCGCGGTCACAGACCAAAACAAAGACCATATCTAGACTGTCTGTGGCAACACGATACTAGTAACATAAAGCAGATCATTCTAGGACAACTGTAGCCCATCCCCCCATCCTGGCGAGCGCTAGCGAGCTGCAATGCCCCACGCAACCATTCTGCCAACGCCGGAGGCGTCACATTATCGCGTATATACGACAGTGTACGACACTTTTTGTGCTACCGTACGTCTCTGTGACGTCACGGTCGTTCCCGCTGCATGGCGTAGGACGAGTAGATCGTATATTATAAGATTGTAAGTAATTTAAGATTATAAAAGGCCTAATATGCTATTAAGCAATATTGACATGGTCTTATGTACTATACAGTATATGAATTTATCGTATATATTAATTTAATTAATCGTATTGAGCAACATAGAATCGGTACGATAATTTGGGCCCTGGCGTATGCCACGGCAGCAAAGCAGAGGGCTGGAAACAGCAGAGCCTTCACGACCACTGTTACGAACTGGCACTCGGGTACACAAGGGCTCTCAATCAGGACTCGAATACGGCTCGCTGCCACAACGGAAACACACGATCCCAACCCCTGAGTACTGCCAGCCGAACAAAAAACACCAATACCCTCCAGAGTTCAATCTGCTATAACGGGGTATACAAGAACTCGGTACTAGTGTTCAACAACAGACTAATAAAGAGACAGGAATTATCTAGTCTGGTCAACAATCAAACAATGAAGTAAGAAACAACAACACCAAAGAATAGTGTTGGCCGAAGCCGAAGTAATCCACCCTTGACTATGAACTTAAGAAGTCCTCCACCCTCTACTTCGGATCGGCACTATTACGTTACGTTAATTAATAGTCCTTAAGCATCGAGCAAGGAATCTTCTGAAAAAAGTTAGATGCTTCTCGGATGCTCGTAAGAAGTACGTATCGGATTTTGAACAGCAATTCAATAAGCAAAAACACTGGCAATTAAATACTATTAAAGGCTTAAATTGGCATAAGAATAATTAAAAGAATATGCAATAGTAAATGGCAAACATTAAAAGGAAGTACTCTGCAAATGCAACGGCAATAGCCTACTCGGATTGTGCTCGTGGGCCACTAATCACTAAAGTAGCCAAGCTTGCAACACATGAAATCAATAGTGCATAAACAATATCATACATAAGGAAAGCTTCAATACTATTCTGTATCTACTAATCGAGTAAAGTCTAGCTGGGGTACTGTAGGCAAAAAGGTAGCAGTGACTGAGCAAAAACGGCTCGTAGCCTAGCGAAGTCCTCACGACTGTTTAAAGTATTACGTTAAAACTAACAAGTGCACTTTGAGAAATCCAGATCCCTTGTATCTGGTTTTCTCCCGGCTCCTTGACAAAGTAAAAACAAACTGTTAATAAAATACAGGGTGGTTAGGCTCTTGCCCTCACGCACTGTAAATTATTAACTCAACACAGTCAGCCGCGAAGACAACCTAGGCTTCACTGAACCGAAACGAGTATGCAGGTTTATCGCTTAACCACTGCATCAAAGAACAACTCGTAACACAGAAAAGCCTTACCCCAGTCTAGCATTACCTAGACTAGCAGAAAACAGGAATAATAATAATAACACACAGGGAAATGCATATACAAGTGCAACAAACATAAATCAATCCTATTCTAAGTCAACCCTTCCAAAATAGGCTGTCTAATAGGCAAGTATCTCGTGAGAACTCAAGCAATAATACGTTGGCTGACTAGCTCTGCACCAACGGGACCATGGAAGTTAAACAGGGCAGGGAAAAGAGGAGATAAGAATGTAAGGTAGTAGAGAAAGTTCCCATCAGTCAGAAGAATATATATAGTTAGCAAGGGAAATGAGAAGTCGCTCTGCCTAATGAGTTCTGATGAAAAAATGGCTAGACTTCCCTTTTATACCCGGTCCTCTAGTGAGCCCAACGTGAACTACTAAGGACCGCCCACTGACAACCATTACGTAATTTCTCTCTCTCCTCTGGGATACACAAAGGCTCCCCTAGCACTGAGGGAGGAAGAATGCGAGTGAGTTAGGCCCACCTCCCGCCTGGCGCACCCACTGACCCCCAACTGTGGCTGTTTCTCTTCCCATCATTACAAATAAGTTTTACACACAATACTTATAACTAATGATATAAAATAGAACTCGTTGACTCAGATGAAAAAAAAATACATATTCATAATACTTATAGTACAACGGCTCACATGAACTAAGTTAGGAAACTCTACATAGACTACAGCCAAAGTTCCTGCCCTGACGATCCTAGCGAGAGTGGGGCATGACTAGGCGTTCTGTACAGCATGCTCACACGTGGACATGCGTCACACCACCAACCAGTTAACATCTAATTTCCGCCTTCAGTTGATCGAGCTTTTGTGCCTCTAATCACAATACACTGACAGCAATACATACATCTACACCATCACGACGCTCTCATCGACGCCATGACTGACTGACAGATAAGCAGAGTATTCATGTCCATTCCCATATAATCATTTGATTCTTTCTTTCACTTGACCTGAGCCTCAGGGCCGACATCTCGCTTCCCCATTGTCCGCCATATTGGGTAAAAGTTCTCCTTTGTCTCGTTGCCGCGTGGAACTATTGGTGAGTTAATTCCTGGATAATATTAACCCTTATAACCTTACCTTATATATAATTTATTATGTGAGACCTTTGGATATAAATTAGCTTGTTTCAGATTGAATTCAATTTAGATATGGAGTAATTTAATTTAGATTGTTTTTGTTTGAATTATTATAGCTTAGAAATATTTAACTTCCATTGATAGTATACCACATTGGTGCCCACACCCGGGAATTAGCTACCAGTAAGGGATTTGTTATGGCAATGAGCAAGGGGACATGCAACAGGATGCAGGAACAATTCTATGATAAACTGGTAGGACTAGTCAAGGGATGGTTAGAGCCAGAATGCAGGGTCACATCGTTGCGCCTGCCTAAGTCCTGCATCCCACCCATCATCTTCTCCCAATAATTTTCTTTTTCACTTCAGACTTCCTGTGACACATGACCTGACCTAACAATTTTTCTTGTTCAACATGACCCTTTAGTGTAGGTGTTGCTATTTGGTGTGCTATTTTTTCTCCATAACATAGAAGTCTGCCGGTCGGCGTCTCTTACCTAGGCTACCATTTTTGCCATTGTAATTGTAACATTTTAGATGTAAATAGCCTACAGGCTTGTATGCAAAATGAGTAAACCGGAAGAGACACAGGCTACTGGGGTGCAGAGCAAAGCCCCTAAAAATCAAAGGGTGGGACTTCGGGGAGTATTTAATAGGGTAATTATTGATGTCAACACTTTCATCAATACTGCTGACCTCGAGGAATTAGAGGCTAGGTTAGACAATGTCCAGGATACCCACGGTCGTATTGTTGCTCTAAGTGAGGTGATTGTGGCAGGCATGACAGAGGAGGGAGAGATAATTGCAGAGTGTGATAATCGCACCCTCTATGATGAACCTGTCTTTAAGGCGAAGCACCTATTACAGCGCACTGTCGCAAATAAGAAGGGAGGCGAGAACGAAGCCCATAGAAGGGTTGACCCGAAACACACTGTGCACCTCCCAAAGCTCAATCTTCCCACATTTGGGGGCAAATTGACTGAGTGGTTAGCTTTTTGGGATGTATTTCGGTCTACAGTATGTGAATCCTCTTTGGATAATGTCCGTAAGTTTCACTACCTGAAGGGACAAATGGAAGGAGAGGCCTTACATTTGATAGAGGGTTTTGCGGTAGTAGGTGATAGTTATCTTGAGGCAATACAAATATTATAGTCCACATACGGGGATCAAGAGCAGTTGAAGATGACCCATGTCGTTGCCTTGTTAAAGCTCGCAGAACCACAGTATATGGTTGAGGAGTTAGCAAATTTTAGGGCAGATATGGAGTGCCATACTCGATCGATAGACACCCTAGGGCTCACCACACAGGAAATGATAGTCATTATCTTACGTCAGAAGCTTCCTATGGCAATACTTGACAAGGTTAGATTGTTTGATCTGGGGGAGTTCAAAACTCAGTTCAGCAAAGAAATTAGTAATCTACAGTTGAACAATGGGAGAATGTATGTGTCAGGAGGGAGTGGGAATGTGGAGATGAGGGGAACTGTAAGCATGAGGGTGGGGACTAAATGAAAGAAAGAGGGTACATAATTATAAGATACCTGCTCAGATTCTATGTAAACTATGTAACAATAACAAACATAAATGAAGTATCTGTGTAAAATACCCAACAAACGAGACAAAACTAGCACAGGCAAAGAAGTTGAAGCTACTGTATGTGTAGGTTGTCTAAGTAAGGAACATGGTAAGCAGGGACAATGTACTGCTACATACTTAAGGCCCTGTCGCCACTGTAAAGGACATCACTTTGACAAGTTGTGTCCTACAGCAGACAAAGTCAAAGACGTCAAATGAGAGGGTACTACAACTTTGACACTAGGTAGCACGCAAGACACCACAATATTGCCCACAATACAGATTCCCATGGAAGGTAATGACAGTAACAAGGTTTGTCGGGTACTTCTTGATCAAGGGTCTCAACGATCCTTTATAAAAAGGTCCGTATTAATGGGACTTAAGCACCGAATCGTAGGGGCTGAGATTCTTCGATTGCAGGGCTTCACAGGGGTTACTGACAAACAAGTCTACGAGATAGCAGAGATTTCATATTTCTACCGTAAAAACAGATACTTTATGACATGTATCGTAGTAGACACCCTACCAGCATATGTATCTGTAGGAGTGAAGAAGGTGGAACCTGCGTTACGTAGCAAAGGGGTTAACTTGTCAGATCCCATGGGATATCAGAGTGATGTGCATGTTCTACTTGGTGCTGATCATTATTATGATGTAGTATACCCTGGATTTAAAAAGATGTGTGGTGTAATTTTAATACCCACTAAATTTGGCTATTGCATGAGCGGAAAGGTGCATACTACACAGTCAAATGTCCTGGTCGACACGGTCTCGATATTAAGAGTGAATGTAACCGCGGCAGAGGAGTTGGGAAGGGAGGATTCCCAACCTAGTGACCCTAAAATTACTGCCGAGTTCGACCTAGAACGACTGTTGAGTTTTTATCACATACAGTAGGCATTAATCATATGGAGACCGAGTATGACTCGGAAATTGCGCTGAAGAAGTTTGAAGAGTCTGTGAGCTACTGTGCCTCAGACAAGCAATATAAGGTTAGTTTACCCTGGAAGAACAGTGAGATGAGCCTGCCAACCAACTATGGATTGGCATTAGGTCGCTTGCGTGCATTACAGCGTAAATTAACAAATGAACCGAACACGCGCCAGGCGTATGACGATGTATTTCGGAGTTATGAAGATAGGGGCTTTATTGAAAGAGTCGATGTAAAAGAACCGATTAGGAAGGGAAGGGTTCACTATCTGGCTCATCATGGGGTGAGGTAAGACAGTGTCACCACACCAATGCGGGTCGTGTATGACTGCTCTGCCCACCAAGGTCAACAACCCAGTCTAAATGACTGCCTGCTGACAGGTCCGTCCTTGGTGTCGGATCTGTTCCAACATCTATTGCGGTTTAGGCTGGGGCAGTATGCATTTACTAGTGACATCGTGAAAGCATTCTTGATGATCAAACTAAAAGAGGAAGATAGAGATCTTACCCGCTTTCGTTGGTTCGAAGACATTAGCAACTATGAAAGTACGGTCGTAATCTACCGTTTTCGGGTCGTACTCTTTGGTGTAACATGTTCACAGTTTTTGTTAAATGCCACAATCAAAAAACATCTATCAGATACTCATGAGGACACAAGTAAACTATCTCACGGATTATAATTATATAGACAGTTCGCAGGGTTCTAGCGATAGTCAGGATGATTTGTTACATACCTACTGACAAGCACGTAGATTGTTTACAGAAGCACATTTATTTCTCCGCGAGTGGGTTATTAACCTGACAAGCGCGATATGACAGTAGGTGCTAGGGTAGTTATTTGTGCATTTCTAGCCCTGGATTCTGACAGAATTCGTTATATTTACAATATAAACCATTATTTGTTTTCGGTATGCTTTTATTTTACATATATGATGTATATATGAACCTTCAAGAGTGCTAAAATAAGTGGGAAAAGCATTTGGGTGGTGAAAAACGAAGATATTGGCCACCCGGTCATAATCTCAGGCGAGAGAGAGAGACAGGCAGCCTTCCCCTCTCGCTGTCTGGGAGTCAACTGAGGAGAGAGCGGGGCGGTGTGTGCCGGTGTCTGGGTGTTGCATAACGATCTTTTATGCAACCCACTTGTGCTACATTATCGCGGGAGAGAAAAATAACCGATAAATGATGATAATAAGAGGAAAAATAGGTGATAATTGAGGAGGGGAGGGAGGGGGGAATAAGGTGGGGAAGGAGGGGAGGGGGGTGGGTGAGATTTACATGGATGAGTACTGGAGGGGAATTATCTCACCTAGAGACAAATTCCTTTGTTTTGATAGGCCCTTTTTTTTTATGGAAGGCTTTTTTTATGGTCCTGCTTCCGTGAGGCCTATCGCGTTCCCTATAGGAAGCCTTCCGTGAGGCCTATCGCGCTTGCCGGGTTAATAGTGAAGATCTTCAGAGTTTGATACAGGTGGATGGTATGGCATCTCATAACCAGGAAAAGTCCAGAAATTTGGGGATGATCTGGCAACCTAAACAAGACATACTAACTTTTCAAACAAGGTCTTTTGCTCAGCAGACGGGAGTGCACTCAAAAAGAAGTCTGTTGAGCAAAGTTGCGCAATTTTTTTATCCTTTGGGTCTAGCATTACCCGTTACCATAAGAGCTAGGATTCTGTGCAGGAAGTTTTTAGACGCAAAATAGGATGGGATGACAGTTTGCCTGAGGAATTGAATGACCAAGGGACATTGTTGTTGAAAGAGTATGACATCCTATGTACTAAACCTTTACCTCGTAAAGTGGCGGCGTTCGGTGACGTTACGTTACACACGTTTTGCGATGCTAGCGCTACGGCATACAGGGTAGCCATATATGTCGTTACTTCATTTGGGGCCCATTTAGTTACCGCCCGGGCTAAGGTATCCCCGGTCAAAAAGGTAACTATCCCTAAAATGGAATTGACTGCCATGCTGCTATTAGCACGTCTGGTGCAACATGTACGCACAGCATACGAGAGCGAGTTAAATATTGAAATAGTTCACGTTTGGTGCGATAGTCAGGTCGCTCTCAACTGGATACATACCAAGAAGTCTCTGCCAGTTTATGTGCGGAATAGGGTAGATGAGATTAGAGCCCTTTTGCCAGATGTTGCATATCATTATGTAAATACAAAAGACAACCCTAGTGATCTCATAATTAGGGGTATAACGGCTAGCCAGATAGTGAAGTCCGAATTGTGGTGGCATGGTTCAAAGTAGCTGCTCCATGAAAATGAATGGATGATTTGGCATGCTGTTGGTGAGGGACTTCTGCCACTGGAAACAGTGGCAGTTACAGCCCAACCAAATGAGCCACTGGGTCCAATATTAGAATGGGAAAGATTCGGTGACTATAATAAATTAGTCAGAGTTGTAGCTTGGGTGTTGAGATGTATATCCAATATCAAGCTTAAAGTAACGGGCCAACTCTGCAACAGGGGTCACAACATTGATGCTCGTGAATATAAAGCAGCTGAAGTAACTTTGATCAAGTGTGTTCAAGCAAAAACCTTTTCCAATGAAATAGAATCTTTGCAAAGCTCGAATAGACGATAATGCCTAATTTAGTGTGTCAATTGAGGTTGCACCTAGATAATGACCTCATCAGGTGTGAGGGTCGCCTGAAGTGGTCGGATGTAACGGACGGCACAAACCGTCCTATACTTATGCCAACAAGACATCACGTTACTGATCTGTTGATCATACGTGCACATAAGGAAGTAAAACACTACGGGGTATGTCATATTATATCAAATTTGAGTCTCACATGGTGGATACCCAGAGTTCGACAAGTAGCTCGACGCGCAGTAAGAAAGTGTGTAATATGCCAGAGACTAAAGGGTAAACCATATGCAACTGGACCAGCTCCACCTCTAGCTGAATGCCGTGTAAAGCACATAGAGCCTTTCCAAGCTGTAGGGTTAGATTACACAGGTGCATTGAAGACGAGAGAGCATGAGAAGGCTATATATTATTGTTTACCTGTGCAACGTCTCGAGCGGTACACCTAGAACTATGTGATAATATGTCTAGCAAAGAATTTATGCTGGCGTTTAGACGGTTTTGTGCCCGTCGATCATTCCCTCAACTCATTCTTAGAGACAATGCTCCTACTTATATCCAGGCATCAAAATATCTAAAGGATATGAGCAGTGATCCTACAATCATCACTTTTATGGGAGAGAGGAAGTGCGAATGGAGGTTCATCCCAGTTAAGGCACCTTGGTTTGGTGGGATGTGGGAACGGTGTGTCGGCATAGTAAAGTCAGGACTCAGAGCGGTAGTAGGACGTGTTCTATTAAAGAAGAGTGAGTTGACGACAGTCCTCACTGAGATAGAGGCAGTCGTGAATGATCGTCCGCTCACATATGTGTACACCGACCTGCAAGAACCACTACCATTAACGCCAGCCCACTTGCTATATGGTAAACCATTGACTGCGTTTCCATCTGATTTCCAATCCATTGTAGAGTTACAGGATCCCTCGTTGTACTCTGAAGCAGCGGTGTCTAAGCGATACCAGTATATATCGAGGGTAATCGAAGATTTTAGGAAAAGGTGGATTAATGAATATCTACTATCATTGAGGGAAAGGAGTGTTACACCCTCTGGTAGACCGACGGCACCTACTGTTGGTGAAGTCGTTTTAATTAAAGAAGATAGTCCTCGTTTATACTGGAAATTGGGCCCCGTGTTGGAGGTATACAAGGGGGAAGACTCTGTAGAGCGGGTGGCGCTATTGAAGACAGCCACTGGTACTACTGTTCGTCCTATCGCACGTTTGTACGCTTTGGAGCTCGATTCCACTTTATAATCGGAGACTCCACCTGTTATTGCTGGGTCCAAGGATTCTCAAGGTAACGACTTAACTCTTACTGATGGTGATCAATCTCGGACCGGGATGCGTCCCAGATGCGCTGTTGCTGGCGCCGTCGACATTTGGCGTCAGAAGATAGCCTCTGGGCAACATTAAGTTTAAGGTGGGGTTCATGTATTTTTTTGTGGGGGGGGTGTATCGTGTATATACTATAGTGTACGACACTTTTTGTGCTACCGTACGTCTCTGTGACGTCACGGTCGTTCCCGCTGCATGGCGTAGGACGAGTAGATCGTATATTATAAGATTATAAGTAAGTTAACCCTCTCGCATTCTTAGGACGCGATCGCGTCATAACGCCACCACCCCAAGAGTGCCCGTATAACTCAATCGCGTCATAATTCCACCTGTAAGGTAGAAATATTCGCCAAAAATAAGTTTGTGACGCGATTTTGATGCAATTTGGACTGGTAAGTTAGGCATCAGTAAGTTACAAAAGGAAGTATCTAGCAATGCCATAGCGTCCCTCTCTGAGGAGCCCGGGCCTTTGTAAAGTCAGTAGTTTCCCCGCTCCCAGACTGTGAGGCAGGGTCCTGGCCCTTTACATTCTGGGCTCCCTCCCTCTGGCCCACCATGCCTAGCTATAGGCAGGCAATTATGTATAATTTCATCTCCCCAGTGAAACTGTTTAGTGAATAATTTGAATTATATATGTATATAAGATGTTACTTGTGACTTTTGGTGACTGAGGGGAGTGAATCTTGGTTAACCCCTTGAGTATTGATGCAGTTTTGTCTAGGTATCATTGATGACTTTACATTATTTTTTGCTTGAAAGACAAATATATTTTTCAATAAATACTGCCTACGAAATAAATACATTATAATCACGAAGATGTCACAGGAATGCTTACAGGAAGTATGGTAAGTACTCTATGGAATTTAAGTTATATTACAGTATATATTATAAAATTATATACTATATAAATTATATATTTTATATATTATATATATATATATATATATATATATATATATACATATACATATATATATATATATATATAACATCCCCAAGGTCCCGAGCAAGCCCAAGGCCCATAATCGAGTATTTATATTATTATTTTTTTTTATTTTTTTTTACATATTTATTTAATTTATTTATTATTGTTTTTATTTATTTTATTTTGTTTATTTTATTTTATTTATATTTTTATTTCATTTATTTTATATATTTATACTGCATATATATATATATATATATATATATATATATATATATATATATATATATATATATATATATATATATATATATTACTTTATTGGAGTGTACAATATAATTATTTCTGAATTTATTACTTGAAGATAACCTGGCTTTCTTATTTTGTTTTTTCACTGTCAACCCAGGAACCATTTCCCTTCTCGTTGGAAAGGGTTGTGGCCCTACCAGGTAAGTAAAATTGACAACCTTCATGACTAGCATGTGTTCTATGAACATTATACAATTATTGGCAAGGAAAATTAAATAAAAGTGTTGTACATTGTGGCAAAGATATACAACTGTATAAACATTCTCATATATTTACATAACAATAACAATGCATGGAAACAATTGCACATAGCTCGCGAACCAATTACGCTATATTATTTTGGTTTTCACCATTAGAAAGAACATAATTTTCCGATTACGGTGATATAAACAGTTATATACGTATCCAAGCAAATAAAGCAACGCCGAGGTGGGGAACAGCTCGGAACCCGGCTAGCGTCGGCGGAACGGGGACGAGTGAAGCGTAAATATTCGCATTTTGCTCTTCATTTCAAATATTCATAGAGCAAAAAGTATTTGTCGTAGGAACTTCTAGTTTTTGTTATTCTCTTCAGCATTATCTGCCGTATTCACACAGCCTAAACTTAGAACCATAGACATTGTAACAAAGAAATAATTCGAAAATATTATAAACCATATTATGCAAAGTCATATTTTTTTTGTTTTTGGTCACTGCTTGAAAACTATTGAAGATAAATAATTTCTGTTTTCAGATTTGGAAAGAGGAGAACAAATACTATTATTTGAGCATATACAAATATATGGTCATCACTCAAAATTTCGAGATAGGATGGTGTGAAGGCAATTGCCCGGGAAAAACTTATATTCCGGAGTCGTTTACACTTTCATATTGCAATTTTTTTACATTTCTTTTTGTTATAATGTAGTATAATTTTTCCTCTTTCCATTGACATATGATACATCACAATAAACAGCATTCTGGTGGATGAAAATACAGAAAACACAAGGCTTCGAAAGCTCGCCCAGCCTGGGATTTCATGGCAAAATAAAGAAGGGCTGACGGTTTTCAATCAATTTAAGTTAGGGGATGCGAGAGTGTTAAGATTATAAAAGGCCTAATATGCTATTAAGCAATATTAACATGGTCTTATGTAGTATATATGAA
Source organism: Paralithodes platypus (assembly GCA_032716605.1). Taxonomy (NCBI): domain Eukaryota; kingdom Metazoa; phylum Arthropoda; class Malacostraca; order Decapoda; family Lithodidae; genus Paralithodes; species Paralithodes platypus. Next base: position 8,725,569 of record CM064515.1, on the reverse strand, counting down.
TTTATCGTATATATTAACCCTTAACTGGCGGGGCCCGCCTTAAGGCGGGCTCCAATTTACAGCAAGTTAGGAGCATTATTAAGGCTTTTAAAGGGTTAAAATCGAGTGCAAATGGCCAGGAGCGCAGCAGGCCACACGTCCGACACCCAGGGCTTACCGCCGCCCACTGACTCATGCTCCCTCTGTTCTCGAGAGGCTGGCAGTGTAGCCAGTAGTGAGCGTAGCTTGAAAAAATATGCCGCTATATGCTAAACTCCCATGTTAGTGGTAGCACTGCGTGAGAACGACGAGTGCTACGTAGCTCGTTCTGTTCTCATTTTGAAGCTTTTAGCGCCTAGTTTTTTGCTGAATACATTTCTTTTCATGTAGATACTTGATTGATCATTCACGAGGGCCTGAATATGCCAAAATAAGCCCAAAACCCCCCGCTAGACAAGGGTTAATATAATTTATCGTATTGAGCAACATAGAATCGGTACGATAATTTGGGCCCTGGCGTATGCCACGGCAGCAAGGCAGAGGGCTGGAAACAGCAGAGCCTTCACGACCACCAACCAGTTAACATCTAATTTCCGACTTCAGTTGATCGAGCTTTTGTGCCTCTATTCACAATACACTGACAGCAATACATACATCTACACCATCACGACGCTTCCATCGACGCCATGACTGACTGACAGATAAGCATAGTATTCATGTCCATTCCCATATAATGATTTAATTCTTTCTTTTACTTGACTCGAGCTTCAGGGCCGACGTCTCGCTTCCCCATTGTCCGCCATATTGGGTAAAAGTTCTCCTTTGTCTCGTTGCCACGTGGAACTATTGGTGAGTTAATTCCTGGATAGTATAAACCCTTATAACCTTACCTTATATATAATTTATTATGTGAGACCTTTGGATATAAATTAGCTTGTTTCAGATTGAATTCAATTTAGATATGGAGTAATTTAATTTAGATTGATTTTGTTTGAATTATTATAGCTTAGAAATATTTAACTTCCATTGATAGTATACCACAGTAATACTCTTAAGGCTGAAAAGCACAGAACCTATAACTGAAGTGGTAACTGCCTCCCCCTCCCCCTTGAGAATACAACGAGCCCTGCTGTGTCCTCTCTGATGTCCGGATATTGGATTCCTGTTCGTGAGAGGCAGTTCCCCCTGAAGTCCAGACAAGCTGAATCTACGATCCACGTCGGCCAGACTTACTCTAGAACTACTACCCTCCTAACCTACCCTAGGTGTCTCTGAGTGTCTTATGTTGTGATTATTGTTGTGAGGGTAAGGAAAAGTATGCGAGTATTCCAGAGCTAATTTCTACGTAGATCTGTGCCCAAGATCCTTATTTACTGCGTTATGTATTAATCCTTCAGAAGCCATATTAATTATTGAATAGATCTGTGCCCAAGATCTAGTGTTAACTCGTATCTAACCTCTTGTAAATCATATTACGCATACGCTACATATTCGTGTTAATTGATATCCTAGCCGAATACTCACAGATTTGCCTTGTGTATGTCCATTCTATTATGTATGTAACAAGTTGAAGTTGAAGTGTATACCGTGTATCTATTCACTACTCAAATCTAACTTTTACCTAGAACCTACACTCAATTTCATTTTTAAATTAAACTCAGACTCTCATTCTTTAGAAGAATTATTATTGATTTTAATCATAATTTAAATATAATTTCTTCGAGAAACCCTATTCTAAGCCTTGTCATATCATGCGTTAACTTGTTTTATTTATGAATAACTTATTTGTTTATTCTATTATGAAATAGATCATTTCGATCCATCTCGTCCAGGAATTCTAGCGTTGTATGGATCTATTATCTAGTTATTTCACCAATTCGAATGCAACGCCAATTCGTTCTGTATTCCTTATAGGAATCTGTTAACTCGTTCAGAACTCCTTCATACCTTATCAGGTATTTCCATCTAAGTGCAACTTTTGTCGTGTACGCCATATTTTACTATTAGTAATATCATAACTTCTACTACACGCTATTTTATTTATGCGTTTCTTAACCTTCTGTAATCAAAATATTAGTTGATTCAGGTTAGGTTGTATTCAATAGTGTAATTCTTATTCAGTAGATGTAAATCATTAAATCTGAATTCCTCTACCCGTGAGATTATTATTACATATACAAGTAAATAAATTGTATGTTCATAAGATAATTTTTTCTCGCAATAATCTAACTACATAATTAATTGTAAACACAATTCAGCTCCCTTTTCCTTTTTAAATTAAAGTATTCCTCCCATATTTAAGAACAATATCGCATTAACCGCACATACTATTTCCCACACCTCAGTCTAAGAGATGACCTCTTGACCTACCCGGTCATATTTATTTACGAGCGGCATCTTTCATATTTCTTGGACGCATCCCGTCTCGCGCACTTGAACGATAAGTATAGAATTCTTTGTGCGGTTAACCAAATTGTTTAATAAATAATTAACGAGTTCAAATCAATACTGTTTGAACTTATTAGAATACTTCACGATAGATACTCAACTCTCATAGATATTATTATCAGGGGTTATTCTATGTATATGTATGTCTATATATAATTGCATATTTTCACAATAATGCTATCCTTTAACTCATGTTCATTGTTATGTTATTCAGAAAACTTTGCATGTTCTAAATGTATTTAATGATTTACTTACTATTCCTAATAATAGTTATGTTAAGTTGTAACTCACGTTTCAGGTCTAGATATATTCGTGAATTTCATATCAACCGTATTATGACTAAGTATATCTGATTCTCTTACTATTCACAAATAGTAGTAAAGTGAACTTAATGATATCATTCTATGTCCTTTAATAAATCAGAGTATAGAATTATCCTTGTGTATTTCTTGTGTTTATTGTCACCTGATTGAGTACATAAATGAAAATAAGAACGTGTTCAATGTGTTCCTGTTGAGGATATATTGAGTCTAAAAGTCCATAGTTGGATTTGAGTAAAGACCATAATAAAGCTAAGTTGTATTACAACCCAGCATAACACTGGCGGCAGCGGTGACTCGATACGGCATATCAGAGTTTCTTAAATAATATTTTGTTTAAGTACTCAGTCAACATTTTCACACAATATTCACCATGGCAGCAATTAGATCACTTGATATTCAGGCGTTCAAGCCAGAAGATTATGACACTTATACATACCTGGAAATAGTCAAACCGGTCCTGGACATTATGTTCGGAAACGAGGACGCTTCCAAGATCCACACGATAGTAGTGAAACTAGGAAATATGCAACCAAGGTATCAGGGTATGTGCATGATAATATGCCTGGTTTAACCTGGGCACAAATTGAAACATATGTAAAAACTGCTATTAATCCAGTACTTGGTCAGACCATTGCCGATAAAAAATGTCATGAGATCAAATATTCAGGAGATTAAGACGGCACAATTGGGCAACTGCAACAAATAGCGATCAATGCGTTCCCAGAAGAAACCACAGCACAACGGAAGAAGATCGTATTCAAGGCACTTGTGAGAATTTTGAAAGAAACAGTGGCGGATCACTTCTCCATTATTGAGCCTAGGAATTATGACACGGATATGCCAGTGATAAGGCATATCATGGCTCTTAGAAAATCCAGGGAACAAGACAAGATAGCTGTGATCAGCAAGGTGACCACACATCCATCATCAGCAGCAGCATCCCTCAATGGTCCAGTGGTTCCTCGTCTCAATGATAAAGCCGAGGAATGGGCCAGGATTAGGCCAGCAGATTGGAAACCATGCTCTGGACCGTGCATGTTATGGTCGTTGAAAAGATCCTTCACGGAACTAACCAAGAAACGGATCAGGACACCAAGCAGGTGGGCACAAATTCCCTGGATAAAGCCACGTAAGGTAACCACCATCTTTGAAGACGGAACAGCAGGGATAGCAGACGTACACAGTGAAGAAGAAGCAGAACAGTATCTACCTGAAGCTTTACAACTCTCAGGATTTTTAAACTGCCCCCCCCCCCCCCCCCAAACAAATAGTCGTCACCATAGTGGGGGCTCATGATGGGACATCTTCAGATGGTCTCCCAGTATACCAAAAGATCACACTCAACGGGGTGACAGTCTGACTTCTAATAGATACGGGAGCTTCACGTTCTTGCCTATTCCTTCCGTTTTTCTGAAAGCATCACAATGCTTTCGGGAAGATACAACCTTCCTCCATAATTCTTGTCAGTGCTAATGATCAAGTCATTCCAAATTTAGGACAGACTCTTCCCCTATACGTTAGCACCCCTGTTCCCCATCACAGAGTAGATCATTCATTTGTAATCTACATTCCTAATGAGACTAAGTACGATGGATACTTGGGCCTCGATCTCCTAATCTCTTTGAGTGCCTCTATTGATTGTAGGCACCGTATCTTAACCTTTGCCCCACCTTCAACAACAAAGAAAAAAAAACCTGCCTTGAACTCCTTCAGTAGTTAAAATCAAGCTCCCTACCTGCTCCCCTTAATCAAACTGCTAAACTACAGGCTAATGAACAAGTCCTACCCATCAAAACTTCAGAAAATGTGAAGAACAACACTCATATAATTTCTCAAGCTATCACTTCCACAACTGTAACAGTTCCTCCTCATCATGAACAATGGATACCTTTGGTGCCCACCATCATGGGATATGTCATTTTGACCCCACACCTCCAGGGGAGGTGTGGTGGAGTGGTCATGCCACTGGATTGGTAATCCAATGGACCCGGGTTCAAATCCCGATATGTCAATGGGAAGATATTATTGGGATTGAATTTGTGCTGTACCTAGTATCAGTGCATTACCACAAAGCCCACCGAAATGCCAAAAAAATACCCTCATTGTTCCCTGATTGAATAACACTGTATGAATATTCCCATATTCAAAATATGTTACAGGGGGACAATGCCTAGTGAGTTCACTGCTCAATAGGTGGCGTTCTGAGAGTGAGGGTCTGAGACAGTGAAGCACTTGATAGAAGCAACTAGCCACTTCAGAGATGGAGCTGCTTCGAGCCATGAATGGATGCTTCACATGTCTCACTCCCCAGACTGGAACAAGACCTCACAGGCTTCACCGTGTTGAGTGGTGGAATGTACAGGCTCTCAGCCTATGCCCGAGAGGGAGTAGTTGGAATATAGAAACAAAAATAAAACAAATAATGGGGCCTGCCTAACCGCTCCTAGCTTACTATCAAATCAATTAAACTGTATTAAAATAGCTAATATCTCAGATAAGCCAGTTACATTACCAACAGGACTAGCCATTGGTGAGCTTGAGATATACTCAGAATTTTTTTCTGTAGGCTACCTACAGATACTTCCCCTCCAAATAAGAACCCCCTTCCTGATATTCCTTCCAATCTTACTACTTGTCAACAAACTGATCTCAGAAATTTACTGATATCGTATCAAGATATATTCGCTACCTCCAGCCAAGACATGGGGAAAACAGACATGCTTCATCATCCTATCCATACAGTAGGACGTCCCATAAAGCAAGCAATCCGTCGGAAAAACCCGATTCAGAAACAAGAGGAAGAAAAACAAGTACAAGATATGCTTACCACAGGAGTAGTCAAAACATCTACCAGCCCTTGGTCATCTCCGGTAGTACTCGTCCGGAAGAAAGACGGATCAACCCGCTTCTGTATTGACTACCGGCAACTGAATGACGTGACCATCAAAGACGCTACACCACTACCTAGAATTGATGCTTCCTTAGACTCCCTACTTGGAGAAAAATGGTTCACTACCTTAGATCTTCAGGCAGGATATTGGAAAGTTCCAGTATCACCATAACATCAACAAAAGACAGCTTTCTCCACCAGCCAAGGCAGACTATATGAGTTTACTCTATTGCCTTTCGGTCTATACAATGGGCCTGCCACATTCTCCAGGTTAATGGAATCTGTTTTACAAGGATTAACTTGGGAAACATGCCTGGCCTATTTAGACAACATTATTGTATTCGGGAAATGCTATCGAGACAAGTGGGGATACTCTGACCTTTATTGCAGTACCGTTCCGGAGAACTCAATATCACCCCTAGAACCTAGTGTAGAACAGAGATATCAACTGCATCACCAATAACCCATAGTTATCACAGAATCACAGGAGTTACCATTATATCCTCCCTAGACTTCGTAACCCCCACAAGAGTATTAAATATAATACTTAAAATGGTTATGTACAAACTTATAACCACAACGTATTTTTAAGCTAAGTATTACCTTCACAAATTAAATCACAACCATTCACTATATCCTTTTAGCATTGAGTTACTATAAGTTAAAGCTAAGTTGTATTATAACCCGGCATAACAAATACATTTCTTACTAAATATTTAATATTATGTTTTAAAATTTCTAACTGGAATATAGTAAACACAAGCGCAAAGGTGAACAGGGTGGCAGACAGGCAGTTGGATGGTAACAAAAGCAGTTGAAAAGTTGATATATAGATGGAAAGACAGACACAGGGGTAGATGGGTAGACATGATTTTGAAATGAGAGGTATGAAATTGAAGTAGCAAGGAGAATGATTGAAAAGTAAATTGGGAGGTGAAAGGCAGATATAAAACGCAGATGGAAAACAGGCAAGCGAATAAAAGAGCCAGTAGTTGGGTAGAAAGACAGACACACAAGTAGCAAGGTACACTGGTGTCTGAACCTTTGTACAGTGTAGAATAACATACGGTACATTCAGGTGGGATTATAGGCAGGAGGGTTTGAGGATGGACTACTTGCCTCAACTACTGTGACCTATTGAGTAGAGAGAGCTCCAAGATCTCCGGCCCAAACCTCGACCCAGTAGGGTTTCCTCTTAGGGATTGTGAGTGTATACTGTACATGCTGCAACTACCACTAGCATCAATATCGCACTGTAACTATTACCTTCTCGAGTCCTAAGTTAACCTACTTTAACCTTTCTAAACCAGACATGATTTACCTCAACCAGACCATAATGCAGAACCTGGAAGTAAATGTGGGGAATATACAGTAAGGTTAGGGTCTTTGAAAGGGGTGTAATCACAGACTGTACTGTGAGGTGAGGTTGAATGGTCAGGTTATGTAAGCTCATTTATCCCTTTACCGGGTATTCATAGAAATACTTAGACATTCAATTTGTTGACCCTAGACCATAAAAGTAGACCCAATGCTAATGTATTTTTACTTATGGAATTGTTTTCAACATTTGTTTATATTGCAGTAGCAAATCGAGGTTGACGAAGTGATCATATATGGTCTAGGGTAAAACAAATCCCGAATTATGCTATATTGGAAAAATGTAAATGGGCAATGTGATGAGTAAAGATGGGAGTATGAAGAATACAGTGGTGGAAAATGTACAACAGGAGAATATAATTGTAGGAATGCTGCAAGCAGCGACAAGGAATATGGTGGTGAGCATGGAAGTAAATAATTCACTGTATGCTAGTGTGGTAATCCCGACATTGACGTACAGGATTGAAGCATGGATGTTGTTGGAGAGATATAAATCAAGAGTGGGAGGAGTGTAAATGAGTTACTTCAGAAGTGCGTATTTCCATACTTAGTATACTCTATCTAGTATGAACAGTCTCGATGTTACGTAATCTGGGTTAATGTAGCGTTATGTATCTTTCCGTAGTCTTAAGTTGAACGCCTCCGTAACCTTGGTCAAACGTTCCATGATTGGGTAGAATATATTATTCTGTAGTTGTATATGGGAAAGTATTGTAGGATTATAATTCCCATATATATATATATTTGTGTATTATTTAAGATTGTTCATAAGTATCTCATTGTAAAAAGATGGGATACATTTTCCATATGTTATGCGCGTGCGCGGTAGGTCACGACAGAGACAAAGACAACGCGCTCGCACTCACTCTCCAACCAACCTCCGTCCCAGCTACACACGCTAAGCTTGCTTCTTCATTGTGTCACATATTAGGTGTTTTCACTTCACTATCATCTCATTTTCATATAGTCACTACATAATCATCTTTTGTTAGTTATCATGAAATGTAAAGTAAATATCTAGCCTGTCCTAGCATATTATAGCCTCTTTCCATACGCTTCTTTATCCTACTAACCACTTAAAGTCAACTAGCCTATCTTCCGTCATCTTTCAATCACCAGCTGAGTTCATCATAAAGGGTATATATTCTATATGTGTTAATTCTTCTTCTAAATCAAATTTATACAGTCCACTTTATCTAAATTAACCATATAATTGGTCCTTCGACCTTTCGCTAGTTTACCCCCCCCCCCTTTTTTTTAGGGGGGGGGGGGGGGTTATTCGGCGGTCGGCAGTTGCCTTGCTTCGAGTGGGGATAGCCTATCCTTGTTTTTGTCATGTGTCCTTATGCGTCCTCATGGCCCTGGTCTTTTGGCCCCATGGTGATGGTGGACTATTTTTCGTCCGCTCTTTGCTCTGGCCGCCCCAGGTGCCTGGCCACCAGTAGGAATTTTTGGACAGGATGTGGAAACTAGTGGATGGGTCATCAGGCTGTGACTGTATATTTACCCAGAATGAAAAGCTATAAATCTGATCCAGTACAGTACTCAAAACAATAATTACTTTAAATGTTTTTTCGGGCTCATTAATCTATTTAAAACTACTTTAGCACTAGAAAATATTTCACAATTGGCATTGCATTAGTATTAAATTATCCATACTGTACTGTAAAATAACTATTACAAATTTTAAGGTTATTTAATCTAGATCAAAATTATACCGTAAATAACTTCTTTTAAATTTAAGATTATTCATTTACATAGCTTTTCTAAATTCTACTCTCGTCGTATGCCCTGAAGGCGGGGTAATATGATAGTTGATAGGCTGAGTATGTGTTAATCCAACTCAAGACTTTTTTCCTTGTGACTTCTTGATATGAACTTTTCTTGTGTACAATTTTCACATTTATTAAATTTAATAATATATAATTATCGGTACCCATTGAGTTTAGCCTGATTAAATTACCCTAATGGTTGTCTCTCTTAAAATTCTTGAATTTATTATAACTTAAACTCGGTACCTCTTTTTTGACATCTAGAGACTTTTGGCCTATACTGTATTGTACTAAATTTCCCTCCCGGCTTTTCTTAAATTATGGTGTAATGATTCTATAATTTCTGGATCTAAATCACAACTATTATGTAAGGAGTTAAATTGAAAGGCTCCAGATTGCTAGTCTACATTTGGGCACAATTCTTATTCAGCATTTCGTGAGGGTGTTTTATTTTCAGCTCGCGATTTAATTTGATTTCTCGGAGTACTGTATTGTTGTCTGCAATTTATTCGGACTAGCATTGATAGTTTGTTTAACATCACTAAATTTCCTTCCTGTATAATCATGGCTAAAAGTTTACAACGGCGTCGAGCTGGGCTTAAGGGCTCTTTGACGGTCTTGACCTCTGACATCGACGAATTCCTTGATTCGACGTCTGGAGTGGAGGTGGAGGCCAGGTTGCTCAGTATTCAAAAGCAACTTGACAAGTATGAGGTCACACAGGAGGACCTGGCCGACACTTACGAGACGGACGCCGAGTATATCGAGGAGTTAAGAGAGGATACCCTGTATATGGAGGGCATACAAGTAATCGTTGCCACACTAAAGGGAATCTTGATTCCAGAGGTCAAGAAGGAGCCAAAGAAGTCCGCGGTCAAATTACCACATCTTACTCTTCCAAAATTTGAGGGTGATGCCACATTGTGGTCGGGATTATGGGAGATGTTCAAGTGTACCATCCATGACAATCTCGACCTCACAAATATACAACGCTTCACCTATCTGAAGGGTCAGCTTCGGGATGATGCGCATAAGCTAGTCGAAGGATTCATTGTCGAAAGTGCAAGTTATGCCCCAGCAATAGAGCTCCTGCAAGAGACATATGGGCATCCAGATCGAATCAAGGCAGCTTATGTTACCCAATTCAATCAATTAGCATCACCCAAATACCAAACAGCTGACATGAAGAACTGATATGCCAATACAGAGAGTGTGATGAGGTCAATCATTTGCCATGGAATTTGTTTGGAGGAATTTTGTGTGGTGACTCTTGTCAATAAATTACCATCACCACTAAAAGAAACCATAACATGGGAAATGGGAGACTCGAGCCTGGATTATAAGAAATTCATCCATTGCTTCCAGGCTGAAGTGTACAATTTGGTAGGTCAAGACAAAGTAGGGGGTACACCCATGGCTACGGCAACATTTACCGCCCAAAGTGAATACAGGAAATGTAACTGTGTCCTGTGTAGTGGCACCAATCATTTGTGGTACAAGTGTATGAAGTATAAGACAGGGCCTCTTAAAGTTAAAAGAGCCCGTCAACTACGTCTCTGCACTGGGTGCTTGTCAAAAGAGCATGGCCATTCGGGTTGTACTAATCCTAACAAGAAGCTGCAAGTTTTGTAAGGGCAAACACTTTCATTCCCTGAGTACACAGAAACAAGGGAAGGAAAGTAGACCAGTGGAGGATAACCCCAAGAGAGAGCATACTGCTACTACTTCGACTTAAATGTCCGTTGCCACAGGTAAATATACAGTAATCTTGCCCACCGTACAGCTGCCGGTAAAGGGTAAGGATAATAATTGTGTTAAAATCAGATCGCTACTTGACCAATGTTCTCAGAGGACCTTTGTGAAGTCTTCTGTTCTATCCTCCCTTTCCTACATTTCTAAAGGAACTGAGGAGTTATGTCTTCACGGATTTACCGGAAAACAAGCCTCTAGGGAATATAATGTCGTGGCACTGCAATATAAACACAGAAGTAAATTTCATCATCTAGACACAATAGTGGTTGATGAATTGCCAGATCATAAGGGTGAACTTAGCCTAAAGTCTAAACTGGTTAGTTTACAAAGTAAAGTCATACAATTAGCCGATCCTCATGCAACGGACACAGATCAGTTGGAGCTGCTCATCGGTGCGGATCACTACTACGAGATAGTGCGACCTGGGTATAAAAGGTCAGGTAGCCTAATTCTGCTTCCTACCAAGTACGGGTACGCCATAAGTGGTTCATATGTGGCACAACATACCAGCTCCAGCACTGAAGTAATTACTGTATTGAAAGTAGCAGTAACCCCAATGGACGAATACATGTCCACTGGTAATATACCACCATGCAAAAATGACTTAAATATTTTGTGGGACATAGATCATATCGGGATAACCCCTAAGGAATACTCACAAGTTGAGCGTCAAGCACTATCGTCGTATGAGGATACCGTTACCTACGATCCTGACAGCCAACAATATAAAGTGAGACTACCCTGGAACAATTACAAGGATCAGCTGCCAGCTAACAAGGGTTTGGCCATAGGCCGTCTTCGGGGTCTTCAGAGAAGATTCATCAAAGAACCTGACTTTTGCGAGGAATACTCAAAAGTCATAAAGGAGCAGGTGTCCCGTGGTTTTATAGAAGAGGTGCCTTTTGACAATTCAGATACCGGACATTACTTGGCTCATCATGGAGTGGTCAAGGAGAGCAAAACTACGCCAGTGCGTATCATCTTCGACTGTTCTGCCAAGGTGAGTGACCGTCAGCCTAGTCTTAATGACTGCTTGCATACTGGACCTTCATTGGTACCAGACTTAGCGCAGGTTTTACTCCGGTTTAGACTCGATAAGTATGCCTGGGTGTCTGATATCGAGAAGGCGTTTCTGATGTTAAAACTCCATGAGGACGACCAAGACTATACTCGGTTTATGTGGCCAAAATGTCCACGGCACCTAGATTCCCCCCTCATTTGTTACAGATTCCGGCCGGTTTTATTTGGCGCTACATGTTCCCAATTTCTTTTGAATGCCACCATTTTAAAACACTTGTCAAATGTCAGTGCAGATCCGCAGGTTATTCAGCAGATTCGGTCAGGGCTATACATCGACAAGGGTACAGGTAATGATGAAGATTTCCTGATTAATACCTATGGTGAAGTCCGAGAAATTATGAATGATGCTCATCTACATCTGCGTGAATGAGCGACAAATAGTTCTGTTTTATGGACTGTACTGCAACGTGATGGAGTGACGGCTGTACAGCAGGAACATGTTAGGGTGAGAGGGTTGTTTTGGGAGACGGACACAGATACCCTCTCATTCGGCGTTCAGTACGTGCAATATTCGCAGATTACAAAACGGATTTGCTTGAGTATGACGGCTAAACTTTTTGACCCCTTGGGGATAGTTCTACTGGTGTCGATCAAATCAAGATTATTCCTTCAGCAATTATGGAGGATAAAGTTAGGTTGGGATGAGGTTTTGACTGGCGATCTGGTTCAGGATTGGGAAGACATTATTTTGGATCTTCGTCTCTGTAAGGGTTTTAATTTTCCTCGGAAAGTTGTCATGGACCATCCTGTTTCCATTCATGCCTTCTCAGACGCTAGCAAGGTCGCATATGTCACCGCCATATACTTTGTTGACACAAGTGGCAGCCGTCTAGTCATGGCGAAGGCGAAAGTCGCCCCGATCAAATCCCATTCCATCCCCAAATTAGAGCTAACTTCAGTTCTGTTGGCTGCTAGACTCGTTCACTTTATCGACGAAACATTTAAAACTTTACTAAACATCTCGGAGACTGTTATATGGAGTGACAGCCAAATTACGCTCTACTGGTTACATAGCCGAAAGAAGCTACCAGTGTACGTCGCCAACCATGTCGACGAAATTCATACCCTGCTCCCAACCGGACAGTTCCGGTATGCGTCTACCAAAGAGAATCCGAGTGACTGCATTACTCGTGGTGTATCTGCTAAATTTCTCAAATCTTCTGCGTTGTGGTGGAATGGCCCATGCGGGCTTAATAATCCCAACGAATGGCCAGAAAATATGGATTTGAGCGAGCAACACACTGCTATTGTGACACCGGTAATTGACTCGGTGCCTGACGAAGACACACGGTTATGGTACTGGGATAGATTCAGCAGCTATGAGAAGTTACAACGTGTTACAGCATGGGTGATACGATTTGTAGAAAATAAAAAATAAAAAATAAAAGGCACACCGCCCACAGGTAGTGCTTACCTCAATGTGAAGGAGATCAGAATTGCAGATAAAATATTACATAAGCTCTGTCAACAAGAAATATATACGCAATTATATAAATTACTGGTTAAGGGAGCAAAGTCCAGGAATAACCTGATCAACCAGTTGGGCTTACACTTGAAGGGGAATTTGATACATTGCGGAGGCAGATTACAATTGGCAGCACTCTCTGAGGCAAGTAAGTATCCAATACTACTGCCCCCCAATCATCCCTTCACCCATCTTATCATCGATAGGTGTCACGAACTCTGTTGTCATTATGGGGTTGGTCATATAGTCACCTATGTAAGACAGCGATGGTGGGTGCCTAGAATCAGGCAGGTGGTCAAGAAAGTCCTACGCAAATGCCTTAAATGTAGGCGGGTACAGGGAACACAATATGACCCCATCGGAATTCCTCCCTTACCAAACCTGCGAACCACCCCAGGTGGCCCTTACAAAGTTACCGGGGTTGACTACAGTGGAGCAATCCCTGTGAAAGATTCACCCAATCTTAAGGTGTATATGATACTTTTCACCTGTGCCATTACCAGGTCAATTCACCTGGAACTGGTCACCAACCTCACTTGTGATAGCTTCCTACATGCCTTCAGAAGATTCTGCAGTAGACAGGGATATCCATGTATCATGCTGAGTGACAATGCAAAGACTTTCATAGGGGCATCTACATATCTCAAAGAAGTGAGCAAGAATCCCAAGATTCAGACCTGCCTTGCGGATGTTAATTGCGAATGGCGTTTAATTCCCGCCCGAGAGCCTTGGTTTGGCACCATATGGGAAAGAGCCATAGGCATTGTGAAGGCAGGTCTGAAGAAGGTGTTGGGTAGAGCTCTCATATCGATTGAGGAACTCAACACCATACTCTTGGAGATTGAAGCCACCGTAAATGATCGCCCTCTATACTATGCTTCTGGTGATTTGTAAGACCTTACCCCGATCACACCCTCAATACTGGTACGTGGATACAGACTGCGGGATCTTCCTGAAGAACATGATGAGGATACTCTGAAAGATCCAGACTACACAAGTAAGAATGTGATATCGGCCCGCTACAAATATATTCGTAAATTATCGCGAGATATTTGGCATCGCTGGTCAACAGAATATCTGGTGACTTTAAGGGAAGCACAACAAAGTAAACTAACACCATTAAAAGGTCATTGGCCTAGGGTAGGGGACGTGGTAACCATCCATGAAGAGGGCCCCCGCGCATTCTGGAAATTGGGTCGGATAGAGGAGTTGTTACCAGGTCGTGATGGTGAGGTTCGGGTAGCAAAAGTTCGCACCAGGACTGGAGTAATCACACGGCCAACAGTACTACTATATCCTCTTGAGGGTGACCTCGATCGCAAGGACACCCCCTCTGATCAGTTATTCATCGATGTCCCCTCCCTGGCTCCTACCTCGGCGCAGCCTGTTGACGCGTCTGGCGGACGACCCAGTCGACAGGCAGTCCAGATATCCTCCCAAGCTTGGCGGGATAAGATTGCCTCCGGGCAAATCTAATAATGTAAATTCTGTATATTTTCTGTTGGCGGGAATATATCCATACTTAGTATACTCTATCTAGTATGAACAGTCTCGACGTTACGTAATCTGGGTTAATGTAGCGTTACGTATCTTTCCGTAGTCTTAAGTTGAACGCCTCCGTAACCTTGGTCAAACGTTCCATGATTGGGTAGAATATATTATTCTGTAGTTGTATATGGGAAAGTATTGTAGGATTATAATTCCCATATATATATTTGTGTATTATTTAAGATTGTTCATAAGTATCTCATTGTAAAAAGATGGGATACATTTTCCATATGTTAAGCGTGTGCGCTGTAGGTCACGACAGAGACAAAGACAATGTGCTCGCACTCACTCTCCAACCAACCTCCGTCCCAGCTACACACGCTAAGCTTGCTTCTTCATTGTGTCACATATTAGGTGTTTTCACTTCACTATCATCTCATTTTCATATAGTCACTACATAATCATCTTTTGTTAGTTATCATGAAATATAAAGTAAATATCTAGCCTGTCCTAGCATATTATAGCCTCTTTCTATACGCTTCTTTATCCCACTAACCACTTAAAGTCAACTAGCCTATCTTTCGTCATCTTTCAAACACCAGCTGAGTTCATCATAAAGGGTATATATTCTATATGTATTAATTCTTCTTCTAAAACAAATTTATACAGTCCACTTTATCTAAATTAACCATAGCGTATGAAGTTACGTGAAGAGATAGACATACGAATGAGGAAGAATGAGAGCGTTGTGGTGTGGACTGTGGATGTGGATGTGCTGGAGAGTGTGAAAAGGAACACATTGAGATGGGTTGGTCAAGTGGAATATATGGAGAGCGAAAGAATGACTAAGAGAGTGTACGGGAGTGAGATGGAAGGACAGAGCGAAAGAAGCAGACCGAGAGTGAGGTGGAAGGATAGAGTTGAGCGGTATATGAGTGAAAGTGGTATTGGATGGGAGGATGGGCGCCAGCTGACAGAGGACAGAGGTGCATGGAGGTAATTAATTCATGCCCAACCCTTCAGGAGTAATTTCGTTTGGCAATAGATACAGAGATAGAACATATTTCATTTGGTAACAGCAGGCTATATTAATGTTTATGACAAATATTTAATAGTTGGAGTTTGAAATGTCGACATCTTTAACGAGGGTTCATCCATATTAGTTAGAGTTTATCAGTGATATTTACCACATTTATTTGCACTTCATCAGCAAGCCTAACCGGTATATAGTTTCAGTGTAGGCTACTTATTAAATTTCGTGTTTTGAAAATATATATATTATTATATATATTGTATATACTAGTGGAACCAATTGAAGTGAGGAAAAGATATGCCGAGTATAATGCAAGAGATGGAAGAGAAGCAGTGATTGAAGCAATGGTTGATGGAGATAGGATACCCATGACACCCAGATGGCAGGGAATGATTGAAAGGATTGAGGAAAATGAGGTGAAAGAAGCAGTGAAACAAATGAGAGCGGGAAAAGCAGAAGGTTTGGATGGTATTGCTGTGGAGTGTATAAAGAAGGGTGGAGATGTGATAATAGATTGGTTGGTGAGACTTTTCAATATGTGCTTTGTGGTGTCAAGGGTACCAATAGACTGGAAGAGTGTATGTATTGTGCTGTTGTACAAGGGGAAGGGAGATCGGCAGAAGTGTTCAAGTTATAGAGGTATTAGTTTATTATCATTGGTTGGAAAGCTGTATGGCAGGGTGTTGATAGAGAGGATAGTAAAATGTACGGAAGTGGCAATAGGAGAAGAAAAGTGCGGTTTTTGAAGGGGAAGAGGGTGCGTGGATCAGATGTTTGCAGTAAGACAGTTATGCGAGAAGTATTTAGAGAAGCATATGGAGATATTTTGGGCTTTTATGGATTTGGAAAAAGCATATGATCATGTGGATCGTGAAGCAATGTGGAAGGTGTTAAGGATTTATGAAATTGGAGGAAATTTGTTGGAAGCCGTTAAGAGTTTTTATGAAGGGAGCAGAACATGTGTTAGAGTAGGAAATGGTGAGTTGAGTGAATGGTTTGAGGTAAAGGTAGGTTTGCGACAGGGTTGTGTATTGTTACCTTGGCTGTTGTTGTTGTTGTTGTTTTTCCCCAAGCTGCCTGGCCGAACAGCCCCAAGGCCCCGAGCAAGGCCAAGGCCATAACCGAGCGCCCCCACAGAACCCTCCCTGCCGACCACAATAAAGCCTGGGTGACCGAAACCACTCCATGGCGGAGAGCTGAGGAGGGCGCGGAAACGCCCGGGAAACCAAAGTCCCACCCAGGGCCCTGTGCCCCTCAGCAATTATGAAGAGAAAGTTGAGGGGCAAAGGAAAGATGTGACGCTTTGGCTTCCAATCTTGGTAGATTAGGAGGTCAATCTACGCAAAAGACGCCGTGACTTGAGATCTAGAAAATATATAAGTAAAAGGAACAGTCAGAGTAAGCTATGGGTATGGCAGAGATCGCTCATTCTCACTCTGATAGACCAGCCCATCACCACATGACTAGAACCCAATCCTCTCAGCATCAGCTAGGAAAGGCCCTAGAAAGCCGCCTTTGGCGGGGGGATAGCTCCCCTATTTCAACCCCTTTCGGGGTTGGGCACCCGCCAACCTTGTAATACCTTGGCTGTTTAATAATGTTTATGGATGGTGCTGTGAGGGAGGTGACAATGAGAACTAAAAATAAAATAAAACAAAATAAAAGGTAAAATAGTTCATTATTCTATCAATTAAAAAGTGTCAGCCAGGAAAATGTCGTAGAAAGCTACAACCCATTTGTTCTAGCCTTTTTTGAGTTACAGAGGGTAGGGGTCACAATTTTTGGCCTATCTGTAGTGAATAGGTTATTGGTCGATTGTTTTAAGTCCATTTTGATTTGTGAGAGGGTGGGGATCGTGATGTCTTAGACTCGCCATAGTTAATAACGTCTTCATTCACTAAATTAAATCATCATAATAACGTCTCCAATTGGCACCTTGACAAAAGCCAACGAATCAGCATTTTGGCAAGGAAGTTCTGAAAGGATTATTAGGATTAAATTTGTTGGCCGTGAGCTCAACACAACTTTCATACTGGGATCGTTTATCAGTGGGCGTGTAAATAGTGTTAGTGGAACAAGTTTGGGAACCATCACCATTTTATAAACTACTGGATGGTCTGACGAATGGAGGGTGATGTGTGAGGAGATGTATTATTATCTGTATTATTTTGATTAGTATTATTAGTAATATTATTATTAAGATAATTATTATTATTATTGTTGTTATTAGTGTAATAATAATAATAATAATAATACTAATAATAATGATCATTCATAATAATAATATTATTATTATTATTATTTGTATTATTATATATTACCTATCTTAGGTATTATATATGAATTGTATTGCGGGGTGGCATTGGCGGATGGCGGTGGTGGTGGTGGTGGTGGCGCGGTGGTGGTAGAGACAGATGGTCTATATATGTACAGTATATATTGTTTCTGTTATTCCTACTTGCAATATCTACCACCTCTTCTTGCATTTTGTCGAACCACCCAACTTGATTATACTGTAAATTGGTAACAATCAAATGTAAACGTCACTAAGCAAAAGTAAACGCACAAAAGGATATACGACTCGAAGAGCGAGAGTTAGAAGTAGAGACAGTGTTTGAAGGAGAAAGCAATCAGTGAGAGCGGCTCCAGCAAGGCATCTGGTCATGTCGTGAGAGTTGAGAAATAGACTACAGGGGTTGGTTGTGTTTGAAGGTGTTTGTGTGTGTTAGTGAAGTGGAGAGCAGAGTAATCACCACAGCGAGGCATGAATGACGTACATAGATAAGCAGATTGCACATAACTTGTGGACCCTATTAACCCTTAATTAGTGGCTCACCACATAAGTCGAGTTAAATAAAGCTGGACTATGTGGCGGCGCTCGACATAACTCGAGTGGCAATTTCAGCACGTAATGTTGCTGAGAGAGAGAGACAAGTGGTGGGCAGGAGAGTAGCGAGCGTAGGACTGCTCCAGACCACCGCGGCGAACCTACTGACACGAATCTCACCTCCCTCCTACCTCTCTCACTCGCTATATAAGGAATTGTATGGGGAAAGTGCCTAATTACATGCTTTTTGCACTCGCGTTGCACGGTTATTGCAAGAAAACTAGCCATCATAAAAGGATCGTTATGGTGTCATTCGAAAGCTCTGTTTATGCCCTTTCAGGGATAGATACTTGTTTTACGTTCTGGGTCTTATTTAGGCATGAAAATGATCACGTAAACAGCCCTATTTTGGCTAAAAACACCCCGCTGGGCGGTACATATAAATAAACCGCATAGGCCGCTCTTAAGGTGTTAAGCAGTCCAGACTGAATTATATACGAACATTTATCACTAAGTGCAAGGCAGGGACACCAATGCAGAGGGCTTTCTTATCACCTACTCCTCTCCTCCAACCTTCGGTTGGAATGGAATTCGAACAGCAAAATAAGATAATTTCTACTGAGAAAAAACTAATTTGAGGAATTGTGTATTTTTGTATTCTGTTACCTATTAGAAAAACACAATAGTGTCACTTTACCTGTATATTATAAAGAAGGCAAAATCTGATCATACAATTAATGAGAGAACTGTTGAAAAGAGATAGTGGGTGGGAGGACACACACAGACACACACACACACAGTACTTCACTAATGGGATTTTGAGACTTAGGAGGCGTTGTATTGTGTGGTGGAAATGTTGATGTGGAAGAGAGAGAGAGATGTATACATAAACATAAGAGATATATGGTGATATACTAGGTGTGTTTAAAGTTCTTAGTAGTTGCATCGTTGTCTATTGTAATATTATATTATTTGATGTGTGCATATCTGTTGGTGTTACTGTATTTAACTGTTTTATTATATTTTTTTCTGGGGGTGTCCGATTCGAGATAGAGCTTGAATAGGGACAACACAACACAGCAGAAAAACAAAACAAATTCATATAATGTCTAGGTCACCCAGGAGAAAACCCGGAGACCAGGGATCACCAAGGTCACTCAAGCACTCCCCCGGCCCCCGACCACCCTGAGAAGTTCCGGTCTCAGCAGGCAGACATGCAGCGAGCCGAAACCACAAACCCGCCCACAACACTTCTAGGCACACCCTTCATATTTCCCAGCTCTCTGGGCCAGGCGCCGGACTGGAACCCAATTGATCCATTTATCTACACATCAAGAACTCCCACAGGTTTAATAATCCCTTATGCTTCAACAATACACTACTCAACACCTTCATCTTCTCTCAGTATTATCGGTGTTTCTTTGTATGCTGATCTCTCTTCGGAAAAAGACCATAGTACCAACCCTGCTAAAAAAGGCCAGCTTCACAGCAAAGGCTGTGTTTGTGCTCAACCTGACTCCGGGGGTTCTTTTCCCCTTGCTCAGCTTCTTGGTCTGTACAGGAGCACAGTTCGGTCATGTATTGAGTATTGTTCGCATGTGTGGTGTAAGATCCTCTGAACACAAGACATCTAGACAAAGTTGAAACGGCATGTCCAGCTCACCGATCCTCTGCATCTCTCTCTTCTTTGCCGCAATGTTGTATTCTCTCTCACTATTCTAGAGCTATTACAATAATCAGTGGTTCCTCAGACTCTCTCAGTGTATATTCAACGTAGAGTATGAAGCAACCCGTCTTGCCAACACAATCCCCACCCCTAATAACTGTACAACTCTCCAACCCAAGAGTGAAACGATATTTCACAGTTTTACTTCTATTCAAACAGCTCTGAACTCTGTAAAATACTCTCCCTTACATCCATTCTGTCCCTCATACCTATGACTTAAAATTGCTTTTCAAACTCCGTGTGTCCATGCATTTTGGCTCGAACATACATTGATTTGGGCGCTCTGTCACTCTTTCAAACTCCCGGGGGAGGCCAACTCGTCATCAGGAAATATTACCTTTTGTCTCTCCTCATCCACACATTAAAACAAAAACCTGAGCCACCACAAAACCAAACTGTTCGTCCCAGCCAAGCCTAAGATAACTTACACCTAGGCTAGCCATCCCATCGAGCTGAGCCTGAGGTACTCTAAACCGAAACCTAAAACTAACCCAAACCTATTCTAAGAAAATCTAATATAGTTTCCAACCTAGCCTCAGCCAAATTTATAAACCTAGCCTAACCTAACCTAGCCAAGCATTAAAGATAATCTGACCTACCATAAAGCAGAACCTAACAACCGAGCCAGAGGAACCTAACCATAAACAATCCAACATAGCCATAAGAGAGAAACCTGGTAAAAGAACAACAACGAGCCTGAGAGAAAAGAACCTAACCAGAGAACATAAAACCATAGAAACCATAAGCAGAACCCAAACCGACAAAAGAAGAAGAGTAGAGAACCCTAAACCTAACCCTAACCCCACCTAGCCAGAAGGAACCTATAACTAAACCTAAAACCTAACCATACAGCAAAAACCCGAGCATAAGATAACTAAAACTAACCAGGGGACCCAGATAACATAACCTAACCCCAATACCTAGCCTAACCCAAAATATATAACCTAGCCAGCTAAGATAACCTAACCAACCTACAACCCAGATAGAGACCAACCTAGCCAACTAGACCTAACCTAAACCATAGACCAGATAACCTAACCTAAGCCAACTAGCCTAAGATAACCTACACTAACAGGATTACTACCTCCAACCTACCAAGATTAGCCAAAACCAAACCTACCAACCTAGCCTAAGCTAACCTAAACTAACCAGATAACCTAAACCTAAGCCAACCTAGCCCTAACAGCGAACTTAACCTACCCCAACCAAGGCATAAGATAGCCAAAAATTCACCCAACCTAGTCCGAAGATAACCTACTAACTACACCAGATAACCTAACCGAAGCAACCTATGCCAAGATAACCTAACTACCCAGATAACCTAAGATAACTACCCCAACAACAAGACTAAGATATAGCCAAACTAACCAACCCTAACCTAGCCAGAAGATAACCTAACCTACAACCATGATCAACCAAACTAGCCTAACCTAAGCCAACCAACTAATCCTAACAATAGCCTAACAGATAACCCTAAAGATTAACCTACCCAATCCACGCCTACGATGGCCAAACCCTAACCCAACCTAGCCTAAGAGAACCTAAACCTAACCCCATCCTAGTATAAGATAACCTAAGCCTAACCAGAACCCTAAGATAACAGTAACCCAACATTACCACGATAACCGATCCTAAACACAACATAGCCTAATGCTACACGTAACCTAAACCTATCCGAAGATAACCTATAACCGAACCCAACCTATCCTAAGATAACCTAAACAACCCAACCTAGCCTAAGAAAACCTAGCCTTCCACAACATCGCCTACGATAACCTAACCTAAACCACACTCATAGCATAAGATAACCTAACCCTAACACACACCTAGCCTAATGATAACCCTAACCTACCACAACCTAGCCTAAGGATAACTAAACCTAACCCAACCAAGCCAAGATAACCTAACCTAAAACATCCATAGGGCCTAAAGATAAACCTAACATAACACATCAACCTAGCCTACGATACACCTAACTTTTAACCTAAAACAACCTAGCCTACCGATAACCTAAAAATAAAAACACTCATAGCCATCTAAGATAAACCTAACCGAACTCAACCTAGCCTAAGATGACCTAACCTTAACACAACCTAGCCTTAAGCATAACCTAACCTAAAAACAACCTAGCCTAAGATAACTTACTCACCCCAACCGACCGATAACCTAACCTAACCCAACCTAGCCTAAGATAAAATAAACCTAACACAAACATTAGATAAGGTAACCATATCGGCCTACCTTAAGATAACATAAACCTTATCCAACCTAGCCTAAGATAACCGTACGTAATCTTACTTACCACACCTAACGTAAGATAACCTAACAATTAACCTAGCATTCTCCCTAAACTCGACAAGTTGCTTACTAGTAGTGGCCCCGCCTTTTGTATCTTGAGGCTTGGCTATCGCGTCGAATTATCTCAGAGGCCGAATTCATCCTGATGCCCAAAAGTTACGTGGGTATACTATGATGTAACCTGCCTTACTAATTGGTCGATTTATTCCGACATCGGATGAAGCTGTCAGGGTCACAGGCACCACTATTGAGACTTTTATTCCTGATTCCTCGACATTATGTTCTTCATCTAAGTTAGGTGGTGGACCCTAGTGCTAAAGCAATATTTTAAACAACTACAAACGATTTCCATCTATCTACTATCTATTTATTGCCTGACGCCGTGATACCACGAAGGGGTGGCCACGAATGAACACTATCTGTCCCTCAATACACCTCAGTCCCCACGTCCGTCAACGTTCCACAAATGACTCCCCCCATTAGTCAGCACCGCCTTCGTATGTACTTCCTCACTCCATCGTTCCACCTTTGTCTCTCATCTCGGGCTATCCACTCCCATCTCTGTCCCTTCCACCTCGCTCTCGTACACCCTCTTAGTCATTACTCTCGCTTTCCATACGATTCCATATGGCCGAACCATCCTCAACTTTGTTCCTTTGCCAACCTTTCCATCACATCTACCTCCCCACCACAACCTCCTTCTTAATTTCGTATTGAGTCTGTCCTATCCCTCCTTGTAAATCCGCACGCATCCTTAAGTAATTCATTTCCACTTTATATCTTGTTAGGAAGTCTGTAACCAAACTGTCATGCTTGGGCTTCGATAAATTCGTACGGGATAATGATAACAATCTGTCATGACAGGCTATTTACTTCAACTGACAACACGATTTTTGTATAATGATTTCATTCTACCACTACCATGGAATAACTCGAGGTTATACGCGTAGCCAGCTATTTGGCTATTCATTACCAATTTTACTCAGCTTGGTTAAGGTTTCTGTGATGTAGCGACACAACAGTGTTCTTAGGGTTGTTTTGACCCTTGGCGGGCATTCATCACAGTAAACCATCAAAAATCTGAATAAATCGGTTAACGATAAAGATATATTGATACACTCGTCAAAATCGAGTTAGTTTGGTTAATATAATATGCTGATTTATAATATGATAAGACTATTACTTATAAACACATGAAATTAACTCAAATCGGTGTTATATATGTTTTTATGTTAGTACTTCGTCCCAAGCTGGACCCTGATCGCTGTTTATGATGTTTTTTTAAAGTTAGTGTCCTCACGACAACTGTTCAGTGCTCTGGCCGTTATCAGTCCCCAATTGAAAGTGTTTCTGGCGCTTATGGCGTTTTTACTGTAGATATGCTTGAGTAGCAATTTTAAACCATTATATGAATAAACCATAAACAAATTTCATCCGATGTAACGGAATCGGTTCCACTATGCAGGTGACGATTGAAACAGATAAATAGATAATCATAGTGTTTTTATGTGATTAACTATGCGTTTATTCATATTATAATATTGATACTTCAAACACATATACAATTGGAAGATGTAAAAGAAGGCTAACATTTCTACTAAATATGTAGTAATAATATCTAAGCACAAAATAATACGTCCATATATGTATTTGTTTATGTTATCAAAAAGGAAGTCACACAGTATGAAAGCCACACACGTTGTTATATACCACTTGACTCAGCTTATGAGGTAAACATACCTTGTGTACAGATATCTCGGTGATAGCCACAACATTGATCTAAGTTTTACCGACACAATTTTAGATAAAACAAAAGTATCGTCAATACATCTAATATATTAATAACAACACAGAGTAGTGTTAAGAACAGAGATATTAAACATTCACACCTCTCAGTCCCTCAACACAGTCCACTCACACATCCACAAGTCTGTACCTCACACAGTCCAACATCACAACCTCACATTCTGAAACCACATGAACAACAGTCCAAAGTCACACAGTCATCCACACACAACTGTAGCCAGCCTCACACAGTCACCTCACACAGTCCACCTCAAGTCCAGTGTCAATACTCACAGTCGTAACAGTCCACCAGTACCTCACAGTCAACCTCACACGTCCCTGAAAGCAACACAGTCCCTCACAAGTCCTTTATAACTAAACAGGGAAGCCACACCACCTCAAGTCCACACAGTCACAAAAACAAACCTCACTTGTCAACATCACCCCACAGTCCACTCACATCCAACAACACACACACAATTAATATTACAGTCACAACACAGTCAATCAGTCTTTAACAGAGTCCACCTCACACAGTCCACCTCACACAGTCCACCTCACACTCACAGTCACACCTCAACGGTCAATCTTGGAACCTCACACAGTCCAAAACCTCACAAGTCCACCTCAAGCCACTCCACGTCCAAACATCAACTCTACACAGTAATCACACAGTCCCCCTAAGTCACACAACCTCAAAATCACACAGTAACCACCATCACGTCCTAGTCAACCTAAAACATCAACACACACAGTACCTCACACACAGGAACCTCTCACAGTCCAAGTCCACACAGTCCAACTTCACACAGTCCACCTCACACAGTCCACCTCACATACAGTCACCTCACAGTCCACCTCACACCGTCCACCTCACACAGTCCACCTCACACGGTCCACCTCACACAGTCCACCTCACACAGTCAACCTCCACAGTCTCCACCTCACACAGTCAACCTCAATCGTCAACCCTCACACAGTCCCATCCAATCGTCAACCAGACAGTCCACCTCACACAGTCACTCACATCGTCCACCATAACACAGTCAACCTCACCAGTCAAACCTCACAACAGTCCAGCCTAACACCAGTCCACCTCAGCACCGTCCACCTCACAAAGTCCACTTCATAAAGTCAACCTCACAGAGTCCAACCTTACACAGTCGCACCTCACCTCACACAGTCAAACTCACCACCAGTCAACGGAATACAGGCACCTCACAGCGTCACCTCACACAGCCACCGGACCCAGTCAAACCCTCTCACAGTCCCCTCCACACCCCAGTCCACCTCACACATTCCACACATAACAGTCTTCCATTTCCTCCACACAGTCAACCTCACCAGTCCTTGCCTCCAACCTCACAGTCAACCTCACCACAGCAAACATCACATCGTTCCACCTCACACAGTCCACCTCACACAGTCCACCTCACAACAGCTCCACTTCATATAGTCCACATCACACAGTCGCCCTTACACCCAGTCCACCTCACAGTCCATTCCACCTCACACAGTCAACCGCACACACAGTCAAACCTCAACCGTCCACCTCACACAGTCAAACCTTACACCACGTAAACCTCACATCGTCCACCTCCACACCGTCACATCACACAGTTCCACATCACACGGCCAACTTTTAATATAGTCTCAGCCTCACACAGTCATCACTTACACAGTCCACCTCAATTTACACAGTACAAACTCACGCAGTCCACCTCACACAGTCCACAGTCCACCTACACAGGTCAACCTCATACACAGTCACTAGTCCACCTCACATCGTCCACCTAACACAGTCAACCTCACACAAGCCAACCCTCAAACAGTCCAACCTCACACAGTCACCTCATACAAAGTCCACTAATAAGTCCCACCTCACACAGTAACCCTTACACAGTCCCCCTCACACAGTCAACCTCACACAGTCCACTTCATCCGTACCCACCCCCTCGCATAGTCCAGTACACCTCGCAGAGTCCACCTCACACAGTCCACCTTACCCTGCAACCTCACACAGT